>OZ007560.1:150597617-151812617 GCA_963931875.1 Pollenia griseotomentosa | reverse complement strand
TCATCTTCATTCAGAATCATCGACAAATAATTTTTTCAGTCAAATAATCCATCAAATCGCTTTTATTTTTTATTTTACTTAAATATGAAATGTTGTTTACATTTTATTGTTGGGTCATATTGACCCAAAGGATCATAGGAAGGGCACATATCCAAGGGATGCAGAAGGGTTAAAATAGACAATACGCTCTTTCCAATGCAGCAAACCGCAGTTTTCTAACTTCATTACTTTTGTCATAGTTAAGCTTTAAAATACACCTTTGATAAGAAAAAAAATAACTTGTTAACTTAAAAATCGTGTTTCTCCAAAACTCATTTTTTCCCCACAGGTCCCTTTTAACTGAAATTGTCACATATATGTTTGTGCAATAATTAAAAAAAATCATACATTTTAAAAAATATAAATTTAAGGCACTTTCTAAATCGCTTTCGATGCGGAAACTTTTTTCACCGAGTCAACCTAAAAAAAGAGTTTTTAATTATCAGAACATGGTACTGGAGTGGTATTTTGTACATTGTACATACATAGGTACAAATGCATTTTAAATCTCAATGAGGCACGTGTTAATATTAAAATATCGATTTGAAACTTTTACAGAATGATTTTTATCCTAAAAATAAAAATTTTAAAGTCAGAAAATAAGGACCAGTCAGTCTCATAGGGAGTTAATAAGTCAATACCTTGTTCGTTACTAAGTACTTTACATTGGTATCAACAAAAATTCCGTGTTTTCAATTTTATTTTTTTTTTATTTGGACATAATATTTTACAAATTTCAATTTGGCCTCAGCGCCAAGAAGGCATTATTGAGGCAAGTTGGCTAAATAGTTTTAAAGTAAAATGTACAAATAAAATACAAGGTAAAAAGTAACTTATAGAATATATTACAAATACACTTCTATAAAGCAAAAATTATATTTCACAAACAAATAAAAAAGAAGAGAGAAAAAAAATTTTTATATTATAAAAAAATTTATATTAAAAGCATTTCTATTGTATTATATAAGTGTTCTTTGCAAGAAGACTTAAAAATGGAAATTCGATCAATTGATTTTAAAGCCATAGGCAAATTATTGAATTTAATTCGACCAATATAATCAATTCGCTGTTTGGTTGTGTCTAACCTGCATCTAGGAATTCTAAAATTTGTTCTATTCCGTGTATTAAAATTTATTTGATTTTGCATGAATGGTATAGTATGGTAACCAATATTATTAATACATTTAAACACAAACACTAAAACTTGATATTCATGCAACCCATAGATTGGTAATATAGTTTTGCATATTTCTTTATATAATGAAATAGTTGAATACAACAATGGTAATTTGTATACAATTTTTAATGCATATGTAACAGCCAAGTAATTCAAATGAGATTGTATCAAAGATTGATATATCATCAGTTTTGATTTTTTTCCAATTTGTTCTTTAATTTATATAAAATTCCAATCGCTGGAGCTATTTTTCTTTTAACATCACTGATATGCAGATCCCATGTCAAGTTGCTGTGAAGAATAATTCCTAAATACTTAATTGAATGGGTTTCTTACACAATCTTTCCATCAACATATACATTAAAATTATTATTTAAACTCAAAGAATGTGGTCTAAATCGTATTAGATTGGTTTTACCAGGGTAGAGCAGTAATCGATTAAATCTCGCAAATTCAAAAATAAGTGCAGCATCCCTCTCAGTTTGGGTTTTTAGTACCAATTCATGTTTATATGGATACAATACACAGACATCATCAGCAAACATACACAGCTGACCACTTAAGTTTAGGTTTTTAATATCATTTAAATAAATTGAGAATAAAAACGGACCTAATCCACTTCCTTGCGGCACACCATATTCAACAGATCCAATAAAACTTTTTGCATTTTTTATATTTACATATTGTTTTCTGTTTGTAAAGTAACTTTTAAACAATAATAGTTCACGACTTTGAATTCCATAATACTTCAACTTTTGTAGCAGTATCTGGTTATCTACTAGGTCAAAAGCCTTAGTAAAGTCAAAAAATATTCCAGCAACTCCAGAAAACCCATCATCAAGACCCTTACAAACATTTTTAACAACGTGAAGAACAGCATCTTCGGTACCACATCCTTGTCTAAATCTAAATTGAAAATTATACAAAAAATTATTTTCTTCCAAGTACAATAACAGCTTATCATACAAAAGCTTTTCAAAAATTTTATCAATTGAAGATAAAACGGCAATCGGTCGATATTTATCTACAGTATATACATTAATTTCTTTTGGTATTGGTACTAATTTGTGCACATTCAAAATATCAGAATAATTTGAATTAATAATCATTTTGTTAAAAATAACACATAAGATTGGAGCAATTTCTTCTCGACATTCCCTGATAAATTTCGGTGAAATATTATCATAGCCTAGACTTTTATTGGTATCCATACCTAATATCACCCCAATTACGTGATTTTAATTAATGTTTTCAAGGGTAAAGCGGTTCGGTGAATGGGAAAGTGTTCGCAGCAAATAACAATTGTCCCCTGGATAGATTTCAATTCCTCTTTTGAGGTTCTTTACGGCTGTTAAAAAATAGTTGTTTAAACAATCAACCTTAGCTTGATCACTTGTCATTATCTGCCCTTGAGCATCTTTAAGGTGAATCTCATTATTATTTTTACGACCAAGAGTTGTATTAATAAATTTCCACGATTTTTTTGGGTCACTTCTAATTTTTGATAAGCTGTCCGAATAATAATTATCTCTACACTTCTTCGTAGCAATATGGTCATATCTATGTATTTTGTTGGTTCCTAAGCTTTGTGAATTGTTTTGTTTTTATTTAAATTAACTTCTTATTTCAAAAACTAATTTGGTTTTTGTGGGTTTATCTATTCAAATTAACAACGGTTAACCGGTTATTCTTCAAATGCCTAACCGAAAACCGGTTTTTTCAAATAGCAACTATTCGGGATATTAGAAAACCGGTTTTTGCAAAAAGTCGAATAATCGATCTCCCTAATGTAAATACTTGCAAGACAATTAGAAAAATGGTTAAAACAATGGAAAATAAAAGTCAGTGAACAATAATGTCTACATATCTGTGCCCACAAGCATTAACAACTTAACTCGATTTCGGCAAGTGCTCAGCAAAGCATTTTTAACTTGAAAAACCCTTGCCCAAAATTAGGCAAATAGACTTAGCTTATGTTTGCAGGTTCTGCTTTAGCAATTTTATAATGTCATAATTTTTAATTAAACTTTTAATGAAACAGCAATTAGAAAAGGAGAAGTAATAAGTCAAATTTGTTATAAATCGACTATAGCTGTTAATGCTTGTGGACACAGATATATTATTGACTTTGCGTAGAGAGTCATGACCTTTATTTAAATCAATAACTAAATATTACCTCAACATATACATGTAAAATATCACGGTATGCATTAAGTTACACGTACAACGTGGAAATGACGTACAAAACTCGAACATTCTTAAACAAACTCAAAAATTTGATTAAAATGCAAACTCCCTCTCGAAGTACCAGGGTATTCATTCAGTTACCCGTTATCGATCGGTTAATTTAAAATTGGCTTTTTTCGATTAACGATTAAACCGGTTAATTTAAGTCGATTAACCGTTGCAACAAAAATTATAATATTTTGTTGTATAAAACCATATTTTTTTGTGTTTTAAATTATGGGTGAGTTCCAAATGATCGGTTGGAAAGCAGCTCACTTTTTTAAATTCATTCTACAATGCAACCATGCACAATTTTACAATGTTATCCATACCAAAATTCACCAAAAAAGTTAACAAAGTGCACCAAAAAAGTTATGTTCTATTTTTAAAATACAGGACAAAAACAGAAATTAAGTAATTCGGAAATGAACTTTTTTGCAGAATGTTCGGGGCTGAGCTTTGGCAGGATGAGTTATGAGTTAGAAACTTACGATAGTAACGCAACAAAAGAATTAACCCAAACAATTAAAAGTGTTAAAAATTTTAAGAAATTAAACAGGTATGTGATGAAAAACGATCCTTTTTGTAGATGTGATGATTTTCGACCGATCTTAAAATTCATTTCTGCAGTTAAGTCTTAATTTTTTGTTCAACATATAGTTCAGTTAACATATATAACAAAGAACTTAAAAGAATATATACAGGAAAACAGAGGAAATGTAGTAAAAATCAATTTTAAAAGATTCTGAAAACGATATTATCGTTTTCAAATCGTATTGTTTTCAAAATCGCTTTCCACCACATACCTGAATGGAAGATTTTATACGTTTAGAGAAACTGCAGGAAAAAGATTTCTCCAACATCTACGATAAGTAAAGTCAAAATTTATCAAAACTAAAGAAAAGAGTCGCTTAAATCCTAAACATTTTAACCAAATTATTTATCTAAAAGATTATTTTATAAGATCTTCTTAAAGGAGCATATAGACGACATGTTTTTGTCATCTGACATGTCAAATTTTCAAGTCACATGTAATTGTGCATGTCTGTCAAAATCGCTGTTTTACATAAGCTTTATAATATTCGGTCACAAACTTACATGTAATTTGCTTCTGACATTGTCTCTGTTTTTTTCGCATTGTTATTGCAGAAACCAAAGTAGTGCTCGGTTTCAAAATAACTTGCTGCCGCCATGAAAAGTTTTATTTGCGCCGTAAAATAGTTCAGCCATCTTAACATTTGTTTCTTTTAATTCAAAGATACCAATTTAGGATTTTATAATAAAACGGTTTTTATGTATATAGGGTGTTTTTTTTACAGGTTTGTTTTTCGAATAGAGATAAAACTGGCATTTTGTGGTCAAATCTGGCAACTCTAATGTCATTTATGTTCAGTTTGGTTTGCCATTTCATCATGAACAGGTTGACAAAAGAACAACGCTTGGTGTATGGGCCGAAAATGAGATTGATCTCGATGCTGATTTTCATCGCAAAATTTTGTTCAGTGATGAGGCTCATTTTTGGTTGAATGGCTACGTCAACAAGCAAAATTGCCGCATTTGGAGTGAAGAGAATCCACATGAGACCCTTGAGACGCCATTACATCCACAAAAACTGACTGTTTGGTGTGCTCTATGGGCTGGTGGAGTCATTGGGCCATACTTCTTGCGAAATAATGCTGGAGAGGCAGTTACCGTTAATGGAGACCGGTATAGAGCCATGATAACCGACTATTTTGTTCCCGAATTGGATGGCATGAATGTGGATGAGTTGTGGTTCCAACAAGACGGCGCTACATGCCACACAGCGCACGCCACAATCGATTTATTGAAGGAAACATTCGATGAGCGCATAATTTCGCGGAATGGACCTGTCAATTGGCCACCAAGATCGTGTGATTTGACACCATTGGATTATTTTCTTTGGGGATATGTGAAGTCGCTCGTCAACGCCAACAAACCAGAAACGTTAGGGGAATTGGAAGCCAACATTCGTGGCGTTATTGCCGACATACGGCCCCATATGCTCGAAAAAGTGGTTGAAAATTGGACCTGTAGAATTGGCTTTATTCGAGCCAGCCGCGGCGGCCACATGCCTGAAATCATATTTAAACATTAATGGCATAAAATTATCCTTCCAATAAAGCCAAATTGATGGTCATTAAAACGATTTTCTTGTGTTTTATTTCAATTCGAAGTTCTATACCACTGAAAAAAACACCTAAATTCTATTCAATGGTAAGATGATCAAACATATCTCGGTATTGTAAAAAATTAACTTCAGCCGGCTAATGATTCCGTCAATAGTGGACGCCGCTGCCGGTTTCTTGCCGGCATAGCTTTCTGATGTCAGATGGTTTGTCAGAAGAAAATAGAGCACGCTCTAATTGAAATTTTGTCAGATGACTTTGCGTCTGACTTTTACAGAAGCAAAGTTAAAAAGGTAACACACGACATGTATGTATTTTGCAGTGGGAAATTTGACATGTCAGATGACAAAAACATGTCGTGTACGGGCGCCTTAAACTATTTAAATTACTACTATGATGATCTCACAGTTTATTTTTTAATAAATACATAATCGGCCTTGTTCTGGAAATCGAAATCACGTGAAATTCAAAACGACAAATTTTAAATTCTATCCTGTTTTTAAAGTTGATAACAATATTTCTTTTTCATTACCTCATACTTTGAGGACCACATATCTTTACCAAAACTACTTTTGAAAGGAAAAGGAAAAGCTACGTTCATTTAAAAAAAATTTAACTTAAAATATCCATACAATTTAATTTCACGTGATTTCGTTTTACAGAACGTAGTCGAATATGTATTTATTAAAAAATATGTATTACATAGTAATGAATTTTTTTTTTTTTTTTTTTTTTGCTCGTTTTAGTTCAAGAATTGTTATGTTATTGTTTTTTTTTTACTACTTAACTTCAAATAATAAATAACTTTTAATTTTTATTTACTGAAATTACCTACTTTATAAAAAAAAACTTTATTAATCGGTTAACCGATCAAAACCAAAATTAACCGAATAAACCAAAACCTCGATTAATTAATCGAGCGATTAACCGATTAAAGTAAAAGCCCGATTAAATGAATACCCTACGAAGTACTTATCGTAAGTAGTTTACTTGCTGTTCGGATTTTATGGCCTCATGAAGATTTTGCTTAAAACCAGTCTGCGGCGCAATTGCAGCTATAGACTAGGAGAAAAAAAGTCCGAAACAAACTAACGCGAAAAACATGCATCTCGTGCATCAAAATGGCTAAAATATCGAAAAATGTTCATATCTTATATCTTTATACCCTATAAAGTATATATATTCTGGGTCCTAATGAGGAGAGAAGTTGATTTAACGATGTCCGTCAGTCCGTCTTATGTTTGAAATGTGTTTTCCGAAGATCCCAGACATGATAGGGGCTAGGTTGTTTTAGATTTATGCCACATATAGTCCACCATTTCTTGATGTTAAAAATCCGCCAGATCGGTCCAAAAATGGCGGAGAAATGAGCAAAAAATCCCTACTACCTCTAATTTTTTTCAAAAATCCAATGTTGTTGCTGTTGTTTTTTTTCTTTCTGTATATCTGGAGAACGGCAAGAGCCAAAGTTTCCAAATTAGGTACAAACATTAAGGTTATCAATACACAGCACTCCACAAAATATGGGCGGGATTGAAGAAGTGGGCGTGGTACCTCCCGTACAGAAAACATCAAGAATTGACCTATGGATACGGCTTTTATACTACAGATCGGAAATCTTTAGTAGAACATATTTTCTGAAAAACTTGGAAAAATCGGTTCAGATACGAAAAACTTATGACCAAAATAATTTTTTTTAATACCCATTATCGGGAACCATAGATTTTCCAAGTTTTATAGCCCATGTAAATGGAAAATTCGTTCTTAAACACGTCGGTATATAAAACTATCAAATCGGTTAAAAAATGGACAAGTTATGAGCAAAATACTCCAAAAATGGGCTAAAAACATTTTAGGGCTGTCGTGTGACCTATGGATACAGCTTGTATGTGATACCATAGATCTTTTCGAGTCCCCAAAGTAAATGGTAAATTTTTTTTAAAGACGTCGGTATATAAATCTGTCAAATCGGCTAATACAGGCTGAGTTTTAACCAAAATACTGAAATACCAAAAATAACTCTTTTTTTGTAAATAGATAATACAACTTATAGGCTATAGCTCTTTCCAGATGTTACACTATTTGCCTGCGAAATTTCAAGAAAATCTGTTGATTAGTTAAGAAGATATAGTGAGGGGGAGCTTTTACTCCTCTTGCTCTATTTCATGCCCTGTTCTCTTTCAGATGTTACAGTGTCTGCATGCCAAATTTTAGAAAACTGGTTGATTAGTTAAGAAGATATAGGGAGCGGGAGCTTTACCCCTCTTGCTCTATTTTATGCCCTGTTCTATTTCAGATGTTACAGTGTCTGCATGCCAAATTTTAAGATTGATTAGTTTAAAAGATTGGGGAGGGGGAGCTTTTACCCCTATTGCCCTATTTCACGCCCGAAATAATAAAAATTTCAGGCTATAGTTCTTTCCATATGTTATAGGAATAAGTTATACCCCTAATGTACATATGTATTTCTCTAACATTATTTTTTTGCTAACTACCATTTTTGTAACGTTAAGAATTCTAATATGAATTATATTTTTGTTTAACCGTTTAGTTAAGTTATATTTATTTACTTATTGATTTTTGCAAAAAATGTTATGTTTATGGTTTTCTTTTCGTTAGTAGAAAATATCGAAAGTATCCCAGCACTACTAAAGCGTGTTTTTTTATAGTGTTACAACTTTGAGTAGGCACCACTGCTTTTTTCGAGCACCCATTTAACAGCAGATACATAGCTGCTTCTTGTTTAAGGCCCAACTATAATATGCATAAGCTGGCTTAAACTACTGCCAACAGCAATTAACCTCTCAAAAGCTTTAAAAAAAACCAAAATAAAATCAAAAAATATTTTATTCCGTACGAAAAGTGCGATCTGTTTCGCAAATGCCATTTTCATAAAATTAACCAAAAAGTTTTCTTAAGTTCAATATGGTTCGATACATGTGAATCACATGTATTCGCACAATTGCTTAAGCCAACTTAAGCATATTATAGTTGGGCCTTTAGTTTGCGTTGAAATTTTATTATGAATCGACTTACACCAGAGTAACGCGTGCAAATTGTTAAAATTGTTAATAAAAGTAATTGTTCTATTCGTCAAACTCATCGTGCACTTCTTCCTTTTTATGGCGTATACAATCGTCCTTCAGAGCGGCTAATTCGAAGAACATTAGATCGTTTCCGTTCCACATTTACTGTTACTGATAATGTGCATCCCTTGAGACGCCAAAAACGACGAGACGCAGTGCGCACCGAAGAAGCTGTAGCCGCTGTACAGGAAATTGAAAATTGGTGTTCCAGATTGCGCCTTCTACGCGCCAGCCACATTGCAGAAATCATATTTAATTTTATAAAATTTTCCTTCCAATAAAGTCCGTTTCATTGATACTAAAAATATATTTCCTTGTTTTAAATTTCAATATTTTTAGTGAGGCTTATTTATGAATTCTGATGCAAGAATGTGGTGATTCTTGAAACATGTAAATTTAACCCAGGTTCGAGCCCCATCCCAGCCAAGAAAATTATTTATAAAAATTTCATGTTGTTAAATTCCTTCCTTCAGTAAAAAATAATTAACTGAATATTAAATTTGATGAACTCAAGCCTAATTAAAAATATTGAAATTGAAAATTAACAGTTCAACTAAAATCACAAATTTTCCTTGTTTTGTTTTATTATGATTTAAACTTTTGTCACTCTATAAAAAACACCCTTTACAAAGTGTAAACAAATTATTTTTACTTACATGCACAAATCTTAATATTTTGAAAAATATTACTGCCGCAGTTAAGCCTTAAACTTCGATCTGTTTGGTTTTTTTGATTTTTTTATAGTTTTCCCTGTAGATAAACTGCGCTACGTGCATATGCGAATTATTGCATAAATTAACAGAAAATATTTTATATGTTCTTGTAAATTACTGAGATGGATAACTACCATAGATCACTTTGTGACCAGTTATATTTACAACTACCAACTATTACCATAATTATTGGGTACTAAAATGGAGATTGCTTCCACATTTTCATAAAGTTAGTATTGTTGTAAATACAAATTTACCGAATTTTTGACCTTGAAGCATTTTGTTGATTTTTATTCATTCAATTTTTCATCTATCACCATAAGTCCCGTAATAGACTTAAATCGTTTTTGAGTCAATTGACTCAATTGACTACAGTTTTTGTATGCAGCAAGATATGTAAACTATAAAAAACTGCATTTTCATCAATCAACTGCGGACAACAAGTATCCATTTCGTTGTTGCCTCCCACCACAATTCACACGTTCATTTATTGACGTGCTTTAATAGGGTGGTAACATTTTATTTCTGTTAAAGGCCAAATTAATTTAAGAATTTTTGTTGTTTGCGCAAAATGGATACTTTGGCTTTTGCCGTTGTCCAGATATGTATACTGAAAAAAATATCAAGAGGCTTATAGGTAAAAGTGGAGACGACTGCCTTGGTTGTTTGCTAATAAGGCATCTATTTGTGAACCGACAGACGGACAGACGGACAGAAATTACAAACGGAATGGCAAACTTATATATACCCGTTACCTTCGGTGATGCGTTCAAAATACACTGTTTTTAAGCTAAGTGCGAAACTGATCGCAGTTTCCGAACGGAGTCAAATGTCTTTTGAATTTGTTTTTGTGTGTTTTAAATGCATTTGCCAGGTTTTTTGTTAATTTTTGACAGAAGCTTATGCATATTATAGTTGGGCCTTAAGATTTTCAGTGGCAAAGAAGAATTTGAGCAGTCCATAAGTATTAATGCAAAGTAGTTTATAGAATCGATGTTGAAACATCGATGTATCGTGTTTTCACCGATGTTTTTTAACATCGATTCTTATCGTGGAAATATTGATGTTTTTCAAAACGATGTTGCATCCCTAAATATGCCTCATTAACGAATTATACTGTAACTGATTTAATCGACTATATTAAAACAAAATTAAAAAGTATGCAGCTGCAAAGCATAAAACTTGAAACAATATTTTTTTTAAACTTAAATCTGTACGGTGGTTAATTTAACCCATATTAGCTAAGAAAATGAATTTGAACCGTTCTACTGCATCAACAATTTTTTTGTACAAGTGTATTTTAGACTTACTTGGATGCATCCATGTTTAAAAAATCCATCTTTTTTGTTATACGCGAAAATTAGTTGGCGCCAAACGATATCCACAACATCTGTCCAAAATTTTTTTCTCCATTGCATTTCATCAAATCTATGCAGTCAGTGTTTTTCCTTCGTTTATCTTTGTTTATTTGTTTTGTTTCTTGCATGCATTTGTCTCCTTGTTGTTGCATACAATCTGGCAGGCTGGTGTTAATACAACAACTGTGAAAATAAAACGCAAAAAACACAAAACAAGTAAAAGTGATTCGGCTGTGCCGAATATTTAATACCCTCCCCCTTTAGAAATGAAATTTGTAATGAATCTAAATAAAATATGACCTTCAGTATTAAAATTCTTAGCGGTGTTTGGCGTATTTCAAAAGAACATGTTTGAGAACTGGCTTAATTTAAGGCGTACTGTGAGAGTGCATTTGATATGAACCCTATAATAAGTTATGGACCGATGTTCCTGAAATTAAGTTGTAAAATTTGAGTTCTATAAAAAGAATTTCAGTAAAATTGAATAACAATCTTCCTATTTATGTTGGTTTTTTGCAACAGAAATACACATTTTACAGGGTGGTTGTTACACATGCGGGTCCATAGCTCTTTTCCGACTGAACCGATTGTGCTGGATTTAAATCTCAAACAGACAGGGCCATAATTGAAGATTAAAAACGTTTCACACGAAATAACAAACTTAGTATAATCCAATTGGTGTAGGGTAAGAAAAAAAGTGGAAAGCGAAAAAAATATCTTGTTTTTATGCTGCTAATTGTATGTGCGCTCGTATTAAGCGAAAGAGTTATAGAGAGTTGAGCAACAACATGTGGCTTGTAAATAAAGAACGAAGATTTTAAACGGCCACACATTTGTAGACAAGTCGTTGTCGTAATGGCCCGTTGATAGGTTAAACAATGAAAAAATGCGGAAAACTATGAAAAAAATGGGGAAAATGATGTTAAATGAAAAAAATGTCAATAAAAATTTTTTTCAGTAGTATTCTTTATGCCTGTCAAGTTACGGATTTTACCACAAAAATGGCATAGTAAAATTTTTCCAAAGGCATAAACACGTACAAACATATGTACATTAGACCGGGTCGACCTCCATACAAAACAAAAGTTGTGCCAGTCACCCACTAGAATGAAAGATATGTCAATGAAGTTTCTAAAACAGGAAACAATTGTTTTTGCCACGCCCCAAAATACAGCCCTTTTGGTTTTTTATATGTTGCGCTGAAATTTAAAGTCCGATCTCATCGTATCGCATATCGTTTTTCATGGCTTGATAGTGGCTTCATTTTTGTCTTTGCTGACTTTTTAATCCGACCTCAAATTCTAGGCGCCGCTTATCCTTCAACCGGATCCTTCAACCAAATGTCCGAGATGGCATAAGCGGCGCCCAGAATTTGAGGTCGGATTAAAAATTCACCAAAGACAAAAATGAATCCACTATCAAGCCATGAACAACGATATGATGAGATCGGACTTTAAATGGCAGCGCTATATATAAGAAAACAAAAGGGCTGTATTTTGGAGCGTGGCAAAAAAAATTTTCTTCCCTGTTTTAAAAACTTCTTTGACATATCTTTCATTCTAGGGGGTGACTGGCACAACTTTTTTTTCGACCCACACTAATGTACATGCATTGCGGCTTTTGTCAATTTGCGCTTTAAAAAAACACTACATCTAGTCCACATATAATTATTAAAAACAAAACTCTTATAGCCGATTTACACTAAAACGAAATCTGGCACTTACTAGATTTTGACGAAATTTACTCAAAATCTAGGATACTTAGTGATGCAACTATGGTTTTTTAAATAGCCCAAAAAATATTTCCATGCACAAGAAAAAATGTGTTTTTAATAAAAAACAAAACATAAACATGAAGCTTGTTAAAAATGTTGTATTTGTAAGATTTTTTTCAAATAAGGTTAATATGGACAGCCAGTTATAGATATTGTTATAGCGATTCAGAAATGCGTGCTGACAAAAAAAAAAACACAATTTTGGTACCAAATTTGTTCTAGTTCTTCCAAGTAGTTTGGGATTGAAATCTAGCACAACCGGCATAGTAGAAAAAGAGTTATGGATCGAAATGTGAAACAACCTTTCGAAAAAATCGATACTTCTTTTATAAAAACTAACATAAAATGGTTGCGGAATGCACCGATTGTCGTTTAATTTTGCACAATCTTGATTTTTATGACTAGAAATCAGACTACCAAATTTCCTAAAGATCGGTCTATAATGTACAGTAGGTCCACTGCCGGAAGCACTTTTTCAAAACCGTAACAAATAATGCTTTATTGCTGAAATATGGTCTAATTTAGTTTTACAAAAACGGAAATTACTTGCCCAAATTTCGTGATGATCGGTCCATAATTTACCATAAGTCGACTTTATAAAATCTACTTCTTAAAATAACTTTAGTTGAAATTATTTCCAATTAAGTTTTATATGACTAGAAAGAAAATAAATTAACTTTGTTATAATCGACATATAATTTAACATTTATGCATGTGTTTGTATGTTGGTCCCATATAAAGCGTACTCACGGAATTTAACTCATACATAAAGCGACCTGGAATATTTTAATTATCGGCACAGCCAAATATAGCACCCTAACATGTTTTTACTAGAAACAGTTTGGTATTTTTAAAACCCAAGCTACACACTTGTTAGGTTTATACCAAAAAACTTCTATATAAGGTAGACATTTTTAACATTTTTTCAAATGCTTCCATCCCTATCCCTATATTTATTTTCTTACAGGGTTGTACTGGAAATCGAAAAGCATGAATTTTAAAAGTCGTTTTTTATAAGATTTCTGTAATAAAAGAATTTTATGACAAATTTTATACAACTATTCCTCTTTTATACAGTATTGTTTACCAAAAATTCATTTCAAATTTCGAATTCATGCGTTTTACGTTTTCGATTTGTTCTCGCTTTGCTGTACCATAAAACCAAAAAAGTTTCTTTTTTTTTTTGCATAATCAAAATGTTGATTTTAAGTTTCAATAAAAAGTAATTTTATTTATTTATTATTATTTTTTGACAGTTTGTTCAAACATTTATTTTTAGCAAATATTTTAATAAGTTGTCACAGGGCAAACAGGTTTTCCATATTTTATTTGAAGCTATTTGATATCTGTTTGAACCAGTGCACAGAGGGGTAAACAGTACCAAAAACGAGGATTAATTCAAAAATAAAGTTAGTTTTTCGTATAAGTATTTGGTACCATATAAAAGTAGATAAAATTCAACACCAATAACTGTAAAAATTGTGGATCGATGCTGTTTACTTTTTTTGTTATACGCTGCAAAAGTTGAATTATATTTTATAATTTCGAAATATTTGTTAAAAAGTGAGAAGCAATATATTTTAATTGCGATTTGAGTGAATTATTTTTTAAAAAACACTATTTTTTTTAAATGGATCCATCAACTTCAGGTATTTAACTAATTTATTTATAATTTTTTGTAAAGAAAAATATTGAGGAAGTATTTTTAATTTTTTTTTAAATTGGTCAAAAAAATTAGTTTTTTTTTAAAGAAATGTTGATTTTCAAAATGTTTGTGAGAATAATTGGGCAAAACTTTTTATATATTCTTAAAATATTGCATAATAAAAAAAATCTTGCCCGTTTTTGCCCCATTTGAAAATATTTGAGATTTTGTGAAACACATTAACTTGTTTTTTCGGTTTTGTTTCGTTTAAATGATTACACTACGTTACAAAATTTCAACAAAGTCGTGACCAATAAATATGACAGCTAATCTTTATGTAAAATTTTCTCCTGAATCCGAATATCCGAATAAGTCAGAATTGTCAAAAGTAGATATTCCAATATAACCGTTATTTGTGTTTTTAAAAAAGATGATGTGACTGAAATGCAAATATCTTCAAAAATTTTAAACGGATTATGTATTTCTTTCTTTTTAGTGAAAGGTTATAAAATTTCTAAAATAACCATGGGTTGCTAGTTAAGATTGGTCAAGAAATGACAGAGGTTCAGGGGACAAAAGTTCAAGCTTCATTGAAAATTTTATGATTTTTTTAAATTTTGCTCTTTCCAAGTTATTTTTTTAAACCAATGATTTAAAAATGTTAATGTTTTATGGCATGCGACATTAGATTATTTTATTATGAACATTTTGCGCCCAACAATACATAGATTGGTACAAAAATGAAGCTACAAAAGATTTAGTAAATTATGATAAAAAACTACATTATTTAAATTTACCGCAAACTGCGCTTGATTTGCTTATTTTGCTAAATATTTCCGATGTTGATGATGATAACATTTAGATTATGATTTTGATAAAGGTGAAGATAATTATGAAGATGGTTTTTATTTCCATATATTATTTTATTTTATTTACTAAAACAAAATTAAAATTCCACTAAAATTTTACAACAAAAGTTTTTTTTTATTAATCAATATACACAGAATCCAAAAATAAATTGTTGTCATAAATTACAGGCTTTCGTGAATTAATCCTCGTTTTGCATATGTTTCACCCCACTGTGCAGTGTTCGAAAATAAGCAGAACATTATTTAGCGTTCGGCTCACACACCCAGGAATGATATCTATTTGTTAAGTGCTTGTGTAGACGAACACAACCTTTAATACCGTTCGTAACTATTTTCAAGAAAGAGCAGAAAATTATATAGAGGGACATCACATCGTTAAATCAACTTCTCTCCTCAAAAGAACCCAAAATATATATACTGTATAGGGTCTAAGATCAATATTGTAGAAATTACAAACGGAATGACAAACTTATATATCCCTTTTCCACCTGTGGTGAAGGGTATATAAAGAGTAATTTTTGGGATTTCAGTATTTTGATTATAACTCAGCCATTTTTTGCCGATTTGACTGATTTATATACCGACGTGTTTATGAAGAAATTTACCAGTTATTTGGGCTATAAATCTTGGACTCGGGAAGATCTATGGTTCCCGAAAGTGGGTATTTGGTCATAACTTTTTTGTATCTGAACCGATTTTTCCGAAATTTTCAGAAAATATTTTCTACTAAAGATTTCCGATCTTTTGATATATATAAGGGATAACCATAGGCCATATGACAGTCCAAAAAATCAGGTTTTTATAAAATTGTGTGTATTGATAAGCTAAGTGTGTTACCTAATTTGGAAGCTTTGGCTCTTGCCGTTCTTCAAATATATAGAAAAAAGTAAGAAAAATACAACCACAAAGTATTTTTGGAAAAAATTAGAGGTAGTCGGATTTTTTTTTCTCATATCTCAGCTATTTTTAAACCGCTCTGGCTGAATTTCAATAGCAAGAAATGGTGGACTGTATGTCCCATAAATGTAAAACAACCTAGCCGCTATCAAGTCTGGACTCTCCGGAAAACACATATCAAACGTAAGACGGACGGACAGATATCGTTAAATCAACTTCTCTCCTCATAAGGACCCAGAATATATATACTTTATATGGTCTAAGATCAATATTGTGGAATTTACAAACGGAATGACAAACTTATATATATACCCGTTTCCACCTGTGGTGAAGGGTATAAAAAACTAGCTTTGACATATTTTATGAAGATTCCAAAAATATGTTGGCTCTAGCGATAATCTCCCGTAAACAATGCCGCGTCAAAAAGGGTCCCAAAGTGGTATTTTTCATGAATAAAAAGTTGACCACCGCTTGAGACTTAAGTCAAAAATTAACCCTTAACTGCCTATCTTATTTATTTTATAACATTCATTTAGACCAGTGTTCGAAAATAAACCGTACATTATTAAGCGTTCGGCTCACACACTCAAGAACGATATCTATTTTTTTAGTGTTTGTGTAGACATACACAAGCCTTAATACCGTTCGTAACTATTTTCAAGAAAGAACCGAACATTATATAATGTTCTGTTCTCCGTCAAAAAACAGAACAACTATAAATGTTCTGTAGACATACATTATATCTTAATGTTCTTTAGTGTATTTTTTTTTAATTACAAGTACATACAAGTTTGGGTTGCCAGATATATTTATTTTAAAAAGCATTAAAAAAACAAGGTATTTGAATGTCTCGGGGGACAAATATATAAAATAAAATAAGTAACTCTACTTTAAATTATTTTTAATTTAAAAATATTTAGTAATGTTAAATAAAAGCAAATAAAAATGTTTATACATACAAATTTAGCAGTTTAAAGTAAAAGTGAAACAAAATTATTGTTTTAAGTATTAAATTCATTGAGTGCGTTTATTAAAAATTAGAGAAGTTTAACAAAAAGTAAACAAGGCAAAAAAGGTTATAAATGCAATTTATGTATTTTATGCAGGGCTGCCAGGTACTTTTTTCCTTGTCCCCAAAAAATTAAACCCCAAGTTAAAAAACAAAACCTTAAAAAGTTAATAATTTTTGTTGGGTTTTTTTCAGACTAAATTTAAAAAATTTTTTTTTTAATAATAAGAAATCCCCAAATAAAAATGTTTTGTAAAAAAAATTATTTTATTTTGTTTGTAGCGACTGGTTTTGGCATGTTTTTTAAATAATTTTTATGCAATTTCAGCGAGGAATTACAAGCAGAACAATATGCTGTTTTTGAAGACGATTGAGCCAATTTATAAGAATTTGGAGCTTGCTCAATCGGTTTTAGCCATCCTTGATGTAAATCAACAATTAAAATACATTTATCTGTCATTTATGTAATACTTCGATGCATCATAAGAATGTATGGACAAATGCAAAATGAAAATGAAAAAAAAGAGCGAACGATACATACACAAAAACAAAGAGCAAAGAGCATAAAATCAAGAGGATTAGTTTTGAAGTCGTTTAAAACGAACGCACGTCGTTAAAAAACGAAGACATGTCGTCTCACAACAAACACTTTTTAACAATGCCATGGTCCATGCTTGCATTACATGGGAATAGTCCATGGAGTAGTCCATTTTATCAAAATGGATCAGGTGGTCCAAAATTATTTGCAGGGTAGTGGTGCCCATACCTGATCATAAGCATGTATGTGCAAATGCAAAATGCAAAAAGAGCGAACGATGTGTATACATACACAAAAAACAAAGAGCAAAGAGCATAAAACCAATACAATGGCAAGCATGCAAAGCTTTCAATGTAGTGGTGCCCATACCTGATCAAAAGTACCCAATTAAAAATTTTATAATTTTGCGATGCAGTAATGATACATTTAAAAAAATAAGCGCACAATTATGCGCTATGCAATAAGACATACAGAAATTCAGTAATGTACGTGAAAGAACTCTCAACAACTTTTATAAAAAATAACATTTCAAGTGCTACGGCATTTCCTTATTACGAGGCAGGTGTGTAAGGGAGAATACTAAAAAATAACTGTATAAAAACATTCACTGTGTAAAGCTATTATACAAAGTTATTATACAGTAGTTTTGACTTAACTTCCTTTTATTTAAGTGAAAAAATATGGTGGCCGCTTTTGTATATAAATTTCCAATTTTATAAAATTTTATATCTCAAACTGAACCGAAGTTATAGCCAAATATATCTTTAAATCGGTACATTTTGAAAACTTTAATCGCATTTTGCCAAGATCGTTTGTTTTTGTAGATATGACTTTTTTGCAATTAAGGAGCGATATGTTTAGGTATCTCCAATTTTAAGACTTGTTCATGGACAATGAAACTTTACTACCTGTATCTTATTTTGAATTAATGTACTTTATTAACTCTTCACTTCACTAAATGTAGTAATTATCAACTGTGCACTGCCTATTCTACTTTTAGTAGATTTATTGCATCAGGAGACATTGATTTAAATACATGTACTCACTTCTTGTAATTGATCTATTCCACAACCCATCCACAGATGCTAATTTTTAGAGTATAGAAAACTAAATTTCAAAGTGTAAATAGCTTTTATGACTAATTTTTTATTTCCCGGGATCCCGCAAGAAAAATCCCGGGAAAACGGGAAATAAGATAAATGGCTTATAAAACTAAATAAAAAAGAAAAGGACAGCCAAAATAGGCTTTTCTATTGCCTAATTATAATAAATAAACAAAATAAGCTCGAACAGAGATGATTAAGTCAGTACAATTGTTCTTTTTCAGTACTATTAGTATGTTTACTACATGTTTACATGTTTAGTACAATTTAAAAATTGCAAACGCTTTAACATTGAAACTGATATTTTCATACTTTAATATGATAAAAACAAAGCAAGGAAATATAAAAGTACCTGGTATAAACTATGTACATATATAAATTTGTTAAGCAGTTAAACTTTAACTAGTTTGCACCTGTTCCGCTATTAACTTTTAGAAAGCAAGCTTTAAAGTGTCGTCTAAATTCCCTATTAGTTACTTAATTTTTTTTCTTTTGTAATTTTGGTAAAATACTTTAATACATTTACATAATAAGAAAAAAATAAAAATTTCAAAAAATTCTCGGAAACGCATTTTTTGAAGTTAAGGACCTCTGAAGTGTAATATAAATTATAAATAAATAAAGAGGTCCACTTTTTCCATTTAATATTTTCTTCTTTTTTTAATTTTCTATCACAAAATGTATTTTATTTAAAATCTTAAAAAAACAGCAATAAACAAGACTTATCTGTTTGTTCATCTGGAAACGTTAAGCACATCTAAAACGAACGAACATTAATGAGCCGAACCGAACACAATTAAGTTTGTGTTTTTAAAAAAAAACTGAACGGAATTTAATGTTCTCATCTTTTTTTGAGTTCGATGAAAACAGTATTATTTTTGTGTTCGAAGGATGACAAACAGGGAAACGTTATTTTTTTTAATGATTTTCTACACAAACACTATTAGCGTTTGTGTTTTCCCCAAATCTACCGAACCGAACACTAATGAACGATATTAAGTGTTTATTTTTGAACACTGCTTTAAAGTCTCCCTGAACCTGGGCCGCCAGGTACTTTTTACGTCCTCCCCAAACTTAAAAAAATGTTTCCCCAAATATCCCCTGATAAAAGAAAAAATCGTCAAAACAAGCCCCTGTAAAAAAATACACAATTTTTATCGGATAATTTAAATATTTATTTGAGTTTTACTTGTACTATTTTTTACAAGAGATCATTTTTACCGTAAGGAAGCACGTTGTACTTAAAATACGTACATTTTATATAGCTTGACTCGGTGCGCTTTGCTACTCCCCATCTAAATAAAATTAGTAATCATTTTTTAAAACAGATCTCGTGCTTTGATAAAAAAGCAACTTCTAGTAAATTTAAATGCTTCTACAGTAACCGTTTTACTGATGTACAGAAATTTCAAGTAAATCTACTTTTTGAAAGATGTTGTGTATTTTTATCAAAGCTTTTTGTACAAAATTGGAATACTTTTAATGTTACAGTACAACAAATATGTAGAAATGCTTATTGTCATTGTATGGAAGGTGCCACGCTCACCTGTCCAATTCAGCCAACTTTTTGGCAGATGTTATGTGTATTGATAACCATGTTCTCCAGATATAAGGATATTTATATTGTCAATTTAAAGGTGGTTCCACTCCCACTTAAAAATAAAAAAATAATTACAGTCTATGTTTAGCGCTGGATAATGAGAAAATAACTGTGAAAATTTCAGGTAAATAGGGTCAGTAGCTTAGGAATCTTTAGGGAACAAACAAACATACGCTTTTTCATTTATATATTATTTATTGCTCCCCCTGCTCCTTCCGTCTTTATTTTTTTTTTCAAAGGTGTAGTTTACCATAGGAGTAAGTCCTACCAAGTTTGAACATTTTCACTATAACACTTCTTAAGATATGCGCTATTTATCACTGCAAAAAGTTAAAGAACGATACCAGCAAGCTCTTCTGACGTTCTTAAATTACTCAAAGTTTTTTGAATTGATTTCTGAAGCATCTAGCCAGTCCATCATATTGTTAATACTGGCTGCGGTGGAAAGGGGAATCAAGGGATACATTTCATTAAAAATGTAAATATTATCGAATTGGCTTTTAATTTTCTCTGCTATGCGGAATAACCCATGTGCCAAGCAAGAACCATGTAACAGTTTTGGATAAAATATTAAAATATTAAACTTTTTTGAAAGGTTTTTTTTTGTGTATTAAAAAACATTTTTTAAGAGCTTATTTATAATATTGAAATTAAAGAAAAAATCACTAAAAAATGTCAAAATATGCATTTAAAATCTAAATATACATTTTCACCAAAATATTCAACAACGGATCGAAGCCATTTTAACGCAAATTTATTGATTCGGAAAGATAATTGGTTGGCACCGTTTTTAGACTATCGACAAAAAACTTGCATTTGCATGGAAATCGCATCCCTACTTATCACCAAGGCCCGGATTTTAATGCAAATGCATATTTGTTCTCGTCAGTCGGAGATTACCATGTACAAAATATCTTTGCGAATTAAGAAATTTGTATCAAAACGGCATCGATATGTTAGTGCATATTTTTGCATATATTGCTGATATTGAATATTTTTGTTGCATATTTTAAGAAAACTTGTTTTAATTACTTTATTAGCCATGCACCCTTCCGCAGAAGAGATAAAAGACAACTTCGATGATATTTATTTATTGATTGCTTATGGGGAAAATATTTTGTGAATCACCTTCGCGTGTTGCCGCATATAAAAAGAATAATGCGGATTAATGTCTTCCTCTTAAGCCTATAACAACCAGATGGGGGACGTGGTTAAAAGCAATTATGTATTATGTTGAAAACGTTTGCCAATTCATAGATGTGGTAAAAGGATTCAACAATTGTGAATTTAAGTTAATTGAGATTGCCATAAATAAGATGTTTTTTGAGGACTGTAACTTAAGTTAACAAATTCGTAGCAAGCTTCATAAAGTTAAAGCAAAAATTAAGGATTTAAATTTATTGTTTTAAGTCCTTAACTGCTTGCATATTTAATTTAAATTGTTTTCGAAAACAGCGTAGTGAAAATGAATATACCACAGAGAAACTATCAGCATTTAATCATCACTTCCGTTTTATTTTGTTTTGAAAAACAGGCAGTAAACTTTTATTTTGAAAAAAATGTAGGTTCAAATATATCTCTAAAGGCAGTTTAAAAACAAAATCAATGAATCAGTTCCTCACTTTGCTTAAGCAAATGACAGTCTCAAAAAATTTAACAAAAAGTTTTCTAAATTTCAATATGGTTTGACACTTATGATTTACATGTTTTCGCACAGTTGCTCAAACCAACTTATGCATATTATAGTTAGGCCTTTACAAGTAACCTAATTTACATGATTGTCTTACTGTTTCTTTATATATTTGTGTTTTACTTGTTTTCAACTACTACTTTTGTGGTTATTGTGCCTTACTTACGTTTATGAGACTGAATTTTAACGTTCTTCATGCTATTTTTGTTTCTTCTTGTTATTTTATCACTATTTTTTAATTTTTGCGCATATATTCCTATTTTTAGTGCAATTTGTATGCGCATAAAACGCGACTGCATAAAAGTCCGGGACCTGCTTGTCACTATTAAATGTGTTAAAAAAATTTAATTGCATATTTTTTTGATTTTTAACGCATATATATAAATTCTTAGTGCATTTTTTTTTGCGCATAAAACACGATTTTAACTGCGTAAAAGTCCAAAACCTAGTAATAACGAATTCCGCAAATTTTTCTACAAAATAACACATCTAATGACACACCCACTACCCAAATTAACTGGAAACATATTTGTAAATAACTATAAATATTTATTTTATTAAGTGTAAGTTAAACATATTTTTAAGCACTAAGGAACCGAAGTGTAATCTACACTGTATATCTACAGAGATTCTGATTTACATATCCCTGCAAGCTGCGCTTCAAAATAGAAATTTCAAAATTGTTCGACGCTAATGTGTCATTGATTGATGTTGAAGACGTTAGAAATGCTATATTTTCTATAGTTTTACATTTAACTATAAGACGATATATTTTTTTTTCAAAAATAAGGATTCTTAGTCATTTGTAAAGATTAGCGCGCCAATCAGGATATGTGTCCCGAATCCATCCCTTTTTAAAATAACAGATAACCCAACCGTCCTAATTAGGACGAACATTGACAGATAACAAATGGATTTTTTTAATATCTGCAACCGGTTAGATGTAAAATAATCAACACCGGTGGAATGATTTTATAAAATACTTGAATATTTTCCACTATAAAAGCAATTTTCTCATAAAAAATAACAATATAAAAAATGAGAGAAAAGAGGGCAAACTCATCAAACGATTACGAGCATGAAATGTGCAGTGTAAGAATATTTTAGTTTTAGTATCCCATAAATGAATTACTGGACATTGGGTTTCTCGTCACACACTTTGCTACACACATAATCAAACTTTCATATCCTTTCAGTTTGTTTGTTTTTGTTTGTTTGTATTTCTTATTCAAATGTAATCATTCGTTTCCTTTGTTAATATCGTGTCCTCCGACCTTTTGTGAGCATTGTTGATGTTGTTGTTCGTAAGAAGTTTCGTTCAAACAAAAAAAATAAAAAACAAATACACAATCCCGATCCTTTAAGGTTACCTTTAAAAAAAAGGAGCAGATAAGAAAAGTGAATTAAAAAAAGTCGTTGGTGACATGCATAATTTTATGCAAATTCCATTACAACATTAAAACCAAAAAAGTTACATACATACGAATAGGCAACACAACTTTATAATAAATTAAAATGTAGAAGTTTTTGTTTTGTCAAGGGAGGATTTTCGTTTTATTGTTTCGGCCGATGTTAATGCTTTTGTTTATGTCGTTCTCTTATTTAAGTATTCTTGTATTTTGTAGTATTTTTATATATTTTTTAATTTGGTTTTATGGTTTATTTGATTATGATCACTTCTGTGATTACAGCGATAATGTTTTCCCTATAAAAATCCTTTATTAAGATCGTGTTGCGACAAACCAGATGCGTGTGTCAGACAAAAATTCACATAAAATTGTTGATTTGCATTTGTGTGTGTATGCAATAGGGTTTGATATTAACCAAATTTTTTACTCGAGAAATGGTATACACTTTTCACCGAAGGTGGAAACGGTGTGTGCAAAGCGTATATAGTATATATGTTCTTGATTGTTATGATCAGCCGAGTTGACTTATCGATGTCCGTCTGCCCATGTATTGGTTAAAATGAGTTCTCCGAGGACCGAAGATATGATAGAGATAGTCCGGAACAGTTTACTAATGAAATTAATCCACATCGGTCCACAAATTGCTGAGATATGAGAAAACAACAACATCTGCCTCTAAGTTTTATTCATAGATCTTTACTTATTTACCTGAACAAACCCTTCGTCGAATACTGGTAGTATTTTAATTAGCGAACTCGATTCATAAATGAGTGAGTTACAAACAATTAACCCCTTGTTCTTCCTGAAATCAGCTTTGGCGCCCATACCCATTTTTTATCTATAAGAAGTAATTATTATTGTTATTTGTTCACTAAAAATTTATTATACAAAACAAAATGCCGGTGATCTTGGCGTGAAGAAAGACTCCTCGAATAGAATTAAAAAAATCTGAAAATATTATTTAAATGAAAATGTTGTTGAAACTTCTGTTTTACATAACTCCGGTTTAGTTCATAAACTGAAAGATATATTTACAGAACATCTTGTTAGTAAGAATTTAGAGAAGGATTTATGAAAAGCATTTTAGAAAAAAAAACCATTGCACACCTCAAAAACTATTATAACAAAATAAAACCACATTTGTTGTGAAAAGTATCCTTTGTATTGGTACTGACGAGAATGTGGGTGATGTTGTCGTTAAATTAGTCACCAACGACAACTATAAGTACACCATCGCATACATGGTTGCTCGTTTTTTCGTTGAAAGTCTTTTTTTATTGAATCTTCATATCGCACTAGCTCCTCTAAAGGGAGTCAACTAAAAAATTTACAAACTTTCACTTTTTACAAGAAACGATCTACAGTAGTCATACCTAACCACTGTAAAAATCTTACATCATTTTCTTCACTCTTTTGCAAAAAAAATACAGTTGTTTTCCTCTTTGCAATATAATAAAACATATAAAAGTATATTTTGCCTTTACAGAAAATTTATAAAGTTTGAGTTAACCCCCTTTAGAGAACCAATAACAATTATTTTAATATTATTTTAATTCTGAAGTAATCGTCCCGCTAATGCCGGTCGAAAATTCTCCTTAAAACGGGTTTTTTTAAAAAGCCGTCGACGATTCTTAGCAGTTGTCATCATCTTGAATTTCCAGTGTTGTTCCTTTCGTCTTTTATGTTGTTTTAAAGACATGGTCATGTGGGTAAGGACTGACGAAAGATTATTTGCCTATTTTACGATGTCACTCGAACGTTTTCGTTGGCACAAATTGCATGAAAAACAAAAACAAATTCTTAAAGTTTTAAGAAATGCCTTAATCGTAGTGATTAAAGAAATAATTTGGCATATAATTACGCGGGCTATTGGGACCGAATAAAGTGTGTGTAAATCGAATTTGTGTAAAAAAGTGTTAGAGATTAGTGCAAAATCGTTTTTGGACTAAGAATTTAACATATATGGGGGACTGTCACATATCCTAAAAAAATGATTGTTTTGTTTCATACAAAATAAAATAATAAGACTTTTTAAGTTGTGTTTATTGTTTTGTCATAACTACTCAGAGGAAATCTAAATAATGAGGGTGCTCACAGCACTCAGTTTTTATCTTGTTATTATTTTAAGATATATGACCTTATGACTATCTTGGGAATACCCCAAAAGTCTAAATCAAGACATTATATACAAACAAAATCTTATTTCAAGACCTTAAAATTGCTTTAAATCAAAACTCATACAAAAATAAATAATGTACTTGTTTTATTTTCCATCTTCAAAAACTATGCAATTTAAAATTATTATTTTATTAAAAAGATTCTGTTATTCGTGCTTAATTCCCAGTTTTTATTCTTGATAAAAACACTTGCAATTTATTGTTGATGGGATAAGCTATTCCTTTGCAACTGGCAAGTGCACGGCCTAAAAAACTACCTGGCAACATGCTTTTGCAAGTTGTTTTTTGCATTTTGTTTTTTCTTAACCTACTTACAACTACAATTAATGTTGGAAGAATTCCAATCAATTGTAGTGGGGAATGTAAGAAGAGATAAACTCACTGTTTATTGTTGATGTTTTTGTTTAAACTTTGATATTGTTACAAGTAGAGCTGTTGCTTATGATTCTTATACGCTTAACAGTTTTTTTTGGGTTAATATCTTTAGTTTTTCTAAAATCTTTATGGATGAAGTTTCCTGATGATCTGGCCAAAGCAACCAGTGAAATGCGCATAGGAATAGCTTATCCCATCAACAATAAATTTTAAGTGTTTTTATCAAGAATTAAAACTGGGAATTAAGCACGAATAACAGAATCTTCTTAATTAAAATTTTGTATTCCCAAAAATGACTTTTTGATTATTATTTTATATTATATTTTTATTTAATATTAGCTGGCCGCCCCGGCTTCGCTCGGTAGCTGATTTTTGAATTCGTAACACATTTCTGTTAATTGACCATCGCGTACCATCCTTTCCACAGATTTCAGTTGTTTCTTCAAATACTTCACTCTCGTCAGAATCATATGAATCCTCGTTAGCCCCTTTATATACCATATTTTTTGCATCGGATGCTTCTGATGTTATGTCGCAAATATTCCGCATATGTTCATCTGATATAAATTCTCCATCATCCCTCGCACTTTCGTTTAATATTTTATTTATATCGGTTGAATTTAAACGTGCTTTTTTAGAACAAGAAGCCATTGTATAACACTTTACCTTCTCGCGCTCACCAAACTTATTCATGTATGAACTTAGTAATGTATGAATGCAGTAACAAGTAAAAGAATTTGTCTATCAAACACAAAGCCAGAGGGAAAACCCCAGATTAGTGTTGGTGTTAGACATTGAAAAAACGTACATATATTTTACATTTGGTAGCATTAATCTTTTATATATATTGTAATATAATATAGGGTGTTTTTTTTACAGGTTTGTTTTTCGAATAGAGATAAAACTGGCATTTTGTGGTCAAATCTGGCAACTCTAATGTCATTTATGTTCAGTTTGGTTTGCCATTTCATCATGAACAGGTTGACAAAAGAACAACGCTTGGTGTATGGGCCGAAAATGAGATTGATCTCGATGCTGATTTTCATCGCAAAATTTTGTTCAGTGATGAGGCTCATTTTTGGTTGAATGGCTACGTCAACAAGCAAAATTGCCGCATTTGGAGTGAAGAGAATCCACATGAGACCCTTGAGACGCCATTACAACCACAAAAACTGACTGTTTGGTGTGCTCTATGGGCTGGTGGAGTCATTGGGCCATACTTCTTCCGAATTAATGCTGGAGAGGCAGTTACCGTTAATGGAGACCGGTATAGAGCCATGATAACCGACTATTTTGTTCCCGAATTGGGTGGCATGAATGTGGATGAGTTGTGGTTCCAACAAGACGGCGCTACATGCCACACAGCGCACGCCACAATCGATTTATTGAAGGAAACATTCGATGAGCGCATAATTTCGCGGAATGGACCTGTCAATTGGCCACCAAGATCGTGTGATTTGACACCATTGGATTATTTTCTTTGGGGATATGTGAAGTCGCTCGTCTACGCCAACAAACCAGAAACGTTAGGGGAATTGGAAGCCAACATTCGTGGCGTTATTGCCGACATACGGCCCCATATGCTCGAAAAAGTGGTTGAAAATTGGACCTGTAGAATTGGCTTTATTCGAGCCAGCCGCGGCGGCCACATGCCTGAAATCATATTTAAACATTAATGGCATAAAATTATCCTTCCAATAAAGCCAAATTGATGGTCATTAAAACGATTTTCTTGTGTTTTATTTCAATTCGAAGTTCTATACCACTGAAAAAAACACCCGATATATAATTTCGTATATATTGTATGTGGTACCCGAGTACCCTGTCACTCTGTAAAAGGTGTTTTTGTCACTCACATAAGGGTTAAAAGCCTTACTATAGAATTCGAAATTTGGATGATTTTTGACGTTAATCTTTTTAGGTGACAAATCGGATCAAAAATATAGTGTTTATTTAGGGAATTTTTGCTTGTTGCATAGTGTTACCTGCAAGCAACGAATATTTGTGTTGAAGAGCCAAATTGAAACAGTAATTTCTTCTTTATACTCTCCACCTAAATTTTCCATATCTGAAAGACAACTTTTAACACCAAGGGTCGTGTTTTATTTAATACAATTTCTAAAATGGATTTAAATGTGGAAACGAGCGGACAACCAATCAGCAAAAAATTGTTACTATAATAAACCTCTATAGAATTGTATCTCCTACTGGTTACCTAGCATTTACACATGAAAGTAAATTTCTTGAAAGTCGCAATACACTCACACTTTTTCACTAACACACACATAATTTTTGTACTTTCAGCCAATCGGCTGTTTCTTCCATTTTTCGTTAATAATACGTTTACTCTACTTGCAAGAAAGTACTTTCATGTGTAACACTGCCTTTACTTAGCTACGTCAGCCACACAAATTAATTGGTTAAAGTATAAAAAATATCTCAGTACCCATTGCACAGAAAATATTCCGCTTAGTACGCCGGCGAATGTAGATCTCTCTATTGTCAATTTTGACAGTTATTTGAAACAAGATGTTCAACATTCCAGTATTGCCCCCCAAAAACCAAAAATATTAAAATATATTCGACAGATGTCGAGCGTATCTTGTCTGAAAAAAGGAGAGCTCGAAGAGAGTGACAACTGTACAGATCCCCGCAACTTAAGAATTTATTAAAAGAGTGCACAAAAAGGCTAAGAAAGTAACTGCAGTCTCAGAAAACGGCTTCTCTAGAAAAATATCTTAAGGAACTTGATGCAACTGCACAATCAGACTACTCATTATGGCGAGCAGGTAGAAATCTAAAAAGGCCAGTTATATCTAAGCCACCATTAAGAAACTTGAATGGAAGTTGGGCAAGAAATGATGCTGAAAAGGGAAATCTGTTTGTTAGTCACTTGAAAAACGTATTTACCCCAAATATATCTCACTATCTCAGCAGTCGAGTTATCGCCTGTTTTTTTTTTTTTTTAATTCCCTTTGCTTATCTACGCTTGTCTGCAGGAAAGAAACCAGAGTCTCTAGCGGAAATCGAACCGCAACCCCGGCGCTGATAGACTAGCTCACTACCAGCTAGCCTACCGGGGCACTCAATGTTAGAGCAGCTATTCCCTTTAAATTAAGAGAAATCGAAAAGGCTATTTGTGATTTAAACATCAAGAAGGAACCTGGTATTGTTAAGATCAGTAATAAAATGCATTTGGACCTACCTCGCGTAGCAAAGAAACTTATTCTTCCTCAAGGCAGCATCCTAGGCCCTCTATTATACTTATGGTGTTTTCTTTTCTACAAAAAAACGTGACATTTTATTTAAAAAAATGCAATTTGGTGTCTGTTTCTTAAAAATTTTGCTCTTGAAAATGGTGGCTTGTTTTATTCTAAAAAACTCAAATTACATTTTTTTTCAAATAAAATGTCACATTTTTTTGTAGGAGAAAGTTAACAATAAAGAAAGTAATAGTATATAAATTGAACATTAAAAATACAATAAAACAAAAGGAATAAAATATAAATATAATAAAGTATAAATATAATTAAATTTAGCATAATTAATTTATTTGTATGTATGTATGTAATTTTTGAAAGAATCAATTTAAAAGATTTGCTTATTTATTCAAAATGTTTTAGCAAAAATCTTTTAAATTCAAGTGCGTTGTTGTTGTTTGTCTGAAGATTATTTTCCAAAGACGGGCAGAGTATATAAAGAAATGGTGTTCAGAGACAAGACTACGATGTCTACTGCCCGTAATTTCTACAAATAGATATCTAGTCGTGTTCGTACCTAACATTCATCTTTTCCTATCTGGTACCAATATTTTGGTACTTTCAACGTTAATTTTGCCTACGTGTATTAACTATCGAAAATTGATGGTTTAAAATACATTACACTTTAGCCCGTAGGTAAGAAATACGTAGATATCTCTTTGTAGAAATTTCGGGCATAATTAGAATAAGTTTGTTGCCTCTATTTGATCGCGCAAACATTAAGCGATTAAAATGATGTATCGGTTCTTTTTATACCCTTCACCACAGGTGGAAAATAATATACAACATTATACAAACATTAAGGTTATAAGTACACACCATTCCACAAAATGTGGGCGGGATTGGAGAAGTGGGCGTGGTACCTTCCATACAAAAAGTATTAAAAATTGTATAAAAACCTGAATTTTTTGACTGTTATATGACCTATGGTTACGCCTTATATATCAAAAGATCGGAAATTTAATTAATAAAAAATATTTTCTGAAAAACTCGGGAAAATCGGTTCAGATACGAAAAAGTTATGACCAAAATATTAATTTTTTTTTTGAAAATACCCATTTTCGGGAACCATAGATCTTCCCGAGTCCAAGTCTTACAACCAAAATAAATGGCAAATTTCTTCTTTAACACGTCGGTATATAAATCTTTCAAATCGGTTCAGAAATAGCAGAGTTATGAACAATATACTGAAATCCCAAAAATTACTCTTTTTTGTAATTAAGTTTGTTTTTTATACCCTTCACCGAAGGTCCTGCACCCTATAAAGTATATATATTCTGGGTCCTTATGAAAAGCGAAGTTCAAATCCGGTTGTCGTCTCATCTCTCCCCCCCTTCGCATTTGTTTACATATACTAGCATAATGCCCAATATGATTTTCGTTTATTATTTCATCTATTTAACGAAATAATTTTAACAAATAGAAACTAGGAATTTTTGTGTTTTTTTGCTACTTAAAAACTCGCCAAAAGAGATAAAAAATGACAACAGTTTTTTAAAAAGAATATTTTTTTAATATTGTTATGTTCCAAAACAATTTTAAAAAAATATTTACCAGTTTTCGCTTTTTAAATTTCATTTATAATGAAGTTTTAAGTATTGTAAATATGTATGTATATGTAAAAATTATTTTGTTGCTCTGTATTCTGCTCGCACAATGGTGAAGGGTATATAAGATTCGGCACAGCCGAATATAGCACTCTTACTTGTTCATATATAAATTTGTGTAGTAAAATAAGTATTCTGACATCCATTAGTCTATTGAATGTTGTGATATTCGGTCATATTTACGCAGACCAAATACATATCTTACTATATTATTACATACATATATGCCTTGCTTAATTTATTTGTACTCTTGGAGTCACAACTGGCAAATACTTCACATTCATATAACAAACGAGGTATAAGGTAAGTTTTAGCAATTAAAATTCTTATGTGTAATGGTGTAGAGTACTGTGTAGACCATAATCCACGAAGTAAGAAGTGTAAGTTTCCTACTAAACTGTTTACATGATTCGACCAAATTTTCCAGATTTTCATTTATAATAATTCCCAAATTCTTTGCAGATGAATCAATATCTATCTATACGTTGTTTGTTTAACATTATTTCAAAATTTGTTTGTAATTTTGAAGATTTTTTATGTATAACAATACAGTTTGATTTGTGTGGATTTAGTTGCAACTTGTTAGCGTTTGCCCACAGGTGTACGCTATTTAAATCATCATTAAGCTTAATAATATATTCGGTTATGTATTCAATTCAAACTACTAAGATAGAGCTGGACATCATCAGCATATAACTGAATGTTAGAGTGTTTGAGACAACGTGGTAAATCATTAACATATACAGAAAAAAGTAGCGGTCCTAAAATCGACCCTATTGGGACTCCTTTAGGAGCAGGCAAAGCAGTAGAATATGTACCATTTAAAAAAACAGATTGATAGCGGTTGTTCAAATATGAATTGAGTAATGTAGTAGATGTTCTTGAAAAATTGAAAAATTATTTAAGTTTATGGCAAAGTATAGAATGATCAACCATGTCGAATGCTTTTGAGTGATCCAGCAAGACTAAGATTCAATTTCAGACCAAATATTACCACAAATGTCAATTAAAGCAGTGACGCAGCTATGTTTTGCTCAAAAACCAGACTGATAAGGTATAAATAAATTATTACATCCTATAAATTCGTTTATCTGGACGTGCAAAAGTCTCTCTATAGCTTTTGAAAGAAAAGGAAGTTAAGCTATTGGTCTAAAGTCTGAATTTGATTTGGGTATAGGTATTATCGTTGCTTGCTTCTAACGTGAGGGGAAGATACATGTGGTCATTATTGTGTTAAAGATGTGAGGAAGAAAGCGTAACAGTGGCGGCATAAGTATTTTAATAAAACGTGGATCTATGTTGTGAATTTCAATACTATTTGACTTAACTGAAGATATACTCATTAAAATCTCAGCATGGCATTAAAATAGTTCATTATATAAGAGTCGTCAGTTGTATTATGTTAATAAAAATTCTGCAGTCAAATTACTATTTATATTGAGTCCTCATCTCACGATTGCTCGTGATCATAAACAGATGTGTTGTTTCTGTAAAAAGAAGTTATAACAAAATAAAAAAAAATAAAAAACCAAAAAACAATTATTGGGGGATTAGTAAATCCCTATTCTTACTTAATAAAAAAAAAAATTAAACGTGTACGTAGTGAAGATGCTAATGCTTCTAATAGGCATAACATCATGAGTAAAAAATACAAACAACAAAAGAATGTTGCTACTACAGTAGACAATAACAACTTTTTTCAACCACTGCAAACGGTTGATGATGATAATGATGAAGAAACTGAAATGATAGTTAATAAACAAATTAAAATACATGTTCCACCAATAACAATACTAAAGTGTAAAACTATTCAAATAGAGGGTATTTGTAAAACTTTAAAAATAACTAAATTTGCTATTAGAAAAATATCTATTGGTCTCAAACTATTTTGTGATAGTATTGAAGATTTCGATCTGATGCGCCAAAATTTAGAATCTAAATTTGAATATTTTACATATGGAACTAAAAACGAAAAGCCATATAAAGCAGATATGCTCGGGTTCGATAAATTTTATCCACTCATAATCAAAAAGAAACTAACTGATATGAAATTGTCATGTTTAGATGTAAAACTGGTAACCAAATCAAACGGCCCTAATAATGAACAGGCTATATACATTGTGTACTTTAAAAAAAAGTCTATTACTATTAAAGAATTAAGAAAAAACTACTCCGTGATCGACTATGTTAAAGTTAAATGGGATTTTCAAAGAAAAAGAACATCAAACTTAACCCAATGCCATAATTGTCAAATGCTTGGACACGGTTCAAGCCGTTGCAAAGTAAAAACTTTCTGTGCAAAGTGTGCTGGTAATCACAAAACTGCTGAGTGTAACTCTGAAATTATCAAGTGTGCAAACTGTCAGGGTCCACATAAATCGTTTTCTTTAGATTGTCCACACGCAAAGAAAAAACATGGTTGTGGTAAACATATTCTAAGAGCAACATATTATAATAAGAATTATGATTGTAGTCACCATATTAAGATTATTATTGAAACATATTATGACTCAATATACTCGTAATATGTCATCATAATATTTTTCCCTTAATCATATTATTATTCTGTTAATCATACTAAGTTAAGAAGTAATCAAATTATTGTCATGTTAATCATAATAAGCTAAGGAATTAATCATATTATTGTCATGTTAATCATAATAAGCTAAGAAGTAATCATATTATCATCATGTTAATCATAATAAATTTAGAAGCAATCATATTATGATACAGCACCTTTCATAGCTGTGATAAAAATACAAAATAAATTTAAATATTTTTGAATCGATTTTTTATTTTGTGGCTTTTTACAATTTTTCTTAATGTTAATCAAATAGCGGAGTTCAATATAAGGCTTGCAAAAGAGCAAATGAAAAATCTGTTGTTTTCATGGGCAACCGCGTGTGTCCATTTTTTTGATTTTAAGATGTTGATGCCAAATTGCCTAATTTTGAACACTCTTTATATTTTTTTGAAAAAAGATGGATCAATTCCGTTTAAAATGTGCAATACCTAGCCCATAGTTTGATCTAGAATGGGTTTTCGGCTTTCCTGAACAATTTGTTTTAAGACATACGCGGTTGCCCATGAAAACCACAGAAATATCGTAGCACTTTTATAAAATATAACGAAATCTCTGTGTGTTTTGTTGTTGGATTTTACAAAAAACTATGATATTTTGCATTTGCACTATTACATCACTAATACTTGAATGAACTCCGCTAATATTTGAATTTTTTAATTTCTTTAAACTTATTTTTTTATGGAATTTTATCTTTTAATTGTTTAACCGCTCACAAATAAAAAAACGACACAACTTCTTCAAAATTATTTTACAAATGGCGCTAACGTAATATGATTAGAGTAAAAATAGTTTGATTGCATATTTAACATAATATGATAAATGTATAGAAAGTTATCATGTTATGGCTATTAAATATCATGATATGGTTGTGAGAAACATAATATGTTTAGAAAGTTATCATAATTAAGTTGTTAGAAAAATAATTATTTTTCGGTCAACAATACTCAAATTCATAATTGCGATAAGCATTGATATGTTTACAGTAACTATAATATTGTTGATATTAAATAAAAATAACAATTATTTGTGTACGACAACAATATATTGTTACATTAAACATAGTGTTGTTGCCGTAACCATGCCCAACCATATTTGTTCTCTGCGTGCAAGCAGGCAACAATACCAACAAATAAGGCAACGATCTCAGCCTAGAGTTTTTAGACCAAGGCAACAACAAAATAATTTTCAAAATAACAGTCGCTACAGTACAAATTATACCAATGATTTTCCAAATAGTCTAAATCAAGCTACTGCAAGTACAAACCCCGGATGGAACCACCAAACTTACAAAAATAACGCCAACAACAACAATGGTAACATTAACCCCAATAATTTATTTTCTGTAGAAGAAATAAAAAACCTTACTTTTGAGCTTATTTCCAAATTGAAAAATTGTAAGTGTAAAGCCGATCAATTTGAAGTGATTACATCACTCGCTTGTAAATTTTTTATATGAGTAGAGTCATAAATTTAATATCATGAAATGCTAAAGGCATTCGAAACAAGAAAGACGAACTTTTTAATTTTCTACTAAGTAGAAATATCCATTTTTGTCTCATTTCCGAAACAATTTTAAATAAAACAAGTAAGAAAGTATAGTCGGTCAAGGCCGACCATATGATACCCTACACCACAGTATTTAAAAACACATCATGCTTATGTGTTCATATGAATATGGATTTATCTATGTTTATAAACTTCATTAAAATTGGTTTGAAAGCTTGTGCGAGGCAGAAATTGCCCCCTACTTCCCCTTGTGGTCCTATTTTTGAAAAACTGTATAGATTATGCGTCCATATAGATATGGATCTATCTATGTTTTAAATTTCATTAAAATCGGTTTGAGAGGCATATATTGCCCCCATCTCCCCTTGTGGTCCTATTTTTTAAAAGATGCATACCTTGTGAGTCCATATGGATATGGTCTTATCTAAGTTTTAAATTTCATTAAAATCGGTTTGATAGTTTCTGAGAGGAAGAAATTTCCCCCTATCTTCTATCGTTGTCCTACGATTAAGCCCATTTTCAATAGGCCTGGTCCTTGTACCAATAAGAACCTATGTCCCAAATTTTATCAAATTATCTCCAAAATTGCGACCTGTACTTTGCGCACAAGGTTACATGGACAGCCAGCCAGCCAGCCTGCCAGCCAGCCGGACGGACATCGTTAGCTCGTCTCAGCGATTCTGAGTCGATCGGTATACTTTAATATTTAAAGGCGTTACACACATCAGCACAAATGCATAATACCCTCTCCACTATTGTGGTGTGGGTATAAATATTTCAATAAAACACATAGAGTTTTATTGTTACAGAAATGATAGAGAACAAGGCAGACGCGGAGGAGTGGCTATATTGGTCAGAAAAAATGTTGAACACACGTTCATACCTCCTTTAAACACCTTTTTTTATTGAAAATATTGGCGTCAAAATACGAACTTCAAATGGATCCTACATAAATATATTTTCCTGCTCTTTTTCTGGTGGATCCCCTAGAAGAGACAACTTAAAAAAAGTGCAGTTTAAGGCTGATCTCCGAAAACTTTACAATAATCATGATAATTTTATTCTTGGTGGCGATTTTAACTGCAGACATAGTCTATGGGGATGTCAACGAGCAAATTGTTGGGGAAATCTATTGTACGAAAAATTAGATTCCGAAAGCTTTCAAATAATTTACCCAAGTGATCATACATATATTCCATCAGACCCAAGAAGACAATCATCTACCCTGGACTTCTTTTAAACCGATTTAGCAAATAGTCTTACGCCAGTTTCCGTCATCAATGATCTCGGTTCCGACCACCTTTCTATTCATGTTTCCCTTAATAGTGAATTCAGATCTGTACAAAAAACATTTTATGACTTTAATAAAGCAAATTGGTCACGATACGCTTCATTTATCAAAAGAAATTTAACAGTTTCAGATGATTGTAGTCATGAGCAAGTCGATTCTATGATAGAAACCCTTAGTAACACAATATCAAACGCTGTTAACTATAGTGTCTTAAAGAAAATTTTTACAGCCAAAACTCAACCACTTCCAATGTACATTAAACATTTAATACAAATAAGGAATGTGTATAGAAGAAACTGGAAACGGTTTAGAGACATAGATGATCATTTTCAAATGAAAATGTTTAATTCAAAAATTCAAAAATTTTAAAATAATTCTTGGAATAAAAAATTATCTACACTAGACAAAGGTTCAACACCATTCTGGAACATATCAAAAATTCTAAAAAAGAAATCTTCAAACATTCCAATTTTAAAATACAATAATACAAGATACAACACACAGCAAGAGAAGTGCGAAATACTATCTCAAACATTTCGTCTAAATCACACAATTTCTGAAAATCTTAGTGATCAGATAACTATCACAGATGTTAACAACGCTCTTAGTTATCTCTTTTTCACCATCGATGTTGCTCATAGTGATATATGTATATCAACAGATAAAATATCATCGATTTTGAAGAATCTTAAACCTAGAAAATTACCTGGTACAGATGGAATCACAAACAAATGTTTAAAAGCTCTACCTAAAAAAGGAATAAAATATTTAACACATATTATTAATTTTTGTTTAAAGCTACAATATTTTCCCAAAACATGGAAGCACTCAAAAATTGTTCCAATACGGAAGCCAAGTAAACCACCTGACTGCCCTCTTTCGTATAGACCCATAAGTCTTCTGTCATCGTTAAGCAAGATACTTGAGAAAGTAATTAAGGAAAAAATCTCAAATTTTATTGATGCTGAAAGAATATTACCGTCTCAACAATGTGGGTTCCGAAAGGAACACAATACAGTTCAACCATTAGTTAGAATAAGAAACTTAGTGACAGCAAACTTTAATACCGGGAAATTCACTGGTATGATTTTATTGGACATAAAAGCAACTTTTGATTCTGTGTGGCATAATGGTCTTATTTACAAAATGATAAAAATAAATTTCCCAGTACATATTATAAAAATAATACACAGCTTTCTTTCAGAACGATTTTTTAATGTTTATATTGGATCCAGCTACTCCACTCAAAAAGAAATACCTGCTGGTTGTCCCCAGGGTTCCTGCCTCTCACCAATATTATATAATATTGACACAGCAGATTTTCCAACTCTTGATGGTTGTGTCACCTCTATTTTCGCCGACGACACCGCGTTGCTTAGCTCAGGTGTAATTGCGACAGATGTAGTATGTAATTTAGAAACTGCACTTGACGATGTTCATTCCTATTTTACAAAATGGAAAATTTTAGTAAATCCAGAAAAAACTCAAGCAATGTACTTTTCCCGTAGACGTAAACAATGTTTTCTTCCTCAACAACCTATAACTTTCAACCAGAGACTTATAAACTGGGAGAATAAGGTCAAATATTTAGGGGTCATATTGGATCCTAAACTCAAATTTAAAGACCATATTCCCTATATAATCGACAAAATTCATAAGGTAACAAGATTGCTATGTACATTAATAAACCGAAATTCTAAACTTAATGTTGAAAACAAGAGCCTAATATTGAAAGCTGTTTTTCATGCCATACTGTTTTACGCTGCTCCAGTTTGGTCCACATCAGCTCAGTGTCATACAAAGAAACTGCAGATAACGCAAAACAAACTATTAAAGATGATACACAATTTGCCTTGGCATCACTCCACTCGACGACTTCACACTCTAGCAAACGTTGAACTAGTAAATAACAAAATCGAAAGGCTTACATTAAACTTTAATACTAGATGTCTCAATTCGAAATTTGTTCATATCAATGAGCTAAGCTCAACTTAATTTTACCTTTAAACTTTTATTTTATTTTAAATGTTCATAAAGGTTTTTTGAAAATTTTTATCTTATATTAGCTGAAGCCAAAAGCATTATAATAATTTGTAGAAGTAGAAAAGGAAATTAGAAATCCTAAACTCTTTATGAAAATTGTTAAGAAATTACATTGAATACCAAATAAAGAATAAAATAAATTAAAATTAAATATTGAGTCCTCTTTGCCGATTCCAATATCACGAATTGTTTTCCAGGTTTTTTACTTTTTATAGCATTTTTAAACCGATTACCATAGTATTGAATTTCAGCTTTTCTTATTTCACGGGTTATATCCCTTCTTAACCAATTCTAAGAGCATTGATTTTAAAACGCTTCCAGCGTGAGTAGGCATCATCTCTTTTTTAATTAATAGTTGTATGAATGGGGTGAGCCACGGTGTGGTGCCTAGGTTTTATATTCTTGGTTATATAGAGTACACTCAAATTATGTAAATATGAAATACTGTTTTCCAAAAACAAAACCTGATTATCTTCAGATGGTGTACAGTACACATGGTTCCAGTTTATTTCAGCAAATTTTTCATCTAATAATTAGTAATTAATACGCTTAAAATCATAATAAGAATATACATGTCTCAAGAGAAAGTCATAAAATGTAAAGATAAGGTCATGCTTTGAGAAACATAACGCTGATAATTGATCGTATAAAAGGACTTTTGATAGACTGTTTTCAAAGAACAAGTCAAGCAGAGTATTAGATGTAGAAGTGAAGATTTAATACCTATTGATAACATATTATCCATACGTGACGTATCGGTAAATAAATAAGAGTTAAAATCCCCAGCAATAATTACATCAGTTTATGACAGAAAAAATACCCTGACCTGTTGTATTGGTTGGCAGAAATAAATCTCTAAATGTTCAAGATTTTTAGGGCGACAAGGACAAATTTCAAAAATGAAATATTTTAAGTTGTGAACATTTCTGATTCTTTAACAAAAATTGGAACCAATCTTCAAAAATGTTGCTAGTTACCCATTAATCGCGTTCTATTAAGTTCGCGTAAAAAATAACGGGTATTATTGTGTTACATCAAAATCGCGTTAATAAAGAACTGCGTAAATCCAGTCTTACCGTACAATTTATATTTGAAGTTGCATTAAAAACAATTAAGGTTCAATCCCAGGATATCTAAAAAAACCTTTGCTCAAAACTGCTGAAAAAATAATAACTTTAAAACTCCAACTTTTCTAACAGATATCGCACCTGTTCAACAAGAGTGTATTAACTCAAAATTTTTGTTTTTTTTCAATATCTAGCCGCTGTAAAAATATCGTGCCATATTGTCTTCTTTTTTGTAACGAAACGGTTGTCTTTAATATTCTTTTTTATATGCCTATAACAATATAACAAAATTTATTCAGTTTCGAATAAAATTTTTAACAAAAATCTGGAAAAAATGTTACCATTGTTTAAAATAATTTTTAGCATTGGTCTTTCGTAGTTTCACAAGGCTTGAAATCAGATGAAGATGTTTTGGTAATTAAGCTTCATATGGCCAGAAATATGCTATTTGTTGATATAAAATGGGTTTTAAAAAATGTCTAAGTGAATGTAAAAAAATTAAGACAGTACAGTTAAGGGTTAATTTTTGACTAAACTCCCAAGCGATGGTTGACACCTTTCTAACGACAAATTGGAAATGAATCGGACAAAAGATGGTGACACAAACATCTCGCTATCTCGAGTCTGTCGTTAGATTTTTAAAATGTTTTAATGCAGAATCAAAGAATTCCTAAATATCTATTATATTTGGCCATTCATTGGACAAAATAAAATTGCTTATCTTTTTACACAAAAATACCCTTTTTTGACGCGGCTTAGCTCACGGGACATTAGCGATAGAGCCAAATATTTTGGGAATCATCATAAAAAATGTTAAAGGTTATTTTCAGGGCAGTACTAAGCTTTTTTTTTGCTCATGTAAGGTGAGTCGGTCTAATTACATATATCGAAATTTGTTCTACTTAAGCTTTTTTTATACCAGAAAACACTCTATAGACTTTTGCAAGGTTTGCCACCGGTAACGATACAAATACCGTTTAAATTGAATACCGGTATTGGAACCGATACCGAAATTATTTATTTGCGTAAAATGCCGGTATGTTTACGTATACCGTTTCTCTTAATACCGGTATCATACCGATATAGGCGTTTAAAAAATAATATAAATTTTTGAAGGAGTAAAAAATTTTTTAAGTTTTAACCCTTGTGCTAATAGAAAAAATATTTGTTAACTTATAGGAAATAAAAAAATTATTTCTGAGAATAAAGCCTTCCTAAGAGCATTTCTTTTGGATCTATGTGAAAATATCTTTCTTAAGGGTATTTGTTAACAAGGCAATTTACTTGAATTTAAAAAATTTTCCCTACCAGATTTACTTTAAGAAATAAAGTGACGTATATTATTTGCGATATTAACACATTTTTTTGTATTATTGTATTTCGCGAACGGTCTTCCTTCCAATCCTTAAAATACTTTCAGGATTATTAATCTACACGAAAGTCTCTTTCATTTAAGTAGAGCCACATTATCTTACTGTTATTTTAAGGATGTTGTAATTCATGTATTTTTGGTTTTTGTTTTGGTATTTTTTTTTTGTGCAAATTTTCTGAAGTCACAAAAATTAATCCTTACATATTTTTGTCCACTACGCATTAATTAAAAAAAAACTCTAAAATTTCCTTTTTTTTTAAACCAAAGTAATTTGGTGCTTATGCCAAATTTATCATTAATAATATAATGGCTACTAAGAAATGACTTTGAACAAATAATCCAGACAGTTTGTGTGTTGTTTGTGGAGATTATGCATTGAACCAAAAAGTGTTCATAACATTAACGCACAACGATTATTAAAATAGTTTTCTTTGGATCAGTGATTAATTCGTTAATAAATATAAAAAAAAAATTAAATTATCCAGGTATTGAAATTAAAGTACTGTTTAATGACACAATGAACATGCATTTATTAAATATTTCATTTTAAATGTACGTTAAAGTATATAAAATGTTCTTTAAGGTAACGAAACATTTATTAGGTCTTGTTAGCGCAAATGCCCATTAATTTTATAAACTCGAACGTTAACATTAATGAAGTGTTCGTTGGGCTGTTGTACCGAACTCGTACGTTAAAATGAACACAGAAAAAATTCTCCCACATTTTTCACCAATTAAAGCATTAATCAAAAATATAATCAGTTTTAATTAAAATTTTAATCAACTGAATTAAACATTTAATCAAGTGAATTAAACGTTTAATTAATACTATAAACTGGTTTAATTGATACTATTAATTTGTTTACTGGTGCAAATTTAATTAATTTTTTAATTAATATCACAAATCTTTTAATTGAAATCAATTTTTATTTTTTTCTGTGAATATAGTGATCGTTCAGTTTACGAAACCTTTATAGAATTTTATCCCCACGCATAAAATTTACATTTGATTTGTCGGCTCAACGAACTCGTCCGTTGAAGTCAAACAAGTTTCATGGGAGTAACGAAACGTTTGTTAAATTGGTTTTTAAAACAGTGTCAGTTAAGCATTTCTTGTTATTATTCTATTCGAACTGTTCTTTCTTAAAATATTATTTTAACATATACAAAAATGCGGTGTAAAATTAAAAATATTGTCGTGTCTTTAAAAAACACTATCTCAAACTAAACAAAAGTGAAAAAGGTCATTAGAGAGTTAAATTCGATTAATAAAAATGATTTGCTATCTGTGTTAAATAAAACTTGCTTAAAGTTAATTTAGATCAGCTTCAAGTGGTTCATTGACGTCCAAATTAACAAAGGAAAGTTGGTGCTTCCATTCCATTGAAACCCAAACGAGTTTACTATAAAATTTAATTTTTAAAGAACTTTTTGAAAATTGTAAATAAACTATATGTATGTATAAATCACAATATGTGTGTAAAATGTTTATTAAACATACATAAAAATATCTCTGTAATTTTGACAAAATATCTTAAGTCAAATTTAAAAAGTTGAAACAATTGTTTTTTATCATATGAATTTTCATTCAAAAATCATTTTTGTTTATGTTTTTAAAATTTTATATTTTAAACGAAATTTTTCTTAAATTTTGGTTTATTTTCTTATTTAATAAAAATGATTTTTCATCGAGTATTTTCTTAAAACTTTTTTGCTATCTTATCTCGACTTAAGATGTTTTTGACAAAATGCCACAGATATGTACTACAATTAATTTCAAACAGTTTTGTAAAATAGGAAAAAATAATAATAATATATAAATACGTCAACACATTTCAATTATTAGTCTTTTTAATTTTATAGGGGTTACAGTAGTAATTATGAGGGGGGTCGTACAGATGGTATAATTTTGCGAGGGAAAATTTTAAAAAATAGTTCATTAAGACAATGTTCTGTGTACGTTGAGTCAATAAATTTGTAAAACAATATTGTTTGTTGAATTAATGAAAAGGTTCACTAAGTTAACGAAATAGATTATTGAATTAGAAAAATGTTTCATTAAATTATAATTATAAATTTATGATAATTTTTCGTTATATCAACGAACAGTTCATTCATTGTTATAACGAACAAATTTATTGGACGAAAATTAATAAATGTTTTGTTTGCCTAACGTAAATTTTCGTTGTCTCCACGTACCTTTTTGGTTCAGTGTATCTCCATAGCATTTTGTATACATATCGTACCTCTAATGTTAAAATCTAAGATCAATTTTTCGTGTACTTTGCAAAAAAAAAAAAAAATACAATTGTAAACTCCTTTGTAGTATAAGCACTCATATAAAATTAAAATTGTTTTTTGTCCCTTTAGAGGAATCAGTGCGATATTTTGCCACTGACTCTGTTCAATAAATTTTGCCAAATATTTTATTTTTGTGTGAAGGATATTTTTGGTAATATTAAAAAATTTTCAATATTTTCATCTTCATTGCTCACACACTATATTCGGCGTAAATTCAAAAAATTTAAATTAAAATGTCGAGCGTCTTGAACTTTTGCGTTTTTTTCGGATGGATCTTCGCGAATGAGGAACCAACAATAGTCCGCCATCATTTGTTCATCCCACCAGCCTTTGTAACGTCTATCGAGTTCTTCCATTTCCTGATGAAATCTTTCACCTTGTTCATCACTTTCGGAGCCCAAGTTTGTGCGGAAAATATCCAAATGACTGAATAAGAAGTGTAATTTAGGTGTCATATTGGAACCTAAAAGATAAAAACAATAAATTTTCAAATGATAACGGCCTTTTTGATATATGTACATGTTTTCACTCAACTCTTACCAATATCATTGAATTTTTGCAGTAATGTATCGATCTTCTCAGCGTAATCAGGACTTCTGTAGTTTCCCAAAAAGTTGTGAACGATGTCCTGGAATGCTTCCCATGCCTCCAAATGAGCTGGTCATTAAATGCGTGGTCACCGTACAGAGCCCGAATTTGAGGACAGCCGTGACCGTCAGAATCACTACACCTGAAAAGTTTGGCCCGAGCGAAGAAGACGTACGCACGGAGAGTACAATATCAAAAATGACCCACTCATTCCTCAGGAGAAGATAATACTTCCTCCATTACATATTAAGCTTGGGTTAATTACAAATATTGTGAAAAAGTTGCCAAAAGACAGTCTTACCATGAATTATCTTAAACAAAAATTTCCGAGAGCCACAGCGAGCAATATTGAAGCTGGTATATTTGATGGACCTAAATTACACTTCTTATTCAGTCATTTTGATATTTGGAAAAATTTTGAAAAAAAACGTAAAAAACAGGCAAAATTTGAGGTGCTATAACTCATCCACTTCTTACCAGATAGAAAATTGCAGCATATCGACTGAAAAGGCATTCAATTACCTTTCCAACGATATGCTATTTATCTCGATAGGACTTTTCGGTTGGGCTCCACAAGTGGGACCAAACACCGAAAAACACAAAGCTACCGTTATCTAAGACACGGTAATTAGAAAAAAAATTACGGCGTTTTTCGTGTTCAGGAGGTCCCAATTAACTTATGTAGGTATGTGGCGTTCTTGGTATTTTTGGCTGTAAACCAGTGTTATGCACACATTAAGTGCCACTATATCGAGCCCTTACAGCAAAAATAGCTTAAGCGACATCATTTTCAATTTTTTTTTTTTATTAATTAACGAATTGATTGGCAACACTTTCATGATCTCCTAAAATGTCATGGTCAAATAAGGTACCGTTACGATTTTACAGCAAACACAATTTTGGCTTAAGCGACATTCTTCATTAAAATTTTTATGAAATAAAATAAAAAAAAACAGCTCCTGTAAAATTGTGTTTTTGTGGCTTAAGTAAGGGCTCGATATCTTTAATACAAGATCTAATAGAAAAAAGCTAATGATGGCAACGTAATCAGCACTCGCATTTGAACCAGAAACAATGGCCAGATGTCTGGAAAATTTTGGTATGTTAGCCTGTGTTATAAATTCAAGTATATTAATTTTTTCAAGTTTCTATACCGTTGTACCGATGTCGATATAATTCACACAACGTTATCACTACCGAAATAACCAATTTTTATATGCCGATACCGAAATTTTTTTCAGTTGCCAACCTTGTGATGATTGGTCCGTAATTTATCATGAATCCAATATTAATTCCTCTCTCAAAAATATTTGTTAAAATTGACTAGAAAGAAAAGCATAAAGCTTTCTGATTGTCGACCAATAAATAACCATATGCACACTGAAAGAATTTTCTTCACAATACCAATGAATTTTACATTAATCCCATGAAAAATTGCATTAAAAAGATCCTATGCAGCGCTTCGTTGGATCAATGAAACCTGTTTCATTTAAATGTATTTAATGAACCATTACATTAGATCTATGAATATTCTTCATTGGATGAATAAATTGGATGAATACTTCAAAAAAGTAAAAATTTTTTTATTTAATTTTTTTTTTTAATAATTCCCTAAACTAATCCCGCGAAGCTTTACACTTGTCTGCTGGAACCAGAGACTCTGGCGGGAATCTATACCGCACAACCTTGGCGCTGATAGACTAGCTCACTACCAGCTAGTCTACCGGGGCAGTGTAGTTTTTGAATAAAAAAAACAATGTTTTTTGCCATTACTCGATTAAGAGCGTAAATATGAGATTAAATTGTCCATAACAACAATACCAACGTTGATTTTTTTTTTGCTAACGCATAATAAAAAAAAGACCACATAAAGAAAGAACAAGTTTTTTCGTATACATCATTTGGTTGACAACAGCTTAATATAAGGGTGTGTTTTTTTTAAAAGAGAACATTTGTTTGTTCATTACTTATTGCATACTATATGTAGGTAGGTAAGTACATATTAAAGAAAACTTAAAACATACATATTTATGGATTGAAAGTTTTTGTTTCATTACTATAATGACATTTTTCATTGACATAATGAAAATTTTAATCTATGAAGGCATGCCTTTTCGAAATATTTATTAAGACTATATACAGAAAAAATTATTGCTGAATTATTTTCAAACAAACGCTTGTTTGAAAATTTTTTTAATATCTACAAATTTTTTTACTGATTCAATCAATAATTTTGTTTGATTGTTATTTAAACCAACAGAAATGTTGACAACTATTCAAAAATATAATATACGCGTTATTGGTTTCAAGTTTTCATAATTTTGTATGAAATATTTAACGCTCTTTAATGTTGTCGTTTTTTGCATTTTTTTTATTTGATCGTAAGCAACACTTCTTAATGTGAAATATAAGAACAACAACAAAAAACACATACAATCTATTTTTGGACGCTTAAAAAAAGTACAACAATAAAAAAGATGATAAAATAGCGTGGCGAGGTTTGTAGTAAAAAAAAACAAAAACACTATTAGGTAAAAAAACGTTTCACTCTTTTTAAACAACAACAACATTAGAAGAAACAAAATAAATTTTTGGTTGGTTTCAAAGTTGGTAAAAAAGAATGAAAAACAAAATCCCGTATTCGATTTTTTAAAAATTTTTAGTTAAATACCTACATCAAATACCAAAATAAAATGATGACGAAACACATGTCGAGTCGGTCTGCTGCCAAGGAAAGGATACAGCAACAGTGAGTGAAGAAGAAAAACATTGTGTGCATAAACAAGACAATTGGTTCAAAAATTATTCCAACAAAAAAATGTGTCTCAAAGCCAGCCGCGCCGCTCTGCTCTGCCATCATCTACTTCTACAGTGCTTGCTTGTGTGCGCGTCATTGCTTGTGCAAAAACTTTTTTGTTTGATTCAGCAAAATTATTTGTTCCAAATTTATGTGATTTTCAGTAAACTATTTGTTTGATTCAGTTAAATTATTTGTTTGAAAAAATCAGAGTTTTTTTTCAATAAACGAAATGCAAATAAATTGTTTGAATATGCGAATTTGTTTGTAGGACCGATTTCAGACAAAAAATTTTTTGATTCTACAAATTTTTTGTTTGAATTGGAAAAATAATTTTTTCTGTGTATATAGAGTTATTTGAATGTTAAAAATAAATTTTTATAAATTACACTACGTGACAAAATTTCAACAAAGTCGTGACCAGAATTGTCAAAAGTAGAACAGTTTTTGAGATATTCCACAATAATCGTTATTTGTGTTTCTAAAAAAGATGATTTTACTGAAACGCAAATATCTTAAAAAATTTTAAACTGATTATGTATATTACATTTTTGTAAAGTAAAATATTGAGGAAGTATTTTTATTTTTTTTTTAAATTGGTCAAAAAAAAATAAGTTTTTTTTTTAAGGAAAGGTGAAATGCGCATAGGAATAGCTTATCCCATCAACAATAAATTTCAAGTGTTTTTATCAATAATAAAAACTGGGAATTAAGCACGAATAACAAAATCTTTTGGAAAGGTTGATTTTCAAAAAGTTTATGAGAATACTTGGGCAAAACTTTTTATACATTCTTAAAATATGGTTTTTGCCCCATTTGAAAATATTTGAGATTTTGTGAAACACGTTGACTTGTTTTTTCGGTTTTTACGTCACAAAATTTCAACAAAGTCGTACCAAAATAAATCTGACAGCTAATCTTTATCTAAAATTTTCCCCTGAATCCGAATATGAAGTCAGAATTGTCAAAAATAACCGTAATTTGTGTTTTTAAAAAAGATGATGTGACTGAAATGCAAATATCTTCAAAAATTTATGTATTTCTTTCTTTTTAGTGAAAGGTTATAACATTTCTAAAAAAAAAAACATGGATTGCTAGTGAAGATTGGTCAAGAAATGACAGAGTTACAGGGAACAAAAGTTAAAGCTTCATTAAAAACTTTATGATTTTGTTCAGTTTTGCTCTTTTCAAGTTATTTTTTTAACCAATGATTTAAAAATGTGAATGTTTTATTGCATGCGACATTAAATTATTTTAATATGAACATTTTTTCTCCAACAATACATAGATTGGTACAAAAATGAAAAAGCTACAAAAGATTTAGTAAATTATGATAAAAACCTCACTCTGCTAAATATATCCGATGTTAATGATGATAACGTGAAGATTATTATTATGATGAAGGTGAAGATAATTATGAAGATGATTTTAAATTCCATATTTTAGCAAAAAAAAAAAAAAAAAAAACAAATATATTGTTCGAAAAAATTACATTGATTTTTTTAAGCTTTTAGTTTATTTAATAAAACAAAATTGAAATTCCACTGAAATTTTACAACAAAAGTTTTTTTTTATTAATCAATATACACAGAATCAAAAAAAAATTGTTGTCATAAATTACAGGGTTCCCTGAATTAATCCTCGTTTTGCATATGTTTCACCCCACTGTGCATTGGTTTAAAAAAAATAACTTCTAAAGAGCAAAGTTGAACAAAATCATCAAATTTTTTTATGAAGTTTGAATTTTCGTCCACTTTAACTCTGTCATTAATTGACTCATCTTCACAAACGACCCATGGGTATTTTAGAAATTTTATAACCTTTCACTAAAAGAGAGAAAAACATAATCCGTTTCAAATTTTCTAAGATATTAACGCAGTGTTATTGAAATATGTTGCTTTTATAAAAAAAATTTTGATTTCATAAATTTAATAACATATTACATTAGATGTATGAAATAATTAAATCTTACATTTTTTAATTAACGATTAAACATTTTTTTAAGGAAACTATAATTTGTATTAATTTATGAATATAGTTATGTTTGTATATTGTTTTTTTTATGTTACCAATTAAAATTTTTTTTTAACTTGGACTAACTAAAGTTTTCATATATCCAATGAAAATTTTTAACGTAATTACGAAATCCAATGAAGCGATTTTAACGAAAATACTTCATTATAACTATGAAATTCCATTTAGACAATGAAAATTTTCATTTAACCAATGAAAACGATTCATTAAATATATGAAGCATTTTTCTTTCAGTGTAGGTCTAAACCGCGACTAATTTAATACTGACGTCAGTTTTTGTAAAGATTAGTTAATAATTTATAGATCCCACGCCTTAAATATTCCAACTGTCGGTGGAGGGTATCAATGATTCGGCACAGTCGAATATAGCACTCTTCCTTCATTGTTTTCATCATTGCACAATTTAGCGAATGTCTTGGTGTGTGTGGTAAAATAAATGTGCTAATGTGTACGCATTTAGGTAAATGGACGCTATGTAAATTTTATTGTACGCGAAAAGAACACTAAATTGTTAATCTAAAAGTTCGCAATTTTTCGACATGTTCAGTAGTCCCACTGTGTAGCAGTGTATTTGATAGCTGCTATGGTGACATTGCTTTTAAGCATGTACCTATAAAGCACATACATTTTAAATATTTTTTCTTATGATTTTTTTATTTCAATGAAATGAAATAGCGTGTCTTGTTTTAATAAAGATGCATATTTTTATTCTGGATTACCGTTAATTCGTGGAACCATGTGGATGGATAATGAAATTCAAAACAGTCTGTTAAGTGGAGGTAAAACGAAATTTAATATTTTGTAGCTACCTAATGAGTTCAACTGTTATGGACGTGTAGTTGATAGAGTAACAACATTTGTTGGCTTGAATGTCAGTCTGTCTGTCTGCCTTTCGGATTGTCTGCCAGTTAACCAGCCTGCCTGCTTGTTTTATTTTCAATTAATTAACACTTGATTAATTTTTGCGACGATCTCATTTGGAAAACAGTATATTTGGAGACAATACGTTTATTGAGTTTGATTGTGTGTGGGTCGAATATTTAAATTTACATACAAACTTATTCAGATATAGGAATAAAAGTTCGTGGATGTTGTACGTTTGTTTTTGTGAATATGAGTTTACATTTAACAACTGCTTACAAAGTATAAAATCAAGTCATCTCAACAGGCGAAGGAATACTGACGACGACCAAGAGTGTCATTTATTTAGGAGAATTAACTTTTGTTGGTGCTGCTTTATTGCGATGACCGCAGTTGACTATCGACTGTAAAGCAAATCATTAAACGGTGTTAAATACACTCATAAAACAAGTTAATCCATAAAATCAAATGTATTTTTATATTAGCTTAATGTCTGCTTGTTCGCCCAGCAAACTGGCTCTAAATCTGTTCGCTCGATTCTTTTCTCTCTTTCGTCCTGGCTGCAGAGCTCTAGCCGTCTAAAAAGCTGTCATATTAACCTTATGGTGTTGTATTGGCATCACGCTCCATTTGCAGTAGCAAGAACACATTCGCTTACACACACACAGGCATACATATGTAGCAGAAGCAATAACAACTGTTTAAGTAGCGCCACTAAATTCAGAAGAGTCATGCACTTGTTGATTTTTATTAAATGTTGTAATAAAATAACAGTTAAGTTGTAAACTTTACTTCATTGCCAAGCATGGGAATGTGTGATTTTTTCTATGTTTTTATATAAAAATGTTCACACAAACAAAGGTACTTTTTATTTAGTAGAAAGAAATACATAGTGTTTATGTGTACGTAGTATGTCGATGTCCGGGAATAAAAAAGAAAATGAAACAAACAGAAAAAGTTAGAAAAAAAAATAGTAGTATAAATAAAAATCATATAAAAATAAACTTAAAAAATCATGAATGAAATCAACAATGGATGAATGAATACTTTATTTTATAGGTTGCCTTCTGCCTGTTGCCCGCTGGATTTTGTATTTGCAGGATTTTACAATTTACTCTCTGCATGTTTCTTTTTGTAACACAGTGAATGCATGCGATTTGTTCAATGTATTAGAATTAACAAAAACTACTTAAACAAGCATTTGAAAATTTTTAATATTAAGTAAATAAAACATTGACATGTAAAGCAAAGATAAATTACTTGTTTACAAAATATTAACCAATTTTTGCCTGTTGTCGTAAAATTATTTTTTTAAGTCAATTAAAAAATTATTTTATTTATTGATTTTGAAAACTAACATATTTTTTTTTGTACAGGCTTACTTATTGAGAAATTTGGATTTCCATTTAATCCTTGATCTCGTGCATATTTTATTCCTCACAAAATATATTGTACGATGACCTATGTTTTGTATCGGCTTAAAAACGTACAAAAAAAGCAACTGCAATTTATTCAGTCCGTAAATAGGTAGAATTGTTTTCCATATATCCCTATACAATGTTATTGTGGAATATGTCAAGGGCTTATTAAAAACGACTTTCAATGATTAATTCTGAACTCTTTGTAATGATTTTAATTCATTGTGTTTTTATAAGTATATATAATGGGCAAATAACTGATTACAGCTGCAAACGAATCGATAGTTTTATTTTTGGAGGACTATCGAAAGTTTTTATCACTATCGATAATTTTAAAAGTAACTACAAAGTTGATTAGATGTAGTCAACGAAACATTTTTAACAACTCATTCGACGTAAGTTTCTAGCAGTGCACAAACTTTTTTAATTCTGTGGCAAAAAGGAAAAAGTACTTAAGTTGACTTAACCTAAATTTGAGCTTTTGGCATCTTTGAAATCTTCATATTCCAAAGTACACATGCAACAACAACAAGAAACAATGGCACCTTTGAGTTTTAAGTATTTTATACGACTTTTAAGGAAGTTATAGCAAAATGGCACTTTACGCATCGTTTTTCAATGTGCAAAAATATTTGGAATAAAAACTTTAGTTTACTTCCGATGGCACTAGAATTGTTTAGAAACAAAAACTTTAAAAATATATAATAGCAGATAAGTGATGATTATATAAGAATAGAAGTAGATTTTCAAAAACCACCTTTAAAACTTAAAAACAGACTAAAGCACTTTTTACTTATTGCCACAGAATTGTGTACTAATTTACATATTAAAATAATGCTAATCGTACCTACCTTATATAAACTAAATTAAATTACCTTGTTTATTCAGTTAAAATAATTTTAAGTTAAAAAAAAATAATAGCAGGCGGGACTTTTAATTGTGGTGTTTTCTGGCAAAATGTGTGATATTTTTCTTCACAAAAAATCTTTAAAAATTAATGGGCTTATTTTGTAAAAGACTTAATTTAGCTCCCTTGAAAAAGTTTTATAAAAATGTTTGAAACTTTAAAAATTTTCTATGAAAAAAATTTCAACGCAAGTGATACAAAATAACCTCTTAAATTTCTGGATTTAATGTTAATATTTTGACGTACCAATTAACCGTCTCTATTTCTATCTATGCCCTTTGTTCCTACTAGGAACCACAGGACATAATATATATATAATATTATTTAAAACTATAGATTACACTTAAATTTAAAGTGAATATTGCTGGTCTTTTATAAAGGGTGGTTAAATTGTAAGGGCCGATGTTGAATGTGAACCACACCAAAACGCCAAGTTTTTTTCCGAATTTTATTTGACATTTCTCTATTTCAGACTTACTCAATTTGAACCATGGAGAGATACACAATCCAACAACGTGTTAAAGTTATCCAGACTTATTATGAAAATGGGCGTTCAAATCAAAATGCATATCGTGCACTTCGTGATTTTTGATGAGGCACATTTTCACCTCATTGGATTCGTCAATAAGCAGAATTGCCGCATTTGGGCGAATGAGAATCCAAGAGTGATTGTCGAAAAACCAATGCACCCACAAAGAGTGACTGTTTGGTGCGGTTTATGGGCTGGCGGCATCATCGAGCAGGCCGTATTTTTTCCAAAATGAGGCCGGTCAGGCAGTTACTGTGAATGGTGTTCGCTTTCGCGAGATTATAACGAACTTTCTATGACCCGAATTGGAAGATATGAATGTGGACGATATGTGGTTTCAACAGGACGGTTCCAATTGCCATACAGCTAACGAAACAATGGCTCTTTTGCGCTACAAATTCAATGGCCGTGTTATCTCACGTAATGGCGATGTCAATTGGCCGCCAAGATCATGTGATTTGACATCGTTGGACTTTTTTCTTTGGGGTTATTTGAAAGAAAAGGTGTACGTCGATAAGCCAGCAACAATTCAAGATCTAAAGGATGAGATAATTCGGCACATTAACGGCATAGAACCTCCATTATGCCTCAGGGTCATCGAAAATTTGGACCATCGGATGGAGGTGTGCCGCCGTGGTCGCGGCGCCCATTTGGCCGATATTTTGTTCCATACATAATTGAGTAATACCAATATATCATAATAAAATAAAATTACAATAATTTCCTAAATAGTTTGTGTTTTATTCAGAATCAACATCGGCCCTTGAAATTTAACCACCCTTTACATTAAAAATGTTTTTTGTAAATGAAGTGTTAAAACTGTCCACACGTGTCCTCAGAAGTGGCACATTAAAACTTTTCGATGCTATCGATAGTTTTTAAGCTAACTATCGGAAGTATCGATTTGGCAAAATATCGATAGTTTTGCAGCTTTACCACAGCCAGCATGGCAACTGGTGTAATGGTCGCCAACGAAGCATGCAGAAATGCCTCGTAGACATCAGCACAGAATATCCAGCCCACCTTTAACGACATGGTCGAAGTCACAAGGTTAGGAGTAATACGAGACTTCCAGAAAAATATTTGGTCAGACGACAAGCTGAAACCGCAATAGAATAAACATTTTTGTTTCGTTATTAAATTATTTTTATGTTTATATTTGATATTTTTTTGTGCTAAATATATGAATAACTAGCTCTTACCCGTGATGTCGTTCACGTGAAAATTAGAGCAAGATTTAAAGAACAGGGCTTAACCTATAAGAAATTTTCTGATATGTTATATAGTTTTCAACAGCTGCTCTTAGTTTATGGTCAAATAGTTCAATACACAAAATTAAAGAAATTATAGAATTATATAAACCGACATTCAACTGTCAATATGAAAAGCAAGGGGTGTCTAAATATGTATGTATCCTTGTTCTGTAACTTTGGTGAGCACTTCTTGCATAGAAAAATTTGAAACGAAATATTCCATCGTTTCTCGAAAAGAGAGAAAAAAGTGTGTCTGTAACTTACATATGTCGAAAACTATTAAAAGAGATTACGTCGTTACGTTATTAATGTCATAATATTCCACTCGAAGCCGATGTGAAATTGCAGACGTTCCGAACGCCAGTCACACATACGTTAGGTAAGGTAAGGTAAGGTCAGGCAGCCGTGATCGAGCAGAGCTCACGTGGGTCCATTAATTAGTTCCCGTTGTGTTACCATGTCACACCGTCTCCCATGGGTCCTATGTTATCTGGCTGCTAGTATTCCCATGCAGCCATCCGGTCGATTCAATAAAGGAGTGGATCCTGTTTACATCAACATCAGAGAGACAAGTTTTGTCTCCAAGGGCTCTTCGATCAAACATTTCGTGTCTTAAGTCTCCGAATGCCGGGCAATTACAGAGAAGATGTTCCGTTGACTCCTTCCTCCTCCTCATCGCCACAACTTCTACACAAGTCATTATAAGGGAGCCTCAGCCTCTGGGCGTGCCTCCCAATGGGCCAGTGGCCAGTTATAACCGCAATTAGGTTTCCTAGATGATGTCTGGACAGCTGTAATGCCCGCCGTGTCCTTTTTTCATCCATGATGGGCCAGATTTTCCTGGTTTCCCACAGGTAGTTTCATCGTGCCACCTCTCACTGGCAATAAGATGAAACTTGTGCGCTATAAGTTGCTTACTCCTTGGGAGCGAAGCACCTACATTAGTTGAACCGTCTCGATTCAAGGTGGTACCTGCATACGCTAACGAATCCGCCATACAGTTTCCCTGTATGTCCCCGTGTCCGGGGACCCAATTAAGGGTGACCAGTGAATGTCTCGCTATCTCCTCCAGAGACATCCGGCATTCTCGGACAATTCTGGATGTGATGAACACATTTTCCAGGGATCTTATGGCCGCCTTGCTATCGGTAATAATGTGAATACCCCTTCCAGATATTTCACCGTACCGGATGCTTCTCGTGGCTGTGTGGATGGCCATTATCTCGGCCTGGATGACACTGCAGTGGTCCGGCAGCCTTATAGGAATTCTCCAGTTTAGCTGCTCGGAGTATATGCCAGAACCGACACCATACAGTGTTTTAGACCCGTCCGTGAAAATTTGAATCGCATTCTCGGGAATTTGTAGGTCATCATAGTCGACCACGTAATCCAAAATGCTTACCGTGAAGCCAGGATCAAAGATCGGCTTGGGTGTGACATAATCAACATCCATGTGCCAATTAATTTCGTTCAGAATATTAGTATGTCCGATATTGTAATCCCTCCATGCTCCGGTGGCCCTTAGTCTTACCGCCGCGTTCGCAGCTAGCCTTTCCGCCATAATGTCTGGTGGTAGCCAGTTTAAAATTGTATACAATGCCTTAGAGGTGGTTGTTCTAATGGCACCTGTTACCGCTATCGCCACCATTCTCATTGTACGTTCAAACCTAGTTTGATGACTCTTCACCTTGAGCGCCGGCCACCAAACAGCTGCCCCGTAGAATAGAATGGGTTTAATGACACATTCGTATAGCCAGTATAGATTCCTCGGTTCCCCAGTTTAGTTAAATAACTCTAACAATGCAAGCATTAATTATATACCCTTATTTAGTATTTACTTATATACTTTTTATTCCGAATTACATACTAAATCATTAAACTTTTTTATATCATTAAATTCATATTTCTTACTAGTTCACAAATTTTATTGCGTTGTACTGAGTTATAAATATGACAGACTCATTTTCTTTTGATCAATCTGGTTCCAGAGATGGTAATTACAGTATGGTTCGTATTTTATCTAAATTACATAAAGGTTTTAATATTGTTCATATGAATGCTCAAAGCTTACTACCTAAAATGGATAAGTTTCGTTTTCTTTTTATAAATTCTGGTATTGATGCTATATGTATTTCGGAGACGTGGTTTAATCCTGACATTGATAGCAGTCTGTATAGATTAGATGGATATAGAATAATTCGATCTGATAGACGGCGGAATGGCGGTGGTGTTGCGATCTATATTAGGGATAACATTTCGAGTCGACTGATTTGCTCACATAATGAACCCAATGATGTTGAATTTATATTTGTTGATGTAAACTCTAGGGGTTGTAGAATCTTATTTGCATGTGCCTATAGACCGGTCAGGAACATGAAATTGGACACGTTAACTGAGAAACTGGAGCTATTATCTGTGACGTACTCTGAGGTTATTATAGCTGGCGATTTTAATAGTAATTTGCTTATGACAGGTGAACTAACCACAATTATGTCGTCCATTAACTTATCTCCTGTGAATACACATCGACCCACACATTTCACATCATCATCAACTACACTACTTGACCTGTATTTTGTCTCTAATATTGATAAAATATTACATTATGAGCAGCTGGCAGCATCTGCGTTTTCGAGACATGACGCTATTTTTATCTCTTATGATATTTCAATTGCTCAACAGTCTCAGAGTTATAGTTTTCGCGACTTTAACAATATTGATTACTTGTGCTTGTATAACGACTTTATAAATGTAACTTGGAATGATATTTACAACTTTCCTACTGTCGATGAGAAATTGTTATTTTTTAATAGGGAAATTTTACGTTTATATGACGGTAATGTACCCAAAAGGACTAGGAAATTGGGAAAAGGACAAAGACCGTGGTTTACTGATGATGTGAGGACATTAATTGAAAGCCGAGATAGTTTGTATCACACGTGGAAACGTTATAGTACCCCTGAACTCCTACAAAAATACCGCATGGCCAGAAGGACTATGGTCTCGAAAATAAGGTCCGTTAAGAATGCTTATTATTCTAATAAATTCGAAACGGCTATGGGCAGTAGGAACACTTGGAAGCACTTAAGGGATATTGGTATTGGAAAATCAGTTGTTCGCACGGCGGACGTTGATATTAACTTATTGAACCATACCTTTGTGAATGTCTCGTCCCCTAGTGCAACCCCTGATTTCTATGATCATATACCATCTAGTAGCTTATCTACTAGAGAGTTTGATTTCCAATGTTTTAATGACTTGGAGGTAATTGAAGGTTTGCATGCGACTAAATCAAACTCGATAGGATTTGACAATATACATAGATCCAAAATTCATCAAAATTATTCTGCCATGGCTAGTTAAATATTTTAAGCACATTTTCAATACTATTGTCATAACTAACTCTTTTCCCAAAGAATGGAAATACGCCAGGATCGTTCCAGTGCCAAAGGCGAGAGGTGATTTTCGTCCCATTGCCATCCTACCATACTTTTCGAAGGTTTTTGAGCGCATGATTCATAAACAGATATATAAATACGTGAACGATAACAATCTATTTACTGATCGTCAATCTGGCTTTCGACCTCGGCGTAGCTGTATAACGGCGTTATCCGATGTAGTAGAAGAAATTAGAGGAAACTTGGATGGTGATCAAGTCACATTTTTGGTTCTACTAGACCATTCCAAGGCCTTTGATACGGTCAATCATTCTATTCTTTGTTTTAAACTCTCGAGGTTTTTTAGGTTTTCTTCTTTCTCAGTAAAACTAATTAAAAGTTATCTATCTGAGAGAACACAATCTGTCTCCCTAAATGGGTGCATTTCTCACCCGTTGAAAGTTAAACATGGTGTTTCATAGTCCTTGGACCGCTTTTATATTCGCTATACTCAAATGACCTACCACAAAATCTACATTGTTCGAAAATTCAAATGTATGCTGACGACGTTCAACTATACCTCTGCAGTCGTAGAGACTCATACCTTACAAGTGTAAAAGCCCAATTTAAAATTTTGTCCAAATCAATCATAGGGGCTTCGGCTAATGGCTTGAAACTGAATCCGGAAAAATCCTAATGTTTAGTGATAAGTAGGAAAAATGTAGTAATGGATGATGATCTGAATATTTATATTGGAGATGCTAGAATTGCTGTTATTGCCACGGTTAAAAATCTAGGGATAACAATGAATAGGACTTTGGATTGGTCGGATCACATAAATCGGGCTTGTGGCAGGATATATGGTATGTTAAGGGGATTGTGGATTACACAATATTTTACACCACTTAGAATAAGAACTTTAATCGCGAAGACTTGTTTACTACCGACGCTACTGTATGCCTCTGAAGTATATGCCGGATGCAACTCCCGAGATATGAGAAAACTTACCACTACGTATAATAACATTGTCCGCTACGTTTTTGGTCTGAAAAAGTTTGATAGAATAAGTTCGTATTCCTGCCGTTTACTTCATTTACCATTTTATAATTTTCTTAAATTTAGGAGCATTATCATCCTACACAGGATTATAATAACTATGGAACCGAAATACCTTTACGATCGCTTGCAGTTCGCAAGATCGCTTAGAGGGGAATCTATTATACAATTTCGTCATCGAAGTCACGCAGCAGAATGCCAAATTTTTTTATTTAGTAAACGTCTGTGGAATCAACTTCCAAATCATTTGCAAACCACTTGCAACGCAATAAAATTTAGAAAATTACTTAGTGATTATTTTTCCTAAAGCTTATCGTTAATTAAATATGATGATTGTATTGCTGTTAAATTATTAAATTATTATTATTATTTATTATTTAATTAATCTTTATGAATGTTTTTAGTTCAATTGTATACATATCTATTATTATTATATTTTATTACTATTATATTATTAACCTTTTTTTCATTTTTATTAGTTCAATTGTGTACCCTACTATTGATATTATATTATCTGTCTAGTATAACCTATCTGATTCTAATACTATAATTCATAAGATTTCATATCTTGTTGTATTAGGAAGCCAACTACATTGTGATAAATAAATTAGGCCAATGGCCCCTTTGCAGCAATATAATGCAGTTGCCGCCTTATTAGTCCTGGAAATGGTGTTCATCCTTCAGTTCAGTTTGCTGTCCAATATTAGCCCAAGATACTTGGCGCGGTCAGACAGTTCCAGTGAGACCCCCTTTATCCTCGGGGTATCAAATTTGGGAATTTTTTTTCTCCTTGTGAAAAGTACCAGTTCTGTTTTGGCAGGATTTACATCCAGTCCACAACCCTGGCACCATTTTGTTAGGACGTCCAATGCGGACTCCATTAGTTCAGACAATAGTCCGGGATCTTTACCCATAGCCACAACTGCAACGTCATCCGCATATGCTACCGTTCTGCAGCACGTCATTTCCATGGCCCGGAGTAGGGTATTTATATTCAGATTCCAAAGTAAAGGTGACAGTACACCACCTTGCGGGGTGCCCCTAGTTGCAACCTTGGAAATGTTCGAGGCACCCAAGTTGGATTCGATACGCCTGCAGTGCAAGGTACTGCTGACAAATTGAATGATCGCTAGGTCGATTTCCAAATGTCTCATAGCTTAAATAACCGATTTAGGTCTAACGTTGTTGAAAGCGCCCTCAATATCCAGGAATGCAACTAAAGCAAATTCCTTGTAGTGAAGGGTTCTTTTTATGTGGCCCACCAATGAGTGAAGCGCAGTTTCAGTGGACCTTCCCTTCTTGTAGGCGTGCTGAGCCAGTGACAAGGAATTATGTCCTAACGATGATCTAATATGAATATCCAAAATCCTCTCCAGTGTTTTCAGTAGATAGGAGAAAAGACTAATTGGTCTAAAGTCTTTAGCCATAGTGTGAGATGTTTTCCCGCTCTTGGGGATGAAGACGATCTTATATGTTGTCCAAGTTGATGGGAAATTTGAGAGACTCAGGCAGGCTCTAAATATTGCCAAGAGCTATGGCATCAATATTAACTACTGTTAGTTCATTTTCTACTATGAAGTCCAAAAGCGACTCACCTCGTGGATTGACATTCGAGCTTCCCCAGACGGTAAAATGTGCATTAGCATCAGCACATATTATTAGGGGGATGTTGCGCCTGTCAGCATACGACATCGCCTTCCTGCTTGTGAAGTTTGGAGGATTAGCACCCTGGTCGTGCGCCATGTAGCAGCTCATAAACCAGGCTGTACTGGTTTTGCATTCTACTGCGACAGTGCAGGTGTCCTTATCGCTAAAATCAGAGAGAATGAAAGCTTTAAGGATGTTTTTGACCATAACACAAGCCCTGGTCAAACCTTGATCGGCTGCGTACAGATCACTATAGCCGTCTAAACTGAGTCCGCAAACCCTGTCCTTATACAACAATGGTTCTTGGATGCATATAAGATCCTCCGTGCCTGAAGCCAATCGGAGAAGGGCAGCTGACGCCGCTTTAGAGAGATGAAGGTTAATCTGTGTAACCTTCATCATAGCTCATCGCTATGGACGACTGTGACGTTGGCATCCTCTGGGTCGTCGTCCGATTCCAGAAGGATGTCCTCATCGTGCGCCACTTCCATCTTGCCAAAGAAGTCACCCACAAGTCCAATGTCCGATTGAGTGTCTTCATTGGCCGATGACGTAGCAGAATCGTCTTCCATATGCTCCGTTGATGCTGTTGTTGTGGTGGTAGTCACCGGAGCTTGAGGATTCCCTTTGTCATCACCTTTGTAGACTCGGAGGAAGATAGTTTCAAATCCATAGAATATCTTCCCCTGTGTCTTCTGAAGTGACGGCAGAGAGTCACTGTTTATAATAACAGTGGCCTTTCTGGTCTCTTTAACAGATTCAGAAACCCTTACTACTTTCCAGTCCTGTGTGGGTAGCTGGGGGTTACTGATTTGTATAATTTCCAGGATGTCCTTGGGGTCGGATGGCTCAGTGGGGATCTTGGCAATAGATTTGTGCCTTTGTGGTACATCGTCCAGAGGTATTGCCTCAATTGCATTTTAATGCATATCTGCCAGGCGAAATGATACCTGCCGCTCCTCTGGAGACAGACGCAGACCATCAACCGCTCAATATGAGAAACAGACGCTGATGGATTTTATTGCGGACCGACAGCCTTCAGAACGCCTAACAGTTGACCGTAAAAGGCCAGCGGACGCATAGTCATTAGCCGCTCCAACTAGGAGAAACAGACGCTAATAGACAGGGGGGGGTAGTTCTTGGTTCGTACTCGGTTTAGACTCTTCTGTCATGGGAGGCCCTACCGGTCTTGACTGACGTCACTACCGCCAGCATGACTCTAACCGTCCTTGTACTTAAGCCCTCACATCTCGGCAAGATGACTATCCATTCGAGTTAACGGCGACCAAAATTTACTAAAATTAATATATTTTCAACAACGGCGTCGAAAAAACAACCGTCGGCTTTACCAAATAATGCACAGTGCGACTTTTATGTTTGTTGTTTACAAAATGGCTTTGAAAACATTCGTATATTTTTAAAAAATGTTAAAAGCAAAATAATTATATTAATAATATTTTTTTGTGTTAAAATTGTTTATCACCCCATTTTTATTCGTGAGTTTATTTGACAGTTCAAAGCGAGAACTTTCCCACAAATATTTTACAGACACACTTTTTCTGTACTTTGGCGAGTAATTTCCTTACGTGACAGCTATTACTTTCCAAAAATGTTACAGACACAGTTATGTGAGAACCAGTTGCTTGTTTCAATTTATGGCTGTTTTGTTTCATTTCTCACGTTTCAATCGAAAAGTTTCTCGACGCGGGTGTTACAGAACATGGGCACTGTATACCAAAATTATCCAAATGAAAAAAGTACCAATATTTTCGTTTACCCTATATTTCAATCTGGGCCTATCATGTGGCCCATACCAAATTTTTCAAAACGAGAAAAAGCTCCAAATGTTAAAGAGTACCAGCTTTTCTTCATTAAAGGCCCCCAGAAAGTAAACTGTCCCTTATCCCCGAAAAAGTTCACTATATTTTAATCCTGACCATATTCAATCTGCATACCGAATTTGTCAAATTAAAAAAAGTATAAATTTTTCGCCGATTTTCCTCTAAAATCTGCCCCATATGCTATGCCGTCTACGAAATTTCATCCAAATCCATTTAGTAATTTCCAAACATACAAACTTTCACATTTATAATATTAGTGGGGTAATGACACTTTTATTCTTCACACAAACTGCAGATGTAAATTGTTGCTAAATTTGTTAAAAATAACTTCAGCTGGTTTTAAAACTGAAACCGGATTTAACGTACAAAGTATGCTTCTTATTTGAATATAATTAGTTTTAAGTTCTATTTAAATACAAAATTAAGTTTTCCAGTACCTTTACGTTTTACGTTACCTACGCTTATTTGAAGTCTGTATTAGTTTCCATTGTGTATTTACTTGGCAAGGTGGTCTTTATATCAAGACAATACAAATACAACAGGCAAATCAAAAAAACAATCGGACTATTTAAATAACACTGAAAAAATTAAACAGTATTTGAGAACATATAATTTAAAATTGGCTAAGAAGTCAAAATTGATCATTTTAATTTGTACTTCTTTTAAAAAGCAGCAACGTATTATTTTTTTCTTATTGCTTTTTATGCAGCATGAATAATATCCTTTTTTATTTATTTTTTTTTTTGCTTCAATAAAAAGGAAATTTTCCGTTTGTAAAAAAAAATATGGAAACACTGCTTTGTTGTAAAAAAAATGTCCTGGTCCTTTAAATGTTGTGTTTATACCCTTCACCCTAGGTGATAGGCGATAAAATAGGCATATTTGATTCAACGATGTCCGTATATCCGTCTGATCGTGTGTATGCTTAAATAGATTTACCAAAGGCTCCAGAAATGATGGGGACAAGGATGTTTTATATTAATGTTACATATACTCTTTTAAAGGTTGTTAACGAAAATTAGCCAGATCGGACTACAAATAGCTGAGATATGAGCAGAAAATATTTTCTTTTTGCAAAGGCTTTTCTAATAACATTACCATTCTGTGGGTATGTTCAATTGTGCTGTGGTTTCTTCTAAAACCGAATTGACAATTTGGAATGAATTATTATTTTTTTAACTGGGGTAAATTTTGCCACTAATAATTTCTCAAATAGCTTTAACATGTTAGATAACAACACACAGAAAACAGTTGCAGCAAATATTAAAAATGTGTAATTCTAACTGATTTTTAATACTAATGAATATTAAAACGTAATTCTAGCTGGAATATGATTATTTCAATTCTTTTATCAGTTATGATAATTAATTTCATTTAATTCTAAAAATTAGTACAAATAGTGTCAATTACAACCAAATTAAATACGGAATATTGGTCATTACAATCAATCATTTGCTTTTGTCAATGAATTTCATAATATACAGTTAGGGACAAAATTGTTCACAAAATTAGTGTTATTGGCAAAAAAGGCTATTATTTTTCTTAACTATGTGAAGTGTAGAACATTCCAATAACCTTAAAATAAAAACTCTTCAAAAAAATATGATTTCATAATATTTTACTCGGTATTAGTATTGAGTTCTGAATGTGAATAATTATGACCGTAGTTAGAGATTATTTTTGTATTTGGGTCCTAGCGTTTGGTGTGTTGTCCCTTTGCTCTTTTAAGTTACCTTAATACTTTTTGTATACTTTTACTAAAGTTTTTAGCATTTTGGGCTTTATGTTTTTCCAAGCTTTAACGGTAAGCTCCGAAAGCTTATATACGGTGCTAGGTGGGTTCCTCTGAGCAAAAATTTGGCGTTTTAAAATAGACCTAAGTTACTCAAATGGGTACAACTTGGCGACAGAGGAGGTCAATTTATTTTCGTATTTCTAATTTTCTTAAATCAAACATTTAGCTATTTCTGGAATATGCTTAGGATCGCTGTCCAGCATAAAGATATCACCCTGCCGTTGTTCTTACCCGAATATGGCTAATTTTGGAACGTACGAGTCTTTAAGGATGGTTATGTAGTACTTGGCACACATTTTTCTTCTGAATTAGCGGAATGATCGAAGCTGGTTCCCGCAAAAACAATCTCAAGTCATTACGAGACCACCAAAATTTTAATATTTGGAATTATTCCGCTCTTTTACGCTAACACTTTTATCCAGCCATGTTTACTGCCGTCCGACTGGCTCCAACCTCATAATATTTTTTCGATCTAAGCATGTTACACGCATTGAATCTTTAAAACTGACTTTTTCTTACTTTTTTGCAAACTTAAGCCGTTTTCAGCCTTTATTTTTGCTTAAAGGTGGGTTGCCGCTCTTTATTCTAGCTACTTATCTACTAGAACTTAATCAACTTTGTACGATTTTAGTGCTTACATCTAAATTGGACTCTATGATCAGTATTTTCCGGACCTTAATAGCTGTATTGACTACACCAGTACCAATTAGTCATTTTGATTCCCGAAAATCTTTTAGCGAAAGTTTTTTTTGGGCGACCAGCTTTGTTGCTTTTGATATCCAAACTACACTTTTTTTTATTTTACATACAAATCTCACTGAAATGTTGTATTTTTGTGATCTTACGATGTGAGACTCCTTTTTGTAAATTTTCCACAATGCTTTGATTTAAAAGTGCCGCTTTTGACTTGGCGTTCTTGAAGAAACTAGGCAAAATTAAATTGCCCAAATTTTTTTCTAATTTAAAAAAAATTTAATATTAATGATTTTATTTACTCACTTTAAAAGCAAATCCCACAGATAAAACTTAAACTATATTTTTGGAATTTTTCTGAAAGATTCACAATGGGTCAATATTGTTCACACATATGGTTTGGATGTTAATTCAGTATAAATATAAAAACTAACGGTACTTTTGAAAATAAGTTTACAAAGTATTATTATAAAATGTAGAAAGCCATACAATAGTTTTAGAAAGTTTTCAAGTTGAACTTTAACAGTTTTCATGATATACATATATTTTCTATAATTTCGTGAACAAATTTGTCCCTAACTGTAATTGCTTATTCATTTATTGCAGCTAATTATTGATTGTTAGTACAGTTTTAATTCGTCTACAACAAATGAAAATATAATAATTTGGTATTCACAACCAAAAAAAGCTATATGTCCCAATTGTTTATTGTGAGTACTTAACTAATTATAAACTGAATTTTCTGTCAAAAGTAAAAAACAAATTTGTAAGACAGAGAAAAAATATTTGGTCTAGATCGACATCGTACATGTGGACTCTCTTCAGCATGCTCTATAGACTCCAATGGATCACTAGTCCCGTCAAAGCCTATATTCCGCCTTCTGAGCTTATCCATCAAATCCATTTTGGCCTCGGTGGCTGAAGGTGCTATCGTAGGGTGAGTCATCTTAGTACGCTCCACCTCTACCGGTGATTTAACCACTACATTCAGCTCCTGGGTCACTAGGAATTTGGGCCAGGATAGGCCACCTATTCCTTCCTGCTTCGTTTGGATTTATTAAAGGAGCTGTGTTTCAAGCCCATCATCTTCGGCACTTATGAATTTAGCCCACTGCTTTCTCAGTTCCTCAACACTGCCCGCTTGGTCTAATTGGAACTCTTTTAGGTGCGATAACCATTCGTTCCGTTTAAGGGAGTAGGCCCACGATGTTCTCAACTTTGTCTGTGTTGGTCAAGTAAATATTGTATGTATGTATGTGTCTTATAACCTTAATAACCACCCTTACCGTGGTTTGCGAGTTTAAAATATTCCTGCGACTGTTTGGTAATAAGAAAGTAAGTTCACGTTCTCTTTAATATATTACCAAACAATCGCAGGCGTATTTTTAATTTGCCAAACATGATAAGGGTGAATTTTCAATCTTATAAATCGGGAAAATGGTTAATGCAACCGTTGGGAAAAATATATTAATTAAGTCATTCAAATCTTTTGTTTTGAACACCAATTATGTGTTAATTCAGTTGCATCTATCATATATTCGGGTATAAGCATATTTTTGTTTCCTAAAAACCATACAAACAACTAACAATATCTGTGGCTATAACTGATAGTATACTAAAATTTAAATGTTGCTATCAAAAATATTATTTTAAGAAACGAAATTTTCAGTAATTGTATCCGAATTGTATGATAGCACATGCAACCGACGAAATTCGATTGGCGACAAGTTCGGTTGTGATCACGAATCTGTTTTCTTCAAACTTATTTAATTAAATATCTTACAAATTTGTTTTTTACTTTTGACAGAAAATTCAGTTTATATTTAGTTTAGTACTCACAATAAACAATTTTGGTTGTGAATACCAAATAATTATATTTTCATTTGTTGTACTCGATGGTGACTATACTATTAATCGATAATTAGCTGCAATAAATAAATAAACAATTATGTTAAAAAATCTATCGACAAAAGCAAATTATTGATTGTTATGACCAATATTCATTATTGCACTGCATTTAATAATATTCGTACTAATTTTTAGTATTAAATGAAATTTAAAAACATATTACATTAGATGTATGAAATAATTAAATCTTACATTTTTTAATTAACAATTAAACATTTTTTTAAGGAAACTATAATTTGTATTAATTTGTGAATATAGTTATGTTTGTATATTGTTTTTTATGTTCCCAATGAAAATTTTTTGTTTAACTTGGACAAACTTTAGTTTTCATATATCCAATGAAAATTTTTAACGTAATTACGATATCCAATGAATCGATTTTAAAATACTTTATTATAACTATATATATGAAGCATTTTTCTTTCAGTGTAGTATTAAAAATCAATTAGAGTAACACATTTTTAATAGTTGCAATAATATATTATATTACTTGAACAGTACTTTATTACTGCAACAATTTTCCAACCAATTTGTTTTCTGTGTGTAGTTTTAACTTTTATAGTGTACTTTTTAAGCCAAGATGGCGACCACTGGTGCCGTTATGGAATTTATTTTAAACTTTATATACTTTCGTAGTGCCGATGAGGTTCTTAACTGATTTTCCATCAATTCTTTCTCATGTACGGTACATACAGGCAGCCATTTTTCAACTAGTGGCTGTTCCATAGGGCCCAATATGCTATTGTTAGCGGAATTTCATATAAGATTTCGTTTCGAGTCGTCCTTTTGCCTTGTTCCTTGACCATCGTAATTTTTTCCAATATATGGTCAGTTTTCTGCGCTATTGACCAGTCTTCGTTGGACTCTATCTGCAATAGACGAACTTCAAAGTTGTATTCTTTACCTTCAGCCTTTATACAATGCTTGCATTCCAGTTTACGGGTTTATCTTGATAGGGCCTTCCATATTTCCCGCCTTTCCTGTGCTCAATGCTTAAACCGTAACTCTAAAGGCAATCTAGCGAGCTATTAGTTGTTTCGGATTATTTAATTAAAGCAACCACCTGCGTATATAATACTTGTGAAGATTAGAGTGGACCTTCAATGAAGGGAGAATTTAAAAAGTTATCTGTTTCAAAAAAGTAGACCAGTTTTGTGTTATTTGGTAAAAATATGAGCTGGATCGGTTTAAAATTGCCGTACCGCACGCGCATTGAAATCTGTGAGAATGGAGAGAAAAACGCCCGTAACTACTGAGGAGTCACCGCTAGAGATGTAAAATATATGAGCAACCCCCATTACTTTTGCATCCCCAATATTTCCCTAGAACAAACTTATCCTCTATCTCCAACTCTTCACATGGTCCCCATACGAAAAATTTAATTTTCTCGAAAACCGACTCTAGAACAGACGGACGGACGGCCAGACTGACATGAAGTCCAAGACTAAAAAAACGGAAACAATTAGGATGTAATCCAATCCACTGAAAGCAAAAAATTTTCAAATTGGTTCACAAATGGCGGACTTATGAAAGAACCAACCACCTTAAAAAAAGTGTTTCTAAAACCTTAAAAATAAAACTTATGCAGAGAAACTAGAAAAATTAACTTTTCCGACGGTATTTAACATACCCAAATATCATTTGATACCTTTCGATACTGTAATGCGCACGTATTACTAAATGTGATTTTTGTTGTCAAAATATCAGGTGCCACAAAGACAAGTTTATAAATCAGGTGGAAATATGTTATGGCCATTCTCCGAAATACCAGTTTATTTATTATTTTATGACACTTGCCTTTTAAATGTGGGTGGAGAAATAGAAGTGAAAATTTACAGGTGGCTTATTTTTTTATTTTTATTATGTAACATGCGGTTAACCCACACTAAGCCCTTCTTCACCCTAATATTTACACACATTTATTAAAATGCACTACGTATATGATCTGAAGACTTTCGTAATTAAGCTTTTTTGAAACAGCGTTACAGTTTAGACGTGTATTTTGACACGACATCTTCAAACAGCGGTGAATTCGCGGGAGCAGCAGTTTTACTTGAACAGCTATTAGAGAGAGACTTGATGTATCTGACGTGCAGACATCCATTCGACGAATTGGCTCTAAGAGTTCGCATATAATATAGGAAAAACTTTTGCACCAGATGTGTCTTTATTTCGCCGCTTTCAACAAAACTGGGGAAAAATAGATCAAGATGCATTCGAAACTGGAGTATGCGATGATCATATATTTCAACTCGAAATGTGGTTAAAGCAATGTAGGATAAAGGTCAATAAGCAAAAATGCGTACATATAACATTCACCTTGCGTCGGGAATCATGCCTCCCTATTAAAATCAATAATCAAATAATACCTCAAAATTCGCATGTAAAATACCTCGGTATTCATCTAGATCGCCGCTTAACGTGGAAAAGCCATATAGAGGCAAAATTAACTCAAATGAAACTAAAAGCCATCCAAATTCCTTGGCTTATTGGAAGAAACTCTGTCCTTAGTCTCAACTGAAAACTTCTACTTTACAACTCCATCTTATCGCCAGTCTGGTGCTATGGTATTCAGTTATGGGGCACTGCCTCGGCTCCTTATATCGAAAAAATTCAAAGGCGCCAAAATAAACTTCTTCGAATAATCACAGCTGCCCCTTGGTATGTTAAAATCTTAAATATTCTCAAGGATCTCAATGTTCCAGTTAAAACTATGATTTCGATATGCAGTAAAATACTTAAAAAGGTAGAATTGCATCCGAATCCACTGGCTCGAAATATTTTGAATGACACTCGCTTAAGAAGAAGAGACACTGCAGCACTTATCCAATTAGATGAGCGATAAACACCTAGATAAGTGAACAGAACCCGTGATGAGAACATTTTTGTCTGGCACTGGCAGGACATGAAATAAAGTATTAGGCTAAGATTTGATTTATTATTGTTAGTTCATATTAAATATATGAAGATTCAATAAATAAATAATGAAAAAAGAAAAAACAAAAAAATATTCCATGGCGGTGATTTGGGCGAATCGAAGGATGTCCAAGGCAATTTATTCTTTAAAAATATTTATGTTAAGAGGCCAATTTAAACTGGAAGAATCACAATTGGGTGGAATTTGATATGTCTGCGTGTTTATTGTTCGTCCATACGTAAAAGTCTGGTATGGCTGTACTAAAGCCGTCAAAGCTCCGAATCAGGACTTTAACTTTTTGAAAGCACTTCACTCATACGCTAGACTTGGATAAGAATTTGTCGAAAACATTGGTAACAAAGTTTATCAGACATTTGTGGTATTTGGCGAATAGGCTATAGCCCTCGCCTTCTTTGACTCAGATGTTTCGTGTGACATAAAAAACAAATTTTGGCTATTATTTGCGCAGATGATGGGGAAGAAGTCCTTGCAGAAAACGAAAAGAAAACTGAACTAGAAAGAGAAGAAAAAACTGTAGAAGGAACTGGAGAAGAAGAATATGACGAGTATAGCTCCGATGGCTCTGCCGATGTTGAAGATGCTATCCGTAGCAAGAAAAAAATTGACGTTAGTTTTGCAGAAGTAAATTAGCAATTTTTCTCGAATGCCTTGAGCGCTTTCGTAACTTCGAAAACAAAAAACTTTTTCAAACGCTTCAACTTTCCGCATGAATTTATACTATACACACCGGAAACTTAATCACAGCCAGAAGATTATCAGCGAGCATTGAAAGTTGTTGAAAAAATTCAAGTTGTTAACGGTACCGCCGAAAGAGGCGTGGAAATGATGGAGGAGTACAATAAAATATTGTGCAGGAACGAAGAGGAGAAGCAATACTTGTTTCAAGTTGTCGCTGATTATCGAAGAAATATCAGACTTTTGAAAAAAGCAATTTCATATAAATCATTGATAATAAGCAATTAATAACATCAATAAAGCAATTAAAATTTTTTGTAATAATTGTCTATTTTTTCTCCATTTTGGTAAATTTTAGTAAGAATTAAATTTTTTGTATGTTCTGGAGAAATATTGGGGATGTAAAAATAATGGGGCTTGCTCATACATTTTACATCTCTCTAGTAGTTACGGGCGTTTTTCTCTCCATTTAGCCCGAATTTCATTCTCACACACTTCAGTGCGCAATTTCCAACCGATCGAGCTTATATTTTTACCAAATTTTTTTTTACCCTCACCTAATGGTCTACTTTTTTGAAAAATCGAAAAAAAAATTAAGGACCACCCTAGTGAAGATGTTTTATGTACTCTATTATCTTTGCATCACGCAGTAGTACCTTACAGGCTTCGAAAGTATTCATCTGCAACAGCCATTCACCACTGGAAGCACATCTCCAATTCCGTATCCACTCGCATCGTTACTTAGAACACATTTCTCTCCACCAATGGGATAAGCCAAAATTAGTGCTGAGCACAATAATTCCTTCAGCTTCTAAAACGCTGCTTCCTCTGCTTCTCCCGAGATGTATTTTTGCGCCTTCTTAGTCAATTTGTGTAAACTTGCATCAATATTTTCAAAGTTCAGTATAAAACGCCTGTACATACTTACGCCTACAAGACTGCGTAATTAAAGTAGATTTTTCGGACGGGGCCAATCCAAAACAGCTCTTATTTTGTCATCATCTGCTGAAATGCCTTTGGAAGCTAAACAATGTCCCAGGTACTTTTCTTTCTTTAGGAACAGTTAACCTTTTTTAGCACTTAGTTTGAGTCCTGCCATGGATGCACGCTTAAGCACTTCTTCCAGGTTTTTCAGGTGTTCATCAAATGTTTCGGCATCACATCAAGCGGCCCTAACCATCACATAAACATGCGCTAAAGGCAGCTTTCTCATTGTCATATTCTGAAATCTCCACATAGAAAAAATAGCCGCTCTGCAAATCTAATGTAAAAAAACCATCACAAAAAGTTTTTAAGTTTTTTTCTCTAAATAAAGTTTTTCTGAGATTGCAAAAGTTTAATACAGTTTAATCAGGTGAATTAAACTTTTTATTAAGTGTATTAAATGTTTAATTGACAATATTTCAATTAAACGTTTACAATATTTCAATTAAACTTTTAATTCACTTGATTAAAAGTTTAATTCACCTGATTAAATATTTAATTAAAACTGATTTTATTTTTTAATAATTCTTTTACTGGCGCAAAACTTTTTTCTGTGAGGAGGGATTAAGTTCACCAAATACTCAAGTCAAATTAATTGATATTGGAGAAAGTAAAGCAAATAAACAATGTGGTAGGAAGAATTAAAAGGGCAAATTAAAAAGAAAATCCAAAATCCAAATCCTTCAAGTATTTCACGTTGAGAGATAATTTTTTAATATTATATTAACCGATATTTGAATAACAATAGACTGAATTATTAATTTTTTTGAACTTAATAAAATTAAAAAATGATTTTTTTTATTTTTTAAGCGCATTTTTTCGATTTTTTGTAAATTTAGGTAAGCAAGGGTATTGCATTTGTCTGACAAGTTACAATAGATAAAAGTACAGAAATATTTAAAAATTAAGTACTTATTTCCAATAACTCCTGAGAGAAAAATTAATTTAGTTTTTAGGTGTAAGCACAGTAACATATGTTTTGAAGACCACGCAATTAGTTTTCGCATATCCATTGCATTGTTTATTTTATTCATAGAAGTCGTTGAAAAAGTTTTGAAGGGAAAAATATCTAAATACATGCGAAGTAATAAAATTGAGGAAAATAGGTTAAGACAAAGCTTTTTAGCAGCTATAGTCAGTACAGGTCTCCCAAATACTATCAGCCGTATTCATAATAAACTACTAACAGACTACCGATTAAGCCTAGCAGCTTTTTAGCACAGAGTTGAATCATAAAAAACTTTTGTCCATCTGACAAACTTTTAGTAAATCAACTCTGAATTTGGATGATGCCACGTTATATTGCTTAAACATCCAACAAGTTTCGCATTAATAATCGCTGGTTTTGTCACTGATTTTTTTTTTTGTTTTTCCCTCCACATATAAATATTTTAAGAATTTATCAAAGTAATTTTTTGGAATACGAAATTTTTAATTTATAAGATTTTGTTTGTCGTGCTGAATTCCCAATTTGATTCTTGATAAAAACAGTTGTATTTTTGTAGATAGAAGATTGTGAATAGAGGCCCTCGATATTTTTTTAAGGAATTAATGAGCAAACTAAACTAGTAGAATTTTGTTCGAAAGTTAAGAATATTTTGAAACAGTTATGAATTAGATAATCTGTTGTCATTATTGTTGCTTTGTTATTTTGCATCTTTTAACTACACAACAGATATTAAGAAAAAAACACAAAATAGTTGTCGGTGCTATTCTTATGTCTTCAAGAGACAAATGTTTTTTAATGTTATAGTGTACGTACAATCCATTTCCATATGACTAAGTATATGAAAAGAAGGGGCGAAGTCGAAAAGGTAAAGAATGTATGAGTTGCTAAGAACACTAAGAATATAGAGAATAAAGGCGTATGAAAAAGGGTTGCTTAGACTATCAACAAAAATGGCCAGTAGTGAAGGGATAACAATCCCAATAATAATATGGTTGAAAAACTTTTTGATTCAGTACCACCACCCCACAACACAATCAGCGAAATAAGCAAGCTATCGACGTGGTTGATTGTAGCTCCCACTTTCATACCCATTATTCAAGGACCTACAATAACATCTGACGGTTAAATGAATATTAGAAGTTTTGTGCTTCGTTTGCATTGCTTTTCTGGACTTTTGAAAAACTTGTGACTGCTTGTAGGGATTAAAGGTGATGGTGGTGGTAGCGGCAAATGTAACGCTGGTGACGGTGGCAGTGGTGTGCACTTGTTCCATTTATATCCATCTGCATGTTCTATACAAATTTATATTTAGTATATGTGGTACATGCAAACGAACGATAAGCATTCGACTTGAGAACATGTCCAAACCAAGCTGTCGGAAACAGCGAATTCCAACTTAACGGAGCTGTACCAAAATGTATCCACAACGTTGTTTTTTGTATTCAAAATTACTTATGTGACTTCCTTCTGCCCCCTCTTCTAGATTAACCCTCTTCAGAAACTACACACAACTACAGAAGACGTCAGTCCGTCAGTCAGCCATGCAGGCAGGCAATACTTTCATCCATCTGACGTCGCATTAATGTTTTTCGTTCATCCTTACAACTCTTCATGTACATTACGAACACGACGTACATTTTGTACACATACAATAAAATAACTACATTATCAAAGTCGCTGTGGAGAGGGATCTAGATTCTGGCTGGACATTCAATAAGGTAGAGGAGATGTTGTTATGGTAGTTCTTTGATGGCAAAGGCGATTCTATGATTGTGCGATGCTTGGCTTGACGACGACTACTACGATGATTTCCGGAGAACGCTAAGTAGAACAGCAACACCAACAACAACATCACTGTCACAATCACAGCACACAAAACAGAACAAAATGAACAGTTTGGTTAAGGCACAGAACACAGCTCATACAGTACAATAAGTTAGCTTAGTTTCGTTAACTTAGTTTAGTTTCGTTTTATTTGGACTCAGCCAGGAGTCCAAATGAAGGAGAATTACAAAATAACAACGACAAAACCTTCAAAAAGAAAACTAAACACACATTCACACAAACAAATTTAGGGAAGGTAAACCTGCAATATTCCTTTTGGTCATCTCATAGTTTTCTTCTTTGTATTTGTTGTTTTCTGTTGTCGTTAACGTGCTTGTCGTTTAGCTGAAATACAATCTACTTCTTTAGTGCATGTGTTTTTTTTTTATTTTCTAATTTGATGTTGTTGTTTTAGGATTTTTCGTTTTATTTTCAATGTTTTTGTTGTGTTTGAATTGCCGTCCACCTTCACCTTCGTTCACTGTTTATTTGTTCATCTACTCAATCATTTACTCCCCCATTCTCAAACACATACATATATATACATATATATATATAGGCTGTCTGACAGTTTGCTTCACTTTTGTAGCAATAGTCTAAAGTCGTTTAATGTTCTTCAAATGTTGAGAATAGTAGTACTTTACTCTCCCCATTCCCATCCTCAACACAAACTAGGGATAACATTCTTTAAAATCTACAAACATACATATGCCTCTACTACATATGTATGCACAAACATACTTACTTCGTTGTCTCCATCTCAGTTTCTATAATATCAGCATTCTACAAAAACACACTTCAAGTTACCCCTTTCCATGTGACCTCAAAGGCAAGTCGATCGATAATTTCCATAGCTGACCACTCTGCCTGTGTCTGTGAATTTGAAACGAAACGGACATTTGCACGCACACATCCAAACATTCAATGTGAAATACTCAAATGTTTAAGCATTCATGTGTGTGTAGAAAATATCCTTTTATTCACATGAACATTAGTCTCTACACATGCATACATACATACGTATGGAAATATCTTCGTACACAATACAATCATTCGTATACAGCCGTACATACATATATGGACATACTTACGTGTGTTCGTTTTAGTATTCATACCACACCACACAAACATTCATTTTTAACATCAGCCTTAGATTTAGATTCAAATATACGAAGGAGCATTGTAAGGACTTGAGTACATGAAGATGAAACGAAGACCAAGGAAAAGGAGTCCTGGACTGTCGTTGCGAAATGTTGTTTGCATACGACTTGCGAAATGTGAATAGAAATACATACGATTAAATGTGTGTGTGAGATTCTGTAGTTGATAGGAGAATAGGAAGAGGGTATACTAAGTTGGTAGTTGGAAGGTTTGGGTGACACTTTGTTGGTTGCCACTAAAAATTGTACGTTGCTAGTTTTAGTGCCTTTGTGGGGTCCGTGCATAAATACACATATATATTTACATTTATACCATATCTAGTGACTAAGATTGGATGGACGATGTGTTTGCCAACGGAATTCGTTTCTATAGCTGTTATATATCCACATTCATATAAAAACACAAGCAGACACAAACCTACACTAGAACATTATTAAACTTATTCGATGGTGTCTCTATATGAATATGTGAGATGATGATTTCGGTTGCACATTAGTACAAGTACTTCTTACTAAGAATATTGTAGTAATATTGGTGTGGGCTGCTGGATGTTGGCGATTGGGAATTTTCAAAATTTAAAGTTGATACCCATCAGTGTGGAATATATTTCCATACATACGCATACAAACTAATACGTGTATGTAGTGGGGATAGAAAATGGTCTGCAACGACGGACAACAGCGGCGGTCACAAACTAAATAGAAACTTTTAGTTGAATATAAACAGAAAGATGGGAAAAATCAAAAGAATTAAGCCAAAGCAAGAAGATAGATAGCAAGGAGGAAAGTACAAGCAAAAGAAACAAGTGAAAGCTATTCGTAAGTCCAGATGTACACACATAAATATAAATGTGATGCATGAGAGTTATAATGTTTTTTACTCTATTTGAAATATTCGCAATCCCATATAGGTATTTTTCTTAAAATCTGTTTCTCCAGCTTTACCATATCAAAACTCCGGATCAAATAATCTATATCCCTGTGGTCATATGAAAAAGTAGCATATATCGAATATTCTAGATTGCAGATATCCTCAGTTTTGTTGATGTTTTATTCGAGGAGTTTCTGGCTTTAAGTCTGCATTATTCCATTATTAAGAACTTTAATAGAAGCTTAAAGTAAATGTTGCAAATATTAAAGATTTTACATCTTTTTACTCAATTTTGTTTTATATGCTATTCTTCAATATGACAACAGATATACAAAAAGTGAACATATGTTTATTTGTTTGTTTGTACCTTATAGCCGCCTAAGCCGCTAGTCCGATCTTTTTCAAGGAAGGAAGGAAGGAAGGAGCCATTTTAGTGGGCGTAGCACCTCCTATAAAAATGCAATATAGATTTCTGTGTATCTAGAGAACGGCAATAGCTAAAGTTTCCAAATTTGGTACAATTATCTTGGTTTTCACTACACAACATCTGACAAAATCTGGACGGGGTTGGTGAAGTCGGCGTGGCAAAAAAAATATATTTCTTTCTTTCTCCAGAATGGTAGGAGAAGAATTTTCTTAATTTGGTACACATAGCTGGACTATCTATACACAAAATATTATGTAGGTAAAATCAAAGTAAAAATATAAAACAAATAAAAATTCACCTGGGTCAAATCATTTTTCATTTAAATCAGACTAAGTTATTTTTTTAAGCACGAAATAAAACAGCTTAATATTTGAAATGAACGGAAATTCATTCGTCTTTTGTAATTTGTTTTTTAAACAAAGTGCCTTAAAAGATAAAAATTAAGTTTCGTAATAAAATGATAATATTTTGGTTTAATTTTAACAAAACGGAAAACTTTTATTATAACTACTTTTTTGAGTGTACACAACCTCTTCTAAAAATGGGTGAGATTAGAGAAGTGGGCGTGGCACTTCCCATATAAAGATATTGTAGATTTCTCTATATCTGGAGAACGGCTAGAGCCAAAGGTTATAATTAGGTACAAACATTTTGGTCATTAATTGACAACATCCGACAAAATTTGAGCGGAATTGGAGAAGTCGGCATAAAACCAAATAGATATCTAAAGAACGGTAAGAAAAAAAAGCCGAGTTTTCAATACACAACCTCTCTGAAAAAAAATTATTACTTCTGTGTTTCTGGAGAACGGCAAGAGCCATAGTTTCCAAACTAGGAACAAGCATCTTGGTTATCAATACACAACAGCCGACAAAATGAGGACGCGATTGGAAAAGTGATGGGTCCTTATTAGTACCGATTTGATTTAACGATGTTCGTCTGTCTATGTGTATTAGAGTGACCGGATCTTATATGGGGGGATAAAAATGTCGGAATTTTTTTGATCTTCACCCCACAAAACGATTCCTCTATCCAGATATTGAGATAGCCAAAACATAAGCTCGATTAAACGACGCTAACCCAATGCGCTCGTCGTTTAAACTTTCGAATTTGAATTTTTTATAAAAAATTTTTTTTTTAAGAATGCAACTATTACACTGCGGAACAGTAAATTTGCGGTCTGGAATTTGATTGCAAATTTTTACTAATTTGAGGTTGCTGATTTCAAATCTAATCTGCATTTTTTTCTATCAGCTCTAGTTTTCGAGATATACCGTTATGTCCGAAATTAAGGCACTTTCACTACATATATTGGAATAACTTGAAAACTGTTGCCCATATCCAGTTAAAAAAAAAACGAAAAATCGGTAACAATATTATCTTTAAGCCGTGCTCACATTGTTTTTAAATTTTCCCAGTATTTTCAGAGATATCGTTGAATTTTGGAAGAAAAAATAAAAAAATTTTGTACTTTATTAATTATAAAAAAATTTTTAAAAAATTTCCTGAAGAAGATTTCCAACGGAAATCGAAATATCGAATAAAAACATTTTAATTAATTTTTTAAAAAAGTGACCTTAAGCTTAAATAATTTAAAAAAGTATAAAATTTAATAAAAAAGGTCGAAGAAAAAGGATTATAATTTACTAAAAAAATTTTGAAAAAAAACCTATGTTTTTTTCTTTAAAAATTCATAAAAAATAAAAACGCGACAAAAATTACATTTTTGGTCTAAAATTTTTTTTTAACAAATAAAATGTAAAGTTTGCTTCCAATATTGAATTTTTTCGCAAATTTTTGCCATGTTTTCGATAAGAGATATTTTTACTGTTAGTTTTCAGATTCTTTATAGCTTTAACGTTTATTAATAAATATGTATAAGACTTTTCAACCATGCCGCTGTTAGCAAATTTTTGCGAATTTCCGTTAATTGAGCCATTTTAACCGAATTATGACTTGTTTGAAATATTAACAATTTTCGCTATTTCTGCATAAAAAATTTTGTTTTGTTATGTTTTAGCCGATTTAGCGATTTTAAATAAATTTTAGGGTTTCCAAGTTTGCAATTTTCGCGAAAGATAGATATCTCTTTTATAATTCATAAAATTAGTAAAAAGCTCCAATCAAATTCCAGACCGCAAACTTACTGCTCCGCTTACTGGAGCGAATTAAAATGGTGAATTTTGAAAAAACATAAAAAATCAATTTTTTTCAAGTTTAAAGTCCAGTAACTCACTAAATCTTTATCCGATCGACACAATTTCGATATCTTCTGAAAGAGAATCTATGTAAAATGTGTAATCTTGTACAATTCAACTGAACAGTTCTCGAAATTTTTCGAAATACCTAAAACAACTGCAGATAAACACGACTTTTGCGTATATCTCAAAAACGCTTCTTGAGAAAAATAAATGAATGCCATATTCGTGATCAGCAGGCCCGACTTATATTAGAAAACATCTTTTTTTTTGAGGTTATGGCAAAAAGGTTAAAATTTGTGAACCAGTGCTATTAATATTAATATAGTAAAAATTTTCGCGTTAAATTTACTAATAAAATTTGTGCCCATAACTTCTTTTAAATTTGCATATTTTATTTTTAACGTATTTAATAAATATGTTTTTATTTCATTTAAAATTTGTTTAACTTAATTTTGAGTCGTCGCAAAATTTCCTGTCGACTAAAACAGGGACAATTCTACTCGACGTCGACTAAAAAGCGCCTCAGAAAATATCATTTGACTATCAATAGTAATCGATTATTGTCAATATCGACACAGAAAATACAATTACTGTTCAGGTGCCGTCGACTTGTGTCGACTTCGACTTTCATAATAGGGGTGGTTATTTTTTAGAAAATAAAACGCCATTAAAGTCAACGTTATATAAATTTAAAAGCACATTCAAACCTTTAAAATTATATATAAATATGTTTGATAATAATAGTAAACTAAAAATACAAAACAATTTTAATGGGTTTATAAATTTTCTAGAATTTAAATTTTTACTGTGCTAGAAATTGATATTTTTTTTTTTTTGATAAGCGGGGCACCTGGCGTTTTAATCTAATTTGGGTACGCTGAATCCAGTGGTGCTAAACGTTTTTAGCTCTTGTTTTCGAGATATACAGTTATTTCGAAAATGGAAGAGGCTGCACAACATAATTTCGCGTAACTCAAAAACGGTAGTTTATTGAATAAATTAAAAAAACGCCTAGGCGGTTATGGAACTTTTTCTTAAATATATTTCTAGCCTACATTTTTCATATCTGCCTAGGAGTCGCCCCTAGGGGGAAAACATTAGAGTTGTGTCGTTCCGGAACGATCTAGTTCCAATAAACGATTCCTTAATAGGAACGGTTTGGATTTTTCAATAGTTTCTTTTTTATCGTTCCTCGTTCCGCAATGGCAATCCGGTGAATCATCACATGTGTTTCCTTCACTTATTTCTGTACACTTAGAACAAGGTTGATTTATTGTGTGGGGATCACTTTTGCCGAGTTTTGTGTATTTATATTGTAAAATAAAAAATTCCGTAATTGAATCAATTACAAATTTGATTCAAAGTAATATATTCTAGCAAAATATCACCTGCAACGGTATGTAATATCTTTATGTATATTTTTTAAATATTTAATTGTTCTTCTTTAAAAAGGTAACTACTTGTTACGCCACAAAATAAAAACAAACAGTAACAAATAATTTTTTGTTAACGTTTTAACGAACACCAGAGTCGTTTTCTCGTTCCTCGTTCATTCATGGTTCAACGTTAAAGCAGGAACGATGAACGAAAGTTCCTTTAATATTTCGAATCGGTCGGAACGATTCCTCAAAAGGAACGATTTTGCCCAACTCTAGATAGCATGTATGACCGTCCTTAACATTTTCTCAAAACATACTTGCCCTCTATCTCCACCCCTTAGGGGGCTCCAATACAAATATAGTGTTTAATGAAATTCTTAAGTTTTATTAAAATTTTTCATCTTTTGTGAATAAAATCAAATCTTGTAGACAGATTTTAATCATTTACGGTTTGTTTTGTTTGGAACTTTGTTTTCTATACGTGTAGAATTTATTTTGCCAAAAAAATAATATTATTTATCTATATTAGAAAAGAGCTTAATCTTACCAAAAGGTAATTTTATTAGGGAATATCCGTTTTTAAGTTGATTCAATAAAAGAAACCGTTTTTGAGTTACGAGAATATATGTTGTGCAACATCCTTCATTTTTAAAATGAAGGTATATTTGAAAGCAAGAGCTTACCTAAAAAAAAGTTCAGCACCACTGGATTCAGCGTTCCAGAATTATGTTAAACCGCCAGGTGCTCCGCATGTCTGTTTTTTCAACTAGCACAGTGTAATCAAAACATTTAAATAGTACACAACAAATTAAGAATAATAAATACTTATGACGCGCAACAAAAACTCATACGTTTTAAGTTAAAGCTAAACATTTTCTTAATTAATAAAAGTAATTTTTTTTAAATATATATGAAGAGACAGCTTAAACACATTTTATACCGATTTCAACATTTTAAAGAGTTTTGGAAAGGCAAAGAATTAAGCTTCATGAAGAGTATTCATAAAATATACCCAGCGGCGAACTTTGCACACCACAACACATCTCTTCAATGAAGTTTGTTACACTTTGTGTTCAATGAATTCTAGCTTACAAAGTGTATGAAGGCTGTGTATGGAATTTACAAAAATTAATTTAGTTCATTTTTGTGCAGTGCGCTTTCTACCTTCCCACGAAGTAAGCGAGATTGTGTATATACTGTGTACTGCCTGCTTACAATGTGTGCGAAGCAGTGTGCAGTGCGCTTCCTACCTTCCCACGAAGTAAGCGAGATGGTGTATAGACTGTCTACTGCCTGCTTACAATGTGTGTGGAGCAGTACGGAGTTTATATTTATTGAATGAACACTTCACAATCCCGGTTACTTTGTGTGCAAGTGGTAGGCGTTCACTCCACAAATGCGGCAATGCATTCGAAAAAGTGTGCTAGGTTGTAATTGAGATGGTGTGCATTACTGTCTTACTCGTGTCTATCACTTCATCGCTTCTGTAATCGATAAATTCGCCCCTGGGTATATTTCAAGAAATTAGGTGAGTGTTTATCAAAAGTTTCTCATTTTTTTATTTTTTTTTTCCTAATTTTTCAAATTCAACAAGAGCTATTTTAATTTTTTTCTATAAAAACCTATCTTTTTTTGCACTGTATTTTAAAGACAATTTTATTTAGAAAGAAACAAGATATGATTTTTATAGATGCAAAAGTTAATAAACTTTTTCTAAAGCAAAAATTTTGCGATTGCAGACTTTTGTTTTGCTAAACCACTTGACTTACAAACGTAAATTAAAAACTACACAAATAGCTTAACCTAAGTTAACAAGTATAGTTAAAAATGATTACTAGCTTCCAACGAAGCAGGTTTGTAAGGGAGAAACACAAGTTTCGCTTACCATTGCGCTTACGGAAGACATGCATTTTATAAGACGGGTTCCCACTTTGAAGCAACAAATTTTTGAAATATAAGCGCATTATTCAGGGCATATAAAAATTGTTGGATGTAACGATCTGCTTTACACACTGAATGTTTTGATACAGTTATTTTTTAGTATTCTCCTTTACAAACCTGCTTCGTAGAAAGGGAATGCCGTGGCACTTGAAATGTTTTTTTTTTTTATAAAAGTTGTTGAGAGTTCTTTCACTTACTTTACTGCATTTCTGTATGTCTTATTGCGTAACGCATAATTGTGCGCTTATTTTTTTAAATGTACCATTAGTGCTTCACAAAATGATAAAATTGTTTATTGGGCTGTTTCTTATGTGGCTCTTTCCATCAAATCGCTTTTCCATTTGTAAAATTTCTTGGTGAAATCGTTTTCCCTGCTCGTCACTGAAGTGACCAAGGTTTTCGGGGAAAACCATTTCAGCATAAGACTAGTATTTAAGGCAAAAGGTAGTATTTAAACTTTGCAAAATTCGATTAGTTTATGTATTCATCCAAATATATATAACTAAAAATTGCATATAAAAACATTCTTAACTTTTTTAATGATTCAAAAAAATAGGACATAATAAACCTTATTCATCTGTACTATCTTTCAGTTCGATTTTGTTAAATAAAGACAGATTAACAATAAAGCAGGGTATATTTAATTCTGCAATGTCGAATATATTAACTTCACTTATTAAGAAAATACCAAAACCGTAACTGTAAGCTACAGCAACCAAAACACTTTGCATCATTAAGTTGATAAATTTGCTGGTTTAGTTAATTGTTTTTTTTGTTATTCATAATTTTATGGTTTGCGCTGGGGGAGAAAATACTAAAAACAGGTGTTAATGAAAAGTTGAATAACTTTTAAAATTATCATCCGATTTGAAAAATGAAAACCATGCATTGTTAAAAACTTAGTTTTCTTCATACGTTGGTATAAATTTTTATAAGCTTTCATATTAAAATAAGCAATGAAAAGCTACTAAAATCAAAAAAGTTTATAATTTTCGTTTTTTTTTTTTTTGTTGATATTTTTAACAAAAACAATAGTTATAACTTACAAATGTATCAAAAAATTCTTTCCAAACCCGTCAAAAATTAATTAAAATCGGACAAAAACTGACTGAGCTACAGGTCGGTAAGTTGACGAACCTCACTGAAAACTGTTTTTTTAGAATAACTTCTGAATTTGAGGGTGTTTCTGAAATTTTTTCACACAATTTGTAATGTACTCAACAAGACCAATAACCCACGCTTGGTCGTTTTCCAAGTTCTTTTACACTATAGCACCGTGTAATTATCTTGAATCAACACTTAAGATAACTTATATTTAGTGTTAGTAAAAATTTATTTTATTAAATTATGTAAAATACATTTTGTCAAATTATCAATTATGAGAATCGTACAAATAGCTCCGATATGGGTGCATCGCTTAAGTCTTCTTGAACCTGAGAGCTCGGTATTGGGTAGTTGTCTAAGTTCATTGTTAGAATGAGATGTAAGTTTAATTGTATGTTTTAAGCTGGAATTCCTTATGACCCCTTGGACTGTGCTGACGTTAAGATCGCGATGTATATTTTCATTGGATATGTACCATTCGGCGTTTATAATAATTCTCAGTATTTTTGATTGAGCTCGTTGGATGATTTTTATATTAGAATTGCTTGCAGTGCCCCAGAGTTCTGCGCCATATTTCCAAATAGGAGCTATTATTGTTCTGTATATAAGCAATTTGTTTTGTAATGATTAGGTTGATTCCTTTCCTAAGAGCCAGTATAGTTGTTCAAATTTTTTACTTTACTTCGTTTTTTTACGGATGATATGAACTCTCCAGATTAATTTAGAGTCGATTATCATGCCAAGATATTTAGATTTATTGTAATTTTGAATCGGAATGTTATTTATCGTAATTGCTTGATGATCACTTATCTTTCTCTTAGTGTAAGTCACTTGTACTGTTTTTTCACTATTTGCTAAAATACCCCAGGTTTTAAACCAGCTTAAAGTATTGTCCAGCAGTTGTTAAAGGTTTGATATGGCCAAAGTTATATCTTTATTTGATGACAAAAGGATAGTGTCGTCTGCAAATGTTGCAATCATATCTGTGTTTCTTGTTGGAGTAGGGATGTCTGGGCCAAGGACACTACCTTGCGGAACTCCCGCTTCCATTTTAATTATACTTGAGCATTCATCTTTATATTAAACATGAAAGCGACTGTCAGTTAAATAACTTTGTAGAATAAGATAAAAGTCCTTTGGTAGATTATTTTCTAGTTTATAAAGTAGGCCAGCATGCCACACACTGTCAAACGCTTTCGCTACATCGAGATATGTAGGCACACAAAAATTTTTCTTATTAATTTCAGATGAGATTTTGTTAGTTACTCTTTGTATTTGTTGAATCGTACAGTACATGGGTCTTAAACCAAATTGATTCGGTGGTATAAGATTCTTTCTATAAGTATTGGTTCTAATCGATTAAAAATAAGTTTTTCCAATAATTTAGATATTTCTGCAACTTTCCATACTTTAGGAAAATATTTCATTGTTATTATGACGTTAAAAATATTTCTTATGTAGATAAGTCCCTTCATTGGTAGTTCTTTTAGTAGTTTGCCCTTTACTCTGTCATAGCCAGGGGATTTTTTAGCATCAATTCTAGTTTTAATTGTAGTTTTAACTTCATGTGGAGAAGTGTTTTTGATGTGGCAGTTTGTGGATGAAATGATATTTGGCAGAGTAATATTTCGTTTGTCCATTTCATTAGAAAAAGTTTTGTAAAAATGATCAGCTAATACTTTACTCTTTTCGCTATGATTTCTGGCCCACGTTAAGTCAAATTTTTGGATTGGCGGTTGATGGATAATAGCATTGTGTATTTTGCTTGTGGCTTTTCATAATGAGTAGTTTGTTGTCTTGTTTGAATCAAGGTTTTCAAGATAACTTTTCAGTTTATCTTGTTTGTCCTTTTTTAAAAGATCCTTTAATTCCTTGGTTAGTTTGTTAAGGATTGTTTTATTAAAGGGTGATCTTGTTGATTGGCATCTTTTTCTTTGTTTTCCCTTTGCCTTAATCCTTTCTTTGATAAATGGTTATATACTACTTTTATTATGGGTTAGATTCAATTGCAGCATACAAAAGTGTGTCATTAAAATATGCTATTGAACTGTCTACTTCATCTTTGGTTTTTAGTGACATATGTATATCAAGTTTATTTTCAACTATTTCTCTAAAGCACTCCCAGTCCGCTTTCTTGTTGTAAAAAAATTTGTTATTCCAAAGGATAATCTTTAAAACATTTTTAAATCCACAAGAATAAAAAAGACTCGTTAAAGTATAAATTTCCCATTTATTTAAATAAAACGAAGAAAAGTACCTAAGTATACAAAGTGTTAAAGTGTGTTTAAATGCAATTTTAGATAATATAAGGTACATACATAAATAGTGCGAAATAGTGGTATAAAAAGCTGCACACATAAAAAAATATGGGGGTAATTTTTTCACATAAATATCCAATTTAAGCTGTTTATAAAAACAAAAATTGCAAACAAGTCAAATTGCCATCATTATAATTCATTTATTTTGTTTGCATGTACTCTACATTCATGCATTTGGTTTGTGATTACAGCAACTTTACCAGGATTATATGAAGGGAAAAGAAAATCTTACCCTACGCTTCCACATGCAAGTAATTACTTGCAAGTAGTGTATACTTATTGTTAACGAATAATCGACGAAAAAGCCGATTGGCTGAAAGTACAAAAATTGTCTGAATGTTAGTGAAAAAGTATGAGTGTATTGAGTTTTTCGAACTTGTACTTGCATGTGGAAACGGGGGGTTAGTAGTTGTAGTAGTATTTGAAGCTGACGAATGCTCTGTAGCGCAACAAAGTTCAAAATTTAAAAATGTTTGCGCTTCAACTGCAACGACTTTTACAACTACGTATTCCGTTGACACTACTTTGAAACTGCCATTTTTAACTTTTGACAGCTTGCAGCGCTATTCTTAACGTTGTACTACAGCGACTTTTCTGTTCCACACTTTATTGTTACCATTTTGGCTATCTCGTTCTTTATAAAAATGCATAACAAAGGACTACAGGTTGTTTGAACGTCATTGTTATCCAGTGTTGCCAAAACTTGATGACCAAAAATGGCTAAATTTACGGAAAAAAATGGCTAAAAAATGGGCTAAAAAATTGCTAAAAGCTTTTTTAAATAAAACACATTAAAATTTAATAACAAAACAGAAATAATTCATTTAAATTTGTTTACGATGAAATTGTAAGTCAAGATCAATTTCTTAAATAAGAATAAACGTAAATTAATATTTTGATATTTATTTTAAAAATTAAATCATCGATAAAATCGATGTCGTTATTGTTCATCTCATAGGAATTACTCGTACCTATTAGTTTTAAATAATTTGAGAGAAAATCATAATCACGACAACAGTCCAGATCTACAATAAAAAACAATTAAAAAAGTATAGTCGGTCAACCCCGTTTATATGATACCCTACACCACATTATAACCTATGTACCAAATTTTATTAAATGTACATGAACAGCCAGCCAGCCGGACAATCATCGTTAATTCGACTCAGAAAGTGATTCTGAGTCAATCGGTATACTTAAAGGTTGGCTAAGTATCAATATTTTAAGGTGTTACAAACATCAGCACAAACGCATAGTACCCTCTCCACTATTGTGGTGTTGGTAAAAATAGTTTATTGTTCCGGTAAAAATATGTACCTAATTAAAAAAATCGAATTAACGGTTGCTAAATGTAACCTATTTCTAAAATTACTTTTAAGATGTTTACTTGGCTAAATACCCTCTCTACTTCAGCATTAGACCATGGAAGTGAGAGCAACTTTATAGTCAATTCTGAAATTTCTTAAAAAAAATTTTGTTCCCGACTGTATCTCTTTATTGAAATACTTGCAACCAGAAAGAAACACCGATGTTTTTGTTGATCCATTTTATAAACTTAATATTGGAATACTGTTACTTTACTTTGAAAGATGTTTTATCCTCGTTTATAGCGATTTTCATCATTTGTAAAAGTTGTGATTTAAATTAAAGGCGTTTTAACTGTTTAAAATGTTTATTTTACTTTTATAAATTTTTAAAATAAAATAAAAATTATTCTTTTAAAAGTAAAACGGTAAATAAAATTTTATGGCTAAACAATTTGAAAAATGGCTAAGAAAATGGCTAATGGCTAAAGTCATTTTTTAATGGCCAAACAGGGTGAAAAATGGCTAAATCTAGCCACTAAATGGCTAAATTGGCAACTCTGTTGTTATCATCAATTTATTAATAAAAACGTTTTAATTCGTCTTTCAAACACTTTACTTTAGCTGCACTTTAATGCAGGTAACCACAATTGCGTATCTGCACATAAAGACAGCAAAATATATTTAAAATAACTGCATTTTTGATTTATCTGCACCAAAAATGTAAAGGTTATTGTGCAGCTAAGCCAAATTACTGTAGTTATGAATTTCTTAGTCAAGATTTTTTGACAGAATAACTTTTGTGTATTAGCTTATTTTATTAATTAACAGCAGGGAGCGTAACAGTTATTCCTTTTTTTATAAAAGTCAGATGAAAACAGTTATTTTTTGATTTTAATTTTTTTTAACAAAAATAACTGTTTATTTTGATTTTTATTTTTTCGAGCAAAAATAAAAGTTACTCTTTAAAGAAATGTACGTGTAATAATAATTTAGTTGACTTTAAATATTTATTTTAATGTGCATAATGATGATTACACATTAAAATAAACATTTAAAGTCAACTAAATTATTATTACACGTAAATATCTTTAAAGAATAACTTTTATTTTTGCTCAAAAAAATAAAAATCAAAAAATAACCGTTATTTTTGTTCAGAAAAATAAAAAAATAACTCTTAATTTTGATCGAAAAAATAAAAATCTAAATTTTAAAAATCAATATATTTTATCATAGACAAGTTCATAAGGATCAATATGGTATACTTGAATCAGTTCTTCCACATTTACTTCTATATCCTTTTTTTGTTTTAAAATTCAAATATAACTGTTATTTTCGGTCCCTGATTAATAGTGGTTTAAATCATTAAACTTTGCTTGTTTTAAATGTCAAAATTTCCCGTAAATCTCCTCCTTTATAGAGCATGAAGGTCAGGACCGTCAGAATGCGTCAAAAAACTCTTGCAGTTTGGACTGTAACAAAAATGTATATACCCCATTGTATATGCATATGGATAGTTCCGGCCACATTAATTATCTAGCACGTCAGGTTAACAATTAATTTGAAAAAGGTAAAGGTATTGCCATTGCTATGAACTTATTGTGGGTGAACGGATGCTGCAAAATGAATAGGCACATAAATAAAATAACACGTTAGATTTCTAAGTAATGTAAAGATTAAAGGTTAAATAAACATTAGTAAATATCCGCAACATAGTTTAATTACCTACAGAGTTTAATTACCTAAAAATGTTACCATGTTACCTGTTAATTTATTGCCGGTATGTTATCCTTATAAAAAGTGTGAAAACAGGGGTTTTATGTTTCAAAGTAATGCTAATAAAAGATTAAATTTGTAATTTGTAATGGTGAAAAAAGATTATTTAAAAACTTCTATCAAGAGTGTAAAAATGATTGATGGAAAAGTTGCACAAGCTTTAACCAAAACAAAGTCTTCGTCAAGCTGCATATGCCAAAAGGCATCAAGTCAATTAAGCCAACCACCATCACAAGACGATAGTTTCAATGAAGAACACGAACTTAGAATGCCCCCTCTTCATGCCAGAATTTGTTGTATGAAGCATATTTTTAAATTTGGTTATGACTTGGAATTTGGCCCGTTAGGCGACACAGGGAGAAAAAGAGAAGCAAACAAAAAACAAATTCAAGAAAAATACCTTCAAGAAATTCAAAGGATGGAAACCCTGCATGGAGATTCTTTCCGATCCAGAAACTGCAGCATCTATCACAGGAGTAGATCATATTACATGTAGCAGTAAGATAAATGCAGAAAAATATTATTGGAGACATATCGTCGTGCCGGAGTTATCTTGTCGTGTATCACAAAATCAAAAACAAAATGAGATAAGACCGTTTCCTGCAGTAAATTTAACAGATCTATCGATCTGCGCAATCCTCATGTCTCTATCTCTTATGGTTAATGAGATATTACGAAGACATTTTGTTGTAAAATTCAATGCGTTTTAATATCGAATGCAGCATAATTGTTTATATACGACAAAAAGCGTATGAAAACTTTCAATTAAAAAAATCTTGCGTTATCTTGTTGTATGTAAACAGGTATATCGGGAATGTTACAAAAAACTGTTATATTAACTTAAAAATAATAAAAATTTTGTAAAGGTCAAATAAGAGTCAATAGATATAAAACAAAAAGTTTTCATAGACAATCATGTGTGAGACAAAATATCGGCCAAATGCTTGCCACGGCTTCGGTAGCATACCTCTATCCGATGGTCCATGTTTTCAATGGCTATGAGACATAATTGAGGTTCAATGTCCTTAATGTGCCCCGTTAACTAATCCTATAGCTCTTGAATTGGTCTTGGTTTATTGACGTGCACTTTTTATTTCAAATATCCCCAACGAAAGAAGGCCAAAGGTGACAATTCACATGATCGTGACGGCCAATTAACATGGCTATTGAATTTCTCGCGCAAAACAGCCATTGTTTCGTTGGCCGTGTGACACATTCTGTTGGAACTTCTTATCGTCCAGGTACATATCCTCAATTTTTGACAACAAGAAATCCGTTATCAGCTCGCGATAGCGAACACCATTCACAGTAACTGCTTGGCGTACCTAATTTTCGAAGAAGTACGGCCCGATGATGCCACCTGGCCATAAACAGCACCAAACATGCATGCGCAGGCGTTTTCACATTTGATCGATTATGCTGACCAAAAAAATCAAGATGTGCACGAAATGTATTTTTGATTTAAACGCCCATTTTCGTAAAAGGCTTCAACAATCTTAACGCGCTGCTCAATTCTGTACCTCTCTATGGTTGAATTTGGCACTAATACAAAGAAATGTCAGATTAAGTTGGACAAAAATTTGACGTTAAAGTGTGACTCACAAGTTACATCGTGCATTATTTTCATACATTAGAAAATTCGATTATATAATATAAAAACTTAATATATTTGTCACTAGCATAAATTTTCGTTTCGAAAATTATTATAATTTAATTTTCAATATTGCTGAAACACTTGAATGCAGTTTTTTAATACCTTATTTTAACTTATATCCCACAAACTAAAAAATATTTCGCGAAAAGTGGCGTATACGACAAAATTGAAAAAAATTTTCGGACATGACAATGGCTATAACTTCAAAATTTTTTTCCATGACTTTGGATATTTTTACATAAACCGATAAAGAATTTCAAACACAATATCTGACAAAAATATTGGACGACTTTTTTAACGTACATTTTTGTGTATGAAAATTTGAACCTTAAGATTCGATTTCCCAAAATAAAATTTTTGTGATATACGGCAAGATAACTAAATTTGTTTTTGATTTGAGTATATATTTGAATTAATACATAAAAATAAAATAGATACATTTTTGTATGTAGGACATATTAAACGAAAAATAAAAGTTGAATTAATTAAAATTTTATCGATAGCCAAGAATACTATTTGGGCATTTTTCAAAATGTTGTGTTTCAGTTTTATACTTATAACAACTCGTCTCGTCCCATAAAAGCCAACCTTTGGTTTCAAATTTTACACCGAAACTAAACCAAAAAATGAAAATGCATTTTGAGCTCCCCATAACTAAGTTCCCACCTATCAATCAAAAAATCGCATGAAAAAATACCGCTCAAGTCAAAAGTTATGGAATTCTGACCGCCCTCTCGTAAAATTTCCCACTGTGCGTTTGTTCGGAGCTTAAGTTCTTACAATATTTTTGACTTAGCTGCACAATCTCCTTTGCCAAATTTTGTGTGCAGATAAATCCTGTTATCTTAAATGTATTTACCTGCCTTAATGTGCAGGTACACAATTGTGGTTTTCTGCATAAAAGTGCAGCTAAAGTAATGTCAAAAGCGTTTTTATTAATAAATTGATATTTTATTTCAAATAATAAATTTATCTGAAAAAGTGACCACCATATTTTTTACATGTGTGCAGCTAACTTTGTTGTTTTATATGAAAATATTATAAAGCTGTCCAAAATACATGATAAATATGCAGGTATACAAAATGCACGTAAGCAAGGGTTTTAAAGAAAAATTACAGAAAATATACATTTTTGGGCAGTCAAGTCAAAGTGCAACTTTAACTTCATGTGTGAAAATAATTTTAAAATGCCAAAAATTTTCGGCATTTATCTTAAATGTGCAGGTATAGAAAGTGAACTTAACAAAGGACTTTGTATGGAAAAAAAATAATAACAAAAATTATTAATTTTGTGCAGTTAAGTCAAAAGTGCACATAAACAAAAGGCAGTTAAGTCAAAACTACTGTATATATTTCTATCACTAATACTCCGTTAAAGCGTGCTTGAAATTCAGCCAAATGGGTTCCTAAATGACTGAAGCTGCGTACAGACGTTTGTCGGCAAAATGTGCTAAAAATTTATTGTAACCATATGAACGGCAATTTATGTTTGACAATGTTGTCAGAAAAAGCATTGTCAATTCATTGTAAGACAATAATATTTTTATACATCTGACAATCGTCCGAACACACTTCGTTGATATGGGCAGATTACTGTCAGATGCTGTAAGCTCATTATTTATTGTCAAATGTGCGAAGTTTATGAATCTGACAACGGTATTATTGTCAGAGACCTTTTCCTTTTGGTAGCGCTTCAAATACATACGTATCTGGGATGAAAATGGGGTTTCGGATTTTGTACCAACTTAAATAACAAAACGTATTTTTTAGAAAATTTTATATTTTCTTGGGGTCTCTTGATATATATTTATATACGAACATTTTTAGCTCTAACTAAATTATTTTTCGTTTTGTGTTTCAGGTATTAATTGTCCTTAATCTGTTGTTTTGAATTACAAATTCTGGAAAAATTGTAACCCCGTTGAAATAATTAATTGGGGTATTCACAAGGTGTGCTATCATGTTATATTGTCATAATGTTCTAACATTTTACAATGGTTAAAAAATATTGTTGTTGCTTTGTAAACAAAAATTGTCTTAAATTAATAGAACTTTGCTTGCTATGTTTTTGTGCTGTCGTAATTAATCAGAAGAGACCAGCGCTGAGCGGCTGAGCCGTGCCGCGTAAGTTTTTGTAGCCGTCGCCGTTTATGGTATAGTTTAATCCGGCTAACAACCGTATTTAACCTGCGGCTAGCAATTTTTGCACAAAATCACTTGCGGCGTCAAATTAGATCGGCTTAAGGCTCTGCTGTTTGGTAAGCAAACAAAATAAAATTTATTTGTGATTTGCTTCTGAAAAATGGAAAATAGGTAGGTAAGATCTAATTTAATTTATTAATTCATGGATTAGAACTAAAACATATTTTTATTTTAGGTACATATTTATTTTTTTTATATATGTTTTAAATCAGCTGATTTAAATTTAAAATAGCACACTAAATTATGAGGGATTGTTCAAAACAGTCGTATTTTTTCATGTTATTATTTTAAGACATATGACTTTATGACACTTTATGACACCTTGTGAATACCCCAAATAGTTAAAGTTTAATTTTATTAAACACATGCATAATTACATCACATTTGTTTTTTGTTTAAAATTTATTTATTGAATCTTCTTGACCAAATGAATCTGACAGCTAAATTTATGTAAAATGTTCCCCTGAATCCGAATATGAAGTCAGGATTATGTAGTTCTTTATTTTTAGTGAAAGGTTATAAAATTTCTAAAATAACCATAGATTGCAAGTGAATATTAGTCAAGAAATAACAGAGTTACAGTGGCCAAAAATTCAAACTTCATAAAAAATTTGATGATTTTGTCCAATTTTTCTCTTTTCAAGTTATTTTTTTTAAACCAATGATTTAAAAATCTTGATGTTATATTGCATGCGACATTAGATTATTTTAATATGAACATTTTGCGCCCAACAAGATATAGATTGGTACAAAATTGGCAAAGCTAGAGAAGATTTAGTAAATGAACCCACATAGAAATTCAATAGTTTTAAGCCATTTTTAATATTTATTGTTACCAAAAATTTAGCTTTGTATATTTATTTGTTGTGATTTTCTTTGATTTGATACAAATCGAAAAGTGGGTTGATTCAATTAATCTTCTGTAGCTTTGTTATTTTTGCACCGATCTGGATCCTGTTGGGCACAAAATGTTCGTAATCAAATAGGCTAATGTCGTTAGTGATAAAACTAACAAAGTTTAATTTTTTGGCTTGCCAATTCTGGTGTTTGGATGCGAATTATTTGCCAAATGTGATGCCGCAAGTGCAAGAAAATTAAACTTAGTCTTCAAAAGTATTGTACGATTCGTAAATGGCGTGAAAATGTTTAATTCTGTTTCTCTTTTTACAGTAAAATTATATGGTATTCAGTTTGATGACCTACTCAAAACTAGATTACTGATATTCTACACAAAATCGTGTTTACTAAACAACCACAGCATCTCTATAACCTCTTTACCACATCAAGCTCTAATAGAGGTTAAATAATGTTATTGCTTAGACACCATCATTAAACTTCCGATTGGCAATTTTTCGTTAATGCAAACCGTCTTTGGAATCTACTCCCGCACAATATACTAATTATAAGTAACGCACTGAGCTTTAAAAAAAGCATTATTAATTTCTTTGCACGTCACATTTTTTAAAAATTTTAATGATTTTTAATATTATCGTTTTATTAATTATCAGTTTCAATTATTATTTAAATAATTTTTTTTCTGTTTTAAAATTTTATCATTTAAGAATTCCAATTTTTAATTTTTCTGCTAAAACAATGTTCTATACTGCAATAAGAGGCGTTAAGTCTTTTGTATAGAATTGGAAATAAATAAACAAATGAACAAAAATTTTGTATTGAAGAGTATAATCGGAACCCAGTTATTTTTTCATTACCCTGTCCATCTAGATTAACAATATCAGTATGTCAATATTATAAATAATCCAAATCACTAGGCCCCTATTTTCAGGCTGCTGGTGATGACAACGCTAAACATACCTACAGGGGGTAAAGGCCAGTGATGTTATACGTAGGGAAAAATCCCTATTCGTAGGGATTTTCTTCTAAAAAAACGGCCGTAGGAAAACATATTTTAATCCTTTTTCAAGTGATAAATCATCAAAAGTGATCTGAAAAGACTCATTTAGGTGATTTTTTCAAAACAATCGCAAAGCTGGGAACAACTTTAAATACAATTAATGAATGTAAATGGTTATTTTTTGTATTGATATTTTATCATTTAAAAGTTGTTGGGATTTTTGTAGAGACAAATTTTTTAACGCGTAGGGAAAAATAGGGATTCTTTTCGGCCTGCGTAAGACTTCTCAAAAAAGTGTATAACATCACTGGTCACGACTTATAACACCAAATGGCTGATTCTTTTTTTTTTTTTTTTTTTTGTATAATTTCTAATTTCTACTGATCAGCAGAAAATTCCAAATGCCTTCGATATTGGTGTGGTTAAAAACATCCCGTTGGAAACGATTTGTGTAGAAGCCGCCCTCCAATTATCTTCAGATCACACACAAACTATAGTTAGTATAATGAACCCTAAAAAAGTCCTGTCCCACTGATTACACTACACTGTGTCACAAATTTTCAACAAAGTCGTGACCAAATGCATCTGACACCTAATCTTTATGTAAAATTGTCAGCTGAAATCAGAATGCTCAAAAGTAGAACAGTTTTCGAGATATTCCAAAATTCAAAGATAATGAAATTACTAAAACCACAGGTCGTTCGTAAAAATTGGTAAGTTACATTGGAGCAAATTTCAAATTTCACAAAAATTTTAATGATTTTTTGCAATTTTATAACCAAACAATAAAGTTTTCAAATTTAATTACTTACGACGTTAGCTTAATTCAATACGCACATTTTAAACCCAAATCGGTAAAAAAAAAATGACAAAGTTGCAGAAGATTATTTAAATTATCCCACTTTTCTATTTTTACCAAATCACAAAAAACTCATCAAGTAAATACACATAGCGAAATGTTTAGTAACAAAAAATATTAAAAAAATCCTAAAACTGATAAATAACTGTGTGGGTTAATTCCAGGCTTGCCACAAGAATTCAAATTAAAAGTGCTAAATCGACAAAAAAAAGTGCTAAATTGTTCTACATTTAAAAAAAAAGGGCTAGTTTTTTTACATTGATGTTTTGAATATAATAAAAACTTTACAATTGAAATTTTTTTAAATATTAATTTTGTTTAATATAAAAACTTTTTTTAATGTTGCAATAATATATGTATTTTAAATAAAGTTGTTAAAACCATGGTAGAAAAAGTACAAGGTAGGTTCATAAGGAAGAGTTGTCATTATTTATCCATGTAGTGTCAAATTAATTTATTTAATTTTTGACGCTTGTTTTAGTTTTTTTCTTATTTTCTTTTGTTTGACGTTATATTGGTTTTCAAATTGAGAACAAAATGTCTAATGACTATACCTTGTACTTATTCTACTATGGTTAAAACTTAATTTCAATCATGGCATTTTCATCTCTCTCATATACCAACTCATTTTTGTCCTTTTCAGATGAACCGATTTTTTTACAATATTATCCGATGTTTAAAGTGTGGCAACAAACGTTGTCTAATTTTGAACCTTCTCTTGTGCGTATAATTTAACATAACAGTTCTGGGGGCAAATTATGGCAATCGTGATCGAATACTTTTTCGATTTAAAAGCAATTTTATTTCTCATTATTTCTGTCCATACTAAACGGATCGAAATTATTTTTTTTAGTGTTGTAAAGCATTAATTTTAGTTTTCACAACACTGAAAAAATAATAACGATTCGTTCAGTTTCGACTGATATAACATTGCTTTCGAATCTAAAAAGTATTCGATCACGACTGCCATAATTTGCCAACTGTCAACATATGGTGTTTTTCGGTGGACGACTTGTCAAAGTTTGTATACAAATTAGTTTTTTATGTAAACAAACCTTTTTTACAAGCAATATTTTTGACAATCCGACCACAGAAGCAGTGTTGCTGTAGAGTTGACCTCACCTTCTACTAAATTCGCCTTAAGTTTACTTTTTATTTAGCCCAATAAACAATTTTAATTTATTTGTTCATAAGAATAAATGTAACTGTATTTGTTTCTTCTTTGTACACTACAAAGATGCAAAAAACAGTATGCTCCAAGGTTGCAAAAAGTAGCATGTGTATATGTTTGAATTTGTCTTGATACACTTACTTGAATCGATTATGTGAGTTTTTAAGTAGTTTTGGGATCTAAAAAAAGTGCTAAAAATGCTAAATATTTATAAAAAATGTGCTAAACTAGCACTAAGCACTTTTTTTTTAAATTATAAGTGCTAAATGAGAAAAAAATGTGCTAAATCTAGCACTAACAGTGCTAAACTGGCAAGCCTGGTTAATTCACTAAATCTTCTGTAGCTTTATCATTTTTGCACTAATCTAGGTCTAATGCTCCATGCAATAAAATGTTACAATTTTAATTTGTTTGGTATAAAAAAATAACTTAAAAGATCAAAATTGTAAAATATCATAAAATTTTCAATGGCGTTTGAACTTTGCCCCCTGTTACTCTGTCAGTTCTTGACCAATCTTCACTAGCAATCCATTGTGATTTTTGTAATGTTATTATCTTTCATTAAAAAAAAAGAAATACATAATCTGTTTAATATTTCTGAAGACATTTGCATTTAAGTGCCAGCATCTTTTTTAAAAACACAAATAACGGTTACTTTGAGCATTGTGACATAAAGATTAGCCCCCGTATTCATAAACGATTATTAAATTTAACAAACGTTTATTAAGGATAATTTTAATAGTTAATTTGTTTTTGAAACCTTAATTAAATTTAAAAAATTTTTGTGAATACAAACTGTCACATAATGTTATCTGGCGACAGTTGGCTCCCGGATAAATCGTTATGCACGTTAGAAGATAAAAACCTCCTTATTGCCAGTTTTGCTAGAAATTTCAACGTTGCTGTTCAACATTTAGCCATACCACCCCACCAAATCTATGGGTAATTTCTAAGAAATGTTCGTAAAAAAGCAAACGAGTTTGTTGAACTATAAAAAATGTATTTACCCTTGATATGAAAAGACAAAAAAATCCATACATAATTAAATCAAGCGTAAGCAGTGTCAAAAGTAGGGAAAGTACGGAGTTCCTTAAATCAATTACAAAATGCTTGATTCAAGTACGGATTACTCAAGTGCCTCGTACTTAAAATAATTCTAAAACAGGATTGACTTAATTAAAAGTGAGATAAATTTAATTAATAAAAAAAAACTGTGCTTGATTCAAGAATTTCTAGAATGGCCTAATCTCGAGATTTGTTAGATTAATTCTAAACTAAACACTTACCCCAGAGGGAAAACTATTATTTTAATTAGCCGTTACACATGTTTATTCCATTTGTGTTGTATTTCGCCCTTTGTTTACAGAAAACTTCTCAATTATAAGACACCAGAGCATGCCCGATATGGGTTTCCTAATCATTCTACTTTGAAAATTTGATGTATTAAACTAAATAATTTTAATGAAATTAAACATGAAAATATATATATATATATATATTGATTCCTATGGTTCCAAGTTGGAACAAAGGGCCGTAACGAAATTCTTCCATTGGGATCTGTCCTGTGCGATTTGTCTGATCTCAGACCAAGTTCTTCTTGTTTCGCTAATTTCGGATTCTAGTTGCCTTCTCCAGGTGTTAGCTGGTCTACCTCTTCTTCTGCTGCCATGAGGGTTCCAATCAATTGCCATCTTTGATATATCATCATGGGGTCTTCTCAAAATATGACCAACCCAGCTCCATTTCCTCTTTGCAATTTCTATGCGAATTGGTATTTCACCTGTTCTTTGCCAGAGGTCTCTGTTGGAAACTACGTTCGGCCAAAATATTCGCAAAATTTTTCGCAAGCAACGATTAACAAATACTTGCAGGGATTGAATGTCACTTGCAGTAGAGTTCCAGGACTCACATCCATATAGCAGGATAGAGCGAACATTAGAGGAAAAAAGGCGAAGCTTAGTTTTTATATGTATTTGTGGTGACTTCCATACTCTTTGTAATGCACCAAAAGACTGTTTTGCTTTCCTTATGCGATATGCAATATCATCACGTGAGCCGCCTGTTGTTGATATGATACTTCCTAAGTAGCAAAACGATTGGACGTCCTCGAGTTCTATGTTGTTTACTCGGAACTTGGAGAGATTAGTCGAATTGATACGTAGAACCTTAGTTTTGTCGAAGTTAATGTGAAGACCGACACCAGATGCTAGCTGATGTATCTGATCCAATTTGGCTGACATGTCGGTAAAGTTATGTGCGAGCAGGCAAATATCATCAGCGTAGTCAAGGTCTTCCAATCGACCATTCATACCCCATGTAATGCCTCTTCTTATTCGGGTTGTTTGCTGCATAATTGAATCCAATACAATATTGAATAACAGCGGTGATAGGATACATCCCTGTCGTACCCCAGTGCTTATACCAATCGGATTGCTTAACGTGCGTTCATGCAGTACTCGACTTGTTGAGTTGCCATACAAAGCTTTGATTAAGTCGATTAGCACAGGTGGAATTCCCTTGCATCGAAGTGCGTGCCAAATTGCCTGATGGTGGATCGTATCGAATGCTTTGGCGAAGTCGATAAATATAAAGTATAATGGAGATATCCATTCCACCGACTGTTCCACTATGATCCTTAGACTATTTATATGATCGGTGCAAGATCGGTGTGGTCTGAAACCAGCTTGCTCATTTCGAAGATCTGCTGAAATTGATGATGCCAGTCTAGCATGGATTATACTCGCTAACACCTTGTTAATCATGGTTAAAAGAGTTATACCCCACCAATTTTTACACTCTGTTAAGTCTCCTTTCTTGGGTAGTTTTATTATCATTCCCTCACTTAGTTCAGCAGGAAGAGAGTGTGATGTCCAAAAGTCTCTGATAATAGGGTAGATTATTTTAGCGCTAAGAGTCGGATCAGCCTTAAGCAGTTCAGGGTTAATGTTGTCTACGCCTGGTGCCTTGCCATTCTTCAGTGCACGTATTGCAGTGACGATCTCAGTTTCGTCTGGGCAAACTGCATTTATGTCGGATCTGATTTGATGTGAAGTACAGTGACATTGCCAGACTGTTGTGGGTTGCGGAATTGACAGTATGCCGGCATAATAGTCGGACCATATTGCCAGTTGCCGCTCCACGGACGCGGCAGTTCCTCCCAACGGATCTTTAAGGGGATATGTGGTTGAACGGTAGTTCCCTGATATTTGCTTTGCAATTTTGTACAAATCTCTACTTCGATGTGTATCGGCAGCTGACTGTGCTTCTATGGCCATATTTTCCACCCAGACCCGTTTGTCTCGTCGCGCACTTCGTTTAACCTGGCGATTTAGACTGGTATACTGTGCCTGAAGGATAAATTTAGAAGCTCTTGTTCGGGCAACGTTAATGGAGCCTTTAAGTTGTCTTCTATCTTCAATAAGTTGCCAGGTAGCGTCTGAGATCCATACTTTACGCTTAGGTTGAGGATGACCAAGATGTTGCTTCGCACTGTCTGTGAAAATGTTTTTTATAGCATTCCATTGGCCTCTATTGCTGTTCGGGATATCTTCATAGCGAGTCGTTAGGGAGCCTACGTAACTTTCGAGAGTATTTGAGGATTTTAATTTGGATACATCGTATCGTCTTGGCAAAGACTGTGTTGTTTGTCGTCGGATTGCACATATCCTTAATCGTATCTCTCCTACAAGTAAATGGTGGTCTGACGCTCCATCTGCCCCACGCCTATTGCGCACATCTAGTAATGAACCCCGCCACTTCTTGCTTATCGCAATGTGGTCAATTTGGGTTTCTGTTCTGTGGTCGGGGGAAACCCAAGTTACTTTATGCACGTCCCTGTGAGGGAAAATAGTGCCACCGATTGTAAGACCACTGCTTGCACATATCCCGGTAAATAATTCGCCGTTCTCGTTCATTTGCCCCAGTCCATGAGTTCCCATAACGGACTCAATATTCGTGTTAACTGAGCCCACTTGAGCGTTGAAATCACCGGTAAGAAGTAAAATATCACCACTAGGTGTGTCTTTTATTACCTTTTCCAGGAGGCTGTAGAAGTCTTCTTTGTCATTGGGGTCTGAGATTTCAGTGGGGGCGTAGCATTGAATGCATGTGATGTTACGAGCACGGGTGTGCAGACGTATGGATATAATCCTATCAGAATGTGGTTTCCATGCCATTAGGGCGCTCTTGGCCTCTCTAGAAAGAAGGAATCCTACGCCGCTCGATCGAGGGAGTCCACTTGGCTTGCCAGAATATAAAAAGGTTATGTCACCGTCGGTTGTTATTGTGCCATTATCAGGCCACCTTGTTTCACATAAACCAAGGAAGAGAAGGTTGTAGTTCTTGAATTCCTTGCAAATTTGGGCCAATCTTGATGGTTCCAGAAGCGTTCTAATATTCCATGTTCCGAATCGTGTCCTTGATTTAAAGCTAAAAGTCGTCAACAATTGGGGATCATTTTGGTTTTCATTCGTTGTGGTTTCTGTAATCAGTAGAGTTTAAGATGAACCGGTGATTAGCCGATGGCATCCGATTCTGGTACCGGGATTGCCGATTGTAGCATCCAGAAATGCTGTTTTTTTTCAACGAGTTGTTGAGATTGGATATTGAGTGGCGCCAATTACACGCCACGCCGTTCCAAGGATCATTGGCAACACGGGTATTTACAGGTGCTCTAAACGAGACCCCCCAAGACTCTCCCCTTGGGACCGCTGAGTTGTCCGCGACTGCTTATTTTATTCGCAGCATCCCAACATATCTGCTGGGGTTTCCACTATCCGCAACCCGTGGACGCGTCTGGTAGCATTCAGCTATGCTTCCCGAGGCAGTAAGTACCATGTAGTATGTAATTTTACACATTACATGCCACTTAGCCACCACTAGGCAGATAACATGAAACATGAAAATAATCTACATTTTTATGAAGCATCTCGGTACTTACAAGAATTAGAAATATGGTTAAAACAATGGAAGTTAAGGGGCAATGACCTAAAATCTATACATATACCGATGTCTTCCGATCCAGGTGAAATTTGCACCAAGGTCCTATTGGGTGATGGAAACAATTTTTCAACAAGATCGGTCAAGAACTCTTTTAGTTAGAACGATTGAAAATTTGACATTTTGGCCAAACAAATGTTTTTCTCATCCATGTTACTTATTACCTATTGTTTTTAGCAAAATTTGTCTCAAATAGTTTAGAAATTTTTTTGACTTTGTTTTTGCAAAATCAAATATGTTTTGTAAATGAGCCACTATATTCCCAGTAGTTGTTTAATATATGAAAGATGAAAACTGGAACATAAAAGTATGGCAATCATATCCGACGACTTAAAAGATGATACCGTTGCAGTTTATCAGTACCAGAAGATAAACAAACCTTATACCTCATGAAAAAGATTGTGAATGATTTTGGCCAGTTGAGTGGCATTTTTGTCCTACTGCTCATGGTAAAGAGCATGTGATGGCATTAGAAAAAACCTCAAAAGAAATGCAGTGAAGTTCAGCCTCCAGTGGTCCCATCAAGATCGCATCTTAAATGCTACTGCTTTATTCCTTTGGTCAAAGAATTATTGTAAAGAAACTAAAATAGTTTTAACTAGCAAAGATGATCATGAGGAAACATTGAAAACATTGTTGATGGAATACACAAATTGAAAAAGTTTTCTGCCTCTACTCAATCCGATTTCTTTCGAAAGCCAAAAAAAAGCAGCGAAATCAACAGCTGAACCTAGTAACGTCAAGAAATGATAGTTATGATAGAAATGGATTAATGGTGATTAAGATTAATCTGTTGGTAAAACCGCGCATAAATTTTATAAAATTATTTATCGTTTTATTTTTATTATTATATGTATATTAATTTAATTATTATTACAAATAAAGAAAAAATTAAATTTATCAACATTTTTATAGAGAAAAAGTGATTTTATTCCTGAGATTAAAATATTGGGGGCATTGCAGTATCGAGAGTAGTGAAGACCAGACAGTCAGGCGGAGCAAGTCGATTGGTACACTAAAAGTGGGGGTCCAGAACCAATATTTGTATCTGTAACTAACATCAGTGCAATCGCATAATATCCTATTCACCTATAGTAGTATGGCTATTAAAACAGAAAGATTTTAATAACTTAAAATATTCTTTTTAGAAGATTTGTTTTTCCACAAACACCACCAAAGGCAGAGAGGATATTATGCGTTTATGCTGAACAAAAATGGTGCTTATTATAAATTGTAAGAATCGGTCCATAATTTCACATAACCCCCATAGAAAAATGTTAACGGAATATTATATTGTGCCCATTAACCATCTTATTATATTGGTATTTACATTCAATTTGACCGAAAAATATTTTATTGCAATCTTTATCATCTTACCAATTACACTATGCTAGTTGAAAAAACTGACAAGCCGGGCACATGGCGTTTTAACATAATTCGGGGACGCTGAATCCAGTGGTGCCCGTGGTTTTTTCAGATTGGCTCTGGTTTTCGAGATATACCGTTATTTCGAAAATGGAGGAGGTTGCACAACATATATTCGCGTAACTCAAAAACGGTTTAGTTTATTGAAATTACTAAAAAAACCGAAATTCCGCAATAAAATTTAATTTCAGAAAAGTAAAACTCTTTTTCTAATATGAGTAGTCGTTATTGAAACATAATTTTTTTATGAAAAAAAAATTAATTTTTTTATCAAAATTTCGAAATTTTTGTTTTTTAAAAATTCATAAAAAATTAAAAAATGCAGCTAGGCTTCTAATTTTTTGCAGACTTATAAAAAACGAAGCTACAAACAAAATAAGCCATAAATGATTCAAATCTGTTTGCAACTTTTGATTTTATTCACAAAAGTCGACAAATTTTAATTAATTAAAGAATTTCATAAAACGCAATATTTGTATGGGAGCCCCCTAAGGGAAATTCTTAAATTAATGAAAAATTTGTCGACTTTTGTGATTAAAATCAAAAGTTGCAAACAGATTTTAATCATTTATGGCTTATTTTGTTTGTAGCTTCGTTTTTTATAAGTCTGCAAAAAATTAGAAGCCTAGCTGCATTTTTTAATTTTTTATGAATTTTTAAAAAACAAAAATTTCGAAATTTTGATAAAAAAATTAATTTTTTTTTCAAAAAAAAAAATTATGTTTCAATAACGACTACTCATATTAGAAAAAGAGTTTTACTTTTCTGAAATGAAATTTTATTGCGGAATTTCGGTTTTTTTAGTAATTTCAATAAACTAAACCGTTTTTGAGTTACGCGAATATATGTTGAGCAACCTCCTCCATTTTCGAAATAACGGTATATCTCGAAAACCAGAGCCAATCTGAAAAAACCGCGGGCACCACTGGATTCAGCGTCCCCGAATTATGTTAAAACGCCATGTGCCCGGCTTGTCACGAAAAAAAAGTGTCAATTTCATGCACAGTGTTATTATTGGAATCTGTCAATATTTGAACAAAGCTGCCATACAAATACCACTACCGAAAAAAGCTCTTAATGCCATAACTTCGATAGAAATGGTGGTATTAATAAACAATTTTGCAGCGATAACTTATTTTCTTTTAAAAAACAAGCAGTAAACTTTTCTTTTACAAAAATATTTAAAACAAAATTGTGTTCTTAATTAATTTTATATTTTGGTTCAAATATCTGTGCAACAAGTGGCTTGATTTTAATGATTTACTTTTGGGTTTCTTCATATTTTTGTGTTTTTACTTTTGTTGTTATTGTGCCTTTATAAGACTGAAATTTTACGTTTTTAATGTTATGTATATTGATTTTTTCCTGTTATTTTTTTATATCTTTTCTTATATAAAAAATTTTAAGTTTGTGAAAAATAAAAACATTTTGCAAGGCAAAATGTGTTTGTGTCATAAAATTTTAAATTTTGTTTTTGTTGTTTTTAGGTGTGTTGAATTCACACAGAACCTATATGTGTGATAAGTGCCCAGCGGGAAAAAGGAATTAATAGGAATCGAGAAAGTAATACATATATTGTATAATATTTGATTCCAGAATTCATTATTCTTAACACAGACCATGTCCTAGGATTGTAATAAATTATTTAAATGTATCCTGCGAATGAATTAAATAATTCATTCTTAAGAATAAATTATATTATTCATACATTCATAATCAAAGGAATCAAAGTTTTCCCCAATTATTTCATCCCCTTTTTTGAGGTCTGATTCGTTTTTTATTGGAAAATTAAACTTTTTTAAATCTTCTGATAGTAAAGTATCCAATTTATAATCAAGCTTTTTCATAAAATTTAAGCATTCATCACATTTATCTGTAATTATACATTTAATAATAAAAATTATTAAAAGATAAAACATAAAGTACTTACCTTTTTACTTTAAATAACTTTGACCGTACGCTTTCAAACACAAACTGCGACTAAAAAAAAAATTATAAGTAGGCGACATAAAGGCAGCAAAAAAATAACGGATTTTTATAAAGGAAATATATATGTTAAGCAAAAACACGAATAATTGTTACTAACAGAAACAATACATTACTTGTTCTGCAAATGTGGGAATATACGTGGTAATCAATGCATAAATTTTGTGTCTGATGAAATTACCTTCTCGATTCCAATGAATGCATTATTATTCTTTCGAAAATAATGCATTATTTTTTTAATTATTTATGTAATCAATTCCTCATTTTCCCGCTGGGGAAATCAAAAATTGAGAACGCTCTCTCGAGTAGTTGTATATACCCTGTCGTCAAATGAGTAGCTAACTACAAAAAAACCAACTTTAAGTTAGCTTGTATAGACTAACTTAAAGCCAACTACTACGCAATGCAAAGCCAAGTCGATTTTAATTTTTAATTTTTTAATTTAATTCCCTAAGCTAATCCTGCGAATAGAGTTTTTTTTCCCCCGCACTTTTTCGATTCCCGGGAAAGCGGGAAATTTTTTTAAATTTCCCGGGATCCCGCTCCATATAAATAATACAAAGTAAATTTTGTTATTAATAAATGAAAAAACTTTTATAAAAAAACGTAAGGGAACTTGTTTACAAAGAAAGTAATAGAAATGGTTCAATACTAAAAAATTTATTGAAGATTGAAATAGCAACTTGAGTTATTATTACCTCACGCCTTTATTCCCTATTATTATGCTTTTATTCAGAATTATTATGTTCTGGATACAAGATAAAAAGATAACATAAGCATAACAATTTAATTCATAAAACAATAATGAAAACAAAATAAAAATTAAGGTACTCAAGATATGAGATCAAAAGTTAGTTAATAAATGTAACAAGAAGATACAATATAATAGTCTGGTAGTGTATAAAGTCATTCCTGAAAAATTGAAGGAATAAGACTATTACAAAAAAGCTTTATAAAATACATAACTGAAATTTAACTCATAGAATAAATTCGAAAAAAAAAAATAAATAAAAAATGTTGAATATAATATGTATAAAGTTACCTACGAAAGGAAATAATTCCCAGTTTCTATTTTAAAGAAATATATAACATTTTTTAACGGCTTAGGAAATAACTTTCTGACACACTCAAAGCGCTTAGTAAGTCTTCAAAAAGTATATTCTTGATTTTATTTACTAATTATCATGTTTCCTTAAAATTTCGTTCATTTTTTACCGAGGTTGGACAAATAGTTAAAAGTGCACCGTTGTAGCATGCTTCGGATTCACAATCAGAAGCAATTTTTTCTTTTTTATAAGCAACGTCTATATCAGTCAAATGTATGTCCAGGTTTATGCAAAAAAATCATCAAACGGACTGCTTCTTACAAACCTTTTTATTTTAATAGGTCCATTTGTAATCTTTAGGACAATGTGTTTTTCAAGCTGTATGTTGTAGTATCTTACACGAGTTTCCAAAATGTTATTTTATTTCGGTTTCCCCGCACTTCACGGGTATATAAACCAACACAAATTGAAATTGAAAATTTGTGTTTATCACCTAATAAACATATCGCTCCTTTATTGCATCCCTAGAGGGAAGCGAACTGACACCAAAGTAGTCCCGTGATAGGTCTTTGGTGGTAGGGACCGGTTCTAGTTCTAACACTTTATATGAATAAGAAATATCACTTTTACATGGGGTTGTCATTGGAGGGGTTCATTTGACACCATTTGACCAGTCACAGATCTATTCTTAATGAACGTGCTTAATGTCAATTACTAAAATGTAGTATTATTTCAATAAAACAAGCCCTAGAATTAAATTCAAGAACCAAATTTAAGAAAGTACCAAAAAATGTGTCACAGCACCGGTGAAGACTGTACTGTAATTCATTACTTTTTCTACCTTTTTGTTCTTCACAAACCAGTTAAGGGATTGGTTCTTCTTTCACTAGTCATGAGTCCTTTCTTTTTCTACTTGTTCTGTTTTCACAAATCCCAGGACCAGTCTGTTGGACCAATTGACATAAATTTCCCGCAGGGATCATAGTCATATCTCAAGCTGAACTGAAGTTATAGCAAAATATATCTTTAAGTCGGTACATTTTGAAAACTTTAATCGCATTTTGCCAAGATCGTTTGTTTTTGTAGATATGACTATGTTGCAATAAAGGAGCGATATGTTTAGGTTTCTCCTATTTTTAAGACTTGTCCATGGACAATGAAAATTTACTGCCTGCATCTTATTTTGAATTAATGTACTTTATTAACTCTTCACTTCACTAAATGTAATAATTATCAACTGTTGCACTGCCCATTCTGCTTTTGGTAGATTTATTGCATCAGGAGACATTGAGTTAAATACATGTACTCACTTCTTGTAATTGATCTAATCCACAACCCATCCACAGATGCAAATTTTTCAGAGAATAGAAAACTAAATTTCAAAGTATAAATAGCTATTTTCTGACATTATGAGGAATTTTTTATTTCCCGGGATCCCGCAAGAAAAATCCCGGGAAAACGGGAAATAAAATAATTGAAATTCCCGGGAAAAAACCCTACCTGCGAAGCTCGTCGCTTTTCTGCAGGAAAGAAACCAGTGTCTCTGGCGGGAATCGAACCCGCAACCCCGGCGCTGATAGACTAGACCAGCTAGCCTACGGGGATTGGCAAACAAACGGCTCCAAGCCCCACAAAAGATTTAATTTATTTAAGGCCATTACTACAAAATACGGAGTAGAATTTGGTAATCGGTTATGGCCAGGTTATAGTATAAAGTAGTTTTGACTTAACTGCCTTTTATTTACATGCACTTTTGACTTAACTACACAAAATTGATAATTTTTGGCATTAGTCTTTATAATCCCATACAAATTCCTTTTCGAGGTGCACTTTCTTTACCTGCACATTTAAGATAAGTGCCCAAAATTTTTGGTATTTTAAAATTATTTTCATACAAAAAAATCAAGTTAGCTGCACTTTGACTTAACTGCCCAAAAAACATATTTTCTGTAATTATTCCTCAAAATCCTTGCTTAATTGCATTTTGTATAGTTGCACATTTTTCATATTTTTTGGCAGCTTTAAAATATTTTCATATAAAACATGAAAGTTAGCTGCACACACGAAAAATATGGCGAACACTTTTTCACATAAATATCCAATTTTAGCTGTTTATAAAGACAGAAATGGCAAACAAGTCCAGTTGATATCATTATAATTAATTTATTTTGTTTGCATGTACCTACATTTATGCATATGGTTTGTGGTTACAGCAACTTTACCACGATTATATGAAAGGAATAGCAAGTCTTAGGTCTGGAACAGAATAAAGTAGTTGGAGTAGTATTTGAAGCTGACGAATGCTCTGTAGCGCAAAAAAGTTCGAAATTTCGAATTTTGCGCTTTAACGGCAACAACTACTACAACTATGTATTCTGTTGACACTACTTTGAAACTGCCGTTTTTAACTTTTGACAGCTTGCAGCGCTATTCTTAACGTTGAACTACAGCAACTGGCTATCTCGTTCTTTATAAAAATGCATAACAAATGACGTCATTGTTATTATCAATTTATTAATAAAAACGTTGTTACTTTTTTTTAAAACACTTAACTTAAGCTGCACTTGTGTGCAATACATTTAAGATAGCTGCATTTTTGATTTACCTGCAGAAAAAATCGTGCAAAGGAGATTGTGCAGCTAAGTCAAAATTACTGTAATTAAGAAATTAAAAAAAATAACTAAGTACAATTTTTCGATTTGGACAGGTGATTTAAATCGAAGTGGAAACATAGCATTACTTATAGTTTTGCGTTATAACAACTTTTTTATTGTCATTATTTTTAAAAATATTAAGTTTCTTACAATCGGCCTTAACTTAAACTAATTTTACTTAAAGCTAACTTAAAGTAGTAGCTACAAAAAGTTAACTTTAAGTTAACGGATAGGTAGCTAACTTAAAAGTTAATTGAAAGTAATGCAGAGTCGGACAATTGCCTACTTTCTAGGACATCGCAATGTTAAAATAGTTAGTTAATTCCATATAAAAATAGTGCAAGTGTTAACCACCACTACTTGAGAAATAGTTAGCTTTCAGTTAATTTAAATCAATGAATTTGTATATGGCTTAAGTGGGGAATAGTCGCTGTAGTAAGTACAACGTTTAGAATAGCGCTGCAAGCTGTCAAGAGTTAAAAACGGCAGTTTCAAAGTTTCAGAATACGTAGTAGTCGTTGGTTGCAGTTGAAGTTGAAATTTGAATTTTGTTGCGCTAAAGAGCATTCGCCAGCTTCAGATGCTTCTACAACTCCTTTATTCTGTTCCAGGCCTTACATTTTATACAAGAAACATTCATTTGCATTCTATGATGACGTAGATGCGCAGTAGAAATTTTTTTGTACGGCTGTGTGCGCAATCTTGTTTTTTTGATTCATGAGTTGTATTCTTTAATATTTTAAATTGTCTATTTTTTATTTCTTATTTTCTACTGTTCTGCAATTCAAGGCATAAGCAAGTCGAATTCATACAGGTGACATTTTCGAGTCATCTGTTTATTGTTTATTTTTTTGTGTGTATACTGAAAGTCAAGCTCTATTTACATTTTGTGAAAAAGTTAGTTTAAATTTAAAATTCAATAAAAATCGAAATACTTGAAAAATAAACTTTTTAAAATTTTATAAAACAAATAAAAACACAAGAAATTAAAAATGCGCAATAAGTGGAATCATAATAAATTTGCAGAGATTTACCTTCTAAGGCAATTGCGTATATTTTTTAAACAAAAAACATTCCCTCTTTTATATTCTCAACAAAATTATATATGTATATATAATTTTGACATCCACTTTAACTTTTTACAAAAACAGAAAACATAGTATTGTTTTAAAAAAGGGACAGCTGGCATAACTCTATACCATTATGCGGTCACCTGTATGAATTCGCCTTAGGCATAGGAGAGAACTCTGTATGCAGTGTTGGCTCCCTGTCAGACATTCAGTTAACTTTAAATTAACTGAAAGATAACTATTTCTCAACTAGTGGTGGTTGACACTTGCATTTATTTTATATGTAATTAACTAACTATTTTAACATTGCGATGTCCTAGCAAGTAGTCAATTGTCCGAATCTGCATTACTTTCAATTAACTTTAAGTTAACTTTTTGTAGCTAGCTATAAACTTACTACTTTAAGCTAGCTTTAAGCTGGTTTTTTTTTAGATTAACTATAAATTAGTTAAATTTCAGTCAACGAAAAGTTAGTTGTTTACACGTTGGCTTAAAACTCACTATTTGTAACTTGCTACAAACTTAGCTATCATATTTATTATGTGAAATAAAATAGATTTTAAAAATTTATATTTTAATAGAAAACAAAAATTTATTAAAAAATTTTTAAAAATTATGAGTTTTTCGAGAAATAAAATAGTTTCTGTGGCATTTTAACATAACACCTTAAGTCGAGATAAGATAGGAAAAAAGTTTTTAAAAAAACTCGGGGAAAAAATAATTTTTATTAAAAAATAAAAAAAAAAAACAAAATTAAAGAAAAATTTCTTCTATAATACAAAACGTAAACAAAAATGTTTTTTGAATAAAAATTCGTATTATTAACAACATTTTTTTCAACTTTTTTAATTTCACTTAAGACTACACAGTGTTTGTATACACTTTGGTTAATGTACATTTTGCATTGCGTAGTAGTTGGCTTTAAGTTAGTCTATACAAGCTAACTTAAAGTTTTTTTTTTTTTTGTAGTTAGCTACTCATTTGACGGCAGGGCTTCCATGTGTAATTAGACATATTGTGTGTAATTTTTACTTGCATGTGTAGCTTATGTTTAATCTTAGTGTTATTTTACTTTAAGTTCTATTTTTTCATTAATGTTTACAGTGAAGATTTTTATCGAACATTGAGTTTTTGTTATTTTTTCAGTCAAAAAAGCTTTTACAGCCAGAAATTGTAGTGGTAAGTCTGGGTTTACACGATTAAAGTTTTCTTTTAGAAAGTCTGAGCTCATTGGTAAGAGGGGTGAAAAGCATGTTTATTAGAGCTGCAAAACAATCGATAGTTTTATTTTCGGCGGACTATCGATAGTTTTTATCACTATCGATACTATCGGAAAATTTTAAAAGTAACTGCAAAATTGATTAGATGCAGTCAACGAAACATTTTTAACAACTCATTTGATGCAAGTTTTAAGAAGTGCATAAACTTTTTTAGTTCTTTGGAAAAAGGAAAAGGAAAAAGTAATTAAGTTGACTTAACCTAAATTTGAGTTTTTTTTTTAACCTTCATATTCAAAAGTTCAGATGCAACAGCAACTAGAAACAATGACACCCTTGACACCTGCACAATCAAAATTACACACGGGTAGAGTTTCAATTATTTTGTACGACTTTTCAGGAAGCTATCGAAAAATTACTCCTTGCGTACATATCTTTTTTCAATGGGCACGTTCATAAGACGTAACAGTTGTGTAACTGTTTAGTGTTTGTCTTAGAAACGCATAGTTGAGCACTTCCGCTCAACACAACAGTTGGGTATTTGAAGCCATTTAATCCATCATAAAATTTTTTAGCTACCTAAAGGCAACATGTTGTGCTCAACCTCAACAGCTGATTGAAGCAGGCCTGCCATATTTGTCGATAAATCGGCATTTTGCCGTTGTTTTTGCATCTAAAGTATCAAAGTGCTAATTTGCAGATTTCTGCTCCAAAAATGTCGAATTTTCAATAAACCCTTAAAACAAGGTTACTTTTTGTTTGTTTTTGTATAATGTCTTAATTTTCGGCGACATTGAAATACTTATTACATTTAAAAGAGAGTTAAATGTGTACTATAAAATATATTTTAATATAAAAAAGTTAAATAAAAATTAAACTTTTTTTAATTCACTAGAATTTATTTGTAAAACGTTTATTTTTATGTTATAAGCATTATTTAATGCTGAATTGTTCTGTTTTGTTATTATCTATTTATAAAAATAGGTTTTATTGTACTTAAATTAAGTATTTTAAAATTGCCGATTTTTTGTGGAAAATATTACGATTTCTTGTCAAAATCATCTGGCACCTCTGGATTGCAGAGAATTGTGTAGATTTGTTTTGTTTTGTTTTGTTAAGCAAATTTTAAAATAAAAAATGTTTAAAACCTGGAAAAACTATTGCATTGGGGACTATGTTTATAAAATATTTGAAGAACACGAAATGCACTTAAAATTGAGTTCTGGTAAGTTAAATTTCTAAAGAGCATATATAAATTTTATTGCTTATTAAAATTTCTTACAGATGAGACTTTTTTAAAAAAGTATGTGGCTGAATCAACAGATATTCCGGAGTTAGTTGCAGTTGTGGATGCCGATGCGGGTAATAAAAAAGGTGTTATTTAAAGCTTTTACAAATAATAAAATAGTATTTATACATATTTCCATTAGTTGATCGCCCAGGATCTCAAAAATTTAAATGGGATACAAAAGCCACCAAGTATTTCATCGAAATGTACACAGAAAGATTGTTTATATTTATCAATTGTTTATATTTATCAGCTGTTAATTTTTTGTTATACATATAATGCCGTTTCTAAGACAAAAGTGTTCGGCTCAACAGTTGTCAACAGTTTTCTAGCAGTTGAGCTCAACAGTTACGTCTTATGAACGTGCCCAATGTGTAATAAAATTTTGAATAACAACTTAAATTTACTTCCGATCTGTGACAAGGAATGTTAAGGAGCACAAAACTTTAAAAATATAACCGCAGATAAGTGATGATTAGAATAAAAGTAAGTTTTCAAAAATCACCTTTAAAGCTTAAAAAATAGACTTAATCACTTTTTGCTTATTGCCACAGAATTGTGTACTAATTTACATATTAAAATAATGTTAATCGTACCTACCTTTTATAAACTTAATTAATTCAAACAGTGTTACCTTGTTTATTTAGCTTAAATAATTTTAAGTTTAAACAAACAGTAATATATATAAAAAAAAACACTTATGAATGCGTATAATGCAAAAACAATAAAGCATAATGAAAGAAATGCTTGTTACAGTGAGTGTTGACGAAACAAACGTAGAAACAAAAAAAAGAATCGATGATAGCAATTACTTAACGGCTAAACCTATTACTCGAACGCTTTCCCTCTCACCCTCTTTGTTTACAAATACGGTCGATCGCAATACAATAACAAGTTTGTTAACTGCAAGCGCTGCCGCAGTGCCAAAAAAAACTTTAATAAGTGATGATACGGTTAACCCCAAAACAGCTGCTATGGACAACACAGTAACTCAAGTAAAAACTTCTCAAAAGCCTACAGTACAAGTTGGTATGGACAGGTACATAACAGTGCTTAAGCGGGATCGCAGCCCTACCCCTTCAGCTGTTGCTTCGGCCACAAAAGTACCATCTTTTGGTAGAATAAATTCACAAAATCGTTTTGTAATTCTGGAGGATGAATCCTCTGAAGCACCAAACGTCATAAAATCGTCCAAGCCTCCCCCGATATATCTTAGGGAGCAAAATTCAAATGAGCTCATAAAGAGTTTGATATCAGTGATAGGTGAAAATTCGTTTTACGTAGCGGCTATCAAGCGTGGTAGTATAAACGAGACAAAAATACAAGTCAATCATGAGAATGATTTTCGCAAAATAATAAACAAATATGAAGAACTAAAAAAAAGTTTTTATACATACCAACTGAAGAGCAGCAAAGGCCTTCAGGTAGTGATTAAGAGAATTGACTCATGTGTGGACCCAGCAGAAATAAAAACTTTTTTGGAAGAAAAAGGCTTCAAAATAAAACATGTGGTAAATATTAAAAATAGGGGAACAGATCCCCAACCACTATTTCGAGTGGAGTTGGAGCCCGGCGAAGTTAAGCTAAGAAAAAACGAAACGCACCCTATTTACAGCTTAAAATATATACTGTACAGAAAAAACACAATAGAGGAGCCGCACAAAAGAAATGGACCCGTTCAGTGTTTGAACTGCCAGGAATATGGTCATACTAAGGCATACTGCTACTTACCCCCTGTTTGCGTAGTATGTGGTGAATTACATGGTACAGTTCTTTGCGATAAATCTAAAAATGACCCCAACGTTAAAAAATGTAGCAATTGTGGCGGTAATCACACAGCCAATTATAGAGGATGCCCTGTATACACTATCGTCAAGCAGTCGGTTGGACCGAAAACTAATTCCCCTCAAATGCAGGTAACAAATCAGCTAAACACTAATGACATTCAGGCTTCACAGCCTAGTAATAACAGAACCTCCTACGCTAACATTCTAAAATCAAACCATGTGCCAATGCAAGGTGCTTCGCCAATTAATGAAGAAACTCCAGTTTCTAATTTAAGTCGTCTTGAAAAAACCATGGAAACATTAGTGCAAACAGTTAATAATTTTACGAACACAATGGGTAATATGATGCAGGAAATTCTAAGAATGCAATCGATGTTATTGCAAGCTGTACTTAACAAGCCATGAACTGTTTAAAAATCTGTTTTTGGAACGCAAACGGCATCCGCCAACATAAAAATGAATTAGAATACTTTCTAAAAAATAAACAAATTGATGTCATGTTGGTTTCTGAAACTCACTTGACCTCAAGAAATACGTTTAAAATCAATGGTTATATACTATATGTAGGGTTGCCATCCGTCCTCTTTTCCCCGGACACCGTCCTCTTTTTTTGGGTGTCCGGGGTTGTCCGGCTTTTTACACCTTCATTGTAAATTTGTTCCTGGATTTAAACCACAGTTCACAATATTCATTAAAAAAAAAGTTTTAGGTGCTCGGGTTTTTTTTAAGATAGCTAGGTCGACTTGACATGGAATTACCCAAATTAAGTTTTTGTGTGCCGTCGTTAAATTTATTAATATTAAGTTGATTAGAAAGTGTCCTCTTTTTTCGAACAAATGTCCTACATTTTTTATGCTGGCGTCCTCTTTTTCTCAAAATAGAAATGGCAAGCCTAACTATATGATACTAAGGACCCTCGAGATAGAGCTTGTGGAGGCTCTGCCATTTTGATAAAAGCCCGAATCAAACACTACTTAATGTTTGATCATTGTGAAGATTATCTGCAAGCAACGACTATTTGTGTTGAAGAGCTAAATCGAAACTTAGTAATTTCTTCTTTATACTCTCCACCTAGATTTGCCATATCAGAAAGCCAATATTATAAATATTATAAATCACTAGGACCCTGTTTCCTCGCCGCTGGCGATTATAACGCTAAACATACCTTCTGGGGGTCACGACTTATAACACCAAAAGGTCGTGTTTTGTTTAACACAATCTCTAAAATGGGTTTAAACGTGGTCGCGAGCGGACAACCAATATATTGGCCTGCTGATCAGCAAAAAATTCCAGATGTTATCGACTTTGGCGTGGTTAAAAACATCCCCACAGAAACGATTCATGTTGAAGCTTCCTTAGAATTATCATCCGACCACACACCTACAATTGTTACTATATCGAAACCAAATAGAATTGTATCTCCGTCATGTTACTTAGCGAAATATAAAAAATTTCTCAGTGCCCATTGCCTAGAAAATATTCCGCTTAGTACACCGGAGAATGTGGATCTCTCTATTGTTAACTTTGACAGTTATCTTAAACTAGCTGTTCAACATTCCAGCGTTACCCCCAAAAAAATTAAAAATAATAAAATATATTCTTCAGATGTCGAGTGGCTCTTGACTGAAAAAAGAAGAGTTCGAAGAGAGTGGCAACTGTATAGATCCCCGCAACTAAAGAATTTACTAAAAGAGTACACAAAAAGGCTGTCGAGGATCGATCGTCTGATAATCTCGATGACCATCTGATCGACCTCGATTAAGCAGCATCGGCCTCGGATAAGCGCCGTGTAAAAACGGCCTAAGCCGTACTTGCGTGGCGCCAAGTTTTTCTCGGCAGTCAACGACTACATTAAACCCGAGCAGCAGCTTAAAAAACATAAAACAAACTAAATTCAACATAAACAACAAAATTAAAACAAACAAAAAAAGAAATAGTGGATTAAAATTTATTAAATTTTATAAGTTGAATAAATAAGAACAATTGAACTAAACACAAAGTGTAAACAAACAAGAACAATTAAAACAGAAACATCAGTATAAACAAACAAGAACAATCACACAAACACAAAGTTAAACAAGTAAAATCAAACCCAACAAAAGAAACCAATCTTTAAACCAACCGAAACACAAACATTGAACTAAAACTAAGCCGATCTTTAGCATTAATAAATTATACTTTTTTATTAAACTAAATTGTATCGTCTGCTTCTTTACAAGAAACCTAATGCAAGTAAGTACATACACTCAATCCCTTTGAACTTAATTAATTGTCGCTGGTATAAGACACCCCCCACTATTGTACCATCGACATATTTATTACATTTCGTGTAATAAGTAATTTGAGTTGTCTACTTCGGTCAAGGCTAAGAAAGTTACTGCAGACTCAGAAAACGGCTTCTCTAGAAAAATATCTTAAGGAACTTGATGCAACTCCACAATCTGACTACTCATTATGGCGTGCAGCTAGAAATCTAAAAAGGCCAGTTATATCTCAGCCACCATTAAGAAACTTGAATGGTAGTTGGGCAAGAAACGATATTGAAAAAGGAAATCTGTTTGTTAGTCACTTGAAAAACGTATTTACACCAAATATACCACCTGTTGCTGCTAGAGCAGCTATTCCCCTCAGATTTGAGATAAGAGAAATCGAACAGGCTATTTGTGACTTAAACACTAAGAAGGCACCTGGTATTGATAAAATCAGTAATACAATGCTTTTAGAGCTACCTCGCACAGCAAAGAAAATTATTCTTTTTATTTTTAATGCTATTTTAAGCCTTGAATACTAACCTCAAAAATGGAAGGTTTCCTTAGTAACCATGATACCAAAGCCAGGAAAAGATCACACAAAAGTTGAGTCATATAGGCCTATTAGCTTATTATCAAATATGTTAAAACTGTTTGAGAAATTATTAGTTTCAAAATTAACACCGATTTTAAGTGAAAATAGATGTATTCCAAACCATCAGTTCGGATTTAGAAGAAAACACAGCACAATCGAACAGACTCATCGAATAGTTAATGTCATAAGAAAAGCATTTGAAGAAAAAAAATATTGCTCAGCACTCTTCATCGATGTTTCGCAAGCTTTTGAAAAAGTCTGGCATGAAGGCTTATTACATAAATTGAAGCAAAATTTACCAGCAAACACACACAAGCTGCTAGAAAGCTACTTAGTCGGTCGTCAATTTATTATTAAAGAAGGAAATTTCTTAAGTTTACCTCAGACCATTGGCGCTGGAGTCCCACAAGGCAGCATCCTGGGCCCTCTATTATACTTAATTTATACTTCGGACATGCCAACAAGCAACTACACCCAAACTTCAACATTTGCAGACGATACAGCTTTTCTAAGCGTCCACGAAAACCGTTATTAAGCATCTCGTTACTTACAGCATCATATATTTCAACTAGAAATATGGTTAAGACAGTGGAGAATAATAGTCAATGAGCAAAAATGCGTGCATATAACATTCACCTTGCGCCGGGAATCTTGCCCCCATATTTCACTCAACAATCAAATAATTCCTCAACATTCGCATGTAAAATATCTCGGTTTACATCTGGATCGGCGATTAACGTGGAAATGCCATAAAGAGGCAAAATTAACTCAAATGAAACTAAAAGCCATTCAAATTCATTGGCTTATTGGTAGAAACTCTGTCCTTAGTCTCGACTGCAAACTTCTTCTTTACAACTCCATCTTAAAGCCAATCTGGTGCTATAGTATTCAGTTATGGGGCACTGCCTCGGCCTCTAATATAGAAAAAATTCAAAGGCGCCAAAATAAAATTCTTCGAATAATCACAGCTGCCCCTTGGTATGTTAAAATCTTAAATATTCACAAATATCTCAATGTTCCATTAGTCAAAACTATGATTACGAAATATGCAGTAAAATACTTAAAAAGGCTCGAATTGCATCCGAACCCACTAGCACGAAATATTTTAAATGATAGCGGCCACACTCGCTTAAGAAGAAGAGACACTGCAGCACTTATCCAATTAGATAAGCGATAAACACCTATATAAGTGAACAGAACACTTGATGAAGAAAATTTTTGTCTGGCACTGGCAGGACATAAAATAACGTATTAGGTTAAGATTTGATTAATTATTGTTAGTTCATATTTAATATATGAAGATTCAATAAATAAATAATGAGAAAAAAAAATGGTTTGAAAAAAATAATAGCAGCCAGAGTTCTTAGAAGTGGTGTTTTCTCGCTAAACGTGGCTATTATTTACCTGTTTGTCATTTTTTTCTTAACGAAAAGTTTAAAAAAAATTAATGGGGTTATTTTGTAAAAGACTTTATGTATTTATACTTCCTTGAACAATTTTTATAAACATTTTTAAAAATTCAAAAAATTTTATATGAATAAATTTTCAACGCAAGGGTTACGAAATAACCTTTTAAATTTCTAGACATAAGTTGAATATTTTGACCTCGAAGGTGAAAAAACTGACAACCCTGATGACAGTTAACCGTCTCTTTATCCATATAAAGTTTATTTTAATTATAAACTATAGATGACACTGAAATTTAAAGTGAATATGCTGGGTTTATACCTGAAAAACATTTTCTGTAAATGAAGTTTTAAAACTTTTTCATTCCACAAAAGTGGCACATAGAAACTTTTAGATACTATCGATAGTATCGATAGTTTTTAAGCTAACTATCGTAACTATCGATTGGGCCGACTATCGATAGTTTTGCAGCTCTAATGTTTAATATAAACTGTCAAATTTGATTTTGATTTCTTTGACATTTTTTTGCGCTATATAATAAATACAATATAATAAAATGTAAACATTTTTGAGATTAAGGAATTTATGAAGTAAGTTCCTATTGTTTTATTAAATAAAAAAATAATTTTGAATAAAAAATTGCGTCACATAATTATTTTATATTGCTTATTGAATAGTGTGGAATAGGGTGTTCAATTAATTGGTTTTTTTTTTGTTCGTTTAAACGAATAATCGATATTTGGCATTTTTAACTTATTCGATTAAACGAATAAAGTTTTAAAATTAATCGAATAATTCTAAATTCAGAAATTTTATTAATTACGAGATTTTTTTTAGTACTTGAGTAAATAAACATTATCTTTTAAATAAAACTTGTCAGTGTAGCTTCAAATTATTGCTTCACTTTCGGGCACTTAGATTTTAAAAGAGTCAATATAACTTTAGATTTTTTGAAACTTTTCACGGACATTCCATCCTCTGCTATGCTTCTGCAAATAATTTCCTCTAGTTGGTGGAGCATCTTCTTCAAGTATTATGTTATAGCCACTGTGTAAGTGGTAAATTAGTGAAGTTGTTGAAGAACATTTACGTTAATACATTTTTGGACACCTATTAGATTTAGCATTATTATTCGTACAATATTTTTTAACCAAACTCATTCTAAAGAGAGAAACGCATGAACTTTTTTGTTAAAAAATACGGGCATGTTCTAGAAATTGAAATAAATTGGATTTAAAATCGAGCAAATTTTAAAAACGACCCTGCATAAAAGTTCATAAAATTATTCCATTTTATCTACTTTATTCTTTAAATAGCTATTATTTTTGCAAGAACAACACTTAAAACCACGAATTTAATTTTAACGGACACATACATTTGGTTTGTTTATTCGACTTAAACAAACCAAAAAAAATTATACAATTAACAGAAATACTATATATTCGATTAATCGGTATAAATCCTTCGATTAATCCTTTAATCGAAATTATCAATTTTAAATTATTCGAACAATTAATCGTCTAAAATTGTTCGATTAATCGAACAAGAAAGAATCGAATGAACACCCTAATATGGAACAAAACGTCAATGAATGTAAGGAATGTTAGAAAAGATAAACTTGTTTAAGTTTTGATATTGTTACAAGTAAGACTTTGAGTGTTTATAATTCTTATTCGCTTTAAGGTTTTAGTTGTATAATATTTTTAGCTCTTCTAAATTCTTTGGAAAAGGTTTCCTGACGATCTGGCCTAAGCAGCCAGCGAAACGCGCATAGAAGCTAGCTTTCCCTCAACAATAAATTTCAGTGTATTTATCAAATATGAAAAATTGGGAATTTAGCACGTCATACAGAAATCTTATTAATAATAACTTTTGTATTCCCATAAATAGCTTTGACAATAGTTATAGTTATACAGCCATATTCATAAAAAGTTCTTATTTTAGGCTTATGGTATGTAACAGTGTTGCAAAATTGAAATTTTGAAATAGTACTGAACTTCAACTAAAAAGTATTTTTCCCACCAAATGGTACTTTTTGTTAAAAAAAAAACAATAATTTATGAAAATAAAAGGAGCAAAAAATATTTAATTGGAATTCACTTATCTAAGTATTTAATAGCAAACAGTATTTATATTTGAGGTACACATGTAAATAATATTTCAGTTATACAAAAGCGTCAAGCGCCCTATCTATTCACAATACTATTGTATACGATATTCGCCATATTATTTATATATTTTCCTTTATTATTCAATAAGTGGCACAATGGTTTTAATTAGAATATGGCGCAACTCTTATTAAAAAAAACATAACCTTTAAAGCAAAACAACATAGTACATTGTTGCCAACACATTTCGCAGAGTATTGCACACATCTTTTCTGATTTCAATTCCTGCCAATATATTGTGTCACTTCGAAAATCACATACACATTGGCGATAAAATTGAACAGTTATATTGCAAGTGTATGAGCCCCTTAAGTACGTTTTTTTCAGTATTTTCTAAAAAAAATGAATAAGTAAATAAATTAAAAATTTTATTTTTGTCAACATAAATTTATACTGGTATTTATATTTATACAAGCATATACCCGCTACTTCGTTAGCGTCTGCTCTTTCTTCGTGGACTTATTTGTATGCCAAAGTTAATTTTTCTAGGTTTGAACTTGTTTAAATTCTAGCATTTAACCCGCTACTTTAGTAGAACCAAAAAGCTAAAGAAAATATCAAATTTCCCGTACTTCCTTTTTTGGGTACTATATTTTTCCCCCATTAAAGTACTAAAAATTTCAGTATTGTAGTGGCAGCCCATAATTTATTACGAATATGTCAATGGATGGAGGAAAATGTTTTGTAAAAAAAGTACCAAAAATAGTTACGATTTTCACCCCTTAAATGATCGAATTTAAAAAAAGTACCCATTTCGTATAAGTATTTTTTTGATAAGTTTCGAATGTGTTATTAACTTTGTTTCTATATTTATTGGTTCAAAAGATAGATGGGGTGGCAAAACAGTACTAAAATTCAGATTTTACCCGCTTACTCCCTGATAGGGCCGAATTTCAAAAAAGTACCAGACACCTGTCCGCTTATTTTTCTAAAGAACAACGATAAGCATTACATTTATTTTTCATCTCTTTTAGTTTTGGAGATATTACCGAATTTTCCCGTTTTTACCTTTATTTACCCCCTAAACATTAGAATTTCGAAAAATCCCGTCTTAGTGGATCGATTTGGGGAGTGACCAATCGCTAGTCCAAATTTCAAGTTTCTAGGGTCAGCGGTTTGGGCTGGGCGATGATTAATGAGTCAGTCAGTCAGTCACTCACGCAACTCTTTTATATACATATATAGATTTTAACTTTTGCAAAGTTACACTATTCAGACTTTTACATATATGACATACTTAGAACGTAGTTCTAAAAAAGTTTAAAACATTAATGTTTAAAAATGAAGCTTTTAATTCAGTGTTATAAGATAAAGCAAATTTACTTTAAGAGATCATAAGATATATTATGACTACAACAGCAACTACCAGTTGATTTTAATAGATCTTTAGTTTTTATCAAACTTGAAACAGTTTCTACGTGTAAATGATTTCTTCCTTGGCTTTTTACATACATAATTTTGCATTTGAAAATGTGCGTTCAATTGATGCTCAGAAATGTGGTATCGATAAAATACCAAAAGCAATATGTGAAATGTCAGCAAACATTAGCTTTGTTTCTTATATTGGCTATATTTTTTCAAGAAATTTTAATAGTTATATTCAGTTCTGAAATGCTTTATTTTTGAAAAATCCGCTAGAACACGGAATTGAGAATTGGTATTATCATAGTTTTTTTATAGTTTGTAAATACCATTAATAACAAGTGCATTATGCTATTGGTTTTTCCGAAAACAATATTTTCTGGAGTGAAGCTGTTTATCACTTTTAAGGATTTATTTTCAAAACAAAATTAAGTTCTTAATGTTTCGCAAATTACCGAATAAAATGATTTCACATTTTTTTTTACTTTATAAACCATTTCCCTAACATTGCATGCTTCTATAAATATGGTTTTCATTTAAATTTTCCACTAACATATTATCCAATGCATCCCTTTCTGGATTTAAATTTGTTGACGTTTCTGTAATCATACGAGTTTTGACGCCCTATGTTCTTCGTGAACAATTTATTAAAGTATTTTTATGTAACATCGCTGTATCTATATTGTATTTAAATAAATAAAGGACATATATATATATCGCCTTCTGGAAAGCAAAATATGCATCCTGCCATCCACGCTTTGCATTTCAATATTAACGTCGTTAATTATTTTTAAAATACAACAACATAAATTTTGCAACAAACACATGATGACCAAAGCCTGCTATCAAAATGATCATATCACAGTTAAAAAGTTAAGAGTAAAAAGCTCAAAGGATAAAAAAGTACTGAAAACAACGCGGGGGTACTGCGGTATTTTTAATATGAAAAAGTACTGAAAAAAGTACCAAAGTACTGAATTTTTCAACACTGGTATGCAATAACTATTAAACGCTTTTTGTCTTATAAACCTCTTATAAAAACTTGTATTCATAAACGTACATTAACAGCTATTTTACTATTAACTGTTTGCAGCGATTTTCTGTTTAAGTATGGCAACTTTCTTTATATTTGGCTGCCATTTTATTGTTAGTGATGCACGAAACTTCTATTCGGTTTACATGATATTCTATACATATTTAAATATTTTTTATAATTTTTTTTTATTGTAGATTTTCAAAATTATTATTATCAAATAAAACTACATATTATTTTAGTTTCTGAACAAATTGTTTCCGAAAGGTATCATAAAAACTTTTGTTTGAACCTTTGTTAAATATACGATAAGAAAGTATTGGAATAAAAAGTTTGTTTACTTTTTATTACATCACTATTATTATGATTTGTTTATTTTATTTTTTTTATATTTTTGAACAATAATTTGTTGTTTTAAACAAAAACAAAACAACTAGTTGCAATAATTTAATAAATAATTAAAGAGAATGTCTGCATTTGCCCCAGAACATATTCATTTAATCATATAAATTTTTTTTAAATACTTATCAATATATGTAATTAGTAAAATGTATTTAACATGTCCGTTGTAATAAATAAAACATTTTTGTCATTATTTTTCAACATATTTTACAAAAACAATGTCATAAAATGCAAACACCTTTTAAAATGTCATTTTATTTTTGGTGTAAAGAAGGGCAAATCCAACAATAAATTTTCTTACTTTATGAATGCTTTATTAAAGGTTCGATAGACTATTTTTCGTTTATGAATACAACTTTACCAATTTTTGCTTAAAAACGGTCAATTAATCATCAATAAGTTTTTATGAATACGGCTGATAAAGTACTCAATAATATTGCGTAGCCGATAAGAACCTAAATTCAATATGTTTGTTTGAATCAAACAGAACAGAAAATTTTTAAAATTTATGTTGCTTAACATTTTGTTGCATTTTTTGCAAACAACATTTTTAATTAACTGAAAACAATTAAAAGTGAATAAAAATATAAATATGTAAAAAATTTGCTGTTATGAACGATTTTAGGTTATGTCAGATGAAACCAAAAAAGAACGTGTGAAAGCAAAAATTATTAACCCTCTGTATTTGTCAATTTTGAAAGACATGTGCAATTTCATATGGATTTAACATCAGACAAACCAACTGCAAAATACAGATCGTTTAGAAGCACCTTTACTACAGTAATTGGTAAGCTTTGATTTTTTTGTAAACTTATTGATTTAATCGCAAAAGGGAAATATCAATAAGGTTTTGCAAAGCGAATTCATTTTAGCAGAAGTACTTTTTCGATTTGTGTGTGTAATTTGTTACAAATGTGAAGAGCTATGTTCACATTATGTGTGTTTGTCATATGGTCTCTTTTCTTCTCACATGTGATCTCATGTGTATGTCAAAATTTGAATTTTACTCAAGGATTGTAATTTAAATGTTCACATATGACTAACCTATCAAAAATAAAAAAAAAATACATTAATACAAATAAATTTGTGTATTTTCTATCTTTTGTATTATTTATTTACTATTATAGTTTTGTTTATTAAGATTTTAATTATTTTTTGTTGCCACAAGCAATTTTGTTAATAAAAAACAGCTGATGTCAAATGCTTTGTCACTTGAAAATACAACTCGATCTAAAGCAAAATAGTCATACTTACTGCACGCAGAAAAATAACACACGATAATGTTTGGAGGGGTTTCGACGATATGTACAAATTTAACATGTGAAAAAGTGACAATCCACATGACAAATACACATAATGTGAACATAGCTTAGTTTGGTAAACAGTCATGTGTAATTTCCGAGGCAACACTGTGTACATGTTGTTAAATGTAAATGTAAACATAAAAATGCATAATACTGTTTTTCTGTTATTTGTTTAAATTTTTTTTGCTTACACGTGAATTGCTTCTATATGTCAGTAACACTCTCTTTAGCCTATAACTCCTAAAATATTGAACATATCTTTCGAATGATATATCATTTATTAAAATTCAACTTGCCTATTAATACATATGGGTAATTCCATGTCAAAACGACCAAGAGTGGGACCCTTCCGATTTTAATGAAATTTGGTGAGAAGGTTCCTTTTATCTTATAAGTAGGGCAACCAAAAAAAAGCAAATGCTTATTTTTTGGTTTACAAGATAGAAAGATTTTGATTGAACACAAATTCCGATCATAAAAAAACAAAGAAAATGAGCTATATTTGTTAGGGCTTATTTTTGCTTATTTTGGCAATATCGGCCTTTTTTTTAGTTATTTTTGCGATATCGGCTTTTTTTTTGCTTATTTTGCCATTTTAAGATAATTTTTCATTTTTTTCATACGAAAAAAACCCACTGTTTATTGTTGATGCGTTTTGTTTAAACTTTGATATTATTACAAGTAAAACTGTTGCTATAAGTCTTATACGCTTAACAGTTTTATTTGGTTTAATATCTTTAGTTTTTCTAAAATCTTTATGGATGAAGTTTCCTGATGATCTGGCCTAAGCAACCAGTGAAATGCGCATAGGAATAGCTTATCCCATCAACAATAAATTTCAAGTGTTTTTATCAATAATAAAAACTGGGAATTAAGCACGAATAACAAAATCTTTTGAAATTAAAAAAAACTTATTTAATAAAATTTTGCAAAAATCGTTGTTTTTATTTTTTTTATGTGCAACTTTTTTTTATAAATACTAAAAAATCAACCAATTCTGTGCTGTAACAACTCTGGTTTAAAAAATCGTTCAAAGTTATGGTAATATTTTGTGCTTCCCTTGCACAATATCATCCCCACAATTATTATACCCACACGGTGTGAGCCACACCACAAGAGTGGAGAGGGTATTATGCATTTGTGCTGATGTGAGAATCACCTTAAAATATTAATCCTAAAGTATACCGATCAACTCAGAATCACTTTCTGAGTCGATCTAACGATGTCCGTCCGGCTGGGTGGCTGTCCATGCAACCTCGTGCGCAAAGTACAGGTCGCAATTTTAAAGATAATTTAATGATATTTGGTACGTGGGTTATAATTGGCACAAGGGCGAATCGGTCCATAATTTAATATAGCCCCATATAAGCTGCTATCCGGAAGAGGGTCTTTGTGCCCACTATCAAACCAATTTTAATGCAATTTAATACATATGTAGATAGATCCATATTTATATGGACACGTAAGGTATGCATTTTTTGAAAAAATAGGACCACGAGGGGAGATAGGGTCAATTTCTGCCCATCAGTAACTATTTAACCGATTTTAATGAAATTAAAAACATAGATAGATCCCTATTCATATAGCCATATACTCTCGAAACTTGTTTTTAAATACTGTGGTGTTGGGTATCATACGGTCGGGCTTGACCGACAATACTTTCTTACTTGACCTTAACGTACCTTTTACTTTTTTCTCTCGAAAATTCCATAGCTGTATTCTTACGGTCAAATTCCTCAGTCTGTAACGTCTTATTTCTTTTTAAATATAGTTTTTGTATAAAGTAACGTCTGTTAGTTCCACTTCTCTCTGTTTTTGTTATAGTAACGTCTTATTTTTTTAGCTTTTTTAATATAGTTAAACTATTAAGAATTTCTCTGTATATCAAATATTGTTAATTTCTGCAAACTTTGGGGTTTTACACGAAGTTGTAACAAAAATGGAAACAAAAAATCTTTCATTGGTCTTCTAACTTGGTGGCCACACGATCAAGTTTTGCCTTTCAATTCCATTCAATTTGCAATACACTCGCACTTTTTTACTAACACACTCACACTTTTTAAATTGACCATGAGATGGCTTTCAATTTCACCTCTCCATTTGTTTGGCAATTTTACTTTCAATTTAACAGCTGATTACATGTTTGTCTTTATAAATTGTTTTCTTGATGAAATCTTGAAAGTAAATTACTTACAAATTGAATGCAGCCTACGTCACAGCTTTCAATTTAAGTAAATTTTGACAAGCAGTATATGTAAAAGACTATCAATTACATCTTGATCGTGTGGCCGCAGGGTAAGTGAACATAGTTATGGACCGTAAGAAAAATGTCCCGTGTTCCAGCGTATATAGAAGACAAAGTTTATAAAAAATTTAAATCAGTTTCATTAAAAAATAAAGGATTTTTCGGTATTAAAAGATATTGGGGATATTTTGGGAGGCAAGCGGAATTATGAGTCCAATCGTATAAAATATACTTCAGAGCAAATACTCAATTTTAAATATGCTCCTTCAAAACATATGTAGACGAAGGAAGAACTTTTTCTATGTACAAGAACTTGTTGACACCAAACAGACATAGTTGTATTTTCGAAAATTTATTGCATCAACTTATAATTTACTATAACAACGTATTAAACGAATTAAGTGGAAAATAAACAAGTTAAAATTGCTTTTATTTTAGTTTTAACAGCTTATTTTCATGTTTTTTAAGAGCTTAAAACTGTTTTTTTAGTGCTTTTTTTTTGGTTGCCCTACTTATAAGGAACATATAACGAAAAAAAAATTTTAAATTTTTCTTTCAAAAGTTATGTCATATTCAAAATGTCATAATATCGCCGAATTAGCCGAATGTGTTGAGCTTATTTCTTCAATATCTCAAAAACTTCTTTACATACGAAGATTATTTTAATGTTATCTTAAAGAGAATACACTGAAAGAAAAATGCCTTATATATTTAATGAATTATTTTCATAAAAACATTTTCATTGGTTAAATAAAAATTTCATTGTCTAAATAGAATTTCATAGTTATAATAAAGTATTTTCGTTATAATCGCTTCATTGCAGTTCGTACTTACGTTAAAAATTTTCATTGGATATATGAAAACTTAAGTTTGTCAAAGTTAAACAAAAAATTTTAATTGACAACATAAAAAAACAATATACAAACATAACTATATTCATATTTACATTAATACAAAATTATAGTTTCCTTAAAAAAAGTTTAATTGTTAGTTAAAACATGTAAGATTTAATTATTTCATACATCTAATGTAATAGCCATTAAATTTATGAAATCAAAAATTTTTTTGGAGAAGAAACATGTTTTAATAATTGAAAAAAAATAATTTTTAACATTCAAATAACTCTATAGTCTCAATAATTAAAAGTATAAAAATATTTCGAAAAAGCATGCCTTAACTAATAAATTTAAATTTTCATTATGACAATGAAAAATGTCATTATAGTAATGAAACAAAAAAATGTCAATCCATATATATCTATGTTTTTAGTTTTCTTTAATATGTACATATGTTCCTACACAGAAAAAATTATTGCTGAATTATTTTCAAACAAACGCTTGTTTGAAATTTTTTTTAATTTCTACAAATTTTTTTACTGATTCAATTAATATTTTTGTTTGATTTTTATTTTAGCCAACAGAAATGTTGACAACTATTCAAAAATATAATAAACGCGTTATTGGCTTCTAGTTTTCATAATTTTGTATGAAATATTTAACGCTCTTTATTGTTGTCGTGTTTTTGCATTTTTTTATTTGACCGTAAGCAACACTTCTTTATGTGACATATAAGAACTACAAAAAAAAAACACATAGTCTATTTTTGGACGCTTTGAAAAGGTACAACTATAAGAAAGATGATAAAATATTGTGGCGAGGTTTGTAGTAAAAAACAACAAAAACAATAATAGGTAATAAACGTTTCACTCTTTTTAAACAACAACAACATTAGAAGAAACAAAATAAATTTTTTGTTGGTTTCAAGTTGGTAAAAAAGAATGAAAAACAAAATCCCGTATTCAATTTTTCAAAAATGTTTAGTTAAATACCTACATCAAATAAAAGAAATAAAATGATGACGAAAAACATGTCGAGTCGGTCTGCTGCCAAGGAAAGGATACAGAACAGTGAGTGAAGAAGAAAAACATTGTGTGAACAAACAAGACTTGGTGCAAAAATTATTCCAACAAAAAAATGTGTCTCAAAGCCAGCCGGCGCCGCTCTGCTCTGCCTTCATCTACTTCTACAGTGCTTGCTTGTGTGCGCGTCATTGCTTGTGCAAAAACTTTTTTGTTTGATTCAGCAAAATTATTTGTTTGAAATTTATATGATTTTCAGTAAACTATTTGTTTGATTCAGTTAAATTATTTGTTTGAAAAAATCAGTGTTTTTTTCAATAAACGAAATGCAAATAAATTGTTTGAATATGCGAATTTGTTTGTAGGACCGATTTCAGACAAAAAATGTTTTGATTCTACAAATTTTTTGTTTGAATTGGAAAAATAATTTTTTCTGTGTACCTAAATATAGAATGTGATAAGTAGGGCAACCAAAAATAAGCAATTGCTTTTTTTTTTGTTTACAAGATAGAAAGATTTTGATTGAACAGAAATTCCGATCATAAAAAAACAAAGAAAATGAGCTATATTTGTTAGGGCTTTTTTTTGCTTATTTTGGCAATATCGGCTTTTTTTTAGTTATTTTTGCGATATCGGCTTTTTTTACTTATTTTGTCATTTTAAGATAATTTTTCATTTATTTCATACGAAAAAAAAATTATTTAATAAATTTTTGCAAAAATCGTTGTTTTTTTTTTTTTTTGATGTGGCAACTTTTTTTATTTGTACTAACAAATTCACCTTTTTGTCAAGGCGAATTCATGAAATCGCCTTACTTTTTGTGCTGCTACAACTCTGGTTGAAAAAAAAAACGTTTAAATCAAAGTAGCCAAGTTTTTACTGTCAACAAATTTACATTTTAAAAATTTCATTGAATTGTTGAAAGCATAACATTTTTAAAACTTTTTAAAGTTGTCTTAGTTTAAAAACAGATAAAATTACCTTCATAGCCTCTGCGTTTTGGATGTAAGTATAAATTTTTTTTAATTTATTAAAACCTTTGTTAAAATTGGTTTATTGTTTTATTATTTAGAAAATGCCTAAAGTCAAGGAAAGCAAATCGGTTTACTTGAGCAAGCTAGTCAAACAGTATCCAGATTTAAAAGAGCACAAAGATCTAAAAGAAAGAGAATCAAAAAAAAATTTACAACAAACTTTTCTACAAAGTTCTACAAGTTCATCGGCCGCCGATAAATTTTGCATTGATCTCTGTGAAGCCTTTGTATCAGCAGATATACCATTATACAAAATGCGACATTTAAAAGTACAACATTATCTTCAAAACTATACATCATTCCATATTCCATCTGAATCGTCTCTTCGAAACAAATATACAAAAATAGTTTATGAATCTACAGTTAACAAAATAAAGGAAGAAATACAAAAACATTTTATTTGGGTCTCTATAGACGAGACCACCGATGCGTCGAACAGATTTGTGGCAAACGTTGTTGTGGGTATACTGCATGTGGATGAAAATATTTCAGAAAAAAGATTTTTAATAAAAACAGCTGTATAAGAAAAAGTCAATCATTCCACTATTGCACGTTTGTTTGATGATTCAATGAAAGAATTTGACCTAGATAAACAGAAAATTTTTCTTTTTGTAAGTGATGCCGCACCATATATGGTGAAAGCTGCAAAAGCCATTGCTGTATTTTACCCACATATAACTCACGTAACCTGTCTTGCACATGGAGTTCACAGAGTTTGTGAACATATAAGAGAATACTACTCAAATGTAGACAAATTTATTTCAAATGCTAAAAAAACGTTCCTTAAATCTCCTGCAAGGGTTCAAATCTTACGAGGAACAGCACCAGATATACCACTACCTCCACAACCAGTGATAACTCGATGGGGGACGTGGATAATGGCTGTAAATTATTATGCCAAATATTTTGATAATTTCGTAGAAATTTTTTCAAATTTAAACTCTACAGATTCTTCAGCAGTGCGTATATGCCAGGCTTTAATGAATGAAAATAATTTGCGCAACCAAATATTGTTCATTTCTGTAAATTTTGGGTTTTTACACGAAGTAGTAACCAAATTGGAAACAAAAAATCTTTCATTGGTTTCCCAAGTGAATATAGTTATGGACACCGTAAGAAAAATTTCCGGTGTTCCAGGGGATATAGGCGACAAAGTGAATAAAAAATTTGAATCTGTTTTATTAAAAAATGAAGGATTTTCGGTACTAAAAGATATTGTGGATATACTGGGAGGCAAGCGGCATTGCGAGTTCAATCGTATAAAATATACCTCAGAGCAAATACTCAATTTTAAATATGCTCCCTTAACATCTGTAGACGTAGAAAGAACTTTTTCTATGTACAAAAGCGTGCTGACTTCAAATAGACAGGGGTTTCTTTTCGAAAATTTATCGCATCAATTTATAATTTACTGTAACAACGCATTCAACGAATAAAGTGGAAAATAAACCATAAATTTTAATTGCTTTTTTTTTTATTTTAACAGCTTATTTTCATGTTTTTAAACGCTTTTTTTAAGAGCTTAAAACTGTTTTTTTAGTGCTTATTTTTGGTTGCCCTAGTGATAAGTTATGAACAAACAAATGTTCTCCTTTAAAAAACACACCCTTGTTTTAAATTGTTGTCAACAAAATGATGTATACGAAAAAGCCTGTTCTCTCTTTATGTGGTCTTTTTTTATTATGCGTTAGCAAAAAAATCAACGGTGTTATTGCTGTTATGAACAATTTAATTTCATATTTACGCTCTTAATTGAGTAATGGCAAGAAACGTAGTTTTTTTTATTCAAAAACTACACTGCCCCGTTAGACTAGCTGGTAGTGAGCTAGTCTGTCAGCGCCAAGGTGGCGGGATCGATTCCCGCCAGAGTCTCTGGTTACTGCCGACAAGCGAAAGCTTCGCGGGCTAAGTTAAGGGAATTATTAAAAACAAAAAAAAAATAAAATAAATAAAAAATTTTTTTACTTTTTTGAAAGTATTCGTCCAATGAATAATATTCATAGATCTTATGTAATGTTTCTTTAAATACGTTTTAATGAAACAGGTTTCATTGATCCAACGAAGCGCTGCAGAGGTTCCTTTTTAATTCAGTTTTTCATGGGATTAAGGTCAAAATTCATTGGTATTGTGAAGATAATTTTTTCAGTGTACTTGGGGCTATAAACCATATATTGAAAAAAAATTTTTTTTTTTTTTAAATTGTAATATCTGCAAAATATTAAATTTTAAAAATGTACTAGTTCAAAAACTTTGTTTTTATTTGGCTGATTTTTTTTATATAATAACTGAAACTGTTCTTTAAAAATCCTGAAACTTTGAAGGAGGTGTTTTTTTTTTTCTTTTTCAAGATATGATTTTTTTCTTTCGCGTAACTCAAAAACGGTTTAGTTTATTGAAGTTTCTAAAAAAACCGAAATTCCGCAATAAATATTAAAGTTTTTTCAATATATTGTTTGTAGCCCCAAGTATTCTCTTTAAAATTACATAAAAATCATCTTCGTATGTAAAGTAGTTTTCGAGATATTGAAGAAATAAGCTCAACACATTCGACTAATTCGGCGAAATTATGACATTTTGAATATGACATAACTTTCGAAAAAAAAATTTTTTTTCGTTTATATATGTTCCTTATAAGATAAAAGGAACCTTCTCACCAAATTTCATTAAAATCGGAAGGGGTAGTGTCCCACTCTTGGTCGTTTTGACATGTTATAACCCATATGATAAGGATGATGATGATAACAAAACTGACTAAATTTTTTTTTTTTGAGTGGGGAATTTATATTGAACCCATTGTAAATAATGTACCAATCATCACAAAACTATGTGATTTTTGGTATTACTAAAACGAATGTATATTAGAAAAAATTTCGATATAGTAGTAAAATGTGTTCCTGCGTTTTTGAGAAGGCTTCTTGATATGGGATCTAAGGTAAATTATGGACCAATTATGTCAAAATTGCATGGTATTATTTCTAGCCATATGAAGCTAAACTGGAATGGTCGAAATTTACCACTGTGATTTCTAGTCCTATAGCACTATGTCGTAACAAATTTTACTACAACACCAAGAGTAGGCTCTAGATGGGGCCTATGGTAAATTAAGGACCGAGCTTCACGGAATTTAAGTCATTTGTGCTAAATCTTATATTAATCTTTGCATTACAGCACCATTTATTTTAGTTTAAAATTAGTAATAAAATCTCAACTTTTTTGGGTGGTGGCTTAAAATTTGGATTTAAAACGTTCACTTACCGTTTTACAGGTATCCAATCCAGCCAACTTTTTTGCAAATGTTGTGTGTTTAGGTGCCGTTCTATAGATCTAAAGAATTCTTGTTAATGCCACGCCCACTGCTGTTATTCCGTCCTTTTTTGACAGATATTCTGTATTGGAAAACATTTTATTTGTACCAAATTTTACACTTACCGTTCTTCAAATATAAATAACTCTTTTTTTGCTTCGTCCACTTATCTAATCCCACCTACTACTATTTGGAAACTTTAGCTACTGTTGTACTCCAGATATACATAGATCTATATTGTCTTTGTGTGGGAGGTACCCCGACCACTTAATATTTCAAAAAAATATAAAACATTTAGCACCTCTCAGACCATCAGTTATATACTATTAAAGTTTTATAAAGATCGGATCAGCGGTTACGGAGATTACCTCCTACAAACAAACATAAATGTGTACATTACCTCTTAATTTTAGTGTTTTTAAAATTGGTTTACTTTTCATTTATATTAAAGCTGTAATTGACGAAATGAGGAAACTAAAATATATAAAAAATGTTATAGATTTTTTTTAGTTTAGTATACTTAACATATACTCTGCGTAAAATGAACTGAAATTTTAATATTCAGCCATGTCACAGAGCACAATTCCGTTCGGAACCGAAGAAAACATATTTGTTTAATGATAGAAAGTGTATTTTGATAGTTATTCGGCCTTTCAGATACGGAAAACTCCTATTCCGTTCATGAAAACAAATATGGTTTTAATCACAAAAATATTTTCGTAATTTTCTGAAGCACCAAAATACGGAATGAATCCGTTTCCAAACGGAATTGTACTCTGTAACATGGATGATGAAATAAATGAAAATTCACTTAAAAAACCGGTCTACTTTTTTTAATTTAATTTAAACGAAAAGTTTTTTTATTTTTTATGTTAAAATATTAGCTGGCTATATAAAATCCGTAAAAAATAAATGACTTTCCATAATTGGATTAAATAACTATCAAAATAACAATTCAAAACTTCTGCGAAAATAACCGATTTTTCCTTTGTTTCTGCTATCTTTGCTGTCAAAAATTAATCTCGAATTCCGTAAAGAAATTAATTTTCAGTTATTTTATGTAATTCAGTTATTTTCCATAATACAGGTTTTAGTCGTTTTCTCCCTAAAAGAGCCAAATTTTTAAAAAGTACCTGACACCTGTCCGCTTATTTTTCTAATGAGAAAGAGATAGAGGGAATATTATTATTTACTATCCCCGTTACACATGTTTGTTTTACGTACTGACCCCTTTGTTTGCAGAAGATCTCTCAATTATAAGACACTCCCAGGATGCCCGAAGTGTTTTTCGCAATCATTTTAGTTTCCAAATTTAATGTATTTAACTACACAGAAAAAATTATTTTTCCAATTCAAACAAAAAATTTGTAGAATCAAAACATTTTTTGTCTGAAATCGGTCCTACAAACAAATTTGCATATTCAAACAATTTATTTGCATTTCGTTTATTGAAAAAAACCCTGATTTTTTCAAACAAATAATTTAACTGAAAATCATACAAATTTCAAACAAATAATTTTGCTGAATCAAACAAAAAAGTTTTTGCACAAGCAATGACGCGCACACAAGCAAGCACTGTTGAAGTAGATGAAGGCAGAGCAGAGAGGCGCGGCTGGCTTTGAGACACATTTTTTTGTCTTGTTTATGCACACAATGTTTTTCTTCTTCACTCACTGTTTCTGTATCCTTTCCTTGGCAGCAGACCGACTCGACATGTTTTTCGTCATCATTTTATTTTTGTATTTGATGTAGGTACCTATTTAACTTAACATTTTTAAATAATTGAAAACGGGATTTTGTTTTTCATTCTTTTTTACCAACTTTGAAACCAACCAAAAATTTATTTTGTTTTTTCTAATGTTGTTGTTGTTTAAAAAGTGTAAAAGGTTTTTTTACCTAATATGTATTGTTTTTGTCTTTTTTTTACTAAAAACCTCGCCACGCTATTTTATCATCTTTCTTATTGTTGTACTCTTTAAAGCGTCCAAAAATAGACTGTATGTGTTTTTTGTTGTTGTTTTTATATTTTATATAAAGAAGTGTTGCTTACGATCAAATAAAATAAATGCAAAAAACGACAACATTAAAGAGCGTTAAATATTTCGTACAAAATTATGAAAACTTGAAACCAATAACGCGTTTATTAAATTTTTGAATAGTTGTCAACATTTCTGTTGGTTAAACTAAAAATCAAACAAAAATATTAATTGAATCAGTAAAAAAAATTGTAGAAATTAAAAAAAATTTCAAACAAGCGTTTGTTTGAAAATAATTCAGCAATAATTTTTTCTGTGTATATAAGTTATACAAATACATTATGGGAATTTTTGATTTTTATTTTTTCTTATTGAATATGAAAATAATGCATGTTTTTCTTTTTGTAGTGTTGTTGTTGTTTCTACACGAAACGTGCAAATCGTTTTTTACCTCCACAGATACATATGGGCATTTCCACAGAAATGTCAACCGCAGCCAAAAAATTCAAAGTCTTTAAAAGTATGTTGTTTTAACATATTTTTATAGGCAATCTATCAACTTTCAATAATGTAAACCAATTTTACATTTATTCATAACACACTTTGAAATATTCAAATGCAAAGTCGAACAAGTGCAAAAGTTCTGTTTTGAACATTGCTATTGCACGTTTTGTTTTGCTAAATGATCTTAATGAGAAACATTATGCATTGACAATTGCTTTTTAAATTTCGGTTTATATTCAAACAATATAAGAAAAATATAAACGGAAAGATGCGATTGCCAGTTACGGCAATTTTTTTCTTTGCTTTGTTGTATATTTTGATGTAGCGTGCGACATGAAAAAGAACATTTGTTATCAGTGCGTCGAGGGTATTTGTACAATTCGCATCAAATATTAGTAACAAACAGATATTTTTGTTGCAAATTTAATAAAAAAAATTTTGCTGGAAAATAATCAGTGCTTTTCTCTTGGTACTTATTTTAAATTTGTAGCGTGCGACATCATAAGTGTAAAATGCATAAATTCAAAAAATTTTTTTTTCTAAAATATCTTTATTTGCGATGTCCAACAACTACAAGCAGCAAGGACAGCTTATTCCATTAAAAAAACTTTATTTGAGACTAGCAATACTATTTTCAGTTAAGTTAATTTTATACCCTCCACCACAATTAGTTGTGAAGAGGGTATACTAAGTTTGTCATTCCGTGTGAAACTTTTTTATTATTCATCTCAGACCCCATAAAGTATATATATTCTGGCTGCTTGAGTAATTCTAAGTCGATTTAGCCATGTCCGTCTGTCTGTCCGTCTGTCCGTCTGTTGAAAACACGCTCACTTTCGAAAAACTCAAAAGAAATAAACAAACTAGGTGTCAAATTGCTTGTAGTTATCCTAAGCAGTTTGGGATTGAATTTCAGCAAAATCGGTTCAGTAGGACCAGAGCTATGAATCAAAATGTGGAACCACCACCTTCAAAAACTTGATAATTTTGTTACAAAAACTAACATAAATGATGCAAAAATGCACGGAATGACATAAGATTTTGCACAAGTCCGTTTTATTCGATTAGAAATTACACTGTAAAATTTCGCGAAGGTCGGTCCGTAATTTACCCTAGGCCCCATATAAACACTACTCCCGGAAAACAGTTTAAAACGCCTAAAACCGTAAAAAATAATGCAATCATAACAAATTTTGGCTCGTCACAATTTTATAGGACTATAAATGATACTGTGAAATTTCGTGAAGATCGGTACATAATTTACCCTAGGCCCCATATATGCCCTACTCCCGGAAAACAGTTTAGTCTCCTAAAACCATAATTAATAACAAATCGTCACAGTTTAAGATAATAATAATAAAAAGACACCATACAGATATTACTCCTTAAACATTCGAACTGTCGGTGGAGGGTATCAAAGATTCGGCACAGTCGAATATAGCACTCTAACTTGTTTATTCTGTATTTGTATTTTTCTGTATTGAAGATATTTTTTTAAGTTTATAATTTTTGTTCGGATAATAAGTACCTATATTGAATGTATTAAAAATAATGTAGAATCATCTTACGCATGCCATATTACATAAAAAGTAAAAACATAAACATAAAAGTATGATGGAACAAAATGTCGCATGCAACATGTAGCATGCGACAGTGATTCAAATTAAATTAAAAATAAACAACACATTATTTTTGAATCAAATAAAAAGCATTATTAAGATACATCAATGCATAACATTTGAAAATTAGTCGCATTTAAATATTTTATCAGGTTTCGCTGAAATCCGTGTTTGAACTGTTTGCCTTTTTCACTATTAAGGCGTACGAATGTCGCATTCGACATTGGAGAAATGCTCATATATAGAAAACTAATATTCATTTGTTTTTACGGTATTCGGGGTTGAATTTTTGACAGTAAAAAAAGCAGAAACAAAGGAAAAAATCTATTTTTTGATAGTTAAATTAATCCAATTATGGAAAGTCATTTATTTTTTTCGGGTTTTAATGCCTGTTTTTATAAAATGAAAACTAAGTTTCGTGTGAGAAATTTTACTGATTACAAAAACAAATTTTCGTTTTTTGTTGTTGTTTTCAATATAATTTCTCACTCACTTGTTTTTTTATTTCTTTAAACAGGCAGTTAGTCAGCTTATATATTAACATTTACAATTAAATTAACTTTTCGTTAAAATTAAATACAGGTTTTAAGTAAATTTACTGTTATTAAAATTTAAGCTTCATTTAATTTTACTTACAGAAAACTTTAACGTAATCAGCGGACAATAACTAATGCAACCGAAAATCCGTATTAATATGCACTTAGTTTTTTTTGGATAAATGTTAGAATCAGTTAAAAATAGTTTGGCTTGGAATTTTATATGTTGGTTTATTTAAAATTAACTGCACGGTATACTTCTTAAATAAACTTAAGTCCCTAACTGTAATATATTATCGGTCTAATTTATAAAAATTTCTTGTTTCAGCTTTAATGCTTACAATAGTTATCAAACACTTTTTGTTTTATAAGCCATTAATAAAAAGTCAGAGTTATAAACGCTTAATAGGAGTGGATTAACAATTAAACGTTTATATTACTTTTGTATTTTTATGTTGGCAACAAAATGTTATTTTAATTGTAATTTTTGTAATAGTGATGCATACAACTGGGGATTAAACAATACGAGATCATACAACGAACGAATTTTAAGTGAATTTCTGTTTTGTTTTCAATTTAAAATGAATTTCTGTTTTTTAAAACGTAATATTTAAAATAATTTTATGTTTTTTTTTTTTTTGTTAATAAAATACATACTACATATTGAAATAGAAGCGAAATAGCAATATCAAATTTTTACTGCTCAAACTCTGTTGGTTCCACAAAAGATTATACAGCTTTATGTTTAATGAATAATTTAACCAATTTTTATTATACATTTTTTATACGCAGATGATTTGAAAATAAAACCTCCTAAGTTTTAACAAAACATTTTTAGCCACATATAACTGCCAAAATATTTTAGGTTAAAATGTTTTTACCCATCTAACAAGTAGCGAAATCGTTGCTTCCAAGCCACAAAGCAACGTTTAACAGAGTTTCTAGTGCTTATCTGTGCAGCATTATATTTGTTCTCCTTTTCATTCTGTGGTTTGGATAGTGGGGAGAATAAATAAGTCTGCAGCTTATATCCTGAGTCTCCCAACAAAATACCTTTGAAATCTCCGCTTTCAAGTTTAATAGTTGACTCATTTAAAATACGGCAGTAAATCTACAAATTGTTTTTTTAACTTCAATTTAATTTGTTATAAGCGCTTTTTTGGTAATTGCTGAAATAAATTTATAAAGTTATAAATTTAATTTCGTCGGGAGGTTTCTGGTGGACACATTTTTACAAAAAATTAGTTTTAAATCAATTCTATATAACAATAATAGCGCCCTCTTTTTTTAACATTTAATCCCTTTTTTGATAGCTCGAATATATTAAGAGATTTTGAGTTCTAGCATTGCCTGATATCTTTAATTTTACAGTTCTCTAAACATTGTTTTGCTTCTTTCGTCAATTTTTGTGCTATGAAGCAAATTTTTGATGCAAAATTTAAAATATTATTGTTTGTAATTGCTGTGCTGCATGTTCCATTCAAAGCATGTAGAACAAAACATTTTTGTTTCGTGCGGCAAACAAGTAACTAACAGACGATACACTATGTGGTTTCTACTTTGTGTTTGCTTTAACAAATACTTTACCTATTTGAAAGACATTCTAAAATATAAGTGTAATGAATGGTTAAAAAAGGTTTGCAATATTTGAAATAAATCTTAATAGCTTTTTATATTTTATGCAAAAAGTTATAACGACTTTAAGTTTCAACAGAAAACATATCTAGCGACCCACATTATTTTAGCAAAAAAATCTTTCGAGCAGTTTATATTTTAAATTAATTCAAACACTAGTTATCGTTTTTCTAGAGAAAAAAATTTTATGCGTATTAAACTTTTTTATTAAAATAAATAAAAAGACAAAAATGTTTAATTTTTCGTGCAATTATTAAAATTTTATTTTAACAAACATTGAAATGTCAACTTATTAAACGCTTAAAGTAGGGTAAAGGCTACAATAAATATTTCAAATTTATGATATGTTTATTAATGACTTATAAAGCTGCAATGATGCGTTTATAAATTAGACTGTATATATTTATATGTATGTTGTGCACATTTGGATACAAGTTAATATACTCGTTAGGCTTGCCAGATCAAAATTTGCAAAATTCTTGACATTAATTAAAAAAAGCTTGTTTTTGAGAAGACAATTCAAAACAAAACAATTAAAATAATTAAAAACTTCCTAAATATTCAATAGATTTTGCAATCAATATAACCATTAATAAATTGCAGAAAACTAAGAAAAATTGCAGTTATTTTTCATAGCCAACATGCAAACTTCTTTCTGGAGTAGGTTTTTGAACCCGTTAACCATCTGGTTTTATAGACATTTGGGCTTAATTTGGTCCAAAAATATATTGTTGCAACCTACATAAATCAGCAGAACAAATTTTATTAAAACGGTCCATATTTGACCACAGCTCCCTTACGAATACTCTTATAATAAAGTAACCTTAATAATAGCTTCTATGTTATCTCATAGTAGTAATCATAGATCATAGATATTTAGGTAATATTTGGCACAAAAATCTCTTATGTGAATCTTAATCTCACAACATACTCTTTTTGGCGAAAACATGATGGCCCAAATACTGTAATGTAGGGTCGGACTATAACTTTCCTACTTTTTTGTGTTCAAAAAAGCTCTATTGTTATTCAAAGGTATACTATTTTTAAAACTTAATTTAAGTAACTAAATAATATAAAAATTTTATATTATCAAAAGTAAACCTTTGTCTTTTTTATCAAAAGTACCCCTTTACCTTTTTCTAATTCAGATTCTACATTTGATTCAAGATCAAAAATAGTTGAAATTTGTTTTATTTTTTGCAATCCTATATTTTTATCAAAACGTTTTGGTTTTTTTTTTGTCTTGCTATTCTTCCTTTCATATTGCTAATTTTACTTTCTGCCAATCAAATTACTTGAGGTGACTATTAAGTGAACTAAGTCCATCCAATTTAAATATAGTTTCACCAATATATCCGAAGTTGGAGAATGCAAATACTAATTGACTTTTGTTGTGATTTAAATTTAATATTTCTTATACTTACCCTAGAGGGAAGCGAACTGACACCAAAGTAGCCCCGTGATAGGTCTTTGGTGGTAGAGATCGGTTCTAGTTCTAACACTTTATCATTGGAGGGGGTCAATTGACCCCATTTGACCAGTCACAGGTCTATTCTCAATGAACGTGCTTAGTGTCAATTACTAAAATGTGGTATTATTTCAATACAATGCAGTATTCGTTCAATAAAACAAGTCCAAGAATTAAATTCAAGAACCAAATTTTAGAAAAAATGTGTCACAGCACCGGTGAAGACTGTACTCTAATTCATTACTTTTTCTATCTTTTTGTTCTTCATTAACCAGTTAAGGGATTGGTTCTTCTTTCACTGGTCATGAGTCCTTTCTTTTTGCACTTGTTCTCAAATCCAAGGACCAGTCTGTTGGGCCAATTGACGCAAATTTCCCGCAGGGTATTTAACCGCATAAGCATCAGTAGCAAAATGTTCTTCAATAACTTTCTTAAATGCTCAAATTGTTTTTGAATAGTATGTATTCTAAAGCATCTAGCCAGGTTCCCCTTCTTGTAAATACTGGCTCCAGTGGTAAGGGATACCTACATTTCATTAAAAATTTCAACTCATGAAGGAGTCTTTAAAAATATTTTTTTCCCGTAGGAAACCTAATTAAGCAATATTATCGAATAGGCTTTTAATTTCCTTTACATAATAACAGTTTTAGATTAATTGCTTTAGGCCAATTGACAGTCGTTACTATGTAAGATGCTGCATCGGTTAAAAATTGAAGATTTTTTTTAAGAAGTCTTGAAAATCTTGTTCATATTTTAAGCAGAGCTCCAAAAATTTTTTTAATTGATTTAATAAATTTTTTTTAGGAAGATTTTTTTTGTGTACAATTTGGAAATTTTTTTGAAGAACTTTTTTTATAACTTGGAAATTTAAAAAAATATATCACTCAAAAACGTTAAAATATGCAAAAATATGCATTTAAAACAAAATGTGCAATAATATGCATTTTCCCCAAAATATGCAACAATATGCAAAAACAAATGGATTTAACAAGAACTTTTTTGTGTCGTAAGCTACCTACATTATTTGCCGATAAAAATTGTTAAACTTTCATTACAGATTAGCTCTTAACGACAATTTTTGTAAGCTAACGAATTTTGACTACTAAACGACAATTTTTTGTCGTTAAAAAGTTACAAAATTTCAGTACTGATCTGGAATCAAAGTGGCATCTGAAAATTCAAAATGCATTCTTCAAGTACAAGACAAAATTTTACTTTTAATAAAACAGAACTTATTTATTTAAACAAACAAAAATATACATTAGTTATTTAAGATTTTTAAAGATATTTGAACAAAAATAGACCGAATATTTTATATTTTTGATTTTAGTAATATTAAAAAACGATTTTTTATGGAAATTTTTCAAGTTTTTAGTACATAAAAATCTTATCCCTAGTTTTTAGTGTTGATCATAGAGGGAAAACAAGTGCTGATACGTGCTTCTATTACAAGTAAGCATCTTAGTGTTGACAAAATATTAGTTTTGAATAAAGGAAACGTAGTTGTAAGCAAATATACTTAAACAAACCAATAACATATTTATTGGCTTTTTACACAGTTTTGTTTACGAAAAATTAAAAACAAATTTAAAAAATAATAACGTATTTTTTGGCTGAGCTTTGAAAAATCTTAACAAAACATATTTTTTCTTGATTCTACCGAGCACTTAAAGTTCTTGGAAATCAAGACCGTTTGGCAAGCCTTATACTCGTTCACATTTTAATACATCAAAAGATACAACTTTCACTGTCCTCATTATACACAATAATGAAGTGTACGGATACATTAGCATAATTATGCATTTATTAATTTACATATGCACATATGTACATATTTATTTATGTAATAAAATATACTATATGGTTAGAATTACTCACTTACTTACAAACTTAATGTGTATTATGTGTCATTATACTACATTTAATGAAACAATTTAACTATGAACCTAATTATTATTATTGTTTTTATTATAATTATAATCATAAGATTGGCCTTGACTTTGAATGTGTTTTAATATTTTTACAATAAATAATTTTGTGTATGGACTTTCAAAAAGATTTACTTCTTAAAATTGTTTATATGGATAAAAAATTTAATAAGTTTTAATTCTGTTAAAATTGTGTGCTTATAAGTGAGTGAAGTGAAGGCTGGCTAATGGCGATTTGTTTTCTGAGAAAAATGTTGCATTAATGTTACATGTTCTACATTTTGTGTTCGTTTGTACAAAAAATACAACTGTGGGAAAAATTTTCAAGTTCTTTTGTGAAAATGTTGATGAAAAACATGCAAAACATGTTACATCTTTTACCCTTACTTTTACTTAAGGGTTCATACTGCCCTGTTTTACAACTTTGGTACTTACTACTTTGTTTGTACAACCAATATTTTATTTTGTTTGTCATAATATTTTAAAAGTTTTGTCAAAAGAATTCTACATCAAAATATTCTTTGACGGCATACTCCATTTTGAATTAAATAGTTTTTTTTATTTTGGTGGATAATTCTATGTATTTATTATCGTTTTAAATTTGTTCAAGCAATAAGTGATGTCAATGTCTGTTTCCAAACCGTAAAGTAAGTGTGCAGCAAATAGTCGAATAGTTTTAAAAATCGCTAATGAACTACATTAATAATAAAAGTGTAATAGTTGTAAATAAAGGCAGCTAATTCTGTTCGATTGAAGTTGTACAACATGTTACACTTCGAGTGATTATAGGTAACATGAAAAAGTGTTACATGCATATACTGTAGCATTTTTTTCTCAGAATAGAAATCGCCATAAGTTGCCCTAAACTTAAATTCATTTGTAGTTTAAATTCAATATTGTGGCAACACTACGATTAATGTTGTCCAATTCATACGGTCTGTATTGGCATTTTAAACGCCCAATTTTTTGCGCTTAGAGATGGTTTATATTTTTACTGGTTTATAGCTTTGCTGGTTTAAACACATTTTAAACCAAAAAGAGAGTTTAACTTCCACTTTGAATTACGGTGATAGATAAGGATACGATGCTCATAAGGCATATTCATAATTCAACAAGTCTTCTTTTTACAATTATTGCCATTTTTTTTTTGCTTTGAAAATTAATACAAAAGTAAGCAACAATTTAAAATGTTTAATTATTTTACCAATTCCCATTTTGTTTATTAATTTGTGGGTTTAAATTTCACAAAAAACTACTTTTTCCAATATTACGTTTTTCTTATATGTTTTGTTTTGACAGCTTGCGATATAAATTTTTGATGACAAGAATTTGTTTGTAATTAGTTGGCATCAGCGATGTCAACCGTACGGTAATTACCGTTTTTACGGTAACTTAATCACCAAAAGGTTACAAGGTAATTTTATTTAAAATACGGTAATTAAAAGAAATTTCGGTTTTTGGTATATATATATTATGTATAAAGGCATTATACATACTAGGGTGTTCATTACCGATTAACGGTTAACCGATTAATTTATACACAAATAACTGATAATTTTTTGTTTGTGCTTTGTTGTAAAACGGACGTGTATTCTCAACCCCGCATACGATTTTAATTAATTATTAATTAAATTTGATTTTAGAATATAAATATAAAGCGAATTGGACGCTATAAAATATATGTATAATATTTTTTTTTTAAATTATTAAACATAAAAGTGAACAATTAAAACAAAAAAATTAAATAAAGATAAATAGTAAAAATATATATACATATGTACATGTGTATGTATACATATTCTGTGCAAAAACATTTTAGTTTAAATTTCTTATTTTTGGAGTTGTTTGAAAATACAATATATAATAAAAATATTAAAAGCACAGTAAAACGGTGAAAAACAAAAACAATTTATTGCATGAGTAAAAACAATGAAACAACAATAAAACTAAATGAAAGAAATGTTTATGTGACAGTGCATGCGAACGAAAATAATGTTGAAATAAATAAAACAAAACAATTTTAACTACCTAACGGCTAATAGCCTTTTCACACTTGTCAACATTTAACATCAATTTGCTAGGATGTTGGAATTTTCCCATAAGGAATACATAGGGCTAAAAATCTAAATTTTTCAACATCTTTACAGAATGTTACTACCTCATTTTGTTCCCTTATACATTTTTCGATTCTTTTAGTGTCATCACTAGAAAAGTGGCTTTAAATTCTGTTATTATTGTGGCATCACTGACAAAATGGAAGTTGCTTTGAAAGCAGCGTTACCATTTCTCTAGTTTTTCCTTTTTTGCAAGCCTTATTTTACTTAATTTTGCTAAAATGATTAAACAAATGAATTCGAAATACATTTTAGTGCTATCTTTTAAAACGTTGGCACTTTTGTAGAAAAAAAGTATTTAAAAAAAATAAAAGTTTTTTTTTCAGAAATGGTGACATTTTTTATTGATAGTAGATGTTAGATGTTTCAAGTGTGAACGAGTATTTCACATTTTTAATATCTTCCATGCGTTCCTCCGAAATGTATGCAAGTGTACAAAGGGTATAAGCCATTTACTCGAACGCGTTCCCTTTCACCGTCAGTTTTTACAACAACAAAGGATAGTGCTACACTGAAATATATTAAACTGTCTTTTGGGACAAGTGTTGCCAAGCCCGCAAGTATTACCACGACGGCAAAAACAGTTCTAGTAAGAAATGATACCATGAACTCAAACACAGACGAAATAGAAAATACTCTAGTAAAAAGTTGTCAAAAGCCTCAAGTACAAGTTGGTATGGACAGGTATATAACAGTGCTGAAACGGGATCGCAGCCCTACCTCTTCAGCTGTTGCTTCGGCCACAAAAGTACCATCTTTTGGTAGAATAAATTCACAAAATCGTTTTGCAATTCTGGAGGATGAATCTTCAGAAGCACAAAACGTGATAAAATCGTCCAAGCTTATAAAGAGTTTGATATCGGTCAAAATAAAACATGTAGTAAATATTAAAAATATGGAAAAAATTCCCCAACCACTATTTCGAGTGGAGTTTGAACCCGGCGACGTTAAACTTAAAAAAAATTAAATGCATCCTATTTACAATCTAAAATATATTCTGTATAGAAGAATAACTATAGAAGAGCCAAACAAAAGAAATGGTCCCGTTCAATGTTTAAACTGTCAAGAATTTGGTCATACTAAGGCATACTGCTATTAACCCCCTGTTTGCGTAGTATGTGGTGAATAACATGGTACAGTTCTTTGCGATAAGTCTGAAACCGACCCCAACTTAAAAAAATTCAGCAACTGTGGTGGTAATCACACTGCCAATTATAGAGGATGCCCTGTATATACTATCGTCAAGCAGTCGGTTGGACCGAAAACTAATCCCCCTCAAATGCAGGTAACAAATCAAGTAAACAGTAATGCTATTCAGGCTTCGCAGGCTAGTAATAACAGAACCTCTTATGCTAACGTCCTAAAATCAAACCATGTACCAATGCATGGCGCTTTGTCAAGTAATGATGAAGCTCCAGTTTCAAATTTAAGTCGGCTAGAAAATACCATGGAAACATTAGTGCAAACAGTAAATAATTTTACGAACACAGTGGGTAATATGATGCAGGAAATTCTAAGAATGCAATCGATGTTATTGCAAGCTGTAATTGACAAGCCATCCGCCAACATAAAAATGAATTAGAATACTTTCTCAAAAATAATAAAATTGATGTCATCATGGAATCTGAAACTCATTTGACCTCAAGAAATACGTTTAAAATCAATGGTTAGATACTATATGATACCAAGGACCCTCGAGATAGAGCTTGTGGAGGTTCTGCCATATTGATAAAAGCCCGAGTCAAACACTACACTACCTAATATGTGATCATCGTGAAGATTATCTCCAAGCAACGAACATTTGCGTTGAGGAATTAAATAAAAACCTAGTAATTTCATCGTTATACTGCCCGCTAGCTATTATAACGCTAAACATACCTTCTGGGGGTCACGACTAATAACACCAAAGGGTCGTGTTTTGTTTAATACAATATCTAAAAGGAATTTAAATGTTGTCGCGAGCGGCCAACCAACATTTCGGCGTGGTTAAAAACATCCCCACAGAAACGATTCACGTTGAAGCTTCCTTAGAATTATCCTCTGATCACACACCTACAATTGTTACTACAACAAACACCAATAGAATTGAATCTCCCTCTGGTTACATAGCGACGTCAGCTACACAAATAAATTGGTTAAAATCTAAAAAATATCTCAGTACCCATTGCACAGAAAATATTACCGGAGAATGTGGATCTCTCTATTGTAAATTTTGACAGTTATCTCAAACTAGCTGTTTAACATTCCAGTATTGCCCCAAAAAAAAAAACAAAAAATATTAAAATATATTCCACAGATGTCGAGCGTCTCTTGTCTGAAAAGGGAGAGCTCGTAGAGAGTGGCAACTGCTTCTCTGGAAAAATATCTTAAAGAACTTGATGCAACTCCACAATCAGACTACTCATTATGGCGTGCAGCTAGAAATCTCAAAAGGCCAGTTGTCTCTAATCCACCATTAAGAAACTTGAATGGAAGTTGGGCAAGAAATGATGTTGAAAAAGGAAATCTTTTTGTTAATCATTTAAAAACCGTATTTACCCCAAACATATATCACGATATTGCGGTCGAGTTACCACCTGTTGCTGCTAGAGCAGTTGTTCCCCTAAAATTTGAGATAAGAGAAATCGAAAAGGCTCCTGGTTTTGATAAGATCAGCAACAAAATGCTTTTGGAGCTACCCAGCATTGCAAAGAAAATTATTCTTTTAATTTTTGATGCTATTTTGAATACTATCCCCAAAAGTGGAAGGTTTCCTTAGTCATCATGATACCTAAACCAGGATAGGGTCACACAAAAGTTGAGTCATATAGGCCTATAAGCTTACTTTCAAATATATCAAAGCTGTGTGAGAAGCTGTTAGCGTCAAAACTAACCCCAAATCTAAATGAAAACAGATGTATTCCTTACCACCAATTCGGCTTTACGCTGGGTCTCCACGTTGCAATATTTATTGCTTAGTACAAGCAAAAACGTCGGCAGAACAATGACAGAATAGTGGAGCAATAATTGCGGAATTTATTGCTGGAGAACACTTGAAATTGCTTTGCCATAAATTTGCAATAGTCGTATAAAGTTTTGTGGCTGTACATAGTTATAACAAATGTTTTATGTTGTGTTTTGAAGTGGTTGTAAAATTTTCTTTTTTAAATTACTAAAATAATTAATTGCAATTGTCGTAGCTGTGTTTTGTATTACTTTTTTGTTTATTTGTGTTAAAAAAAAAGTTGAATTGTGCTATTGAAAAAATAAAAATTCGTCGTTTGCTTTTGTTGATCTTGACGTTTATTAAAAAATATAATATATAATAATATATTTATTGATTGCTTTTTTAATAATTAATCTTTTCAGTAAAGAATGAACCGTATAAACTCAGACTAAGTCTAGACGAGCAATTTGTTTGGCAATTATTGCCGTAGCAACTATCAAATTCTATTGCCAACACTATATATTAACGTGTGGATTGCATAAATATGTATTTGAACACATGTTCAGCAACAAATGTTATAATATATTGCTGAGCAATTATCTTTTAACAAAAGCTGTCAAAATCAATTATCATTTACAAAAAAGGAAAAATTTTAAACTTAAAACATAAAATTTAAATACAAAATTTACAAATTAATAATAAAAAAATAATTAAAAATAAATTGGTTGCCAAACATAATGGAAATATTTATTTACATACAAATTCATGTTTTGTGTTTAGACATACGTTTACTCCACTCTGAAAAAAATGTTAAGCATAGAACATTTCTGTGACGTCATCCTGCCGACGTTATTGCTTATGTTAACAAATACAAATTGCTCGTATAGACTTAGGGTAAATAAACACTCAAACAAAAAACAACCGTACAGAGAAATGAAATGTCAGATAAATTACAACTGATTTGACAGCATATTGCTAAGCAATAATTGCTCAAGCAATAAGAAGAGCAATCATTGCGCAATGGATTGCCACTCATGGCAATAAGCGGTCTATACGTCGCAAATTTTATGGAGCAATGAAATTTGACGTTTGCCGCAATAAATATTGCTACGTGAAGACCCGGGGTTAGAAGAGAACACAGCACAATTGAACAAACCCATCGTATAGTAAACGCAATAAGAAAAGCCTTTGAAGAAAGAAAATATTGCTCCGCTCTCTTCATTGATGTTTCCATATTTTGTTCTGTGTTATTTCTGTTCTTTAGTAGTTTTTTGACTTCTTCATCTAAATCCCGATGTTCCACTTTTAATTGATTTCGAATACTGGAGATGAACGGCTCTGACGTTGCCAATAATATATTAAATAGATCTTCATTAGTGGAATTTCGTGAAATTTTTCTAGTATGGTGCTCTCTATAAAATCTGTAATCCTTATTCCTAAGTAGCACCAACTGATATTTAATGACATCTTCTCCATGATAAACGATTTTGTGAACTGTAGCAGACATATTTCTCCATGGGTACTTGGTTGTATATATTTTTGCAGTTTCCTTAGCAAAATCTCCAAATTTTCTAGAGTCAATTTTTTAATTGCACGCAAGTACTTCTAGGATTATTTTAAATCTAAAAATTAGGTTAAAATCAACACCTGTTATTTCAGATGCTGTTTCTGGATCTGAAAAGAATCTTCTTGCGGTATTGCCATCATTTGTATTGCCTGGCCCTTGTTTCGGCTGATCTTTAATCAACCCAAATTTGCGATATTCATCTTGAACATGAAACCTTTTTGGGATTCGTTGTTTCTTATTGATTCTGGAGATCCGAAATCCAAATCATAACTGATTTTTAGTATGTGTTCCATAAGTCGTATTCTTGCATGTAGTGGTGATAATCCAAATTCAAATGCATCAGTATTATCTAACGATTTTGTCGGGACTTGGTTTAATTGGCTTAATGTTGCATGGCATATGATGCAGCTGGATGCAGCCTTCGTGTTAGTCAAAGCCTGGTCTACTTTTCCATCTATCATTGTAAGCACTAATTGGTAGCTAACTTCAATTTGCTGCCCATCTAAATCTAATTGTAATGGCTGCAGTATTGCAATTTGGGCCTTGATATCACTAAATTCTTTGTTAATGGCATCATAAGTTTCTTATTTGAATTCAAATTTGATAGGCATGCAGTATTTCGTAGAAGATGGTGTCATATTTTTCCAAATATCCTTTGTTGAAGCCCTTTATTCTACTATAAAATACGCTAGTGTGAACGTAGTGTAACGGATAAGGATGAATCAGGGCTATACGTTTCTCTGATTGTGTAACAATAATAAAATTTTTTAAAGGTACTACCTGTATTCTGTTCGATTGCGATCAATATTCCCTATATCATTCATTTTTTTTTTTGAGGGCAATAGCACACGATTTCTGTTACTTCTGCAAATATTTTTGCGGACTGCAAAAAGTTGTAAAAAAAAATTTAAAACAAAAAAAAATTTTTGGAGTAATTTCATTCAAATTGAAAAGTGTTAAACAGACGGGTCTAAACGGAAGAGGTTTAAAGACACAATTTCACCTTTCCCTCAGTTTTTTTACCTTCTTATTTTAATTTAACATGATTTTACAATAAAACAAAAATTAATATTTTTTCAATTAAAAACAAATGGAAACGATGTTGAATTAACATTTTATTCTAGTAAAATTTAAGGGATAGTCATGTAAAAATTATGTTTAAATCCTTTAAAAATAACAGTATAAAATGTAAAAATAACATGAATATCATGTTAAATCAACACGAACTTAATTTTAAATTTATTATTAAATCATTTAGTATTAAAATGATAGCAATATTGAAAGAACATGAAACCCTGTTGAAATAACATGAAATTTCATGTTAATTTGAAATGATTTCTATATTAATATAACTTTAAAGCTTGTTGGTTAAGTAAAAAACAATTTCTATTTCATTCTTTTATTTATTAATTTATTAATATTTTATTATTTTAGATACATGTAATAAAGTTTAGAAAAACTTATTTCTTAAATATAATTTACCATTATTAAGTCGGAAAATATATAAAGGTGGACTTGTAAATTCATGGAATTCTTTTAAAATTAATTCATCCTTTAAGTTACCTACTACATATGATTGGAAATGATCATCAAAGTTGCTAGTTTCAACTTTATAACATAAAACATAAATTTTAGATTGAACTTTTACAATATAGGAAATTTTGTACAAACTTAAATATTCGCTTTTGATGTTTATGTCCTGAGAAAATGATTTTATCATAAAATACAACATTATCAAAAGTAATTTTCGAATGGTCAAAAATATATCTAAATTCATGAACTTTTGCGAACAACTGCCTTGTTTGCACTGTATGGTACTTGTAGAATTAAGAAAGTGATCAATTTGATAATGTTGTATTCAGTCTTTTAGAAATGGTAGTTTTTTATTACATATGAAACAAGTTAACATTTTGTATATAATTATTTAAAATTTAAAAAGTTAAGTAAAGCGCAAATACTTGGAAATTTATAATCATTGGCTAGCTTTATTTCATAAAAGTACTCTTGTATAAAAAGCCATGGACATTTACAACATTTTGGGTATTCCAAAGATAGAGTGTGAATTATTTTAAAGCAAGTATCTAAGCATTGTAAAAACGATCCAAATTTCAAAAGTGTATTATCAAAATAGACATAAAATTTCTCAAGATTATATATACTCTGGCCTACAACTATTAAGAGAGGCTGAACCGTCAAGCCACTATTGTAATACTTTTCACGAAGTTCAGATATTACCTTTTCATAATTATTTATTGAAATAAGATGTACAATAAAGCCTTCGATAGCATCTGCTATAGCAATTTTCCTCGAGTTCTTTCCAATTTTATCTGAAAATCGTGCTGTTGGTAGAATTACTGCATTTAGTAGAATAGCATGTATACAATCTAAAGAGCCTAGTGAAAAGGGTTGTCAAGTAAAATAAGCAATGAATAGAAATAAAGTAATGCTACAATACTTACTTCGGTCAGAAGTACCTTTAGAGTTTGTGAGAACTTCTTTCGATTTTTTATCTTTTATATGTAGATTATAATAAGTGCCAATTTTTTCCATGAACACACTCCATTTACTGTAAAGAAGATGCCTTTTGTTTGGATGCAGTAGCTCGAAGTCAATATTAATCTAATTAAATAAAGGGGACAAGTTAAAAAAGGATTACTTTCCAAGGTAACCAAAACTTACTAGTTCGTCAGATTTGCTGTTTTTATAAAGTGGCCAATTGCTAAGAAATTCATAATTACTTTTAGATGTCTTCAGTTCCTTTTGTCTTAGTAAAAAAGTCCTTTGGAACTCCCATCTGATGTGCAAGGGGATGAAGTCAGAGTGTTTGTTGTGCTAACTGTAGATTGATTTTGTAACCAAGAAACTACTTTATTGGCAATCGTTTCAGACAAGGTATCGTCATCAATGCCATCCTGTAGAACAATTATTGAAAATTTAGCCAAAAATAAGTTAATACATTATTTAAATTTCTGTCTTTACCTCACTTTTCCTCCAAATAAACAGTTTTTCTCGGAAACAAGCACGAAGGCCAATGGGTGGTATAGCTTCCTTTATGTCCTCTTTTGATAAGTATTTAAGGCTTTCACTACATTTTTAATGCATTGTTCAAGTTTTGGTGAACAGTACAAATATAATGTAATACAAAAATTTACCAAGTGCAAAGAGTTAAGCTGTATTAAGATAAATGGCAAACTTGTAACGATTCATATGAGTATTTTTATGGGAACGGGGCTACCTAATAAAGTCGGCCGTGCTCGTTGGTGGGCGTGTGTTTTGTTCCCAAATTTATTATAATATTTAAATCAATTACCAAAGACTTTACTTTAGGTAGCTAATATTATACACAAAAATGATCTACACAAACAAAATAAAATAAAAAAAAAATAAGTAAAGAAGTGGTTGATAATCGACATGTAGCTTGCGTTGGATTTTGCTACATAATTCCTAAGCCCTCCCTCCATGCTGACAGGAGTTGAAGTAGGTCGTCAGCCCAATTAAAGAAAAATAATCACTGAGATGATTACCCCATACCTTTCTCTTCACCTTTCGTAATTAATAACGAATATTCAAAAATTCATGTTAAAAAACATAATGTCAAAAACTAATTTTTATTAACGGTATAAAACACCAAAACAATTATGAATTAAAATTTATTTTAAATAAGCAAAATTAATAATTAATCTATTTAAACCAATAGTAACCTAACGATATATATATTAATCTGTTTTTTTTTTATTTTAATGTTTAAAAGGAAATAAATTAAATTTAATAACGATGTGTGTAATTGGGAATATACATATATGGGAAAACTAAATGCAATAGGAATATTTACAATATTATCCGAGGATGAATCAAAATCTATTGTTGCGGCACCACTAGTTACGTGAGGTAATTAAGTGCAACTATATATTCCACTATTAAAAATCTTATTGCATTTATTTAGTTAAAATCATTATTTAGTGAGTTTTTTTTACTGTTTTGGTGGATTTTAAATAAAATATATCATAACTTACGGTTTATAAGTCCATCGATGTCAGCCGTCGCCGTATGACAGTAGATTGGTACATTGTAAGGCTAAACTATAAGCAGTATGATTTATGTATACAGAAATGTGAAAGTTAGGTGTTTATGTGAAAATGTGAAGGTGGATTATGTTAACTACTAAAATTTATAATAATTGATTCTTTATATAATCCACCATTTTTGGGTCTGAATTGATAAGTGTGGTAGTGTAATGTAATCTTAATTAATTTGACATTATGTAAATCTTAGACAAGCAAATAAATTTTATCTTAGGTGACCATGTACTTCTTAGATTTACAAAACTATTTGAATTGACGGAAAAGTTAAAAGTTTACAAAAGAAAAATAACAGAATAGGGTTGCCAAACTCAATAATTAATTTTAGGATTTAGGAAATGGAATTTATGGAAACATAAAATTAAGCACTTAGTACATTAATAAAATTAAATAACCCGGATATTATCGAACACTATTGCCTAAATTTTGGAAATTGGGGAGATCTAATTAAATTACAATTTTTCCTTTTCCTCTTCTCCTTCTTACGTTCCAAATTACTAAGTTTCAATAAAAAAAATCTAGAGTTTTTCTTTCTCTTTTTTTTTCTTTTAGTGGCCAATTTTAAAACGCTGGTCATCTTAGAAATGTTTTCCTTTAATTTATGTACCCTAGTAATGAGGCCGAGGATGTTCTTCCCTTTCAGGGAAGAAATAAAATAAAATATAAATTTTATGGAAGAAGACTCCAATGTAGGGACTTCAATACTTGCTAAATATAATTCTCACACTTAATCATGCAATTTCGTCGTCCAGTTGGTAAAAATAACAACACCCAACTGACGCGTATAGGTTTCCTCCAACACTTATAAAGCGATACTAATTTCTGCAACACAAAATAATTTGTATGATCTCATTACATATTGAATATTAAACACGATTCTTACCCAGAAATATATAACATAGACGATTAAAGAAAATCCTATTTAGAATCCAACAATGATTATATCCCGAGCACGGTTTCTAATTTTATTTAAACAAAATTACAATAAAACTTCCTTGTTAAAAATATTTTCAATAATGATAAAAAAATTTCGGTTTTGAATTTTCAAAAAAAAAACCAAAAGTCAAGGCTGCCTTTATAATATAATAATTAACTTTAAAATCAAAATACACCCAGATAAAATTAATAGTAAACATTTAAACGAAACTTGTTTTATTATCTGGAAAACTCGTCACATCACAAACTGACAAAAATTTTACTAAAGTTATTGATAAAAAATGAAATTATGTCAAAAAAATGTAAAATTGTTTAACTTAAAAGTGACATTTCCAGCTTGAAATATTAAAAGTGTTGCTGAATCAGCGGTTAATGGGCAAATTCATCGATTTACCGCTTTTTGTTTTTAGGTTTCTCATAAACAAAAAGTTGGCAACATTTAATAAAATAAACAAAACAGGGATGGCTAAGTTGCTTCAATTGTACTTTTTTGTGGATACTTTTTAAACTAAGATTAACAATACCTTTTTGTGGTGTTTTTTATGAACAAAAATAAAATTAATTTCAACTAAAAAAATCTTTTAGTACAATTAGGGTAAAAAAGTAAAATTTTTAAAGGTTGTTGGTACAATTTTAAAAATTCTCAACCACATCCCTGAAACAAAACCATAACAAGAGAAGAAAAAACTAAAAAACTTTGTTTGCATTTTTTATAGTTTGCTCTTTCTAACATTTACTGTTTCTTTCTATCAATTCTATATCAATTAATGAATAAAAAATGTAGTGTCATACGCTGGGTCTCCACGTTGCAATATTTATTGCTAAGTACAAGCAAAAACGTCGGCAGAACAATGGAGCAATAATTGCTGAATTTATTGCTGGAGAACACTTGAAATTGCTTTGCCATAAATTTGCAATTTTCACCGCGAGTAGTCGTATAAAGTTTTGTGGCTGTACATATTTATAACAAATGTTTTATGTTGTGTTTTGAAGTGGTTGTGAAATTTTCTTTTTTAAATTAATAAAATAATTAATTGTAATTGTCGTAGCTGTGTTTTGAATTACTTTTTTGTTTATTTGGTTTAAAAAAAGTTGAATTGTTCTATTGAAAAAATAAAAATATACAAAAAAATATATTCGTCGTTTGCTTTTGTTGATCTTGACGTTTATTAAAAAATATAATATATAATAATATATTTATTGATTGCTTTTTTAATAAATAAACACTCAAACAAAAAACAACCGTACAGAGAAATAAAATGTCAGATAAATTACAACTGATTTGACAGCATATTGCTAAGCAATAATTGCTCAAGCAATAAGAATAGCAATCATTGCGCAATGGATTGCCATTCATGGCAATATGCGGTCTATACGTCGCAAATTTTATGGAGCAATGAAATTTGACGTTTGCCGCAATAAATATTGCTACGTGAAGACCCGGGGATAAGGGCTTTAGCAATAATTTAGTTTTTGTTAGAGAAATAAACAAAAAAAATTAAAATATACTTACTTGTCAAATAAGGCTTTACTTCACTTAAATCAAAAGTTTTCAACAACTCGTCTAATTGGGAACTTTGATTTTGAGCCACCGGAATATTTAAAATTAAATTTTTACACTTTGTTGTTATTTTTATTTGATTGTAGTGTTGATTTTACAGTGGTTAATATTGTTTTTAAACGAGCCAATGTTAATTTTACTTGAAAAACTTTAATTTTTACTAAAAAAATGTAATTTTAAAAATTTTACATGGACCAATGTTATTTTTACCTTGAAAAAGGTTAAAATTAATTTGCACAATTTTATTTTTACGTTAACAATTTAAAATTAACAACTTTTAATTTAAAATTAACATGTTTAACTGTTAATTTTATATGAAACAACGTAAATATAAAATTTTTTTTGTTTTTTTTTTGCAAAAATTTACAATGACTTCAAATTAACATTTTTTCATGTTAATTTTACATTGCGATTTTTTTCTGTGTGTACTAAATTTGAAATTTGACAAAAAATATAGTAGTTTAGAAAATATGTCTTAACATCTCAAATATAAATAACACAATAGTCGCACACATTAAAAATAAAGATAACAAGACTACCAACCTATCAACAAAGTTAGGAGGTCATTATCGATGTTAGTTTTTGAGCAATGATAATTTATTTCGGATTAAATAAAAAAAAAAAAAATCACTTTTTTCTGAATTTAAAAAAAAAGTTTTGCTTAACAACATGGCACGACCACAATTACCAATATTTTGGCCTAATATTTTGGCTACCTTAGTTTTAATATGCTAACTATTAAATAAAACTAAAATTTTGGAAATCGGTGGCAAACAAAAATTGGACTTTTGGCCAATGAAATAAAATTTTCAGCCACTGTGCGACGGCATCTAAGTTTACCCAAAACTCCCTTGTTGTTGTTGTTTTTTTATTTTATTTTTATGTATGTATATCTGGAGAACGGTAGGAGCCGTTCAAGTGGGCATGGCAATTCCCATACAAACCCATTAAAGATATCTGCATATCTGGAGAACGGCAAAAACCAAAGTTTTCAAGCCAGGTACATGTATCTAAGTTATCAATACTAAGGTGACCATACGTAATCTTTTTTAGAGGACAATCATCTATTTTAACTGGATGTCATCTATAAAATGTGTGTCCTCTTTTTGTCATAATATGTCATCTTTTTATAAATTAAAATAAATTTTATTTCACGGCGGTCACCGGTTTTTTCTGTCAAATCGTATGGAAAATGTCGTAACATGTTTGTTCTGTTCATACTACTACTGAACTCTCATACACTTGCAGTATGAAATTATTAAATAAATTAGTGAAATGATTTTTTAAGTTTCGTTATTTATTTTATCTTTTTTTTTACTTATTTATAAGTAAATGAAAATTGATATACATATATGTTATTTCTTTTAATTTACTTTACATACATATATAAATTTGTAAATGTTTGTCTGTAAAATATGTAAAAAACCTTGAAGCCAAATAAATTTTTACTTTTCTTCTTGATGTCCTCTATTGTTATTTTCAAAATCTGGTCGCCTTATCAATACACAACATCCGACAAAATTTAGGCAAGATTGGACAAGTGGGGGTGGCACTGTCCATACAAAGTTATTAAAGATTTCTGTATATCTGCAGAACGGCAATAGCCAAAGCTTCCAAATTAGGTACAATCATCTTGGTCATCAATTCATATTATCCGAAAAAACTTTGGCGGAATTGGACAAGTGGGCATGGCACAAAGTTAAATTATTTATATAACTTTCTGTTATTTTGGCACCATGGTGAAGGATATATAAGATTCGGCATAACCGAATACAGCTTTACACTTGACGCGTTTCTTCATTTTTCAAATGGTTCAAATACTGGTTGCATTACCAAAAAGAGAACAAAATAGCACGATATTTTTACAGCGGGTAAAATAAGAATATTGCGTGTCAATTTTTTTCAAAAATTCAAAAATAAAAATTTTGAGTTTCGGTCAAATTTCAACTTTTTAGCATTAGTCGTTTAGTTGGCTGTGCGACGGTGAATTAGTCAGTCAGTCAGTAACATTACAATTTTGTATGTACATTAGTGTGGGTAAAAAACAAAGTTCTGCCAGTTACCCCCTGGAATGGAAGATATGTCAATGAAGTTTCTAAAACAGGAAAAATAATTTTTTTTGCCACGTCCCAGAATACAGCCCTTTTGGTTTTTTATATGCAGCGCTGCCATTAAAGTCCGATCTCATCATATCGTATATCGTTGCTCATGGCTTGATAGTGGCTTCATTTTTGCCTTTGGTGGTTTTTTAAGCCGACCTCTAATTCTCGGCGCCACTTATGCCATCTCGGACCCTTCCCCCAAATGTCCAATTTTTTACGTGCTTGGCATTTCAATTTAAAAAACTGTTTTAATCGATTTTCTCAGAATTTTGTTTTTTTTTTTTTAACTTAGCGGTGTTTGTAAGTGGACTACTCATATTTTAATGAAAGTGAGACGGATGAATTTATTGACAACCTTTCTCCATCTGAACTATTAGCATTTTTTTTTGTAATTTTTTATACTTTTTCGTGCTATTTTGCCAGCCATTTTTTCTGCCATTTTAAACTTGCCCTATTAATCACATATTAATGGATATTAATTTTTTGTATGTTCGATTTAAGTGGACTGTGAAACTCTTCTGGCACTGGCAAAAATGAAGTCACTATCAAGCCATGAACAACGATATGCGATTTGATGAGATCGGACTTTAAATGGCAACGCTACATATAAAAAACCAAAAGGGCTGTATTTTGGGGCGTGGCAAAAGAAATGTTTTCCTGTTTTAGAAACATCATTGACATATCTTTCATTTTAGTTGGGGAATGGCACAACTATTTTTTTTTTGTATGGAGGTCGACCCGGGTAATGTACATGATGTATATATGTTAGACAGCTCCTTTTTACAGCAACAACCCCCTAACCTAAAATGTTATTTTTAGCATAAGTCATTCTGTAAAAGCTTCAAATTTAAAAGTTTATATGTATGTATATACATAATATATCCCTTTCAGACCTGACGCCAAACTAAAAGGAAATTTTTCATAATATTGGGAATGTATGGTCTCTTTATCTTAAAGAAATATAATCAATGTTTAGGTTTTACCATTTTTATATCCTTCAAGGATTTTCAAGACACAAACAATTGATGCATCTCGTTTAAATTTTTAGCTAAAACGCATTTTTATTTCATTAAATGACTACAATTGGCTTGAAACATTAAAATTTATAATTTTTTTTTTTTTAATTAAAAACAAAACTTACTTCTGCGCCATATTTTGGCAAAAATGAAATGTGATGCTAGAATTTCGCAATAATTCAAGCAACGGTTAAGCGAACAGCGGATAATAAGAAAAACAAACATATAGGGTTGTCATAGAAACCAATATTGTCAGAATTGGTTTTAAAACCGACAAGAAAAAATGCGTTGGTGTCATAGAAACCAATGTTATCGGTTTTTTATTGGAAATAAACCAAGCAGCTTACAGCTCTTGTTTTTTTATTGCAAATAAATATAGTTGCTACAAACTTAATTTTTATTTAACAGTTAGATTTTTTTCCACAGATAGAAGTAAATAAAATTGATAAATTGGTAAAATAATGTTTCCGGTAGTCTCCGGCAGCGGGCTGCTGCAAATTTGCAAAAGTCTTCTTCTGACTTTTTCTGCTAACAAGAAATATGCAACAACAGCAGTGGTCACTTTACTTATTTATAACGTTAAACAACAAATTTGTTTATATTTTTAATAAATTGGCTTTATAATTACATATTTTTCCAAAACAATAAAATTACACAAATTAAAACAGCAAATGCATAAATGCATAACTGCTGATGTCATTTTATTTTCTTTATAAGCACTTATCACCTTTTAATTATTTGATATCAATTATTTTCACAAAAAACACTTTTACTGATATTTTAATGAAAAAAATATATGTGTTTAAGAAATCTGTTCCAATTAGAACGTTAAAACCCAAAGCTAAAAAGAAGATGTGGTTTAATGCTGATATAAAAGCCGCTATTCACCGCAGAGATTTCGTGTATAAACGATGGAAACGTTTTAAAATTCCAGATTTTCATGATGAATATTGCAAAGTACGAAAGGAAGTAAATAAAATGATTAAAAGAGCAAAATCGGACTTTTATGCCAAGCGGTTTTCATCTGCCGTTGGTTCAAAACAAACATGGAGAGAAATACGTGAAATTGGTGTTGGAAAATCATCTACTGTGGACACCTCAAATATAAATTTGGAAATGGTCAATGAGAAATTTACAAATCTTCCTAATGTCTCTTCAAATTTATCGTTTTTTGATTCAAGTCAGAGTACAAATCGTCATAATAATTTATTCAGTTTTAATTGTATAAATGAAAATGATGTACTGACTAGCTGTCTTAATATTAAATCAAATGCCGTCGGTTTGGATGAGATTCACCGAAAATTTTTGAAACTGATTGTTATGATAATCCTACCCCATATAACTTATCTTTTTAACAATATAATAACAAAGAGTGCTTATCCACAAAGCTGGAAATATGCAAAAATAATACCAACACCGAAAACAAACAATGACTTTCGACCAATTGCTATACTTCCTTATTTATCAAAAGTCTTTGAAAGGTTACTACATAATCAAATAAGCAAATATATAAATGAAAATAACCTACTTACAAAAAGGCAGTCAGGATTTCGCCCTGGGCATAGTTGTATAACCGCCTTAATTGATGTATCTGAAGAAATACGTGGAAATATTGATGATGGCAAAGTCTCGTTTCTTGTTCTTCTAGATCACTCAAAGGCATTCGATATGGTAGACCATGAAATTCTCTGCTGGAAGTTACACAGAATGTTCAATTTTACCGCGGCTTCTGTTGGTTTAATGTCTTCTTACTTTACGAATCGTAAGCAGTCAGTATTCTTAAACAACAAAATCTCACAAATGCTGCCAGTCCCAAAGGGTGTACCCCAAGGATCAATTCTCGGACCCTTACTGTTTGCTCTTTACGTCAATGATCTACCCACTCAATTACAATATTGCAATGCCCATTTGTACGCGGATGATGTCCAACTTTATATTAGTAGTAGCCTTAGTAACATAGGTGTTGAAAAGTAAAATATGGAACTTAAACGTGTCCAGGTTTGGGCAAATGCGAATGGTTTGTGTCTTAACCCACAGAAATCTAAGTGTCTTGTAATAACTAAGAAAACAATAAAGTTGCCTTTTGAACCAAGGATAATGCTTGACACTCAAAAAATTGATTTTGTAACATCTGCTAAAAACCTTGGTATTGTATTTAATAACACACTTACGTGGTCAGACCACATCAATTTTGGAGCTGGGAAGACATACGCAAAGCTAAGGACCCTATGGAACACTCAACATATAACCCCACTTAATATACGTATTTTGCTGGCAAAAACATATCTTATGCCATCATTGTTATATGGCTGTGAAATATATGCAAGTTGTGATTCTGCCAGCCGTAAAAAACTGACAAATACGTACAATGCAATTTTGAGATATGTGTTCAATTTGCGGAAATATGACCGGATTTCTAAATATATGACAAAACTCTGCAATGTCACATTATTTAGTCTAATGAAAATAAGAACCTTAATGCTTCTACACAAGATTATCAACACTCTTGAACCAGTCTATCTGTTTGATAAAATCTTATTTACACAATCAGGAAGGTCAAAAGACATTATTCATATAAGATATCGAACTTTAGTATCTGAGCGGCAATTTTACGTCCATGCAATCCGTCTTTGGAACTCGTTAACACCGACCACACAGTTTATACGCAACGCACTACACTTTAAAAAAGAATTGCTAAAGCATTATAGATGATTTACTCTGTCAAATTAAATATTTCTATTGTGTTTTATATTAATTAATTTTGTTAATAATAATTATCTGTATTCATGTAACAATTTTAAATGAATACTTATTGTTAACGTCATGTTTCTATACAATTTAAAAATCCATTACTATAACTATAAGATTTTAAATCTTGTTGTATTGGAAATCAAATAAATAAAATAAATAAAATAAAATAAATAAATATAATATTTTGTTAATTTTTTTCAAAAAAAAGTAAAAGAAAAAATAATAAAAATGTAAACAACAGCTGTTTCGATATTGGTTTTATTTACATTCGAAATTAACAAAACCCACTTGGTTTCGTGACACCAAATGAAACCAATATTGGTTTTCAAAACCGACAATTAGCAAAACCAATATTGGTTTCTATGACAACCCTGATAAAGAACATATAGAGACCGAAACCCTCCTGCACAATCGTTGCATCAGGCCTTACGCATGTGTCAGGTGCACTTAAATATATATGTACAATGCACATTTGCACTTTTAAACTTTAACAGAATGATTTTTATGCTAAAAATAATATTAATGGGGGTCCTGCTGTAAAATTTTAAAGTCAGAAAATAAGGACCAGTCTAATGCACGTTTGATGATTTTATTGTCAAACACACACTAATGGGATACATTAATGAGCTGTAGTTTTGAAACATAATTTTTTATATCAAAATTTTTGTTTGTTAAAAATTCTTAAAAAATGCAAAAAAATTTTAATTAATTTAAGAATTTCATAAAACGCAACATTTGTATGGGAGCCCCCCTAAAAAGTGGAGATAAGGGGCCAGTTTATCTCGAGAAAATGTTAAGGACAAAAAACTAATTGAGGTCGGTCATATATTTTATCTTACTAGGGGCGACTCCTAAGCATTTATGGGACTTTTTTTCAATATATTTCTATAGTCTGCATTGAAAATTTTGTATGAGAGTCCCCTTAAAGAATGGAGATAGCGGGTAGGTATGTTGGAAATAAATGATTGAGATGAAAAATAAAGTGGGGTTGGTCATACATTTGACCCAGCTAGGGACATCCTAGGCGCTGCAGGGGCCAAATTAAAGAATTTCATTAAACGGCGAAACAGGAAAAATGTACTATCATCTCCAATTATCGTTAGTTTATCTGAACTAACTCTCAAAAAAAAATCAAAACAAAATAAAAATTGATGATTAATAAAATAAAATGATAATTATATAATAATAATATTAATAAAAGTATTAAATAATATATTTTTAAGATTTAATTACTTCTTTTTATCTATTTTAAATAAAATCACACTAACAACACAAAAAAAATGTCAAAATGAAACAAGAATGAATCGTGGTTTATATCGTCGTATAGACATAGCATATATCTTTAGGTTATTTTAGAGCTGCTGCAAGTTGTAGTACATATTTCACATTTTCAATATCTTCCATGCGTTCCCCCAAAATGTATGCAGGTGTGAAAATCCTCGAAAACCAGGTTGATTTTACATTTTTCGGGAGTGATTTTGCTTTATAGTTACTTCATGTTAATTTAACATGATTTTACAATAACTTGCGAACAACATTATTTTCTTTTAAAATAACTAAAATTCATGTTAATTTAACATTCCCGTAAGGTAAAAGCAAAATGACATTCGTATTGAAATAACACTCTGAATCACGTTGAATGAAAATTATTTCAAGTTGAAACAACGTGAATTTCATGTAGAATAAAATTGGTTTGAGTTTGAAATAACAGTGAGAAGAAACTTCAGTTACAGAGACAACATATGCGTTAATTTAAGAAATAATCTAGAGTTTAGATTCTAAACACTTACCCGCGGAACCAGAGAGAGATAGAAAGAATATAATTATTTATTTTCCTGAAACATACGTTTCACTTTTCGTTTTCCCCTTTGTTTACAGAAGCACTCACAATTAAAAGACAACAGCAGAATAGTCCGATATGGTTTTCGTCATCATTCTTCTTTGAAAATTTGATGTACTGTTTAATTTTCAATGACATGTGTTCTCCTGTAAAAACAGGAAACGCATTTAGACTTCAAATAATACTGATTTTTTTATTTATTTAATATTTACCTATGGCATAAAAGTCTTCTATCATATTTGGAATTAGTTGACTATCGTTATGGCTTCTGTTCCATATTGCGATAGTAAAAAACTCGTGTCCCTGTGTCTTTCTTTCAAACATGAAGCGAGTAATATCAAATTTTCTTTTCACAAGTTTAAGTTAAGTTAATATTCGTATCACCTTTAGAATTAACACTTAGATTTAAATCTTCTTCTTCATTATTTTGTGTCACTTTTAATGCTGGAGGTTTTCGCTTTGGGAATGGAGATCAATTGATTTATATCCGGATAAATAACATAGCCATTATTTTCGCTGTGCGCTTTGGTCATGCAGATATAGCAATCAGTGATTAATTGGATACCTCCATTCAACTGACTTACCGAAAAGCAAATACTCCTCCATGCTTACAAAACACCTAGAATAAAATACGTTTGGATTTCATGGCTTATTAACAAATTTGGATAAGTACTGAAAATAAAATTTATAAGATTCCAAAAAGATTTTAGTTAACTTTCTTTGGACATTTTTTTTTAATAACGTAGACAGACCACAAACAAACTAATGGCCGTTTTCTCATTACACGATTATCTTTTTTCCCAACGAAAAACTGCACGTAAAAGGAATTTGATTTTTTATTGTCTCATTTGCTTCTATTCTGTCGCAAAGCTAACCAGCACTCAAGTGCAAATTATTTATTTTCCTTGCCGTACAGATAAATTCAATCAGCTGACTCCCAACTTTTGCATGTGTTTTGAGATGTGTTGCCAACTAAAAGCAATGTTTTTTGTCGGTATACAGAGAAACTCAAAATCGGTAACGGGCAGTTTATCGCTCAAATAAAAATATGTTGACATTAAGTAACAGACAGTCTGTCGATACTTTGAGAAAATGGCCATATGGAAATGTGCCAACGCATTCGTTTTCCGTGATGCTTTGCAACATTACAATTATGTAGTCATCCAGTATTTTGAAATGGACCGATAAGTGAAAGCATACTACCTAAAACCGCAATAAGCTACATAAAGATAATAGTAGCATTTTTTTTTTTTTTTTTTTTTTCTCATTATTTTTTATTGAATCTTCATATTTTAAATATGAACTAACAATAATTAATCAAATCTTAACCTAATACGTTATTTTACGTCCTGCCAGTGCCAGACAAAAATTTTCTTCATCACGGGTTCTGTTCACTTATATAGGTGTTTATCGCTCATCTAATTGGGTAAGTGCTGCAGTGTCTCTTCTTCTTAAGCGAGTTTGGCCGCCATGGTTTAAAATATTTCGAGCTAGTGGATTTGGGTGTTGTTCAAGCCTTTTTAAATATTTTACCGCATATTTTGTAATCATAGTTTTTACTAAAGGAACATTGAGATCCTTGTGAATATTTGAGTTTTTAACATACCAAGGGGCAGCTGTGATTATTCGAAGAAGTTTATTTTGGCGCCTTTGAATTTTTTCGATATTAGAGGCCGAGGCAGTGCCCCATAGTTGAATACCGTAGCACCAGATTGGCTTTAAGATGGAGTTGTAAAGTAAAAGTTTGCAGTCGAGACTTAGGACAGAGTTTCTTCCAGTAAGCCAATGAATTTGGATGGCTTTTAGTTTCATTTGAGATAATTTTGCCTCTATATGGCTTTTCCACGTTAAACGGCGATCTAGATGAATACCGAGGTATTTTACATGCGAATTTTGAGGCACTAAATGATTATTGATTTTAATAGGGGGGCATGTTTCCCGACGCAAGGTAAATGTTACATGTACGCATTTTTGCTCATTGACCTTTATCCTCCATTGCTTCAGCCACAGTTCGAGTTGAAATATATGATCCTGTAGGTATCGAGATGCTTCTTGACTGTTTTCGTGCACGCTTAGAAAAGCTGTGTCATCAGCAAATGTTGAAGTTTGGGTGTAGTTGTTTATTGGCATATCCGAAGTATATATTAAGTATAAAAGTGGGCCTAGGATGCTTCCCTGAGGGACTCCAGCTTCAATTGGTTGAGGAGAGCTTAAATAATCACCTTCTTTAATAATAAACTTTCGACCGACTAAGTAGCTTTCTAACAGCTTGTGTGTGTTTACTGGTAAGTTTAGCTTCAATTTATGTAATAAGCCTTCATGCCAGACTTTGTCAAAAGCTTGAGAAACATCGATGAAGAGAGCGGAACAATATTTTCTTTCTTCAAAGGCTTTTCTTATTGCGTTTACTATACGATGGGTTTGCTCAATTGTGCTGTGTTCTCTTCTAAAGCCGAATTGGTGGTTAGGAATACATCTGTTTTCATTTAGAATTGGGGTTAATTTTGACGCTAACAGCTTCTCAAACAGCTTTGATATATTTGAAAGTAAACTTATAGGCCTATATGACTCAACTTTTGTGTGATCCTTTCCTGGTTTAGGTATCATGATGACTAAGGAAACCTTCCACTTTTGAGGATAGTATTCCAGGCGTAAAATAGCATTAAAAATTAAAAGAATAATTCTCCTTGCTATGCTGGGTAGCTCAAAAAGCATTTTGTTGCTGATCTTATCAAAACCAGGAGCCTTCTTGGGGTTTAAATCACAAATAGCCTTTTCGATTTCTCTTATCTCAAATCTTAGGGGAACAGCTGCTCTAGCAGCAACAGGAGGTAACTCGACCGCCATATCGTGAGATATGTTAGGGGTAAATACGTGTTTTAAATGATTAACAAACAGATTTCCTTTTTCAACATCATTTCTTGCCCAACTTCCATTCAAGTTTCTTAATGGCGGATTAGCGACAACTGGCCTTTTGAGGTTTCTAGCTGCACGCCATAATGAGTAGTCTGATTGTGGAGTTGCATCAAGTTCCTTAAGATATTTTTCCAGAGAAGCCGTTTTCTGAGTCTGCAGTAACTTTCTCAGCCTTTTTGTACAGTCTTTTAGTAAGTTCTTAAGTTGAGGGGATCTGTGCAATTGCCACTCTCTACGAGCTCTCCTTTTTTCAGACAAGAGACGCTCGACATCTGAGGAATATATTTTATTATTTTTGGTTTTTTTGGGGGCAATGCTGGAATGTTGAACAGCTAGTTTTAGAAAACTGTCAAAATTGACAATAGAGCGATCTATATACTCCGGTGTGCTAAGCGGAATATTTTCTGTGCAATGGGTACTGAGATATTTTTTATATTTTATCCAATTTATATGTGTAGCTGACGTCGCTATGTGACCAGAGGGAGATTCAATTCTATTGGTGTTTTTTATAGTAACAATTGTAGGTGTGTGATCAGAGGATAATTCTATGGAAGCTTCAACGTAAATCGTTTCTGTGGGGATGTTTTTAACCACGCCAAAATCGATGACATCTGGAATTTTTTGCGGATCAGCAGGCCAATATGTTGGTTGGCCGCTCGCGACAACATTTAAATTCATTTTAGAGATTGTATTAAATAAAACACGACCCTTTGGTGTTATAAGTCGTGACCCCCAGAAGGTATGTTTTGCGTTGTAATCGCCAGCAGCCAGGAAACAGGGCCCCAGTGACTTATAATATTTGTAATATTGGCTTTCTGATATTGCAAATCTAGGTGGTGAATATAGAGATGAAATAACTATGCTTCGATTTAGCTCTTCGACACAAATGTTCGTAGCTTGGAGATAATCTTCACGATGATCACACATTGGGTAGTGTTTAATTCGGTTTTTTATTAATATAGCAGAACCTCCACAAGCTCTATCTCGAGGGTCCTTGGTATCATATATAGTATAACCATTGATTTTAAACGTATTTCTTGAGGTCAAATGAGTTTCAGAAACCATCATGACATCAATTTGTTTATTTTTAAGAAAGTATTCTAATTCATTTTTATGTTGGCGGATGCCGTTTGCGTTCCAAAAACAAATTTTTAAACAGTTCATGGCTTGTTAAGAATAGCTTGCAATAACATCGATTGCATTCTAAGAATTTCCTGCATCATATTACCCATTGTGTTTGTAAAATTATTTACTGTTTGCACTAATGTTTCCATGGTTTTTTCTAGACGACTTAGATTAGAAACTGGAGTTTCGTCATTACTTGACGAAGCGCCTTGCATTGGTACATTGTTTGATTTTAAAACGTTAGCATAAGAGGTTCTGTTACTACTAGGCTGCGGAGCCTGAAGATCATTACTGTTTACTTGATTCGTTACCTGCATTTGAGGGGGATTAGTTTTCGGTCCAACCGACTGCTTGACGATAGTATATACAGGGCATCCTCTATAATTGGCAGTGTGATTACCACCACAGTTGCTGCATTTTTTTACGTTGGGGTCGGTTTTAGACTTATCGCAAAGAACTGTACCGTGTAGCTCACCACATACTACGCAAACAGGGGGTAAATAGCAGTATGCCTTAGTATGGCCAAATTCTTGGCAGTTCAAACATTGAACGGGACCACCTCTTTTGTGCGGCTCCTCTATAGTTACCTTTCTGTACAGAATGTATTTTAAATCATAGATGGGATGCGTTTCATTTTTTTTAAGCTTAACGTCGCCGGGTTCAAACTCTACTCGAAAAAGTGGTTGGGGAATTTTTCTCTATTTTTAATGTTTACTACATGTTTTACCTTGAAGCCTTTTTCTTCTAGGAATGTTTTGACCTCTTCTGGGTCCACACATGAGTCAATACCCTTAATCACTACCTGAAGACCTTTACTGCTTTTCAGTTGGTATGTATAAAAGTTTTTTTTTAGTGCTTCAAAGTTGTTTATTACTTTGCGAAAGTCATTCTCATGATTGACTTGTATTTTAGTCTCGTTTATACTACCACGCTTGATAGCCGCTACGTAAAACGAATTTTCACCTATCACTGATATCAAACTCTTTATGAGCTCATTTGAATTTTGTTCCCTAAGATATATCGGGGGAGGCTTTGACGATTTTATGACGTTTGGTGCTTCAGAGGATTCATCCTCCAGAATTGCAAAACGATTTTGAGTATTTATTTTATCAAAAGTTGGTACTTTTGAGGCCGAAGCAACTGCTGCAGAGGTAGGGCTGCGTCCCCGTTTGAGCACTGTTATGTACCTGTCCATACCAACTTGTACTGTAGGCTTTTGAGAAATTTTTCCTTGAGTTACTGAGTTGTCCATAGCGGCTGTTTTGGGGTTAACCGTATCATCACTTATTAAAGTTTTTTTTGGCTCTGCGGCAGCGCCTGCAGTTAACAAACTTGTTATTGTAATACGATCGACCGTATTTGTAAACAAAGAAGGTGAGAGGGAACGCGTTCGAGTAATAGGTTTAGCCGTTAGGTAATTGCTATCATCGATTCTTTTTTTTGTTTCTACTTTTGTTTCGTCAACACTCACTGTAACATATGCATTTCTTTCATTATGTTTAATTGTTTTTGCATTGTACGCATTCATAAGTTTTTTTTTTTTTATTTTACAGTTTGTTTAATTGTGCTCTTCTTGTTATTTGTTGTTAAAAACCCCGATAATAAAAAAGAAGAATAAACAAAAACAAGAAATGTTTTTGCTTAAAATGTATGTTTGTATGTTTATGTATGTATGTTCATACATACATTTTTTTATTAAATTATAACTTTTATTATTTTAAGTAGCATTGAAAAAAAATGTTTATGAAAATTCAAATTTGGATGTTTTCACTAAATATGTCGTTATTTTTTAACATTTTGTCCAGCGATAACATTTCGAGCTTACTACGTTTGTAACAAAATACATAATATTTAGGATACATAACTGTTAAAAACAGTTTTTTAAATTTCTTTATTGCCGTACTGGAGTGAATTAATATAGTGAATTTTGAAAAAACATAAAAATCACATTTTTGTCAATTCCTGTAGCTCAGTAAATCTTTTTCTTTTTTATAATACTAACATTTATTTTCGCCCAACAAACACGAAGTCAAACCTTTGATATGAAACGACTTTATCATTTGATATCAAACACAATTCTCAAACGTTTTTCAAATGTTTGATTTTTACATTCAAATTTAAATTGATAATGATTTGAAAATAAACATTTGACATCAAATCATTTATCAATTTGATGTCAAATTGAAATAAAATGTTAAATTTAAATCAAAACTAAACTTGGCAATACTAAAGCGAAAAATAAATGTAAACCTTAAAAATGGCGATTAAAGTTAAATTTTTACTTCGTGGTAACATGTGTTTTTCGAGTGAACGATTTATTTCTTGTTTAAAATCAAAATTATTTGTGAGTTGTTACAATGATTAAAAATACGAATTAAAAAAAAATAAAAGGGGAAAGTGAAGAAAAAATAAGGTTGTTGTATGATCGCGGTGCTACAATCCTCAAAATAAAAGGATGCCAGTTATTTCGTCTTTGCAAGAATTAGACGGAAGGAACATTATTTCATATTTTAGCTATGGTGCCGAATGTTTATCTCACAGTTTATTTAAAGAAATAATGAATTTAAATTAAAAAAATAAAATATTTTTATTTATGTTCCACATTGTGTTGTAATCCACATTTGAAAAACGTTTAAGAATTACGTTTGAAAGCAAATTGAAAATAAAGGCATTTTTCAATTTGAAAATAATTTCCCCTTTTTGTTGTGAATGATATGATTTTCAAATCATTATCAAACGTTTGTCGTTTGAGAAAACGTTTGATTTCAAATCATTTTCAATTTGAAATCAAACCTCCGTGTTTGTTGGCCGGGAGTAGTATTTGTATGGGATCTATGTTCAAATATGGGCCGATTAAAATAAACTTTAGTAGGATGATTGCAATAAAATAAGTTTGGACCAAATTTGGACATAATATGGGAAATTGTGAACCGATCATCACAAAACTCGTTTGAGTGATTTCTAGTTTTATAAAAACTAAATTTCAATGCTATAATACAATTTGCCCACGTTTTATGAATATCAAATGCTTTGCGGAAGGTCGCTTTATATGGGACATATGGCAAACTATGGACCGATTATCACATCGTGTAATTTCTAGCCATACAAAGCTAAGTTGTAACAAATTGCAGCACAATTTTCATAATCGTTACGGTTTACAGCGTTTTTAATTGTGACTAAATCTTCTTTAAATAGTTAAGGTGTTGTAATTTCAAGTCTTATGATCCTACGAAGTTAAGAGTTTGATTTCTAATCACATAAAAGAATTTTGGCAAAATTAAATTAAAATTGATGCATAAGGTTTTGTAACAGAAATGTCAATTCTCTGTTGAATTGTTCGGCCATGATCCAGACGACATGGCCAAATCGAATTAGAATAACACGAGAATCCAGAATATACATATATACTTCATGACGTCTTAGATACATTCTAAAACAGTTTCGCAGGGAATGACTGAAGAGCAGTAAGGACCTTCAGATAGTGATTAAGGGCATTGACCCAATTGTGAACTCAGATGTAACAAAATTGTTTTAAGAAGAGAAATGTAATTAATATTAAAAATCTGGAGTAAGAACGAGGCGACGTTAAACTTGACACAAATAAAACGCATTCCATTTACAGTTTTAAATATATCCTGCACAGAACCATCACGATAGAGAAGCCGAACAAAACAAATGGTCCCGTTCAATGATAAAAATGCCAAGAATTTGGTATGTGGAGAATTAGGTTGGGCAGACAGCATGAGGACGGCTCACTTGGGGCGTTATAGCTGCCCCTTTGTGATATCCCAATCCAGTGACGAGAGTCAGCCAGTATCAACCAGATTATTCCCAATACAAGATTGTAGTCACCTAATTACGATTATTATAAGAATCATAAAATATCATGTTATGAGCAAATATATTCGTAATATCACATCATAATATTTTCCCCTTAATCATAATTTGTTTTTATTCATCCTATTATAATTAATAATTAATTAATCATTCTCTTAGCATGTTAATCATAATAAGTTTTGAAGTAATCATCTTGTGATACAAAATGTGTATGTTATGGTTAAAAGTAATCATAACATATTTGAAAAAATCGTATTATTATCAAAATATCGTTGTTATCGTTTGTCGTAGGTCGCAATATGGTCAATATTTTTTTGCACCAATATTAATGGACTTTAACAACAATAAAAAAAAAATACAAATTGTTTAGCAATGCTATTTTATTTAAAATTTTTTTAATGAACAATTTGTTAACTATTTTTTAATTTCTTTAAAATATAACGGCAGAACTTATGTAAAATTATTTTACAAAAGGCGCTAACAAAATATTATTAGAGTAAAAATATGTTGCTTGCATCTTTAAGGTGCATGTAGACGATATGTTTTTTACATCTGACTTGTCAACTTTTCAAGTCACATGTAATTGTGCATGTCTGTCAAAATTGCTGTTTTACAGAAGGTTTATAATACTCGGTCACAAACGCACATGTAATATGCTTCTGACATTGTCTGTTTTTTTCGCATAGTTATTGCATAAACCAAAATAAAAATGCCGCCACGAAAATTTTTATTTACGCCGTAAAATAGTTTAGCCGTCTTAACATATTTTTCTTTTAATTAAAAGATACCAACTTAGGATATTATAATGAAAAGTGCCCCTGCAGGCTAGCTAGTAGTGAGCTAGTCTATAAGCCCCGGGGTTGCGGGTTCGATTCCCGCCTGAGACTCTGGCTTCTTTCCTGCAGACAAGCGTAGAGCTTCGCGGGGATTTTCATAGGGAATTAAAAAAAATGTATACATATATTTACATAAATTCTATTCAATGGTGGGATGATCATACATATCTCGGTATTGTAAAATATTAACTTCAGCCGGCAAATGATTCCGTCAATAGTGGACGCCACTGTTGGTTTCTTCTCGGCATAGATTTCTGATGGCTTGTCAGAGGAAAATAGAGCACGCTCTAATTGAAATTTTGTCAGATGACTTTGCATCTGACTTTTTCAGAAGCAAAGGTAAAAAGTGGGAAATTTGACATGTCAGATGACAAAAACATGTTGTGAACAATCGCCTTAAGCATACATACACGTACAGAAAGTTATCATTATTTAGTTGTTAGAAAAATAATTTTTTTCAGAGAACATTGAAACGTTTACAGAAAATATAATATCGCTGATATTAAAAAAAACAATTTTTTGTGTTCGTCAACAATATATTGTTACAATAAATATAGTGAAGTTGCCGTAGCAATGCCGGCCCATATTTTTCTCATCATCATGACAACTTCTACAGTAGTCATTTTAATCAAGACCCAGTCTCCCCGCATGAGTTCCTACCACCCAGTGCGCCGTCATTACCGATATCACTGTCCTTATCTGGTCTCTACCGAAAACAAGTAGCAAGCACTTTTTCGCCGCGTCGTAGCCAGCCCATAGCAGAAATGTTCGCCCTGCCATCTCTCTCGTGAGCCTTTCTGCACGCAGAGAAAAAACATGTTTCAATATGGTCACCTTCTACAAAACTGTTTTTTAAAGATGTTAACCATATTATGTTTAATTTAACCATATTATTGTCACCGAGAATCATATTATGTTTAAATTTGTCCTCCATCAAGAAGGCACAACCATATTATGGTTGTCTCTATACATGTTAAGGTTAAATGTGACAATATTTTGTTTTTAAATTATTTTCCTCTTTTCTAAGAGCAACATAGTATGGTTAAAAACAACAATGCTATTATAATTTTTAAACATATTTTAGTTATTATTAACCACAACATGTTCGGAGGCAATCATAATATGGTTGTGGCTTCTTGATGGAGAACTAGTTTAACCATAATATGGTTGTCGGTGACAATAATATGGTAAAATTAAACATAATATGGCTGAAATGTTCTTTTAAAATAGTTTTGTTGGAGCTGACCATATTGAAACATGTGTTTTCTCTGGGTGTGTACGACTCACGTCTTATTAGAGTCATGCAGCGAGACATTGAAATGCCGATCAGACCGTCGGCGAACATGTTGCTAAGAGATAGATAGCCCTTTTCGGCCAGGCCATCTGCAGTTTGGTTCCCTAGGCACCCACTGTGCCCTGGTACCCATGCCAGCGTTACCTTGGAATGTTCCGCAATCTCATTTAATCACATCCGGCATTCCACAGTTATCATAGATGTTGCACAGTGGTACCAATAAAGAGTAAAAAATTTCGTTGATTTTTTAATAACAAGACCCCACCTTACACAATGGTATATCTTTTTCGGAATATTTGCAATATTATCACTGCTGCATTGATTTAAACATCAGTAACTGCTAAGTTTAATTTTTAATAACAGATTACTTGATAATTGTATGGGGTTTCGAGAGCTTTAAAATAAAGTTAAAACGTTTTCTGTAATATTTATTGGATTTGTTTATACAATATAAATTTTTTTAATTTGAAATATTCCGCTGATTTAGCCTTCCGTTTAGAAAAATATGTATGCATATTAAAATGTATTCATTAATTGTGGGTCTTAGTATGTATTGTAATTTGTGATAGAGTTTTAAATCTGACTTTCCCCAGCTGTCGCTGCTATTTTTGTGTTTTTATCACCTTTAACAGGTGCATTGTTAAATGTTTTAGAAATTAGCTGCCTATTTTTGCTTCAACACTTTCTATCGTAGCTTTAGGTTGCAATGTATATCACTAAAAGGGATTTGTTCAATGTTTGGTACTCTGAAAAAGACCAGAAGAAAAACCAATAACGCTGTCATACATTACATTTTCATGAAAAGTGGTATAGAAAATGATGAACATAAGCATGAAGTTAAGCAATCAGCTCAAAATTTTCTTAGCAAACTATCGAAGAAGTGGATGCATGCACACAGAACAAAGAATGTTTTCAAGTCAATCTTTAAATATTAGTTGGATGATAAAAGATTATTTCCCAGTAAGGCCTCGTCAAGTTTTTTGGAAGAATACTTGCAGGAAGCACCATCAAGACCCGGACGACCGTTTTGGAATATTTAAAACGTTTTAAACATTTGAACTATACAAAAAACACATAAAGTAGTATCAGTGATTACATAGCGGAACGAATTGAAATTTTTTTGTGTTGATTAAGAATTGAATGTTGTTGAATTTAATATGTGGGACGCTGAATTTTTATTTTTTATAAATTTTTAAAAAAACAAAAATTTTTTTATTTTATTTATTTATGCTTCATAAATCTAATGAATTAATTTCTTTAAATTTTTCAAACATAATGAAGCAATTTCGTAATTTCATTGAAATTTTTCATTAAACTAATGACAACTTAATAATTCTTTCAAAAGAAAAATTCAACTAAGTGCAACTTCATATTTTCCATAAAAAATTTCACTAAATCAATGAAAACAAGATAAAGTTCTCTAACTTCAAAATACTTATAACTAGAAAATATTTTCTTCCTATAACTGCTGTAAAAACGTATTTTTAATTCCAGTTTAAGCGATAGACATGAAAATATATGAAAAAAAATTATAAATTTCAAAGTTTCATAACATCAATGAAAAAATTCATAAGGATAACGAAACACTGAATTTAGCTAAATGTTAGTAATAGGTTCAAACACAAACAACGAGAAAGAAACAACAAGAGCAAACAATTCTCACATTCTTTTTTTAATTGTTAATTTAAATACACAAAATTTACGTAGTAGTACAAGCCGAAATGGAAAGAAGCAAGATGAAGGTCGTCCCTGGCTGGAAAATGAATTAAATAAAATTTACTAAAAGGTAAGCTTATACACGTAGAACATAGCATGATGTAACAGAAATATATAAACGAAATAAAATTAATATAACTTGATGATTTGAAACAGGAATAAAAAAAAAAATTAATTCACAACAACTAAAAACGCACATTGAAAAAATGGCTGAAATAAATAAACATAAATATATACATGGTCATAAAAATGACCAAATTTAATCAGTAATTTAATGAATTTATGTCATTTAACAAATTAAAATTTGTATCGATCTTATGAAACATTTAACTATCGGCGGGCTAATGTAACATTCTTCATTAATCCAATAAAGGGTTACATAGGTTGACTTTTAATGTAATTTTTCTTGGATTAAAGTTAAAATCCATTGGATCTGTGAAGAAACTGCTTTCAGTGTACTGGTCAAATTTAAAACCAATGTAAGCACGGCCTTAAGATAATATTGCTGACGTATTTTGAATTTTTTTTTGAACTGAATATGGTGACCCGTTTTCAAGTTATTCCAATATGTATATGTAGCGGAAGTGCCTTAATTTTGGCCATAATGGTATATCTCGAAAAGTCGAGCTGATAGAAAAACTAAGTGCAGATTTGGATTCAGCGTCCCAAATATCCTTAAAAACCACATTCAGTTCTTAATCAAAAAATTCCTTGTTCCATTGTATTATGAAATGATTTTGTATGTTTTATGTCAGTTAATTTGACACCAACGCAATCAAATCAATCAATTTTTGGCGTAAGATCGTGCGTAAGATGTGTGAAGATACCAGCCAGAGCTGCAATGACAGCCTTGCTCTCCGTAAATATACATTTATCTCTTAATATACGATGGTACCTCAGCCAATATGCTGCCCGTCTTATGGCAGAGATTACCGCCTGCAAAACACTGCTACCATCTAGCAGCCTTAAAGGGACCTTTATACCCAATTGCTCGATGAAGGAAACTCCACCCACCCTACTGCCCATCTTAGAACCATTAGTATAGACCCTTAGGGCCGGTTGCAGAGGTCGCGTATTGTCGAACGGCTCATCACTATTGCCATGATGAACTGTGAAGAAAGCACCGAAAAAGGGTTCCAGAGTGCAATAGTCCAGTCCCGCCAGGTCACATGATGCGAGCAGCGTGACCCTGGTATAACCATAACCCGCGTAGACCATAGGACCACCGCCCCCTGCCATGATGTCAACAGGCATCCAGTTCAATAAAGTGAACGGATCGGTTTTACCACAGCCTCAATGATCTATTTAGCGCCCCTGGGGCCAATGTTCTCCAGGTCCTGCCCACTATGGTCACGAAATATTCGGTAAACCATTATAAAGGAATATAGCTCGAAATATTAGTAGTACAAATACTGCAGGACTTATCTTAAGCACCTACATATGTTAACGTGAACCGTCGCACAGTGGCTGAAAATCGTTTTTCGTTGGCCAAAAATCTGTAACTTTTGAACCGAAGGAGATATTTTAGTGAATTCTTTTTTAATCGACAGATAGATTCTTAAACTTTCTCCACTTTAAATTTCATTAAAATCGGTTGTGTAGTTATTGGGGAATTTAAGGGCAAAGTGGAACTTAATTTTTTTTATAACTTTAGCGTGCAATTTGGTTTTTTTATTTCTTTTAATTATTTAAAAATGTAATTTTTAGATTTAAATAATAATCATTAACATTTTTTGTAATAATGGGACACTCAAAAAAATTAAATGTTTACACTAAAAAAAAAATTTCAACATTAAAAAAAATAGTAAAATCCACTGGAAATTTTGCTATTATTGCTGAAAAATAAACAATTTTTTCCTTTCAAATTTGTTTACACTTATTTATTCTATTTATTTATTAAAACATTTCATACATATGTGGATAAAAAAAACCTTTTAAAAATAATAGCAGCAATAGATTTTAATAGCTTTTGTAACAATGTGAGGTTCTGTTTGTTATTATTTTTTACTAATAAAATTTCTGTCTTAGATCTAATGAATTATAACTATTGTTCATTTAATTGAAAGATAATAATAAACGATTTTGTGAACTGTAGCAGACATATTTCTCCATGGGTACTTGGTTGTTTATATTTTTGCAGTTTCCTTAGCAAAATCTCCAAATTTTCTAGAGTCAATTTCTTCATTGCACGCAAGTACTTCTAGGATTATTTTAAATCTAAAAATTAGGTTAAAATCAACACCTGTTATTTCAGATGCTGTTTCTGGATCTGAAAAGAATCTTCTTGTGGTATTGCCATCATTTGTATTGCCTGGCCCTTGTTTCGGCTGATCTATAATCAACCTAAATTTGCGATATTCATCTTGAACATGTTTCCTTTTTGAACTTCTTTACTCCTTGTTGGTTTCGTTGTTTCTTATTGATTCTGGAGATCCGAAATCCAAATCATAACTGATTTTTAGTATGTGTTCCATAAGTCGTATTCTTGCATGTAGTGGTGATAATCCAAATTCATGTGCATCAGTATTATCTAATGACACAAATTTAACAACGCATTGCATAGCTATAGGGTCATGGAATATTATTAGTCATAAAAACAGATAAAATAAAAATACCAAACAAAATTTAATAATCCCTTCTAAGGTGGGATTCACAATATACCTGTTTAGCGTAAACGCGTGTCTAAGCTCTTTATTCTACTATAAAATACGCTAGTGTGACCGTATTGTAACGGATAAGGATGAATAAGGGTAGCTATACGTTTTTCTGATTGTGTAATATTAATAAAATTTTTTATATGTACTACCTGTATTATTTTCGATCACGATCAATTTTCCCTATATCATAAATTTTGTTTGAAGACAATAGCACATGATTTCTGTTGTTTTTGCAAACATTTTTGCGGAATAAAAAAACATTTAAAAAAAAAAATTTTTTTTGAGTAATTTCATTAAAATTACCTTTCTATCATTGGTTTTACCTTCTTAATCCCTTTTGATCCGCAAAAGTTCTATTCTACTAAAGTTGAAATTTGACAAAAATATAGTAGTTTAGAAAATATGTCCTAACATCTCAAATATAAATAACACAACAGTCGTAAATATTACCTTTTTAAAGGTAACAAGACTACCAACCTAGCAAAAAAGCGGGCAGGTCATTATCGCTGATAGTTTTTGTGCAATGATAATATCTTTCGGATTAAATATAAAAAAAAACACTTTTTTCTGAATTAAAAAAAAAAATAAATAAAATTAAAATTTTTGAAATCGGTTACAAGCAAAAATTGGACTTTTGGCCAATGAAATAAAATTTTCAGCCACTGTGCATCGCACAGTGATCCGTCCCACAGGCAAAACTTAAGATTATCTAATAAAATGCTTAGAATATTTATTTAATATAAATTGTTGTAAAGCCAGCAAAGTACCTTAAATAGATTTGTAAGTAGAATTCATCATTTTCACTTTTTGTTTACAGACAGCAGATTCAAAAAATTTTGAGCTAGAAGGTTAAAAAACCCATTTCAACTGCTTAACTAAAAAAAATTGTTTACCACTAAAAGTACAAAAAAAGGAAATAATTGTTGGCCACAATATTTCTGAGAAAATCTTTGTATTATCGTAAACTTTGAGATTTTTTTATTGGAACTCACCGAAATTACTTTAGTTTTGAAGAGTATAATTAACTATTTTTCAGAGTATCTACATTTATATTTAAGATTTTAGTACTTCTAGAATTTTCTGCCGGAAATATTAAATTGCATTTATTTCTTCAGTCATATTTCCTATTAAAAAAAAAACAAAAAGTTGTTTGTAGGTACTGCGAAAATTGAAAATATTACTTTATAAATCTTTTTTCTTCGTTACTATAAAGTTAACGTTAAAATTTATTGAGCCTTTTTTTAGAAATATATGTATACAAATATAAAAATTAACATAGAAAAATTTAAGATTATAATGTTATATCTTAAAAATATAAATATGTAAATAAAAAGTACCAAACTTGATTATTATTGATTTTTTGTTTGTAAAAAGGTTGCAGCAAATGCCCTTCTCCCGGTGCGAACAGTGTTGCGACAGTTCATATCTTATAAAAAATATAAACTTAAACTAGTACTTCAAAACTAGAAAACAAAAACTAAAATTTAAAAAGTAAATAAAAAAATAACCCCTATGAGAGACGGGAAATAATTGAAAAAAAAATCCGGTAAAGAATTAGCCATATTATAAATCATAGTTTCATTTTGTCATCCAACTTGAGCCAAATACTGGGTGCTAGTCCAGCTGACCCTCTTTCCATAGCAATAATGTTATAGTAAAACAGTAATCTTTTATATAAGTATTAATGATGTCAATCACATAAAAGGTCAAAGGAACTACCTTTGAGTCCTTATAAATTACATTATTTGAAAATCCCTTAAATCTAGAACCAAAATTCTTGCCAATACAATACCGTAATACATTTTTTTCAAAAAGTTTAAATTTATTCATTACCGTAGGACTTTTATAAAATAATTTTTTAAGTCTGTAACTTTCAGGGAAAACACACCAGGAAAAACCTTTTTGAATTTTGGTAAGAGGAAGTAGCCATTCCATGCGTTATCTGCTAAGTAGTTATCATTACAATTGTCATTATTCTGAAAACCTCGATAACTTCTTAATGTAGTAATGACCTATGTAACTACTTTTTATTCAGCTCAATACCAACTTATTACTTGTGTTGTTTTTCGTAATGAATATTTACTTACTGGTGACGAGCTCAATAACTACAAGCAAAGAAAAAACGTGGCTGTAGTAAACATATTCTAAGAGCAACATATTATGTTAAGATTCATGATTGTAGTCAGCATATTACGATTATTATTAAATTATATTATGACTAAATATATTCGTAACATAACATCATAATATTTTTTTCCTTAATCATTTTCTTATCCTGTTAATCATAAAACGTTAAGAAGTAATCATATTATTGTTATGGTAATCATATAAGATAAGAAGTAATTATACTATTGTCATGGTAACCATAATAAGTTAAGAAGTAATCATATTATGACACAGAACGACTTAAGAAAAAAAAATTTTTTTTGAATCGATTTTTTTTTAATTGCTGAACCACTCACTAACAAATAATTCGATAGACATATTTAAAACAAACGACATAACGTATAGCAAGTTATCATGTTATGACTATTAAATATTATGAAATGGTTGTGAGTAATATAATATGTTTTCAAAGTTAACATTATTTAGTTGTTAGAAAAATGGTTATTTTTCAGTCAACAATACTCAGATTTATAATTGCGATAAACATTGAAATGTTGCTGATATTAAATAAAAATAAAATTTTTTTTGTGTACGACAACAATATATTGTTATCATAAACATACAGTAGTTGCCGTAACCATGCTCAACCATATTTTGGTTGTGGTAAACATATTCTAAAAGCAACATACTATGATAACAGTTATGATTGTAGTCACCATATTACGATTATAATTGAACCATATTATGACCAAATATATTCGTAATATTACATTAGAATATTTTTCCCTTAATCATATACAGTGGTGCTGTCACAACAATAAAAAATAAATTGGAATCAGGGTTGACAATTGTAGTTTTTTGGTACAATTCAAAACTAAAAAGTACGCTGGTTACTCCCGTGACGCAATTGGTACTATTTCCAAATTTTTTAAACCTACATATTTATCAAAGTTATTTTTTGGGAAAACAAAATTTATTATTAATAATATATCCGTATGACGTGCTAAATTCCCAATTTTTCATATTTGATATATACACTGAAATTTATTGTTGAGGGAAAGCTTGCATCTATGCGCATTTCACTGGTTGCTTAGGCCAGATCGTCAGGAAACCTTTTCCAAAGATTTTAGAAAAGCTAGAAATATTATACAAATAAAACCTTAAATAGAATAAGAATTATAAACTCTCAAAGTCTTACTTGTAACTATATCAAAGCTTAAACAAAACAACAACAATAAACAGCGAGTTTATCTTTTTTACATTCCCCTACATATTTATAATTGATATTAAATAGCAACTCGTTATTACTGTCCAATTAAAATAAAAGCGGAGTTTAGTGTTTGGAGCAAATAGTCTTGCGAAAATGCAAAATGTCGTAGCTTTCTTATGAAATCTAAGGGAAACTCTATTTTTTGTTGTTGGATTTAACAACACAGCTATGATGTTTTGCATTTGCTCCTTTGAAAGACCATTTGCACCAAACACTGAACTCCGCTATTGTGAATATATTTTTGCACTTGTTCATTGAACGATTGCGATGCCACATTCTAAATTTAGTATCAGCGGCAGCATTTAAGCGTGAATTTTCTGATGATGACAAGTTTTTCAAAGATATAACAAACCACTTATGCAAAAGTTATACATAGTATGCTCTTCCTCTCAATTCAAGTTTATTTCAAATATTCGTTAACAAGACGGTTGTCACGTCAAGAAGTAATCAACAGAGTTTTGGAACAATAGAAGCCCACTCCATTATTATTTTACTCCGAATTATTTTAAAGGAGATTTTACAAGCGCTAAACTAAATTTAATTATATTCGGGCTTTCTACTCCATCTTGTTTCTGCAGTACATATTGAAAATTGTAAACACAATACATTTGTAAACACAATGCAATCCGAAGATGCTCGTATGCACATATTTTTAGAACGCTTAAAAATTTTATTTTCGTTTAAAATTCGAGATTGCATTTTGAGAAATATTCGTAAATTTTCCACAAAAAAGACGATAAATTCTAAAAAGTGTATGAAAAAGCTCTCTTTCGGCAATAGAAAATAAAAATAAAGGATTTCTCGATCCTAAAAACCGCATGATAAAGGGGGGGCTTGACCAAATACAATTTGTTTGCCTCTATTCTTAAATATTTTGGAAAACTAAATATTTTGAAAAATCCGGGGTCGAAATTAATTTTTGACCTATGGTATCTTTGGCAAAGATTCTTGGAATGACTTATAGAACAAGAATCACGCAAAAAAATTTTACCCACACTATTATTATGTAAATTTAATGATCATGTATTTTTTGCTATCTATACTTTACATGTACAAAAGAATTTTAGTACCATTTTTTTTTTGTTGTATTAAATTTTTGTTTTGTAAAATAAAAAAAATTTATAAAAAAATGATTTAGTAATATTGGGGTCGCAAAAGTACGATTTTAAAAGTTCGTTGGTACGATATAGGTTTTCTCATTTATCATCCCTAATATGGACACATAAGCATGTTTCTCGATGGGTCCCGAAAAGGGTGCACTCTCGTAAATGTGTTTTAAAATACTGTGGTGTAGGGTATCATATAGTCGGGCTTGACCGACCGTACTTTCTTACTTGTTTTATTGTTATTTTTGTGTGTTACATTATTTTAATTTGTAATTTTCTGAAACAAAAACTTTTTCTTTTGTTTGGTTATAGGAGGTTATCTCCGCATCAACTCATCCGATTTCAAAAATGTTTACCAATACTTAGAATGGGCCTTCAGGGTGGACATACATAAGTTTTATATCATTTCGGTAAAATAATAAGTTTAAAAATTATGAGCAAAAACATAAAAAAAATGTTTAGCAATTTTAACACCTCATGTACACTAGGGCATAACTTTTTTTGGACGCCATTATCTTATTATCATTATCCTACGGTCAATATTGTTTTGATAATAAAAAACCTTTTTTACTTGAATTTGGTGAAAAAAACTACACGCGCCAACAGCGATTTCTAGAATGTATTTAATATTATAATAAATAAAAAAAAGTTCATAAAAAACTTTTATTAGATCATATATCCGGTTTCCCAGATTTTTAACATGTAAACTTGGTTAAGGAGCATATAGACGACATGTCTTTGTCATCTGACATGTCAAATTTTCAAGTCACATGTAATTGTGCAAGTTTGTCAAAATCGCTGTTTATCATAAGGCTTATAATATTCGGTCACAAACATACATGTAATTTGCTTCTGACATTGTCTCTGTTTTTTTCGCATTGTTATTGCAGAAACCAAAGTAGTAGTAGTGCTCGGTTTCAAAATAGCAAGCCGCCATAAAAAGTTTTATTTTCGCCGTAAAATAGTTCAGCCATCTTAAAATTTTTTTCTTTTAATTCAAAGATACCAATTTAGGATTTTATAATAAAACGGTTTATATATATATATATATATATATAATATTATTAAAAAAGTAAATGCGTTTGGTGCCGAAACTTTTATGCGACTTCGAAAAAAATATATGTAATGGGTCTTAATACTTTTTTATGCTCTATTCCAGCGGTGGGCAGCGTTACCGTTATGCGACTAAAGTCGCATTTTTGCCCCTTTTTTAATGCCGTGCCACTTTTTTGACCCCTTTGTTTTAAATCCCCTTTTGTATCATTTTGTAGTTTTTTGTGCCCCTTTTGCCCCTTTTTGAACCAAATTTTTTTATACTGGCAATCAATGAAGGCGCTGTTCCTGCCAGCTTTTATATATGTCTCTTGAACAAAAAAAAAGTACTAAATAAGATATTTGTTTGTGAGTTTTCAATTCCCAAAACTAATTGTTTAAGACATGCAACAAAATTATTTCTTAATTCCTTAATATTTTTAAAAATCAATGTCTGAAAACCCTAAATACAAATCTACTTATTACATACTTACTAGAACGTACGTATAAACATATATTTTATATTCAGCAATTTGTATTCAGGTTTTTCTGTTTTTGATCATTGAGCACATATAATAACGGAACATTTTTTTTTAATTCTTTGGTTTTTTGTTTAAAATTCTTTAAATTCTTTTTAATGATCCCGTTGGTGATACATACATATTACATTATACTTGTTGATTTGAAATTAGTTTTAAGCAGAAGTAAAGAAGAAGTCGTATTGATTACAAGCTTAATGTTCTACAATAAATATACCATAACTTAAACGAATTACTTAATAAATGAATATTGTATTAAATTAAACCAAATTTAATATTTTTATTTAAAACTTCTACGATCAAGTTTTCATATCGAAAACCTTCTACACATTAAATTGGTGCCGAAACCCGGGAACAGTCCTTGAGCTGACTTATATCCCGCAATACGTTTTGAAAAACAAAGAAACTGCCGTCAAGCTACGGACACATACTTGAAATTTCGTGTATAACTTCAAAATAGAATGGAGTCAACTGCGGAGACAATTGAAGAACAAAATTGTATACTAAGACATATTCAACGTATGGTCACAATATTCAATTCTAAACCGGCAGAAGCTAAGACCAAAGGATATGTACAGACAGTGTTAGAGGATTTGGAACACAATTTTCGTGCGTTTAAGGCTGGGCATGAGCAACTTATCTGCGTTCTGAGGGATAAATCACTTCCTGAAAAAGATGTACCCTATATCAGTAACGAGGTTTATTATAAATGTTATGATACATATGTCTCTTTTAAAACAATTTTATTAGATTTAGTTTATGAGTTTGACTCTCCACAGACGCCAACCGTACACGCGAGTACATTTGCCACCGGCAGCCGGAACGAATCTTTTAACGCAGGTGCTCGACTTCCTAAAATTAATTTGCCTACCTTTTCAGGGGATTATCTAGACTGGATTTCATATCGTGATACCTTTGTATCACTTGTTCATCAAAGCCCTTCGCTTACAAAAACTCAAAAGTTCTTATATCTACAAAGCTCTTGCACAGGTACGCCGCTTTCCATTATAAATGAATACCCTACTGCTGATTCTAGCTACGATATCGCATGGGAGGCGCTTGAAAGAAGATTTCATAACGAGAGAAAAATCGTCGACCAGATTCTACAACGTTTATTTTCAATACCGCCTACCGTAGGTAACGTACAATCAGTACGACAACTACTTGATACAACCAGAAGCTGCTTGTCTCAACTAAAAGCTCTTAAAATTAACACATCTACATGGGACTCAATATTAGTCTACATGACGTCCCAAAAACTAGATCCCCAAACACGTAAAGATTGGGAATTATCACGCAAGACTAATACATCTATAGCGTCCATCGAAGAGATGCTTACGTTTTTGGAAACAACTTTCCGGGCACTAGAATGTGTTCGAGAGGAATGTAGTGTTAACTCAAATAAAAGTTTCAGCGTGCCTACTCAAGAAAGCCGTCGTAAGCAAACGAAGGTTATTCGAACCCACACAGCAGTATCTACCATGTTGGATGAAAACTGTCCTTGCTGCAAAAAACGTCATCCATTATACAAATGCTTTAAATTCGCAACATTGTCTCCGAACGAGAGGAAAAATGTCATTAATCAACATCGGCTATGTAGAAACTGTCTTCGAACTGGACATCTACAAACTGCTTGCAAATTGTTAACGAGATGTCAAAGCTGTGGTGAGCCACACCATACTGTGGTTCATAACGAGTTCTATTCAGGAAATAGTCCAAGCTTAACCCAAACAGCTACTACTACAGAAAATCCGAGTTTTGCCCAACCTGCTTTAACATCTACCCCTAATACAGCTACTGTGAGTACTCACCATTTAAATACAAACCAAATAATTCCAGCTTTACTTGCAACTCTCAAAGTAGTTATAAAAATAAATGACTCAATGCATTATGTAAAAGCACTTGTGGATCAAGGGTCTCAAGTTTCATTTATTTCTGAGGAGCTAGCACAACTTTTACCATTACCGCAGAACAAAACTCATATTGACATTGCTGGCATTGGTGGAACTAAATCCCTTACGGTTACAAGGTCAATTGACCTTAACCTCTATTCAACCTATGATATGAACTTCGAATTGAAACTAACGGCTCTTATTGTGCCAACAGTTTCCAAATATGTTCCCCCAAAAGTAACTGTGAACTTTAGTTCAGATCTTTCACATGTTTATCTTGCAGACACTAACTTCTTGCTATCAGAAAAAATTGACCTTCTACTAGGAAACGATGTGTATGGCGATATATTGCTATCCAATATGAACAGACTTGAAAATGGATTATTTCTACAAGAAACATATTTTGGCTATATGATTTCTGGATCCCCCAAGTCAATTACACCATCTACATCTAGAGTTTCTGCAAACCTGTGCTCATTGGAAAATCAGCTGCGCCTATTTTGGGAGCAGGAGGAAATTTTAGACGAAAAACCGCTTACACCTGAAGAAAAACTATGCGAAACCTTTTTTGAGGAAAAGTCTACTAGAGATACTAGAGGACGCTATATAGTACATTTACCCTTTAAGAGTCTATTGCGAGGGCAACCTCTTCCAGTTTTTTCTTACACGGACTACAACGCTCTTAAGCGGTTGAAACAGCTGGAAACTTCGTTCAGGAGTAAACCAGGATTAGCTGTTGAATATAAGAAATTCATGAAAGAGTATGAAGCTCTCAACCATATGAAAAAACTTGGTGAGTACCCTGATGCAATTCCGAAAAATGCTTATTTTTTCCCACATCATGGTGTATTCAAAGAAAGTAGCACTACGACAAAGTTACGTGTCGTTTTTGATGGTCGAAACAAAAGACTTCCACAGACTTCAATAAATGAAGAGTTATCAGCTGGCCCTGCGCTCCAAAATGATTTATCAGCAATAATCTCTCGTTGGAGAAGATTTAAAATTGGTTTCACGGCTGATCTAGAGAAAATGTTCAGACAGATAAGTGTTTGTAAAGAACATCAGCCCTTGCAGTGTATATTATGGAGGGATGAATTATCCAGGAAAATACATGTATACAGTTTACTTACGGTGACGTATGGTACTACGTCTGCCCCTTATTTGGCACTCAGAGTGTTGCAACAATTAGCCGATGATGAAGCAACTAAATTTCCAGAAGCAAGCAAAATATTACGCTCGGACACATATGTTGATGACATTATCTCTGGGGCAGATAATTTGGATGACGCTTTAAAGTTGCAACAACAACTTTGTGCACTTTTAGAATCGGGTGGATTTAACCTTCGAAAATGGAATTCAAATTCCAAACAACTGCTACAGTACATTCCACAGGAGAATCGTGAAAGGACAGATTTGTTTACCCTTAAGCAAGAAAATCTGGCAAAAGCTCTTGGTCTTTATTGGGATATTCACACTGATACATTTTGTTTTACAATCAATTTTTTATTTTCTGAAACAATAACAAAACGCAGTTTGCTTTCAGATGCTGCAAAACTTTTTGATCCCCTAGGCTGGTTATCACCCACAACTATTAAGGCAAAAATTATATTTCAGCAACTCTGGAAATTAAAATTAGATTGGGATGATACTTTGCCTGACGATATTAAAAACGACTGGCTCAGCTTTAGAAAGAAGCTCAAGTTCCTCGAGGAGATACGTATTCCACGATGGTTAGGATACATTTCGAACAAATCAGTTATCGATCTTCACGGGTTTAGTGACGCATCACAAGCAGCATACGCTGCAGTTGTGTATGGAAGAGTTGCTGCAGAGTCAGGTGAGATAGCTGTCAATTTGCTGCAAGCGAAAACAAAGGTTGCACCCTTGAAATCTGAATCAATTCCAAGACTAGAATTAAGTGCTGCTACACTGCTAGCTCAATTAATTTCTAAAATTAAAGACAACAGTAATTTTAACATTGGACGCATCGTATTGTGGACTGACAGCACTATCGTACTCTCGTGGCTTAAATCTTACAACAAACGATTGGAAGTCTATGTGGCAAACCGCGTGGCAAAAATTCAAAAGTTGTCAGACATTAACGATTGGAGATATATACCCTCATCTCACAATCCTGCAGATTGTGCTTCCCGAGGTTTATCCCCAGAAGATCTTCGAGAACACCCTCTTTGGTGGTGTGGCCCACATTGGCTAAAAACGGATGCTAATAGCTGGCCTTGCTTTTCTGCTAATAATACTGGTACACAGTTCTTAAAAACAGCCTCTTCAAATGAAATTCACAACAACAATGTTATTGCTCGCACAGCTAATATAAAGAAAACAACAGTTACAGACTACCCAGAAATTACTTGGAAGTTTTCAAGTCTTTCAAAATTAATACGTGTGACATCATACATTCTCCGATATGTTGATAATTTAAGATGCAAAACTTTCAACAAAAAAATCAATACAAGCTTTTTGAAATCATGGGAATTAACAAGAGCTAGAAATCGTTTAATTAAGGTGACACAAGCCATATCTTTTCGTGAGGAAATACGCTGCTTAAAATCCAACAAACCACTTCCTAGTACAAGCCGAATTTTAAAATTAGCGCCATTCCTTGATGAATTGGAAATACTAAGAGTTGGTGGCGGTATATCTCGAGCAGAGATTCCATTCCAAATAAAACACCCTATTTTATTGTCAAAAAAAAATCCACTGTCTCTACTTATCTTTTCAGAAGCTCATAAGAAGACTTGTCATGGCAGCCTGTTGCTTATGCAGTCCTATGTTTTACGTCACGTGATTTAGCAAAAATGGTCCAACGAAAGTGTATTGTGTGTTTCAAATACAAAACACAAACATGTCAACAATTAATGGGCAACTTGCCAGCTGTGCGGCTCCAGCCAACCCGTGCATTTAAACACAGTGGACTCGATTACGCTGGCCCGATCAACATTAAGAATTCGATGTTAAGAACGTCATCTACCTCTAAGGGATATATCTGCCTTTTTATATGTATGTGTACCAAGGCTATACATTTGGAAGCTGTAACTAGCCTCAACGTTGATGCATTTCTAGCGGCATTTCGCCGTTTTACGGCTCGCAGAGGTATCTGTACCGATTTATACTCGGACTGTGGCACAAATTTCGTAGGAGCGAATAAAGCACTTCAGGTCATTTATCAGAGAAATAAACTTGCGCTTCCCGAGCATCTTGTCGAAACATTAGCCAACCAAGGAACTAATTGGCATTTCATTCCTCCAGCGTCACCCCATTTTGGCGGACTTTGGGAAGCGGGGGTCAAGTCCACTAAGCACCATTTACATCGCATTTTGAATGACCGCCATCTCAACTTTGAGGAACTGAGCACACTACTTGCACAGATTGAAAGCATACTTAACTCTAGGCCTTTGTGTCCGCTGTCCACTGATCCTGAGGATCACAACGCACTTACGCCTGCACACTTTTTAATTGGTGAACCAACAGTCTGCATACCAGATGAAACCGTATTGGACGTAAACCCTAATAGACTATGCCGTTGGAAACAAATTGAACGCTTGAAGCAACACTTTTGGGACAGATGGAATAGAGAGTATATGTGCCGTCTACAATCGCGCCCTAAATGGAATAAAATTGTAGCTAATATTAAAGTTGGAGATTTAGTACTCTTACTACATGAAAAAAGTGTTCCCGGCCAATGGCCTCTCGCTAAAGTCGAAACCTTACATCCTGGTCCTGACGGGTTAGTAAGAGTTGTTACACTTTACTGCAACAAAAAATATATCAGACGTCCAATTACCAAAATTTGTTTGCTACCGATAAATGAAGTCACTTCAACAGAAGAAGTCATCGATCAGCAATCATCATAAAGAACCTAGGTTCTTGGCGGGGAGAATGTTTGTGAGTTTTCAATTCCCAAAACTAATTGTTTAAGACATGCAACAAAATTATTTCTTAATTCCTTAATATTTTTAAAAATCAATGTCTGAAAACCCTAAATACAAATCTACTTATTACATACTTACTAGAACGTACGTATAAACATATATTTTATATTCAGCAATTTGTATTCAGGTTTTTCTGTTTTTGACATATAATAACGGAACATTTTTTTTTAATTCTTTGGTTTTTTGTTTAAAATTCTTTAAATTCTTTTTAATGATCCCGTTGGTGATACATACATACATATTACATTATACTTGTTGATTTGAAATTAGTTTTAAGCAGAAGTAAAGAAGAAGTCGTATTGATTACAAGCTTAATGTTCTACAATAAATATACCATAACTTAAACGAATTACTTAATAAATGAATATTGTATTAAATTAAACCAAATATTTTTATTTAAAACTTCTACGATCAAGTTTTCATATCGAAAACCTTCTACACAATATTGTATTAGAATTTTTAAAAATTTTAAAAAAAAGAGTATATTATGCAAACAAATATAGAACAAATTGATTTTGTTAATGTTCTGCATATAAAAGAAAATGTTAATATATATATATCGGCCACGAAGCCGAGCTAGAAATATGTACTAACATCATCTTAAGTAGTGATATTGTAGAAATTAAAAACAACATTTTACTTTTTTACCAAAAGCTATGTAAAGAAATTTTATCAAGAATTAATATTTGCGATAAGAGGTTGAGTTTATTAAAGGTTTTAGATCCAGTATTTATTAAGTCAGCTGAAGACATAAATTACTTTGAAATTGTTTCCGTTTTTACTGATATAATTACTAACCCAGAGGATTTCGTAAAAGAGTTCAAACTTTTAGAAAACAGATCAAACTCAAATATCTAAGCCTGAAACATTTTGGTACGAAATTGGCCATTTAAAAAATGTTTGGGTGACAATTTATATCCAAACTTGTATAAATTTGCTTCGTATGTTTTTACTTTACCACATAGTAGTGCATCCGCTGAGCGGATTTTCTCTAAGTTAGCATTATTAAAAAATAAATTGACAAATAGACTGAAAGTAGATACCTGTCAGTCCATGTTATCCGTTTTAAATTTGTATCAAAATAACTTGGAAGATTGGATTCCAAGTGATGAATTGATTAATAAATATAAATTCACGTTTTCAAAAAATTAGATATTTTATAATTGAAGAAACAACATAACACTGCAATGTATAAAAAAAAATTGATCTGTACCTGATATTAACTATATGCTTTTCCTCGGGGTTTTTTCGTAACTTAATTTTTTTTTGATAAAAAAGTAAAATAATCCAAGTGCCAAATATTTATGTACATATACTTATATATCGTTAGCTAAAATGCAAAAGGGCGTAACTAACAAAAAATTCAAAATCGTGTTTTTGTTTGGTTATTATGAATGCCATTGAACTACATGTCTTGACAAAATTTTACACTTCTGCGATCAAAAATTACGCTTTAATTAACAAAAAACAAAGGGACGTAATTTCGAGAGTGTTAATTTTATAAATGCAAAATTACGTAATAACCCATTTTTATTTCTAACAAATTATAATGAAATGAGTTCCTTATAAAATTGTTTGAAGAATTCCATGAACGACTTAGCAATGCATGTTTTTTTGGATGTTTATAGTTTTCATTTTATAACGTTTTTTGCTTCTCCTGTAAAATTATATTTTTGTTAGTTGCGCCTTTTTGCATTTTAGCTAACGATATATACATATCTCTATCTATTTAAATGTAAAGTGTTTTTTTTATCAAATCATATTATGAATTATTTTTTGTTTTTGTAAGTAATTAAAATAAAAATTTTATGAAACAGTTCATAAACGTTTACTTGCAAACAAGAAATGTATTTCCACGATATATATATATATATGTGATTTTATTATATACAATGTATTTTTTATAAATATTAAGTTTATTTTTTGTTTAGTTTTTGATGAAAATAATTTAATAAATACATGTTTGTTTTTTTTTGAAAATTTTCCTGTTTTTAAAGTTGCCCCTTTTTTTCTCAGAATTCCCCTTTTTGTGACACTTTTTTTTTTTAAATCCCCTTTTTGTGCCCCTTTTTGAAAATTTTGAACGGTAAAGCTGGCGGTGGGCGCTGGTTTGCCTGGATTACGAAGTTTTTCGGGTTTTTACATTTACTCTTCGTGTTTTTTTGTACCAGAGCTGCTACAAATACAAAAATTTCCCTACTAAGATATTCCTTAAAATCCCCAAAACATACCAAGCACTTGTTTTATTATACTACTTTTTAGCTTAATAAAAGTAGGTTTCAAATAGAGAAAATTAATAAAAAACTATTTTCTAGCAGTCAAAACATAAAGAAATAACAATATTAACATTGAAATCAAAATGTGAAAAAATTTACCGTATAACACATACACGTGTTTGTGTGATGTTGTTTTCGCTCATTTATGCATTAAACACATTTACCACAGCAGGCTACACGAACACAATACTACAAATGCTGCTGGCTGAAATTTTAGTCGTGTAGCCAGCTACTGAATTATGTTGAAGACGGCAGCTACAATTGAAAAAATACAAACAGCTGTTTTTGTTTACTATGTCTTTATATTCCAGTGGTGCCACTATCATTTTTTTTCTTTTATAAAATGGAAAAACATGCAGAATTGCAGACTCTTATTCAAACTTAATTTAAGATTATCAACAAATGAATTTATTAAAAAAAAATTAAAATATTTTAATTTTGTTGTTTTTGTAACTAATAAACAATATAATTTTAACGGCAGATTAAACCAAAAATACATATAAAATGCTTTTAAAATAAGAAAATTTGTTCCTTCAATATGGGTATAGTTCGTAAAAGTTTCAGAACACTTTGGGTGCGTACGTACATAAATGCATAAAAACTATGTATAACTGCTGTAGTGATGCAAAATGTTGTTGCTGATGCGTGATTACCAGTTGCAGTTGTGTTGCTGATACTTTGCACAACAGCTGTACAAAGTTTGAAATTTCAAAAGTTTAATAAGCAAACATTAAATAATAATAAAAATGCTTTTTACATAAAGATGACAAATTTAATTGAAAATATTGAACCAAAAAGTAACAGTTTTCTTATAAATGGCGATTACACGATTTCTTTTTTGTCAAAAGTTATTGCTTCAGAAAATTAACTGAAGCAATAATTGCCAAACTTTGCTGCAGAGCTGCGGCATTACTGCATAAAAACTTTTGACATATGAGAGTGATGCCAAGTTTTTTACAAGTGATGCTTTTTCGAACATTAAACTTTACTTCTGCCCAAGTGATACCCAACAACTGCATTTACGAACGTACCCTTTATCAATAACTTTTTAATTAAAAACTAGATATAAGAAGTTGGAGTATTATTAGAAACTACTTCGAAATAGCTTTCACTTGATCTTTAAAAAATTCCGATTTATTAGCCCGTTAAGGGCCAATTTCAAAAATAAATATTTCTTGAAAGATTGTTCTACAAAACTTAAAATTTTGTCAATATACATATTTATTAAAACATAATATCTTTAGGGAAGAACACTTAATCATTTATATACCATATTATTAGTAACTTCATCATATAAAATTTTAAATTTATTAGGCTTTAAAAAATTTTATTTTGGAAAATTAGTCAAATTATTAGTATTGTGGTTATTTTGTTGAACTATTTATGGTTTTTAATCCAAATTTTTAATATTTTTAATTAGGCTTAAGTTCATTAAATTTAATTTTCATTAAATTATTTTTATGAAGAAAGGTGTTTTACAACATGAAAATTAATTAAAATTGTTATTGATAATCTTTCATTTTTGACCGTGGCCGGGATTCGAACCGCGGCTGGCAGGTTACCATGACATTTTTCCATCGCAACCACTCGATCTTCTCAAATGGATTTGCCGTTTTACACTCGCAGCCATCGAAGGCTGCTGACGTCAATAGTCAAACATCAATCCTTAAACCAAATTGTATTTTAACCTTTGGTAGATCGAAGTTTGCTTTTTTGAATGATTATCTATTTTAATTGATTTTACATGTTCTTCCTTACTTCTGTTTTTTCGTACTTTTGTCAAGAATTTTTCTTGAAGTCCAAAGTACATTTTTTGTTTTTTCATTTTTGTCTTTCTTTTTCTTGTTGACCTTTTTCAGCACAACTTGAAGGACAAATGAACACATAGAGCTCGTGCCTTAGCTTTTAACAATAATTAGTATTGTGGTTATTTTGTTGAACTATTTATGGTTTTTAATCCAAATTTTTAATATTTTTAATTAGGCTTAAGTTCATTAAATTTAATTTTCATTAAATTATTTTTATGAAGAAAGGTGTTTTACAACATGAAAATTAATTAAAATTGTTATTGATAATCTTTCATTTTTGACCGTGGCCGGGATTCGAACCGCGGCCGGCAGGTTACCATGGTAGATCGAAGTTTGCTTTTTTGAATGATTATCTATTTTAATTGATTTTACATGTTCTTCCTTACTTCTGTTTTTTCGTACTTTTGTCAAGAATTTTTCTTGAAGTCCAAAGTACATTTTTTGTTTTTTCATTTTTGTCTTTCTTTTTCTTGTTGACCTTTTTCAGCACAACTTGAAGGACAAATGAACACATAGAGCTCGTGCCTTAGCTTTTAACAATAATTAGTATTGTGGTTATTTTGTTGAACTATTTATGGTTTTTAATCCAAATTTTTAATATTTTTAATTAGGCTTAAGTTCATTAAATTTAATTTTCATTAAATTATTTTTATGAAGAAAGGTGTTTTACAACATGAAAATTAATTAAAATTGTTATTGATAATCTTTCATTTTTGACCGTGGCCGGGATTCGAACCGCGGCCGGCAGGTTACCATGGTAGATCGAAGTTTGCTTTTTTGAATGATTATCTATTTTAATTGATTTTACATGTTCTTCCTTACTTCTGTTTTTTCGTACTTTTGTCAAGAATTTTTCTTGAAGTCCAAAGTACATTTTTTGTTTTTTCATTTTTGTCTTTCTTTTTCTTGTTGACCTTTTTCAGCACAACTTGAAGGACAAATGAACACATAGAGCTCGTGCCTTAGCTTTTAACAATAATTAGTATTGTGGTTATTTTGTTGAACTATTTATGGTTTTTAATCCAAATTTTTAATATTTTTAATTAGGCCGGCCGCGGTTCGAATCCCGGCCACGGTCAAAAATGAAAGATTATCAATAACAATTTTAATTAATTTTCATGTTGTAAAACACCTTTCTTCATAAAAATAATTTAATGAAAATTAAATTTAATGAACTTAAGCCTAATTAAAAATATTAAAAATTAGTCAAATTATTTAAAAATTTGATTAAAAATATATATCTGGTAATCATTTATGTACTTCTTACATATTCACCCCAATTAGAATAAAAATTTCCCGGGAGTTTTCTCCCTTCTCTCATTTTTCCTATGTTAATTCAATTGTAAAAGTAGGAAAAGGGAAAAAACTCCCGGGGAATTTTTATTCATGATTGGACTGATTGAATTATTGTAATACGAGTATGTACATAAATAATAAGTGTTCTGCAACGCCGAAAAACCGCAATTCAGAAAAGCTTTATTAAGCAAATATCTTAGGGTTTAATAATTATTGTTATATCGACATGATTTAAAGATAAAGCCAATTTTGTAAAAAAAAGTCAGCCACGGAGTATAAATATATAGAATGATTTAAAGATAAAGCCAATTTTGTAAAAATAGTCAGCCACGGAGTATAAATATATAGAATTGGCTCTAAATTGGTTAATCGGTGTGCCATAAACGCCATGTGGAACACACTTTAAAGAATTTTCCAATGATTCCCATATTTTATAGATTCATTTGCTACTGAAGCTGATTCCTAAATGATTAGATTAAGATACAAAATGCTAGCTGGGGTATTTCAAATACAAAATACTTCCACGTCATGTACATGTATGCATTTAAGATACGAAATACACCATTTTTATTCAAACCAAAAAATACATTAGATAAAACTAATTAACAAAACAATTGTTTCCTTTCATTAATATCGGATTTTTGAATGTAGCATCAGACAAACAGTATCTTGTTAGAGAATAAATAAAACCTGCTGAAGAAAATAATCTTTCTACAGGTCCTGATGAGCACAAACTCTTAGAATTTGTATGGTTACCTTTTTTTTAGCGATTCTAGTTTTTTGGTAGATCAAAATGTAAACAACCATCAATAAACTGACAAAATATATTTTGTAAACTCTGTTTTTAAAATACAAAATACACCCATTTTTTATGTATTTAAAATACAAAATACAAACTACTTCTATTTATTGTATGTATTTAAAATAATAAATACAAAATACTTGCTGGACATGTATTTAAAATACAAATACAAAATACGTATTTGTATTTAAAATACGTATTTCAAACACAGCCCAGCCCTGGTCACAGAGTACAATTCTATTCGGAATGATTCCGTCCGGAATAGAAGAAATCATATTCGTTTATTGATAGAAAGTGTTTTTTGATAGATTTTGGCCTTTCAGATACAGAAAACTCCCATTCCGTTCACGAAAACAAAAATGGTTTCATACCGAGGTAAAATACCCAAAGTTGTTTTAATTCCTTTTTGTGAATTAAAATATGTTTCAAGAAAACATAAATTGTCGATGCTTTCATCCGAAAGGCGTGATCTTGTTTTCGTGCAGATTAATCCTGCTGCGGAAAACGCACGCTCAGAAGGACAAACGGTCATAAGGAAATTATACACATTTTGCAAATCTTTTGCTTTCATATTTTTAGAATCCTTTAAGTCAATACTGAAAAAAAATATTATTTTTATTCTTTAACAACAAAAATTTTAGTTTTATTTCTGTAAGTAGACTACTATAGACTATTTCATTGTACTTTTTTGTCTTCACTAAATAAAAATTAAACAAAATTTATATCATGGCGAATTTTTCCATTTTTGGCGAATTTAAGCGGAATTCGAAACGAAGAAGCAAGTGTATGGCGATTTTTGACATTGAGTTTAGCGAATAAGTTCAAAATAAATCTGACAACCCTGCTAGCTACTATGACTGTATGGCATTTAATTTCACTCATACTTAAGGTATGGTACGGTCACATATGGCAAACATTTAACGAAAAAGACGAAACTACTACGTTTGCTCATTATTTGTGTAATTTAACTTGTGTTCTATTCTACAAAACAGATTAATAATGCTGTAAAAGTCTACTTTTATATAATTTTTATTAATAAGGGGTGATTTTTTAAGAGCTATAGGAAAGTTAAAAAAAAAACACACAAAATTCAGAAAAATGCATGAAATCTTTATTTGAATCGATAGTACGGTCCATATAATTTAATGTTTGAAGATTATTTCATGCAAATGTTGACCGTGACTGCGCCTCAAATGGTCCATCCGCTTAGTCCAATTTTGGCATACTCTTTCCAACATTTCGGCCGGTATCTCATGAATAAATGCTTCAATGTTGTCTTCCAATGTGTCAACTGAAGCGGGCATGTGTGTATAGACATGAGCTTTAACATAGCCCCACAAAAAATAGTCTAAAGACGTTAAATCGCACGATCTAGGCGGCCAATTGAGCGGTCCCGAACGTGAAGTAAAATGTTCACCGAACTCGCCTCTGAATAAGTCCATTGTTAAGCGTGCTGTGTGGCATGTGGCACCGTCTTGTTGAAACCACATGTCATGCAAGTCAAGCTCTTGCATTTTGGGCAAACAAAAGTTGGATATCATCTCACGGTAGCGCTCACCATTCACCGTTACGTTACGATTCGCATCATCTTTGAAGAAGTACGGTCCAATGATGCCACCAGCCCATAAACCGCACCAAACTGTGACTTTTTCTGGATGCATTGGTAGCTCTTGCAATGCTTCTGGCTGATCTTCACTCCAAAATCGACAATTCTGCTTATTAGCGCACCCATTGAGCCAAAAATGAGCTTCGTCGCTGAACACAATTTTTCGATAAAAAAGTGGATCGCATTTTGATAATAAAATTCAATAATTTGCAAGCGTTGTTCGTTTGTAAGACGATTCATGGGTAAATTATAGACCAAACTGAAGATGTTTGACAGTGAAACAAAACACGAAACGTGCGTCAGCTGTTTAAACCAGTGTTGCCAAAAAGATAATAGCTTAAAAATCACCCGATATACAATATAATTTTTAAATTACAATAAAAGAAAATAAACTTAGTTTGTCTGTTGGTTTTTTCGTAAAATGTTCGTCATATGTGACCGTAAATTTAGCCATCATCCAGACTTGCATTTTTGTTGCAGCAAATGCTCAGTTTAATGGTGAGAGTGACCCAGCAAAAACTTTACTTACCAGGTAAGTTAGCATATAATGTTGGAGAAAATAAACACTACTTATTTTTCGGCTGAATAACTACTTATTTTTGTTTGAGGTGTCCACAGAATTCAGTACTTACAATACACGTACAAGAAGTCAAAAAATATCTAGTTATTATTTAACTTCTAGTAAGTTGAATTGTAAGTACTTACAATATACTTACCAGAAGCCAAAAAATCACTAGTTAATAGACCCAATAAGTAGTTATTGAGTACGTTACCAGTAAGTAAATATTGAGCTGATTATTAGTAAGCAAATATTCAGTAGGGAAAATAATAGAAGTAATAAGTAGTTGCTGTGGTCATTACTAGTAAGTACTTATTAAAGTTTTCAAAATAATGACAATTGTAATGACAACTACTTACCAGGTAACGTATGAAATAACTTTCACCTATTACTAAATATCAAAAAGTTTTTCCTGAGGATGAGAAGATTGTGGAGAGTACTCAGTTTCATGTACGCTGCTATTTTGTTTTGTTTTGTAATTCTCACACTTTTCAACTAGAAGTTGCCTGTAGATATTTACACATGTATTTATATATAAAATATAAATAAGTGAAAAACTAGAATTTCCAAATCTGGACACTGATGCAATTTAAAAACTAAAAAAAAATTCCCGGTATTCTCAATGCGGTATTTCGGTATTCGATTTTAGCCTGTAATATCGGTACTTCGGTATCGGTAATACCGGTATTGGAATCCCTAATTCAAACATCAAATCCCTAATTCAAAAATTCAAGCAATTTTATTCTTTTAAATGCTACTATAATTTAAAGTTTTGCGAGCTTTCCTTTAGTGCATTCAAGACAAAATATCTCATATATTTGGTGTATCAGCACAAATAACTCTTATATAAATTTTAACCTCATAACATTACTTTATTCTGGTGAGCCCAGAATTAAGTTTATTTAAATATAAATATATGGGGTATTCACAAGGTGTGTTATCATGTTGTATTGTCATAATGTTCTAACATTTTACAATGGTTTAAAAATATTGTTGTTGCTTTGTAAACAAAAAGTGTCTTAAATTAATAAAACTTTGCTTGCTATGTTTATTGTGCTGTCGTAATTAATCAGAAGAGACCTGCGCCGAGCAACTGAGCCGAGCGGCTATGATTTTGTAGCCGTCGCCGTTGATGGTATAGTTTTATCCGGCTAACATCCGAATTTAACCTGCGGCTAGCATTTTTTGCAACAAAACACTTGCGGCGTCAAATTGGATCGGCCTAGGACTCTGATGTTTGGTAAACAAACAAAATAAAATATTTGTGGTTTGCGTCTGAAAAATGGAAAATAGTCAGGAAAGATCTAATTTAATTTATTAATTCATGGATTAGAATTAAAAAACATTTTGATTTTAGGTAAATATTTATTTTTTTTTTTTATTTGTCTTAAATCAGCTGACGTAAATTCAAAATAGCACACTAAATTATGAGGGGTTGTTCACAACAGTCGTATTTTTTCATGTTATTATTTTAAGACATATGATTTTATGACACCTTGTGAATCCCCCAATAGAATTGTGGAATATTTTGCTTTGGCGCTTTTTTTAAATTTGTAGTACATACATATTTTTTTTTTTATTAACATGTAAACTTGGATGCATTACTTGCTTTGTTGTTGTCAAACAGTACTGAGGCAATTAAATGAATGAAATTTAGGTGTAATTATGTTTTGGGAGTTAAATTTGAAAGGCAATTACCCGAATTGGGTAAATAAACGAATGGCAATTAAACGTGGATTTTTGTTTGAAAAATGGAAGAAATAAAACTGGGATTTAAAATTCAAGGTAAATAACCGTGAAAGGCGTTTAAGCGTGGGGTAATTAGCCGGGTTATACTGTACTTTTCATTTTCATGACACATTGTATTCACACTATCACACAATACAAAGTAAAAAAGTGTAAACACGCCTTTAATAGGAAACTTTCTAATTATAAAGTTTAAAATTTTATCAATTCCAGCTGATTTTTATACCCTCCACCACAATTAGTTGTGAAGAGGGTATACTAAGTTTGTCATTCCGTGTGAAACTTTTTAATTTTTCATCTCAGACCCCATAAAGTATATATATATTCTGGCTCCTTAAGTAATTCAAAGTCGATTAAGCCATATCCGTCTGTCTTTCCGTCGGTTGAAAACACGCTTACACTCAAAAGAAATTAGCAAACTTGGTGTCAAATTGCATCTACTTATCCTAAGCAGGTTGGGATTGAAATCCAGCAAAATCGGTTCAGTAGGATCAGAGGTATGGATCAAAATGTGGAACCACATTATGTTATGTTACAAAAACTAACATAAATGGTGGAACTATGCACGGAATGATATAAGATTTTGAAATTCATTTTATTCGACTGGAAATCACACTGTAAAATTTCTTGAAGATCGGTTCATAATTTATCCTAGGCCTCATATAAACCCATCTCCCGTAAAACAGTTTAAGCGCGTAGCAGATATATTGAATGTGTTAAAATTTCCTCATATGGCCGGAAAAAATGTTATGCATTTTTGTGATCCCATATTAAGAAGCCTTCTGAAATTTACTGTAAACGCAAAATTTAATTTCACCGCTGTATTGAAATTAATTAAAATTTTTGTTTTTTAATGCCAGAAATCACTCTGCAGAATTTTAGAATGATTGGTTCATAACTTACCATGGCTTCAATATTTATTCCCCTTCTGAAAATCATTTAAGTAGGGCTTAAACTGTTACAAATCATGATATTTTACTCAAGCTAGTTAAAATTGCTAAAAAAAAAGAGCATACAACTTTCTGGTTGTCGATCAATAATTTAATATAGGTCTTAACCGCAACCACATTTAATGCTGACGTCTGTATTTATAATGATAAATTAATAACACAGTGCAGCACTAAAATCTTAAACCAATTGAGACCCACAAAATCTGAAAGCTTATGATAGTAGAAGAAACCCCCTAGCTGGGTTTTGAATTATTAGCTAAGGTTTTTTGTTAATTCGCTTTTGAAGTTTCCGACTGGGGGTGGAGTTTAGTACAATTTTTAAGATACATGTACTGATTCTTAAGGCTATACCTCGCGAGCTATCCCAAATATTGCTTGTCTCTGTTCGGCAAATTTTTACCTTGAGATAAAATAAAAAAAAAAAACGTAAAATTTCGTTATATATTTTTATTGTTGATGATGAAAAACGTAAGGACATTTCAAATATTCGCTTCCAACCACATTGTACTTAAGAAAACTTTTTTGTTTATTTTATGAAACTTGCATTTGCTTAAGCAAAGTGTGAAACAGATCACACTTTCCGTACGGAATAAAATATTTTTTGATTTTATTTTTGCTTTTTTTAAAGGCTATTGAGAGGCTTTTTATTAATTTTTGACAAAAGCTTAAGCCAGCTTATGCATATTATAGTTGGGCCTTTAGAAAAATTGATGATTTTGAACTTAAAGAATGAAGAAAAGAACACAGTCGTCGCTTTCGGAACTAGACTCATCAACTGAAAACATGTTTCCGACCGTTTCGCTAGCTCTATTTTCGTATGAAAATACCTTATGGCTACACCAGCATACTTCCCCAAGCACCGCATCTATTTTTCCGCTATGAACGGCTTTTCCATCGGAATGGTTTCTTGGTGGAAGCGTTCACCTTGTTCATCAGATTCTGTTGGCAATTGTTTTTCGAACTTTGCTAAAAGATTATTTAAAAATGAAGTTTTCATATCATGCTCACAACGATTGCTTGGAATGACTTAAGCATATTTTTTACTAAAACTTTCCATTCGTCGTCTCAATTTTTACTTCCCTATGTTCAAAATCATAAATTTTTCTAAAGGCCCAACTACAATATGCATTAGGTGGCTTGTCCTTCTGTCAAAAATTAACAAAAAGCCTCTCAAAAGCCTTTAACCCTGCACGATTACTCTTCGTCGAATCGACGAAGCTCATTTGCATTTTATCATGTAACTTTTTTATTTGTATTCAAATTACGCTCTTTTTTCACCAACGATGACGAAAGCTTTAAAAAAATAATTAATTTGAAAACACAAAAAAGTGCTAAAATTCGTATCAAATTTTGATTCTGAAGGAATAAGCCTTTTAAAGTATTAAAGCTTTTGAGGATTCCCTGCAAAAAAAAGGGAAGATATCCCCTAAGGCAATAGTTTAGCAATTTCCCCAAAATGTCATCTAAAAGAAAATAATCAAAGTATTTTTTTATTATCTTCCTTTTAAAATTTTTGAGAAAATTACGCAATATAAACAAAAGGTAAATATTTAAATGAAATGAATCTGTTAAATATTAATCTGTTTTGTTTTCAATTAAGTCAAGATATTTCTCAACCCTGGATGCAGTTTTAAAGGAGTGGGAGGTTTTTTTTTCAAAAATATGGTGAAGACTTAATATGTATTTATATTATTTTAGATTATATGTATGTATTATATAATTTTACTTTATTTTAATTATAGTTTATATTATTTATATGTAATAATTACCAATTTAATTTTAAATTAAAAGCTGTGCTAATTTGTACATTAATGAACATTTTTCAAAATCCAAGTCTTCTGTTGATCATCCCAATGATATTTTGGCGATATCTTCCTATTTTATATATATAAATAAGTGGTTATCTGGCGATATTGCTAGTTTATCATCTAGAAGTATCGCTTTCGTATTGCTCAGGAGTATTGCCATCGAGACACGTTTCTTCCCGAAGAAAGTATCTTCCGCAATACGAAATCGATTATTGCCGCAATAATATTTTTCATCCAGGCAATACGTTTGGCAATACATAAGGTGTATTTCTGTGTTTGCTGGGTTGTAATTTGACTTAGAATACACATTCGAATAATATGAAAATTAATATAATAAATGTTACTCTCCATGAAAAATGAATTCCCAAATAATAGATGAAAAACTTGTATTTTTTATGTTTTATTTTAGTTTATTTCTTAATAAAATGCTTAACTAAAGAAGTTTTTGTTAATTTTTTGCTTTAAAAATCATAACGATAGAATTTTTTTTAAAAAGTTCGTCGGTTCGACGAAGAGTTACCTTTTATTTATTTTTTTTTGTTTGTTTTGAAATGTCCTCATATTTTCCATTTTCAACAATAAAAATATATGACGAAATTTTACGTTTTTTGACAGTTTTGAGTAAGATGTTGTTGTTTTTTGATTTTATCTCAAGGCAAAATTTTTAGATCTCATTAACGTCTCTAATAAAGTTGTTAGTACCCAAATAAGTTTTGTGGTTTGATTTCAAATATTTAAAAATTCATTTACAAAATTAGGTTTTTAGAATAATTATTATTAAAAGCTCAACAAAGTTTGAGTTTATAGCAAAGGAAACATTATTAGATATCTTAGTTTTCCTTTTTTATTTTTATCTGAGATTTTCTTCCTCACATCCAAATATTCTTTGAAAGAAGGGCTGGTTGACCAAATTTTTGGCAGTTGAAACAAAAAGGAGTTGTGTTAGCATTCTGACTGATTTCTCATTTTCCAGGATCATGGGTTAAAGAGCACTTAGCACAACGATAACATTGAACAAGTTCTTGGTTCTTTTTTGGGTTTTCCCATGAAACAACCCGATATAAAAAAACGAATGCCATCTTTTGAATAAAGCTTACTTTTAAAGTTACTTTTGTTCACAATTTTAAGATCAAGGCCCTTTACTTTCAACGGTTCAACTAAAGATCTAATGTTAACTCCATAGAGAAAAATAGGTGAGCAAAATTGTTTAGTATTTTTTGGCTTTTTCGTTATCAGATTTATTTTAACATTATTAGTTACGCTAGGCTCAACAGTTAAATCTTCTAAAAAAGCAAATCTATTCCGACGTCAACTAGGAATAATATTACTATCAACGCATACTTGCTAAATCTATTTTAACCGCGCCATTAGAATTTCTTTTATGTATATTTCTTATTTTTATCTACTTTAAAATCAATATCATCACCTGGAGATTTCACTTCCTTATCATTGTATTTAGGTTGTTGATTTATCTCATCCAAGAAAGAGTTTTGAAATTCCATATCGTTTAAATCTGCAAGTTGCACAAAACTGAAATTGTTAGCTTCAGGCGATGTGCCAGAGCTATTCAGAGGGTACTGAAGAAATTGAGAATTGGAAATAGTACTGGTATTATCAGAGACTGATCTAGATCCAGATCCAATGGAACAATTGTGTTCGTATGCATTTTTTGAAATATGTACATATGTATTTATTTTGGCCGAATGTATGATATTTGGAGAATTCTTAGGCTTTTCAGTAATCAAAAATAAAATTTTTTATTCTTAAGATTGTTAGAAAAATTTTTATTTTTTTATAGTATGTGTTTGTAGAAATATTTATATTTTTAATGAAGAAAATACGTCTGCCTTTGTTACTATAAAAAATTAACTTAATTCAAATCTACTAAAAAAGCAAGTAATTTTGAGCAAGAGGCCATCCAGAGTCAAATGCTGATTGAACTTTGTACCACAATTGATAACAAAATTCATAGTTTCATTATTAAATTGTATAGTCCATTAGATTACAAAAGTTTAATGCTTTATTAAACCAAAATCGGATAAAAGCTACAAATCCTGTAATAAATAGACAAAACAATAGCATTTAAATCCAATTTTACTAAGTACCACCATCGCATTTTTATAGAAATGTATGCACCGAATAAAACCATACTTACAACAGAACTATAACGAATTACTTTATAAACACTTATTAATTTTATAGGCATTCAGATTCAATGCAGCTTAAACTTAGTTCTTATAGGAGTTACCCATGTCCTCGCTCCGAATGCAACAACAATTACAACAACGTTAAAACGTGAAATTTTACAGACAGAACCTAGATTTTGCTACATTCTGATATAAATTTTTTTTCCAATTCAAACAAAAAATTTGTAGAATCAAAACATTTTTTCTCTGAAATTGGTCCTATAACCAAATTTGCATATTCAAACAATTTATTTGCATTTTGTTTATTGAAAAAAACACTTATTTTTTCAAACAAATAATTTAACTGAATCAAACAAAAAGTTTACTGAAATTCATATAAATTTTAAACAAATCATTTTGCTGAATCAAACAAAAAAGTTTTTGCACAAGCAATGACGCGCACACAAGCAAGCACTGTAGGAGAAGACGAAGGCAGAGCAGAGCGGCGGCTGGCTTTGAGACGCATTTTTTTGTTGGAACAATTTGTGAACCAAGTCATTTTTATACACACAATGTTTTTCTTATTCACTCACTGTTGCTGTATCCTTTCCTCGGCTAAAGAAGAAGAATGTAACCAAGAAATAACTCTGAATACATTCTTATTATTACTGTAGAAAGAAAAAAACATTTAAAATAATTGAGATGCCAATACTTAAACATAGATCACTTTAGAGGGTACCAAACCTTTTGTTTCTTAGAATAAGAGTGCATAATTTTGCTGGACTGTAGTATATGAATAATTTTACAAAATAGGAATAAATAACACAAACTTTCTTACTTGGTTTTAAAAAAATTTTAAAAATTGTTTTATTTCAAAAGAGGTACCTTGATTTATGCTTCACACTGTATTCTATTTTGCCAGCTGAGATTTATTTATACTGCCACATGCATATTAGTTATCAAAGTTTTTCTTGGGAGTCAAAAAAAGTGCGATGTATATGTTTTGAGTTTCATTAATATCGGGTAAATAGTTGACCCCTACTTCCCTTCGTACTCCTATTTTGGAAAATATGCATACCTTATGTGTCTATCTAAATATGGATCTATTTATGTTTTAAATTTAACTAAAATTGGTTGGATTGTTTCTCAGAGGCAGAAATTTCCCACAACCTCCCCTCGTGGTTCTAGATTTTATAAAGTATATAGCCTATCTTCACATCGGTTTGAGTGTTTCAGAGTCTATAACCGACATACATACAAACTTACATATGGCTGGCTCAATATAACAAGGTCGTATAATACACTTTTTCAATTTTCAGTAAGTCATGTTTTTGGGTTGTATGCGACAATTACCCACTTTTAGTGTTGATCCTTATACGCTAGCACGTCCTTGACCGAACTAAAAACAGTGTTTCATAGTTATATGTTACGTGTGACAAAAAGTTCAGAAACAAAGTTGTATGTACTACATACACCACAGATAAGAATGTAATGATGTAATAATAAGTGCACAGGGTATTACGCGTTTGTGTTCATGCGTGTAACACATAAAACAGTAGTTCTGGACCCACCTTAATCGGTATAAAGATTCGTCCGTCCAGCTGATATTCATGCCTATTGAAAATGGTGAGAATCGATCCATAATATCACATAGATGCCTTAAAAATTTCTTTTCAGGATAGAGCCTTTGTTCTCATAAATCATCTTATTTTGTTGGTGCTTAAATTAAATTTGGCTAATATTTTGTCAAAAAAATGGAACATAGGAGCATAATTTGGTTTTTTCTCTAGTTTCCACTCATGTCTAACTAACAGTTTACCTTAATTTTGTTGCACAACTTTATTTGGAAATAGTTAAATAAAAATATAAAAAATTAAAAGCTTTATTTTTTCCATATCTTTGTTTTTAGATATAGAAGCTTGTAATAAATATTGATTCAAATAAGTTATGAGAACACATCTATAACTTTTGCTATGTCGTGTCAGTAGGTACACAATTAACCATTAGTTGTTAACTCCCTCTCTCCCCCCTAAAATAACTTTAAGACGATAACATCTCATATGGATGTATTTATTAAATATTCGGCACAAAAAGATCTCATCTAAATCTTAAATTTATAATATAATTTTGTTTTGGCGAGTCCATGATTCCCATGGGCAATTATGGACTCGCCAAATAGGGTACACTTTCAAAAAGGTTTATGTAGATATTGTGGTGTAGGGTACACTAAAAGAATTATCTTCACAGATCCATTGGATTTTGACATTAATCCAATGAAAATTTACATTGAAATTCGACCTATGCAACGCTACATTGGATTAATGAAGAATGTTTCATTAGCCCGCAGTTAATGAAAAGTATCAAAAAATCTATTAAAGTTTTGCAAGAATTTTATTAAGACTGTCACTATTTGTCACAACATTAATGAAACATTTCATTTACATAATGATGAAGAGTAAAAACGATTTAAGATTTTTTTTCATTATTTTTGGTATTTCAATGAAACTTTACATATATTTTCTTTGACAAAAATTCATTTTAATTTCGTCTTTTAATAGTTTAATTATTATTATTATTATTTATTTGTAGTTATTTATTTCAGCCATATTGTCAATAGGCGTTTTGAGTTGTTGTGAATTTTATTTCGTCTTTTTTATTCCTGTTACAAATTCTTAAGCTATATAAACTTTATTTCGTATTAATATTCCTGTTACGCCATGTTTTGTTCTACTTTACTAATACTACATTTACACCTACGCAAAATCTAGTACTTACGAGATTTCGAGCCAAATCTAGTTGTTTTTGACTAGATTTCCCATACAAAACAAAATCTACTTCGTGACAAGATTTCGACGAAATCTACTCAAAATCTAGTAGTACTTAATGATGCAACTATGGTTTTTACAATATAGCACTAAAAAATATTTCCCTGCACAAGAAAAAATGGCATTTAAAAAAAAAAAACAAAACAAAAATTGTTAAAAAAAATATTAAAAATTTTTATAAAAATTGTAAAAAAATTAAAAACACGAATAATATTGATAAAATAAATATCGTTGATTATTAAAAAAAAGGTAATGCAAATTTTTTAATGTATATTTCTTTTTGTGTTTGTGTGTGTAACGAAAAAACTTTAAGTCAGCTGTCGTGTTATAAAAACAAAATCTCGCTAATGTCAAAAAAGTACAATGTAAACGCACTAGATTTCGAAGAAGATTTTAAATCAAATCTACAAGATTTCGGCCTAATGTAAATGTAGTATAAGCTTACCTTAAAGTAAATTATATTAAAATAATTTTCCAGCCCGCGACGACCAGTATTCTTTCCTTTTTACTGGTTTGAACCGCTACGTAAACTTCGTGTATATATTTATGATACTAACATTTAGTTAAAATCACTATTTCATTATCGTTATTGCCAAAAAATTAAATTAGAAAAACGTTTATATAACAGTTTTAGGGACGCAAAATTTTTTTGTTTTAAGAACTTTGTAATTAGAGAACTTTATTTTGTATTCATTGATTAAGTGAAATTTTTCATTGAATATATAAAGATTTCTTTTTGGAATTTAATATTAAAAGTGATATTAAGTTGTCAATTATCCAATGAAAAATTTTAACGAAATTACGAAACGAAATTTCGTAGTGTTAATGAAATCGCTTCATTAAATATGTAAAATATCATTCCCATAATGAAATTTCTCTTTTTCAGTGTATCATATATGGTCGTGCTTAACCGTCTTTCCTACCTATTTTGATATAATTTTTAAGAACTTAATTATATAATTGAAATACAATCATAATCGCAAGCAATTCACAATTCAATTGTTGTATAAAAAGTTCATTATACGGGATTTTTAGTTTTCTTCAAAATAAACAATACAGGGGCCAAATTACGGCATTCGATATCGATCGAAATTTCAATTTAAATTGTATTGTAATTCCGATCGATAGCGAATGCCGTAATTTGACCCCAGCCTTACAATGTAAAAAGTTGAGTAATTTTACCTAAACAATATCATTGCGAGTATAAGCTAAAAAATTTTTTAATTAGAGGAAAAAACATGTAAAATCGTGTACTATTGGGCTAAGAAGTGGTGAAAATTACAGAATCAATTATATTAAGGCTTTCTTTCTAAAATATTTTATAGAATGTTCAAAATTACGAGATAAATGGTATATTAAAGTCCATTTTTAATAGAATAACATATTATATTGTAACTAAATTAGTCGAGCAATAGAACCATATACTTCCTTCGAAGTCGCAAAGCTCACATTGATGGACTAGCTCACAACTATATTTTTGTAACTTACGGGGTCGCTCAGTTTCGTAACTTGTTTCACAAAAAATATTATTTTAATACTCAGAAATATGTTATAACTTTATTTTAAAATTTAAATATGAAAATCATCACATGAGTTTTTATTATTTATCAGTGCAACAAAACATCTTACAATTAGTATAAAGACGTTAGTTGGAAAACTTTTCCTAAAGTAAAAATTAGTAAATAGTTTTGCATATGTACATAAATTTTTAGGTAAATACTCGCATACCCACATATGAAAATATTAAGTACATAACAATAATATTTTACATATGTACAAATACACATACAGATAATCAAATAAAGATAAACATATATACAACATAAATTTACAAACTACTTGCTGCATGCTTAAAGCATACACATCAATACATACATATGTATTTGCATGTTCATGTATGTGTATATATATTATTAAAAGTATATAACGAATTATGTTTGTATTTTAACAATTACCAGTAAATTTAAATTTCTAGAAAGGATTAAAGCTCGCACACTCACGCACATATAAAAATATAATATATATGTATGTGTACTCTGTAAGTAGAACCATGTACGTATTTATGTGCACATGTATAAGTATTAAAAATGTTTGTGTATGAAAATAAGTTGCTTGGCAACAAATTTTAAATCAGCAACATGACCACAAAATAAAGTAAAACACTTGAACGTACATAAAACAAAATAGAAAACTCTTGGGTCGTTTGAGAAAATCGCCTTAAAGGAGCTCAGTGGACCGTTAACTTACCAATGCTTCTAGAATGGACCAAACAATAATTATCACACAGATTCATGCAAATTCTATTACAACTACATTAACCCAAACTGCATGTTCACATAACCATACAAATGTATATATGGGATTTTTCTTTACACATCTTGCGACAATGTAAAAGGAAACTGAAGGGACTTTCTACTACTGCAAGCGTACATATTCCACCTTATACAGACATACATATCTATACATACATATCTATACATACATATGTATGTATATAATTTTGTAAAAAACAAAACATAGGAAAGATATTTACGAAACACATACATATGCATTTCCTCCCACCAAAATTTGTCTCTAAACTAAAACTTGAAAATTGTTAATTACTCTTAAAATATGTGTTTTTCATAAGGTTTTCCCCGCCACACATTTTTAACTGAACGCTTAATAGTCTTCATATATAATATTAAAATGTTTACCCTCTTTTAAAATTCTACCACATTTTTTTAATATCGAGAAAAAATCGCCCAAAAATAAACAATTTATCAAAATATTGAACCGAAAAAATCTGTCTTGATATACGAAAACTGTCGTGAAGCAGCACAAAACATTATTTATTATCTTCTATATACATATATTAAAGACGTGCAAGAGTTTATACCATGTTCACACGGGCAGCAATATTCGTGTTTCGCTCTCCCATTCCTATGTCGCGCCCCAAACATGATCGAAACAGCATGTTTTGCCATACAAAATTTTGAGAGCGAAACAGGTCGTTTCATATTGAAACATGCTGCGAAACAGGAAAAATGTACTATCGCCTCCAATTTTAATAACAATTATCGTTAGTTTATCTGAACTAGCTCTCAAAAAAATCAAAAAAATTAAAAAAACTAAATAAAAATTGATGATAATTTTAAAATAATTCAAGTATAAAATAATACATTTTTAATTTTTACATACATTTTAATGTGTTTTAAATAAAATCACACTAACAACACCAAAAGAAATGTCAAAATGAAACAAGAATGAATCGTATGAACAGCAATCTAGTTTGGCAATCTAGTTCCAGAGAGCGAAACTAGTGGTTTATATCGTCGTATGAACATTTTCATAAGTATTGTCAAAGCCCTAAGTTAAAAAAAATTAAAAATCGACTTTTGTTATCGATTATGATGCATCGTATCAAAATACATGTTTCTTGGTACTTTTAGAAAACCAACCAAGCAAACATTTTTTGCTTTAGTAAATCAAAGAAAACTTTCTAGCAATCGTAAATTTACTTTTACAAAACTGAATTTTTTTCAAATGAAACTTATCCATTTCTGTAACTGTTTGATAAACATAAAACTTTTTTTTATCTTAATTGACATCTTTTTCAAAATTAATATAAAGTTTGCACTTGACTAATTTCTGAAACAAACAAACTTCATTATTGTAAATCTCGTACGAATTTTTTTAGAAAAAAAAAAAATAACTATTTAAAGAGTTTAGTATTATTGTCATAGATTAATATGTCGCAATACTTTCGTTCTACAGTGCATTCTGTTTCCGTTGGGATCCATTGAAAGATATTCTCACAAAACTCAATTATGAATTGTTTCATTTTCGGGGCTTCAACATTTCCTCACCCCGTGAGTCAATTAGTAAAGCACCTTTTGTAAAGCATGTTTAGAAGTTGGATGTCGAAGTATTCCATTTACTGTTTTAAAATCCACAAACCTAACTTGACCATCCTTAGAGGGATATATTCTTAAGACGATACCTTTAGGTCATATGTGCCTTGGTTAGTTGAAACCACAAATCAAAACCAGGTCATATTTTTATTAAGCTTCAACCTAGTCAAATTATTTTGATCTGGATATTATTTGCGGTAAGTATTCCTTGACCCACCTCTTCCACAAACGATCTTTTAAAACCCAATTCGTCATTGCTTACGATAACATACTTATTTCTTCTGTTGAAGTATTTCCCGTTTGAGTTGAATTAAGACAACCAATTAAAAAATGATTCGGAGTTCAAGGTTCTTCAGCCACTGACGATATAGTATTCCTTTTTAATGAAAAATTGCAAATTGGATTATTTTTAAAAGCAGAATTTTCCACTTCAAAATCTTTAAATGATGTTTTATATTTCCCAAAATTATAATGAACTAGTAATTCTTGTTAAAAAATAATCGCCAAAAATAATAACAATTCAAGAATCACATATTAATTCCTTATTAAATGTTCCTATCCCTATTAACAATGGTATTTACTCCGCTAACTTATCCTCTACCAGATACACAATTTGACACAATTTGTTTAGGGGTTTTGTCTGGAATTAAATTTAATAAAGTCAGTGCATATATTCCACTCTTGACGAAAATTCGAATTAGATAACTCCGTTGGAAATTTTATCAAATAAACTATTATAACAGGGGACTTTAATGTCTGGCACAGGAAATGGGAATCTCCTAACAGTGGTGCCAACTTAGCCATTTTTCATTGTTTAGCCATTAAAAAATGAGTTTAGCCATTTTTTAAACCATTTTTCAACTTGTTTAGCCATAAAATTTTTTTTGCCGTTTTTCTTTTAAAATAATAATTTTTATTTTCGTATAAAAATTTAAAAAAGTAAAATAAACATTTTTAACAATTAAAACGCATTTAATTAAAATTACACTTTTACAAATGTTGAAAATCCATATAAACGATGATAATGAAACATCTTTCATATTTAATTTATAAAACGGATGAAAACAAACAATAATGTTTTTTTCTTGCAGGCGGCAGCGAAAAACTTTTAGAAATTTCAGAATTGACTATCAAGTTGCTCTCACTTCAATGGTCTACTGCTAAAGTAGACAGGGTATTTAGCCAAGTAAGCATCGTTGAAAGTAATTTGAGAAATGGGTTTGACCGACTTTACTACAAAAACAAGTAAGAAGTTTTTTTATAGTAGATTTGGACTCAAAAGGCTGGGTAAATGTTGTCATGATTATGATTTTACTTCAAAATAATTAAAACTAATAGTCAGTTATTCCTATAAGATAAACAATAACGACATCGAACTTATCGATGATTTTTAAATGCAAAAATATTAATTTACATTTATTCTTATGTAACAAATTGATCTCAACTTACAATTTCTTTGTGTAAAATGTATTATGAACTATTTCTGTTTTGTTATTGAATTTTAATGTGTTTTTATTTGAAAAAGTTTTTAGCAAATTTTTAGCCATTTTTTTTTCGTAAATTTAGCCATTTTTGGTCAACAAGTTTTGGCAGCACTGTCTCCCACTAACAATCAACGCGGAAAAATAATTGATTACTTAATAAGAAAGTCTATTTTTTTAATTTTAAATAATGGATCACTGATTGATTTAGTACACATGGATCTTTAACACTCGTTGATCTCACGTTTTGTACTTCATCTCTTGCAACATTAGCTAAGTGGAAAGTTGAAAAGAACTTTTGCGGTAGTGACCGCTTGCCAATTATAACTTTATTGTATTTCCAACAAATCGATACCGATATACAATACAAGACTAAACTCTTAACACAGAAAACTCGCAGTATTAAAATAATTGTTCAAAACCCGTAGATATTAAAATTAGCAAAGAAGCTGTCAATATTCGGAAAATTATATTACAATCCGCAAACATAACTATACCCCAATCATCCGTTAACAAGCCACCCCGGCGAGTGAGTCCCTTGGTGGAATCCAACCTTTGAAAAACATAAAGAGCAGAAAAACACTGCTTGGAATTTATTTGAAAGAAATATGAATAGTGTAAATTGAATCAACTTCAAAAAACTTAACGCTTAATTGAAAAAAATAAATAAAATAGGCAAAAAACAAATCTTTATATGATTTCACGACTTACATTAACTAAAATACCTCAATAGAATGCTAGAGTACAATTCCGTTTGGAGACGGAGTTAATTTCGTATTTTTGTGCTTCAGAAAATGACGAAAATATTTTTCGGAATGAAACAATTTTTGTTTTCATGAACGGAATGGAAGTTTTTTGTATCTGAAAGGCCAAAAAACTATCAAAATACACTTTCTATTAATAAACAAATATGTGTTCTACGATTCCGAACGGAATTGTACTCTGTGACATGGCTGTATATTCTCAATTCTTAAACCATATTCGAACAAAACCATTCCTAATTCCTATCGAATTATATCTCTAAATACATGCCTCTCTAAAGTTCTGGATAAAATTAGTGCTAACAGGCTATGGTGGCTTGTCTCGGTCAACAAGCTTCTCAACTGTCGTCAATTCGGTTTTAAGAAAGGCAAATCAACAATTGATGCTCAAATTGCAAACAGCTTTTCCTTAAAAAAAACACATCACTTTTATATCATTTGACTTCGAGAAAGCATTCGATAAAATTGGAATGCACGTTATTATAGACCAACTAATAAATTGGCAAGTAGGACCAAAAATAATAAATTATATAAGCAATTTTATGACAAGCAGAAAAATAATCGTAAGAGTGGGAAAATATTATTCCAAATGCTTGCCTTTACAAAATGGAACTCCCCAGGGATCTCCATTATCTGTAATCTTATTCCTAATTGTTCAAATATCACTTTTTAGAGAAATCGATTATATATCATATGGAGATGACTTTTAACTTATAATCAGATCAAACCACGAAAAGAATCCAATAGTCAATGTTCAATGCATTTTTAACAGCATAAAAAATGGGGTAATTATTCTGGAGCAGTTCTATCTGCGCCAAAGCGCAAAAGCTTACACATTTGCAAAAAAATCACATCTATTACACAGAAAAAATTATTGCTGAATTATTTTCAAACAAACGCTTGTTTGAAAATTTTTTTAATTTCTACAAATTTTTTTACTGATTCAATTAATATTTTTGTTTGATTTTTATTTTAACCAACAAAAATGTTGACAACTATTCAAAAATATAATATACGCGTTATTGGTTTCAAGTTTTCATAATTTTGTATGAAATATTTAACGCCATTTAATGTTGTCGTTTCTTTTTTGCATTTTTTTATTTGATCGTAAGCAACACTTCTTTATGTGAAATATTAGAGCAACGACACAAACACATACAGTCTATTTTTGGACGCTTTAAAAAAGGACAACAATAAGAAAGATGGTGAAATAGCGTGGCGGGGTTTGTAGTTAAAGAAAAACAAAAACAATAGCAGGTAAAAGAAAAAACTTTTCACTCTTTTTAAACAACAGAAACAACAACAACATTTTAAGAAACAAAATAAATTTTTGGTAGCTTTCAAAGTTGGGAAAAAAGAATGAAAAACAAAATCCCGTATTCAATTTTTTAAAACTGTTTAGTTAAATACATACATCAAATACAAAAATAAAATGATGACGAAAAACATGTCGAGTCGGTCTGCTGCCAAGGAAAGGATACAGCAACAGCGAGTGAAGAAGAAAAACATTGTGTGTATAAACAAGACTTCAAAAATTATTCCAAAAAAAATGTGTCTCAAAGCCAGCCGGCGCCGCTCTGCTCTGCCTTCATCTACTTCTACAGTGCTTGCTTGTGTGCGCGTCATTGCTTGTGCAAAAACTTTTTTGTTTGATTCAGCAAAATTATTTGCTAGAAATTTATATAAATTTCAGTAAACTTTTTGTTTGATTCAGTAAATTATTTGTTTGAAAAAATCAGTGTTTTTTTTCAATAAACGAAATGCAAATTAATTGTTTGAATATGCGAATTTGTTTGTAGGACCGATTTCAGACAAAAAATGTTTTGATTCTACAAATATTTTGTTTGAATTGGAAAAATAATTTTTTCTGTGTACAGAGGTTGAAAATACTACGACTATATTTATAAAGGGTGGTTAACTTTTAAGGGCCGATGTTGATTTTGAATAAAACACAAACTATTTAGGAAATTATTGTAATTTTATTTTATTATGATATATTGGTATTACTCAATTATGTATGGAACAAAATATCGGCCAAATGGGGGCCGCGACCACGGCGGCACACCTCCATCCGATGGTCCAAATTTTCGATGACCCTGAGGCATAATGGAGGTTCTATGCCGTTAATGTGCCGAATTATCTCATCCTTTAGCTCTTGAATTGTTGCTGGCTTATCGACGTACACCTTTTTTTTCAAATAACCTCAAAGAAAAAAGTCCAACGGTGTCAAATCACATGATCTTGGCGGCCAATTGACATCGCCATTACGTGAGATAACACGGCCATTGAATTTGTTGCGCAAAAGAGCCATTTTTTCGTTAGCTGTGTGGCAAGTGGCACCGTCCTGCTTAAACCACATATTGTCCACATCCATATCTTCCAATTCGGGCCATAAAAAGTTCGTTATCATCTCACGATAGCGAACACCATTCACAGTAACTGCTTGACCGGCCTCATTTTTGAAAAAATACGGCCCGATGATGCCGCCAGCCCATAAACCGCACCAAACAGTCACTCTTTGTGGGTGCATTGGTTTTTCGACAATCACTCTTGGATTATTATTCGCCCAAATGCGGAAATTCTGCTTATCGACAAATCCACTGAGGTGAAAATGTGCCTCATCACTGAAGATGATTTTCTTCGAAATTTATCATCCATTTTCATAATAAGTCTGGATAACTTTAACACGTTGTTGGATTGTGTATCTCTCCATGGTTCAAATTGAGTAAGTCTGAAATAGAGCAATGTCAAATAAAATTCGGAAAAAAACTTGGCGTTTAGGTATGGTTCACATTCACCATCGGCCCTTACAATTTAACCACCCTTTATTAACAAAAAATTCAAATGGAATACACAAATAGAAAACCTTTCAACATCTTTAACAAAGCAATTAACGGCCAATTTCTCTAAGTTCAGTAATAAATAAATAATAGTTATAACTGTCAAAACGTATTGTTAACTGGAAGTTTAGTAATAGTTAGTTTTAACTGAACTTGGTAAAATTGGCCGTAAATGTTATTAAGTGCTTGTATAGTCCAAATTTCAACTGTAACACTTTTCTACTGCTATCGATTATAAAAATGCTCTTATTATAAATCATCGCTAAGAATATTGAATAGAAAAATTTTTTCCGCTTTCGTTTTGCACTAATAAAAGTAAAAGTGTTTTTTTGTGAAAATAATTGATATCAAATAATTAAAAGGTGATAAGTGCTTATAAATAAAATAAAATGACATCAGCAGTTGTAGCATTTTTGTTATTGGCAGATGAGCTCGCATTGCATTTGTTGTTTTAATTTGTGTAATTTTATGGTTTTGTAAAAATATATAGGTATAAAGCGGATTTATTAAAAATATAAACAAATTTGTTGTTTAACGTTATAAATAAGTAAAGTGACCACTGCTGTTGTTGCATATTTGTTGTTAGCAGAAAAAGTAAGAAGAAGATTTTTGCAAATTTGCAGCAGCCGCTGCCGGAGACTACCGGAAACATGCAAAAAATACTGTTTTACCAATTTATCAATTTTATTTACTTTTATCTGTGGAAAAAATCTAACTGTTAAAAAAAATTAAATAAAAAATTAAGCTTTTAGCAACTATATTTATTTCCAATAAAAAAAAACAAAAGCTGCAATACTACATTTACACCTACGCAAAATCCAGTACTTACGAAATTTCGAGCCAAATCTAGTTGTTTTGACTAGATTTCCCATACAAAATAAAATCTACTTCGTAACTAGATTTCGACGAAATCTACTCAAAATCAAGTAGTACTTAATGATGCAACTATGGTTTTTTTCAATATAGCACTAAAAAATATTTCCCTGCACAAGAAAAAATGACATTAAAAAAAAAACAAAACAAAAATTGTTAAACAAAAATTAAAAAGTTTTATAAAAATTGTAAAAAAATAAAAAAGAAGAATAATATCTGTGGCATTTTGACAAAACATCTTAAGTCGAGATAAGATAGCAAAAAAGTTTAAAAAAAAACTCGGTGAAAAAATCATTTTAATAAAAAAATAAAATAATCCCAAATTAAAGAAAAATTTCGATTATAATACAAAATTTTAAAAACGTAACCAAACATGTTGTTGGATTGAAAATTTGTATGATTAACAGCATTTTTTTCAACTTTTTAAATTTGACTTAAGATGTTTTGTCAAAATGCCTCAGATATTGATACAATAAAAACAAAATCTCGCTAATTACAAAAAAGTATAATGTAAACGCACTAGATTTCGAAGAAGATTTAAAATCAAATCTACAAGATTTCGGCGTAATGTAAATTTAGTATAAGCTGCTTGGCTTATTTCCAATAAAAACCCGATAACATTGGTTTCTGTGACTCCTAAAACCGACAGTAGTTCTAGTTCGAACATAAAACCAATAACATTGGTTTCTATGACACCAAAGCATTTTTTCTTGTCGGTTTTAAAACCAATTCTGACAATATTGGTTTCTATGACAACCCTGATTATAAAAACTTTAAATAAATTGAATTTTGTATGGAAATTTGACGGGTTTTACTCTTATTAAACAAAAATGTTTTTTTTTAACAAGGTTTCTCGTTATTTTTTCCAATATGTAAGATAATGGCATTTCTTGTCTCGTTTTCTTGATTTGTAATTATTATTAAACTATAAAGCAGAGTACCGATACGTTCACTCATTTTTCAGTCATGAGCTCTTTCATCCTCATGAGGGTGAGGAAAAAAAATATTTTGAATTTCCTCACTCATGAGGAGTGAGCCAACTGAAAAGTTCATATCGCTCATTTGCTGCAAGACCGGCAGAATTGTTCGCTTTGTTTTTCTTTATATTGTGTATTAAATTCATCTTCATATCTTTTATACTTTCCCAGTTTGAAGAGAATGTGTCTTCTTTATTTCTAAGTAGTTAGAGCAAATCAAAAACTTTAAATGCGTTTATCTCGAAATGGATTTTTTTGAGTTATGCCGGTCTTGCAGCAAATGAGCGATATGTGAATTTGTCAGATACGAAAATTTTTAAAAAATTTACATTCAGGCGATTGTCTGACCATTAACAGCGGGAAAATTAAGCAGTGGAAAGGCCTTATAGAGGGCATTTTTGGTGATATAAAGTTTTCCAGTCGCATTCCATCTGTATTTCTAATTTACACATTGTGTCATTGGAGACTTAAGCCTTGTCTTCTTGCATCTACTTTAAAGGCTTCTGGAAGGCCTTCTTAAAATAATCTATATATATAAAAATGAAATGCTGTCCGTTGCTAAGCGCATAACTTGAGAAAGGTTGGACCGATTTCAAATGAGTGTAATAGTCTGAAAAAGGGTTTTATGGAAAGAAAAATTGGAAAAAGTTGGTTGGAAAATTTTAAGATTCGGAAAAAACTAAAATTGTGTTTTTCTATGGGGTTTAAATTTTTTTATATTTTTTTTTATAGATTCCGCTCAAACTTAGTAAGAATAACGTCTTAAATTCGGAAAATATGCATGAACAAGTTTTATTGACCACGCCCATTTTTACGCTCACTTTCTCGGCATACCTAATATACGTATTTTTTGTTGTTTGTTGTTCGTGAAGAAACAAATTTATTTAAATTTAGACAGGACAACGACTGTCGGGTCAGCTAGTTAAGAATAAAGCTTCATCCCAGTGTAATTGTTGTTGCAAATAATGCGAAGTGAGTAAATTAATAATTATACTTGTAACACAATCCAACATAACTACTAATATAACGATTTCGACAGGCCTTATTTCAGAAAAGAGAATTTGAAATGAAATGTTGTGTGTTGCTAATTGCATTACTTGAGAACGGCCTGAAAGATTTGGACGATTTTTTCCATGGTCCAACTTAGGTTTGTACAGAAAAAATTTTGCCCTGCCCACTTTTTTCGTTTTACCTAAAATCAGAAAACGGCTCCATCGATTTGACTAATTTTTCTTTTAAATGTTCGTATGAATCCATTTTAAGTTTTCATCGAAAGAAAAATGTACCACGCTTACTTTTACGCCCACTTTTTCTATTAAGCGCATAACTTGAGAAAGGCTGGCTGGGCTGGGGAAAATTTTGCCCAGCACACTTTAACGCCTCTTTTTCGATTTACCTAAAACCAGAAAACGGCTCCATCTATCATTAGTAATCAGCTACCGAGCGAAGCCGGGGCGGCCAGCTAGTATTTAATAAAAACAATTCTAAAAGACCTGTTGAAATAAGGCAGAGTGAAGTTAGTAAAAGTTTGTTAAAAATACAGTTGTAAACCTTCTTTAAGGCCTGAAAAGTGAAAGCGCTGGCAATTTTTCCCGATGGGCAAAACGATATTCTGTGTGTTGAAGTGGAGAACTAAGTTGGGAAGCCTTATTGGATATTGGAAACACAAATTAATCTCCGAGTGTTGAAATTATACAACAAAATTAAGCAATTTAATTTGTTGTATCCAAAAACGCAATTGAAGTTTGTAAACAAAGCAGACAAATGAAATAAAACAAATATTTTAGAATATGGAATAAAGGAATTTTATTGATTTATTTCACGTAAGTTTACCTTATTGTATCGCTGCAAAAAAAGTGAGTGCCCAAAAAATGTATGGTTAAACCGGAAACAAAATCTTTGGCCTTTTAGCAATTTGACATTAGGATTTATGCATTATACGGGAAAGAGAAAGGACTATTTTAATAACTTTCAGCTTAGATATATATATTTCAAAAAGGGGGAAAAACTGCTCATCTCAGTTGTTAATGCAAAGGGCACAATAGTGCATTTTGGTATTAACATTGCCGCCCGCCTTGCAGGATATGCAAAGAAGGAAACAAAAATGTGTAATAATTTTATGTCAAAGATTTTATTTCCGATTGGAACTAAGAACTAAACCTTAATAATAATTACATAATAAAGTTAAAAAATGAACCTTCAAAAAAGGGTATATAATTCAATTCTGGTTTTGGTTTTTTTTTTTTTTTTTTAATTCATGGAAAGAAGGTATATACACAGTAAATAGAAAAATAGGATTGGAAAATTTGTTACGTTATGTTTTTTGCTAGTTAGCCTAAAAAGTGCATTTTTCTATAACATACAAGGACCATAGATAGTCCAACCGAAAATTGTACTCTGGGCTGTCGGAAAGCCAGTCCTAGAAAATACTCCCTGACACATTACCTTGGGATACAGATCCACGCCGACTACTATATCAATAGAGGCTGACTCATAAAATTTAGAATCGGCGAGAAACAGATCGCGAAAATTCTTTTTGTAGGACTCTGGAAGCGAATGCGCCGGAGTTTGCAATGAAATCCGATTGTCAACACGGAATGTGCCTTCGATTTTGGACGACGAATCAAACCGAGACTTTAAAACAATTGGACAAATTGTTTCTTCCCGTAGCGTGTAAGCTGTCAGATCCAGCTTATCGACTAACCGCTTTGAAACGCGACTGATCGGCGATCCCGAATCTAACAGGCATCGCGCATGTGACGTCGTTGATCCAATTTTGACAAGAGCTGTTGGAAGCAAAACCAAGGTGTTTTGTTTTAGGATCGCTGATAAGGATGCCGACTTCGACGTTGTGGGAGGAGATGAATCGTGTCTTGAGTTATCATTAGTGGAATCTTGCCGTTTAGCTGGTGTTGAAGCTCGCGGAATCGGTGAACGTGAGCGGGATCGGGAACGTGAAGGCAACAAGTCTTTGACAAGGCGGGGATTTACATGCAGTAATGTGTGGTGAGATTTATGGCACTGTTTGCATCCGTGCTTGGAAATACACGTACCCTGGGAATGATCATGGGCAAGACAGTTCGAACAATATTTGTTGTCACGGACTGCACGAATACGATCGGACATGTTCATTGCCAGAAATTTGCGGCACGTTCGGAGCGGATGAGGACGTTTGCAAATACGGCATGTATATGCTTTAGATGGTTTTACTTGGCTCACGGAGGACGATTTGGAGGTTGAGGAAATTTTAGGCATGCTGATCTGGAAAATAATAAGTAGTATAGAATAGAATAAGAAGTTTTCTAACGAATTTTTAGGACTCAACGGGCAATACTATTAATTTTACAATTGGACGAGTCAATAAGCCCCGTTGTGTCTGTACTTCCGCTACACGTACTCGATTATCTGGACCCGAGAAAATCTTAGTAACCCTACCTAGCCGCCACGAATTCGGTGGCAGGTTTTCATCTTTGACCACTACCATTGCCCCTACTTGTATATCTACCTCAGGTCGGCGCCATTTAACTCTCTTGCTCATTTCTTTTAAGTACTCGTTTTTCCAGCGGAAGCAAAACTTTTGGTGGATTAACTTAAGTTTCTGCCATCGATTGATTACCGAAGTTGGTGAATCGTTAACCTGAGGATCTACAGGTGCTAGAATTGGAGTACCAATAAGAAAATGCCCTGGGGTCAGTGCGCAAAGGTCATTAGGATCCGTCGAAATAGGAGAGATTGGTCTGGAATTAAGACAAGCTTCAATTTTGGACAGAAGCGTCGTAAGCTCTTCAAAAGTGTATTTGTAACACCCTGCAATCTTTCGGAAATGATTCTTAAAACTTTTCACGCCGGCTTCCCACAGTCCTCCCATATGCGGAGCTCCGGCTGGAATGAAATGCCAGGAGATGTTTTGATGTGAATAATTAGCTAGGACGCGTTGTTGTGTGGTTTGGATGAATTCTCGTGCGAGGACTCTTGAAGCGCCTACGAAGGTGGTTCCGTTGTCAGAGTGAAGGTGCAAGGGACATCCTCGACGAGAAACAAATCGGTTAAAAGCAGCCATAAACGTTTCAGTGGACAAATCAGATGTTGCTTCTAAATGCATTGCCTTGGTGGAAAAGCACACAAACACGCACACATATCCTTTGGTAATGCGACAAGCTCGACCGGAGTAACTCTTGACATCTAAAGGACCAGCGAAGTCTAGACCAGTGTGTAGGAACGGACGAGTTATTTCCGATCGCTCAGGTGGTAAAGCTGCCATTATCTGCTGTTGACATTTTCTTTTGTAAATGACGCAAATCTTACATTTATTTATGGTTGTTTTTATTAGATTTTTTCGCTTTCGGGATCCAGTACTGTGTTCTGAGTAATCGAAGAACTAATTGGTTTCCTCCGTGTAGGCTAATGTCATGAATAAATTTTACCAAAATCCTAGAAAACTGCGAACTGTATGGAAGAATGATAGGGTGTTTCTCGTCGTAGGTTAAACCATGGGAGGACTCTAGCCGACCACAGGAACGAATAATTCCCTCTGCATCCAAAAAAGGATTTAAGTTTAATATGCTACTGGATTTAGGTATATTTCGTCTAGTGGAAAGACATTTATATTCATTAGGATAGAACGCCTTTTGACACACGGAAATCAGATGGTTTCGAATGGAGCTTATTTCCGAATTGGACAACGAAATGGAATCCTTGAAGAAACTATATCGGTATCTAGGATGGGTTCTATAGAAAAACCGATAGACATATGCCATTACTCGCATTGCCTTATTGTAAGAGGAAAACCGTTCCAAGACATCTTCAAAGTTCGTAAAATAAGTAAAATGCACCTTTATCGGTTTCACTTCTATAATTGTCGGAGAAATGGTAGACACATCAGTTTTTGGCCACTGTACTTCATGGCTCTTAAGCCAGTTGGGACCGAACCACCATAAATCATTACTATGTAAATCTTGTGGACAAATACCTCTACTAGCAATATCTGCTGGATTATCCTCAGAACTTACGTGCCTCCACTGTGTATAGTTCACTATTTGAATAATTTTCGAGACTCGATTGGCGACGAATGTAAGCCAACAACAAGGAGGTTTAGCTAGCCAAGAAAGTACAATGGAGGAATCGGTCCAGCAAAACACAGAAAAATTGTCTATTTCCAGTTGTGGCAAAATATTGTCTATCATTTCTGCTAAAAGGACCGCTCCACAAAGTTCCAATCTTGGAATTGACAATGTCTTAATAGGAGCAACTTTTGTTTTGGACGATATAAGGTGTGTTGAAATAGAACTAGGACCAACTATTCGTACATATAATGCAGCTGCGTATGCTTTTTCCGAAGCATCACAGAATCCATGGAATTGGATTTTTGCATTTGGATAATAACCAATCCATCGAGGGATTCGAATGGTATTGATAGCGGAGTAGTTAGACTCAAAGGTTTTCCACTGACTGAGCGCATCAGTAGAAAGGATTTCATCCCAACCAGTACCATCTACCCATATCTTTTGCATCAAGATTTTAGCCACAATTATACAAGGAGATAGCCACCCAGCTGGATCACATAATTTTGCAATTTTGGACAACACTTCCCTTTTGGTGTATAAAGAATTCTCTGGGAAAGAATCTGCAACAAAGTAAAAATCATCCGAACACGCGTTCCATCGAATGCCTAAAGTTTTCGCCGAGCTGCTGCCTTCAAATTTTAAGAAATCTTCATGAAGTCGATGGTCTGGTGGAACATCCGAAAGTATGTCTACAGAGTTTGATGTCCACTTTCTCAGCGAAAAACCAGCGGAATCTAAAGCTTGGATAAGCTCGTTTTTTGCCTTAATAGAGTCTTGCTTCGTATGGAATCCTGCAAGGACGTCATCAACATACATTGATTTCCGGAGAATCGTACTAGCAATTGGATAACTGTGTTGGACATCATCGGCTAGTTGTAACAGTGTTCGAATAGCAAGATACGGTGCGCAACTGACCCCAAAGGTAACTGTTTTTAGTTCGTAATCGCAAATAGGGGAATTCGGATTACTTCGGAAAAGAATTCGTTGTAATGGAGTATGGTCAGGATTGACTAGGATCTGCCTATACATTTTCTGAATATCAGCATTAAATACGAATCGGAAAAATCGCCATTTAAGAATCAAAAGGGTAAGGTCATTCTGTTGAATTGGTCCGACGTGAAGCAATGAATTCAAGCTTTGTCCATTGGATGAAGGAGCAGAAGCATTAAAAACTACTCGAACCTTTGTGGAGCTACTTTCGGGTTTTATAACCGCATGATGTGGTAAATAATAAAAATTTGAAACCTGGGACATATCCGGTGGAGATACCCTAGACATGTGAGACAATTCCTCATATTCCCTGACAACTGAATCGTAATCACATTTGAAATCCGGGGTTCGAACTAACTTGGCCTGGAATTACCTAATGCTAGTGAGTTCGGGAATCCTTCCTTAAAAGGAAGTGACACTATATATCTCCCCTCATGATTCCTTTTGGTAGTGCGGATAAACAGATCTTCACAAAATTGATCGGATGGAGACATAAAGTTCTTCCTTGGAAGATTCTCCACCTCCCAAAAGCGTGAAATTTCTTTATCCAAAGAAATTTCACAGAAATTTGATACGATGGTGCGACAAGAAGTTGAGCTATCTGGAACTGGGCCCGTAAGAATCCATCCGAAAATGGTTTCTTGAGCAATTAGGGAATCGCAAACATTATGCCTTATCCCTGAACAAACAATTGAAGGAAAAATGTCACCACCAATCAACATATCAATTTTTGAACTGGAGTAGAATTTTGGATCTGCTAAGGGGATATCTGGAAGGTTTGAAAATTTTGAATTTGAGATGGTCCGGGATGGGAGGCTGTTTGACAAGTGTGGAACTACAAGTGCTGTAACCGAAATATCCATATCGTCGTGCACATGTGAACCTAGTACCAAAGAACACTGATGCTGAACATTGGCGGAAACACTGCGATTTAAGCCAGAAATTTGTGCATTGATTGATTCCGAGGGAAGTTTAAGTAACTTAAAAACACGTTCCGTAATGAAAGTTCCTTCCGACCCAGAGTCTATCAATGCACGAACTTGGTATTTGGTACCTAAATGACAGATGTTTACCCATGCTGTTCCCAATAAAACACTCTTGGAATGAGTTGCAAAACAAGATTGAACTCTATTCGAACTACTAGTGGACTGTATATTATTTGAATTGGATCTGGAAAATGAAGCTGAATTCGGATTAAGAATTGTAGCACTACTTGTACTAGGAGTTGGAAGTGGTGGACTTTGATTTTCCACTTCTTAATGTAAAAGAGTGTTGTGTTTTTTAAAACACTTGAAGCAACTGTGTTTACTTGGGCAGTTCCTTACGCCATGCGTTTTTGAAAAACAGTTAAGGCATAAGCCCTCTTTTTTTATTTCGTCTAATCGATGTTGATAGTCCATCTTGAGAAATTTAGGACATTTTCAGATGGGATGGATTTCTTGAGGACATAATTTACATTTAGGACCTGAAACGTTAACTTGAAAGCTATGAACCTGCTTATTAGAACTGGAATTCGAATTTGATTTGGACTTGGTCTCATTATTCCTAGAATGGCTAGTCCCGCGAATTTCGGAGACGGACTCTAGTGTTCTATGCCGGTTGGTGAGGAATTCATCCAATTCGGACCATTTAGGAATAGCTGTTTTATCCCTTAATTGTTGTTCCCAAAGTGTCAACGTATTTTCGGGAAGTTTATCTGTACAGATAAACACAAAAATTGGATCCCAGCTAGCGACATCAATATTGTGGAGTTTTAGCACTGAAATGCAGGAATTAATGTCTCTTTGCAACCCTTTCAAAGCCTTGCCTGATTCAGCAATGATAGTGTGGAGGTTGAAAAGGATTTTCAACTGACCATTCACTAAAACACGGCGGTTATCGTACCTCAAACATAAGTTTTCCCATGCCAAATCGAACCCCTGGTGTGTAAGCGGACATTTTTCTACTATCTCCCTAGCTTCACCTTTGGTTTTTTGAGTTAAGAAAAACAATTTCTCTACGTTACTAGACCTAGAGTTTGATACGACTGCGGAAAACATGTCACGGAATGTTACCCAGGAAGCATAGTCGCCACGGAACGTTTGAATTTCAATAGGAGGCAAGTGAAGACTACGTAAATTTAAGGAAGTAGGACCAGAAGGGTTAGTATTTGCATGTGCTGCCGCCCCAGGCTGTGTAGGCGATGTTGATCGTAAAGCATCAGAAAGTTCAGACAATCTGGTTAAACACTTGCAGTACGTAGTATAAGTGCTTTTATATTTAAGTTTAAACGATTCTACATCGATTGGGTCCTCGTCCCTATCAGTTTCCTTGTCAGCTTCTAGCAAAAATGTGTCATAAGCTGCCTTAACTCTACTCCAGTCTGACTGTAGCTCACAGCGGTGAACCTCTAGCGAATGTATTGATGTTACTGGGTACTGATTATCGTTTAGGTCAGCTTCGAACTCAACGATGCTATCAGCCAGGCGTATAAATTGATCCAACGACATGACAAAATATTCAAATAGAAAAACTGAACTAATTGCAATAAACTAATAATTGAGTTGACTTGTTGGATTCTTTTTTTTTTCTTTTTAAAAATAACCAAACACTGTATATTTACCCGGATAGATAGCAAAAAAAATAGAGTAACAAGAACGTTGCTCAGTTTGTACCAATAAAGACCCCAGTAATGTGTAAAATATTCAAAAATACAAAAAAAAAATGCAAAACAATTATAAGCAGCACCTATAAATTACACTCATAAAACTATTACCGTAACCGATTGTAGGTTATCTAACTCGTTTTTCGTACTGTTGAAATTGAATGAAAATATTGTTACCTTCCGAATAATTTTATTTTTTCTTTTTTTTTTTGTATCCCTTATATTTGTTATTCAAACCAACAAACTGCCAAAAAATAGTGTTTGTTTATTTATTTTATTTATTTTTCTTGTCCTCGACGGCTTTTTCTCCAAACCTATTTTAGAGATTTTTTATTTTTTGTAAAATGTAGAATTTTTTTTTTAAACTTGCACAGTAAACATGTTTTGCTCTTTTTAGAAACAAAATAAAAAAAATACACGAAAAAACAATTCATACATTTCAGCCTCTGATACTAAAATGAATGCACTTATTTATGTGCATGAAATGTGGATCAGCTGTTCAAGGGAATAAATTTATAAAAAGGTCATTAACCTTTTACTAATGGGAAAACAAGTAAATCTTCCAAGAAATTGGCGAATAATAGGTTCGTTCACCTGCATATGTTGTTCAAACCACAGCCTAAAATTTCCAGAATACACTTATTAATTTTTAGTTAAAGTAAATATGTATTTACGAAGATACTTTTTCGAAATACAGCCAGGAATAATTTTAAATGTATAAAATATAAAAATTTTTAAACCAAGCGGGAGTAAAATTATAGCAAACGACAATAAAGATTAATTTTGTGGTAATTGGGGCAAATTAAATTAAATATACAGATATTTAATTTACAGCTATAATAAATAACTATTTTTATAAAATATTGTTTCATACAAACAAATTTAAAAACAAAGTGTCTGGAAACCACCTATTTTAAATTGGAAAATTTCCAAAATTTTATGAAATTTTCCAAATATTCCCCAATATTAGGAAAAGAGTCTCGCAAAACAAACAATGCTGCCACAAAAACTTTAGACGAACTGGGATTTAATTTTGTTTGTTTTGTGGGAAAAATTAAAAAATTAAACTGTAATGAAAAATGAATTAATAAATCCTACCATCCGCAAATATTTAAATGAAATTCAGTAAGCTACAGAAACAAGAACTCTTTATTCCTTTAAGAATGTATATGTTATGTTAGTAAATAAATTAATTTAGGTGGGGTTTTGCTCGAATAACAACTTAAACCAATTAAAATAAAATTAATTTATGTAATTTTGTTCGATATCTTGGCTCCTTTAATTAACTATACTATAAAAATAGATTTTATAGAAAGGAGGATTTTAAAAATTAGCCGACACAAATCAAACGAATTAAGTCACTGGCAACACTGTAAACCACACAACTGGAATGTCCGTCAGTACATGAGAGCGCTAATTTACAAAAATAGCAATCTCTTACGAGACAATCATATATAGAGATGTTCGTAATTAATATGGAGGGGAAAACTGAGACTCAAGAGTCGTAACTTGTTGGAATACGATCAGATAAAGAACTTATACAAATTAAGAAAGAGCATATAGGCAAATGTAAATTGAAAGGAAAATTAAGAGAATGCTTATGTAAAAGTATACGAAATGAGTGATGAAGTTAAATGAATACCCACAAAATTACTGGGACACGGGGAAATCGCAAAAAAAAGAGAACGAATAATTAAAGCCGCGATTTAACCAAAGAGTAATTAAGCACTAATAAATTTAACAAGAGCTGAAAAGGGGAAATATATTTAACATACATGCATATATATACATACGTATATTGCGGAATACCTGAAATAAAAGCGCGCGATAATACCGACAGCAAAAAAAAAGACAATACCCTACACCGATATGTAACGCACTTCACACGGTATTCAAAGAACTCGCACTTTTTTTTAAAAACAAGAAATGAAATTGGTAAACAATAAAGCTAATTATTCACTTACTGGAAATGATAGTGATCGATGAAAACCTTCCCTATTAGTAAAATCTGCCAGCTATCCCTTCTAATGTGGCACTTTAATTTGAAATCCTCCGTTTATATTGTTAGACACTAGTTATGGTTTTATTACTCTCTTCCTTTAACTTTACTTTATTCTAGGTATTTCACTTCACTGAAATTTCTTCCGTCATATTTTAAATAATTTATGTATGTATGTATATAAAAGAGTTTACGCATGTTAATTTTGCAAGATTTAACCACGCGAATAAAAAATTACTTGTTTAACTAAATGCACTTTATAGACTGAAACTACGATAAAAGCAAAAAACAAAACGTACCTTTTTTTTTGTTTTTGAAATAAGGAATAATGCAAAAACTGGAACGTGTGTTTATGTATGTTTGTCTTCTTATGTATGACCACAGTGTCTCAGAGACTAGCTTTGTCTTCTTCCAATCCGGTTCGAAGGACCAAATGTTGAAGTGGAGAACTAAGTTGGGAAGCCTTATTGGATATTGGAAACACAAATTAATCTCCGAGTGTTGAAATTATACAACAAAATTAAGCAATTTAATTTGTTGTATCCAAAAACGCAATTGAAGTTTGTATTAACACTGTGTGTGTTTTATTTTTTAAAATTATTTGTTGGCTGGGGAACTTAAATGTGTTTTGCTTTTTAAAATACATATATTCTTAGATGCCTCTAATAATTTTATAAGTCCCGTTGGTACATCCAACTGGTTTGAGGTTTTGTACAAATCTTATCTTTATTATTTCATAATCCCAAAGATAAGCTTAAATCAAATCTATCTTAAATATAAACAAATATTTAAATATAAACAAATAATTTATACGTGCGTTTTAATTCTTTGTTCTGAGATTCATTTTATGCTGAATCTCAGAAAACGGTTTAGGTTACAAATTTAAATCATCAGTATATTTTAAATAAATTTTGTTATCAACTAAACAACGAATCTCGTTGCGGGTCAAAATTAGGAAACTAAGCATAATGTTAAGTAGATATGACCTTTCTGAACCTTAAACCCACCAAAACTATTTTTCAAGGTGGAATTAATATTTATTAGCAAAAGGTTTCTAAAATCCAATTCTTGTATCAATTCCTGAGTAAATTTTCTCTTTATACATTCATCATATGAATCATTTATAATATTTTTAATACATTTATTAGTTTTTTACAAATTATTTATATCTTTTGAAGTATTTACATAAAATGTTTCATTTCTTATACTTACAACTAAAATTGTGTTTGTGTCATTTTTCAAAAATGTTGGAATTGATATTACAAGCAGTTTTCCCAAAGAACATTTAATATAACTTAACTTATCACCATTAATTTTGAAAAAATCAATTTATTTATTAGTTAAAAAAAATCTATTCATTATTTGGTGTTAGGAACTCACTATGTTATCTTTAATTCTTTCAATTTTATCTTTTATTTTGCTTTATAACAAAGTTAAATGGTTATACTTTACAAGTTCTAAATTGTTTTGAAAGTTGGCAACCCTTAAAGTCAGACATACTTTTTTGTCAGTGGTTAAATCTTGCATATAAAATTATTAATTGTTGTATTAAAACTTAATGTTTAATAACACAAAGCTTCAAAAACATCAAACAAACTAAACAAAAAAAAAAAAAAAATTAAAAAATGTCTAAAAAACCAACTCGAAGGATTATTGCAAATTTTTTTTTTCATTCCTTATTTATTGAATCTTCATATAATAAATATGAACGAACAATAATTAATCAAATCTTATCCTTATACTCTATTTATGTCCTGCCAGTGCCAGACAAAAATTTTCTTCAACACGGGTTCTGTTCACATATATAGGTGTTTATCGCTAATCTTATTGGGTAAGTGCTGCAGTGTCTCTTCTTCTTAAGCGAGTGTGGCCGCCATGATTTAAAATAATTCGAGCTAGTGGAGTTGGGTGTATTCAAGCCTTTTTAAATATCTTACTGCATATTTTGTAATCATAGTTGTAACTAGCGGCACATTGAGATCCTTATGAAAGTTTGAGTTTTTAACATACCAGGGAGCGGCTGTGATTATTCGAAGAAGTTCATTTTGGCGCCTTTGAATTTTTTCGATATTAGAGGCCGAGGCAGTGCCCCATAGTTGACTACCCTAGCACCAGTTAGGCTTTACGATAGAGTTGTAAAGTAGAAGCTTGCAATCGAGACTAAGGACAGAATTTCTTCCAATAAGCCAATGAATTTGAATGGCTTTTAGTTTCATTTGAGTTCATTTTGCCTCTATGTGGCATTTCCACGTTAATCGCCGATCCAGATGTATACCGAGATATTTTACATGCGAATGTTGAGGAATTATTTGAATTTTGATTGTAATAGGGGGCAAGATTCCCGGCGCAATGTGAATCCTATATGTACGAATTTTTGCTCATTGACCATTATCTTAACCATGCTTCAAGTTGAAATATATGATGCTGTAAGTAACGAGATGCTTCATAACAGTTTTCGTGGACACTAAGAAAAGCTGTATCGTCTGCAAATGTTGAAGTTTGGGTGTAGTTGTTTGTTGACATGTCCGAAGTATAAATTAAGTATAATAGAGGGCCCAGGATGCTGCCCTGTGGGACTCCAGCGCCAATTGGCTGAGGTGAACTTAATAAATTTCCTTCCTTAATAATAAATTGACAACCGACTAAGTAGCTTTCTTACAGCTTGTGTGTGTTTACTGGTAAGTTTAGCTTCAGTTTATGTAATAAGCCTTCATGCCAGACTTTACCAAAGGCTTGAGAAACATCGATGAAGAGAGCGCAACAATATTTTCTTTCTTCAAAGGCTTTTCTTATGGCGTTTACTATTCGGTGGGTTTGCTCAATTGTGCTGTGTTCTCTTCTAAAGCCGAATTGGTGGTTAGGAACACATCTGTTTTCATTTTGAATCAAACAGCTTTGATATATTAGAAAGTAAGCTTATAGGCCTATATGACTCAACTTTTGTGTGATCCTTTCCTGGTTTAGGTATCATGGTGACTAAGGAAACCTTCCACTTTTGAGGATAGTATTCAAGACGTAAAAAAGCATTACAAATTAAAAGAATCATTTTCTTTGCTATGCTGGGTAGTTCCAAAAGCATTTTGTTGCTGATCTTATCAAAAGCAGGAGCCTTCTTGGGGCTTAAATCGCAAGTAGCCTTTTGCATCTCTCTTATCTCAAATCTTAGGGGAACAGCTGCTCTAGCAGCAATAGGTGGTAACTTTTTCAACTGATTAACAAATATATTTCCTTTTTCAACATCATTTCTTGCCCAACTTCCATTTAAGTTTCCTAATGGTGGCTTAGAGACAACTGGCCTTTTTAGATTTCTAGCTGCACGCCATAATGAGTAGTCTGATTGTGGGGTTGCATCAAGTTCCTTAAGATATTTTTGCAGAGATGCCGTTTTTTGAGTTTGCAGTAACTTTCGTAGCCTTTTTGTGTACTCTTTTTATAAATTCTTAAGTTGCGGGGATCTGTACAGTTGCCACTCTCTTCGAACTCTCCTCTTTTCAGACAAGAGACGCTCGACATATGTGGAATATATTTTATAATTTTTTGTTTTTTGGGGCAATATTGGAATGTTGAACAGCTAGTTTAAGATAACTGTCAAAGTTAACAATAGAGAGATCCACATTCTCCGGTGTACTAAGAGGAATATTTTCTTCAAATTTTCTGCATCATATTACCCATTGTGTTTGTAAAATTATTTACTATTTGCACTAAAGTTTCCATGGTTTTTTCTAGACGACTTAAATTAGAAACTGGGGTTTCATCATTACTTGGAGCAGCACCTTGCATTGGCACATGGTTTGATTTTAGGACATTAGCGTAAGAGGTTCTGTTATTACTAGGCTGCGGAGCCTGAGTGTCATTAGTGTTTACTAAATTTGTTACCTGCATTTGAGGGGTATTAGTTTTTGGTCCAGATGACTGCTTGACTATAGTGTATACAGGGCATCCTCTATAACTGGCAGTATGATTACCGCCACAGTTGCTACATTTTTTAACATTGGGGTCGGTTTTAGACTTATCGCAAAGAACTGTACCATGTAATTCACCACATACTACGCAAGCAGGTGGTAAGTAGCAGTATGCCTTAGTATGGCCAAATTTTTGGCAGTTAAGACATTGAATAGTTTCTCTTCTGTACAGAATATATTTTAGATTATAAATTGTATGCGTTTTATTTTTTTAAGCTTAACGTCGCCGGGTTCTAACTCCACTCGAAACAGTGGTTGGGGATTTTTTTCCCTATTTTTAATATTCGCCACGTCCTTTTTTTAAAGCCCTTCTCTTCCAAAAAAGTTTTAATTTCTTTTGGGTCCACGCAAGAGTCTATGCCCTTGATTACTACCTGAAGACCTTTACTGCTCTTCAGTTGATATGTTTAAAAGTTTTTATTAATTATCTTCGTCTGCTACATAAAAGGAATTTTCACCAATCAACAAAATCAAACTCTTAATTAACTCATTGGAGTTTTGCTCTCTTAGATATATCGGGGGTGGTTTCGACGATTTGATGACGTTTGGTGCTTCCGATGATTCCTCATCCAGAATTGAGAAACGATTTTGGGAATTTGTTCTGTCAGTTGTACTATCTTTTAAGACTTTCGGTGCCGAAGCAACTGCTGAGGAGGTAGGGCTACGACCCCGTTTAACCACTGTTATATATCTATCAATGCCAACTTGTACTGGAGGCTTTTGAGAAATTTTAACTTGAGTTACTGAGTTGTCCATAGCGGCTGTTTTGGGATTAACCGTATCATCACTTATTAAAGTTGCTTTTGGCACTGCGGCAACACTTGCATTTAACATATTTGTTATTATATTACGATCGACCGTATTTGTAAACAAAGAGTTCGAGTAATAGGTTTAGCCGTTAGGTATTTGCTATCATCGATTCTTTTTTTTTTTGTTTCTGTATTTGTTTCATCATCGCTCACTGTACCATAAGTATTTCTTTCATTATGTTTTATTGTTTTTTCATTATTCGCATTCATAAGAGTTTTTTTTTTACTTTACTGTTTGTTTAATTGTGCTCTTCTTTTTATTTGTTGTTTAAAAACACCGAGAATAAAAAAAATAAAGAGTAAATAAAAACAAGAAATGTTTTTTCTTAAAGTGTATGTATGTATGTGTGTGCATACATATATTTTTTAATTTTAATTTTTAATATATTTATTATTGACGTTTATGTTCACTAATTAAAAATTATTTTAAAGCGTCTATTCGCTAATATTATACATACATACTATTTTTTTCAAAAATAATGTTATGATATTATAAAAACTTATTTATGTTAAAAAAAACCGTTTGCCCAGATTAAAAAAACACGTCTGCAGTCAACGAGCACGCAACCAATACGTGGAACTTATAACCGTTCATTTTACAAATTTTAAAATTGACCATAAAAATATGAAACGGATTTCGTTTTATCGGTCACAGAAATGTGCTGTTACTGATTTTGTAAAAATGTTTAATCCCACTTTAAATAATTTTAGCTTAAAGTCCGGTAATTATTGTTGGTGATACCAATATTGATGCATTTCGCAATCCATATTACAGTGATTTGACAGCAATGTTTCATAAGTATGATTGTACATGTGCTGATAACATGATAACTAGGCCTAGAAGTAAATCATCTATAGATCATGTTTTTAGTAACTTTTCTGAGAGGATTTTTATTGATTCATTTGAATGCTTCCTTTCGGATCATAACATATTGTACTGTAAATTGGAATGTAGTGTGAGATTTAAAAAATATATTGAAGTATCAAAAATACATTGCGACTATGAAAAGGCTAAACACTATTTGCAAAATACGTTACCCATTAATTTTTCTACGTTTGATGACTCGTCTTTGACTGATAAGTTGGTTTCTTGTATGCAAGATGCCACAAATCATGCAACTGTAGTTACAAAACATAGAAAACAGTTGTCTTTTAAGCTTACACCATGGGTAAATAATAATCTTCAAGACTTGATTTTGGTAAAACAGAAATTGGTGAAGAAAAGGCGTAAGGCTAAAAATAAGCACAATATTGAGGAAACTTTAAAAAGAATAAGCAAAGTAATCCGAATTGCTGTTAAAAAGTGCAGAGATAATTATTATGTTGAAAGTTTAAAAAAAGCTGGAAATGATCCGAGGAAATGTTGGAAGATTATTAACACTATACTTGGGCCATTATTACAACCTAATGATAAAGTTGCTGATAGTTTACGTGAACAATAGCTATCTTGAACGATAAAGTGACCAATAAGTTTTTTCCATTATTACAACTGCCCGATAAAATAAAAAATGTAATTTATATACTGTGGCAACATTGCAGTATATACCGACTACTTTTGGTTGTTTAAAATACGAAGTGGCAAAGACTTAGTTTTGTTTTATTTATTAATTAAAAACAAAAGTAAATTTTTGTGCATTATTTTTGGTTTTAATGGTAAATTGTTTTGTTTTTTGTGTTAAATTGTGTTTTTTGAAAAAGTTGAGTAATTTAAGACTATCATTGAAGTTACCATATCTTCAGCAGAAAATATGGCACCTTTAAGTTCTTAAAGTTCACTTGTAAAGTTACCATGAGGACAAACCTGATGTTAGCTTATCAGTCACTTTTTAGGTTAATGTTAACTTGTAATAACCAAAAACTATTTATCTGTCAGATAGCATCCTAAAAATAACTATTTGTAAGTTGTAATAATGGCCCTTAGTCGTACAAGAAGTAATGATTTATGGCTTAATGACTCACTGGGACAGATAATAAATACGGATCAACACATTTAATAATCTACGAATTATTTTTCAATATCCTTATCGTTTTTACCTTGGACATAAGTGAAGTCATATTAAACATTAAAATTAATAAGAGCCCTGGCTATGATAAAATATCGCCAAAATTTGTTAAAGAATGTGAAGAAACTATTGCTCCAATATTAGTAAATATATTTAACAAGGTTCATAAAATAGTGCCAATACCAGAGCAAATGAATGCGTCAACTGTGGAAAAGTACCGGCCAATTGCAGTTCTGTCTACAATAGACAAAATTTTTGCAAACACTTTTATGTGATAAACTTTTGATTTATATGGAGGAAAATAATTGTTTGTATGATTTTCAGTTTGGGTTCAGAAGAGGATGTAGTACTGCAGATGCTGTTTTGAACGTAATAAAGTATATATGCAACGGCTTAGATGAAGGTTCCAGTGGAGTTGCTGGTGTATTTTTTGATTTACAAAAGGGTTTGATCTAGCTGATCATCGAATATTGTTGCAAAAGTTGTCATTATATGGTGTCAAAGGAAGTGAACTTTTACTATTTAAAAGTTATTTTTTGAACAGGAAACAATACGTGCAAATTAATAATTCGGAAGGCATTATTGGTTCTGTGGATTATGGAGTTCCGCAAGAGACCATTGTTATTTTCAATTTACTTAAATGATTAAAAAAATCTAAATTTAACTGGCCAAGTTTTTATGTTTGCGGATGACGTATGTTTATTCTATCCTTTTAAACATAATATGGTTCTGAAAACCTACGTTGAGAGAGATGCGCCTTTAGTAATTGAATTTGCACGCTTAAATCGTTTAATTACACTATGCTAGTTGAAAAAACAGACAAGCCGGGCTCATGGCGTTTTAACATAATTCGGGTACGCTGAATCCAGTGGTGCCCGCCGTTTTTTTAGATTGGCTCTGGTTTTCGAGATATACCGTTATTTCACAATATATGTTCGCGTATCTCAAAAACGGTTTAGTTTATTGAAATTATTAAAAAAAAAATCCACAATAAAATTTCCTTTAAGAAAAGTAAAACTTTTTTCTAATATGAGCGGTCGTTTTTGAAACGACTAGATAGGTCAAATGTATGACCGACCCCACTTTATTTTTTATCTCAATCATTTATTTCTAACATACCTACCAGCTATCTCCATTCTTTAAGGGGGCTCCCATACAAAATGTTTAATGCAGACTAAAAATATATTGAAAAAAAGTCCCATAAAGGCCCAGGGGTCCTCAATTAGTTTTTAGTCCTTAACATTTTCTCGAGACATACTTGCCCCTTATCACCACTTTTTAGGGGGGCTCCCATACAAATATTGCGTTTTATGAAATTCTTAAATTAATTAAAAGTTTTCGACTTCTGTGAAGAAAATCAAAAGTTGGTAACAGATTATAAGCATTTACGGCTTGTTTTGTTTGCAGCTTTGTTTTTTATTTGTCTGCAAAAAATTAGAAGCCTAGCTGCATTTTTTAATGATTTTTTATGAATTTTTAAAAAACAAAAATTTCCAAATTTTGATAAACAAATTAATTTTTTTTTTTTAAAAGATATGTTTCAAAAACGACTGCTCATATTCCTTTTCTTAAAGGAAATTTTATTGCAGAATTTCGGTTTTTTTTAGTAATTTCAATAAACTAAACCGTTTTTGAGTTACGCGAACAAATGTTGTGCAACCTCCTCCATTTTCGAAATAACGGTATATCTCGAAAACCAGAGCCAATCTAAAAAACGGCGGGCACCACTGGATTCAGCGTTCCCGAATTATGTTAAAACGCCATGTGCCCAGCTTGTCACGAAAAAAAAGGGTCAATGATATTGAAATGATGATATTTCAGTCGTAAGTACAGTCACATTTGAATTATATGGAAATCATCTATGCTTACAACAAAAGTAGCATTAATTTAAAATCAATGCATTAAAAATTATATATATTTTTCCAATAACTTATTCGACTTTTTCATTGTAAAAAGATTTTTGTAAAACGGTTTTACCAATTTATGGATTGCATGAGTTCCAAGTTTTAATGTATGTATTCATAATATCGGACACCATGCCATATCTTTTTTTCAAAATCAATTACATTTTTGCACACGGAATGGGACAAATTTAAGAATTCCAAGGTGTAGATTGGAAAAGACCAAACCACGTATAGATTACATTGAAAGTATAAAATACAATAGTTTGCCTTCGGATTTAAAGTCAATTAGTAGATTATCAACATTTAAATCTTATTGTAAAGATTTTTTGTTTAATAAAATAGAAACGCTTCTGTTGTATTTTAAATTCTGTTGTAATTTAAATTCAGTTGTAAAACTTGTAATGAAAAGCATTTTGGTTTTTTTTTTTTTTATTAATTTTATATTTACAACTATACTTTATTTTCATACATGTATGTACATTTACAAGTAATATATATTGCCAGCTAGCTCCAAAAAGTCCTATGGGCGCAGGGGCCACATTTAAAATGAATTGATACTATTTATGTACAATAATAAAAATTATATAAAAAAAATAGTTCTTTACTGAGGGTTTCATTAAACAATTCTTTGTTGGATTCCGAAATCAGTTTAACATTTAACATATATTTCTGTATACCATTGTTTATTGCTATTTGTTTATTCAGATTGTTTATAATATAATGTTGGTTGATGTCTACAGTTTTAGAGTGATTATCAATATCTTGTTCATCTTGGTCGTCTAAATTTCCAAATACCCATTTAATAAGTCTTCCTGCCGCGTCAATCAATGCTCTTCTTTCTCTGTTGTCATGCCTTTCTATCGTCAACAATGAATGTTCCAACTCTTCAATATCTCTTTGTAAGTTCAACATCATCCATCCCTACTTCGCCTTCATGCTACCTGAAATGCTCGCTCTGATTTTCCTGACTGTATCTTCTATCTCCTTCAAGCTTATACATGTATGCTTTGAATAGCCTTGGATTAGGGTTACGGACTGACTTTTCACTATCATATATCCTGCCTCAGTTTCTATCTTATTTACTATTATTTCGGCTTTGCCAATCGTCGACATTACCAAAATTAGCATAATCGTCAAGATTACCTGGAATTCATGTAAAAGATTTTAATGGTCGCTTGATTCGTGCAACATCAATCTTGTTAGGATTACTTCGATTATATTTTGTATATCTTTTGGCAGTTTTCTGTCTTTCCGCTATCGGATTTTTCATATACATTTTTTCTTTATCTATATCGGGTAATGGTTTTCTTCTTTTATTTATTTCTTTTATAACATGTCTTTTTCTTTAATCCATTCCATCGGAACTTTCTTTAAAGTTTAAGTCTAATCTATTTTTAAAATTCATTGGTTTCTGTTAATTTGTTGAATGAACTGTGTTGTTATAATAACCTATCGCTCTGATTACAAGCTCCTCTGTACCAATTCTTTTTTTTGTACATTTTATTATTCTTATATGTTCAATTATTGTTGAATGTAGCCTTTCAATATTTGAATTTCCCGTGTGGGAATAGGGAGTATGAAAGTGGGTCTGAATATTATTTTCAGTGAAGAACAATTTAATCAAATGATTATCGAATTCTTTGTCCATAATCAAAAGTTCTGGTTTACCAAACAAAGCAATCCTTTCTTCTAACTTCGTTATAATCGTAATCATATTCTTGTCTGAAATCTTGCGAACACTTCCCAACTTTAAGAATATATCTATGGTTGTCAAAAAATATTGTTTTTCTGCATGAAAGAGTCTTGTAATAGTAGTTTTTTTTTTCCTTTTGTACTTCTAATGTACTAAGGCATATTGCCATTGAAGGTGTTATTAGCGGGCTTAACGACAGGCCGCACGTTCGAAAGACTAGGACTAGCCGGAAAGGGGGTGGTTCTTGGCCTACGTTACCCCACGAGTTTACCAAAGCAAACAAAAACGTGCACAGACTAAATGTAAGGTACAAATTAGTTGAGTTATAGACGGACGGACAAAATTGGTCTATTGCCTTAATTAGAGATTACGTGGTTTTCATTTTCTTACCTACCAATAAAATCCTAAGGTGATTCAGATTTAATGCCCTTGCCAACCAATGTTCGCCATTTCATTTCCTATAACATTTCTAAGAAAACCCCAATTCATACACTACGACTTTATATGCTTTCTAAATTCAATTAAATTTTCAATACATGATTCAAAGGATTGTTGTCGTATAATCAAACATAAAAAAATCTTATCTGAGAATTAAAGTTATATTAATCATCTAATTCGGAATAATAATTATAAATAAATTTAAAGTAATATTAATATTAACATTAATATAAAATAGCAAACTTACTTGAGTCCACACACAAATGCATTATGCTGAGGCCTCCGCAAAATTATTTGTTGATTAACGTCGTGAACCCTGCTTAAAACAACAATGTGGTTACTTTAATCAATTGAATATAACAAAGTAAAGAGCATCGATAACGAAGAGAAATTTAATTTACGTTTAATTATAAAATTCAAAAAACTCCGTTGATCAACACTTAACAATTTTAATAATGAAATAGTAAATATACCCTGCAGGAAATGTCACTAGTGAATCTGTACTGATTCACTATTGACTCAGTCACCAGTACTAGTGAGTTATTATACCCCAGACAATGTTATTTACTATAGACATTTAACATGTGCGTGTCATTGGAAATCTACTACTGACGTTGGTACTACTGACTAGGTAGTTCCTTTGGGAACATATGTAGACATTGGAACCAGAGAATCACTAGTACATTTTAGTAAATGTAGTCTACACTTTGGGTAGGAATACGAAATCATAACAATCTTTTTTTAATATTGCTTTAACTTTTATAGGAATTGTACTTCTCAGTTGTTATTGATAATTTTGTTTTCGTATTTAAGCCAAATATAGTGGTAAATGTAGTGTAGTGATGACTTGGAGACACATGAACCCAGGTTACCTTCAGGGTATATATATTGTGAACAACAATAACATAAATACTATTACCAGACGTGGGAATGACAGTAATTTTAAAATTTCATAAGTTTAAGAAAATGATTTTTCTTTACATGTGAATTTTAAATGTTACAAAAACAAACAAAACTTACGTTTATTCAAGTATAAAGTGATTTGAATATTTGTATAATTACCAAACTAAATTATATTACTTATTTAATTAGTTCCATAAGCCTCTTTCACACTAACAGCCTGGAGGAAACCAGCTCGAACAGAGGTATCTTAAAAAAATGTACTTTTGATGTGGAATGGTGGTATATCCAAAGTAAGCTCTTTGGTTAGATAAAAATGCTCCTAGCAACTAACCCCACAGGTCTTGTATAAAAACGTGGTGTCCAAATTTAGGTGGCGGGTAAGTATATGGGCACGACACTCGGTCTTTAAACGTGTCCTTTTGGAAATAAATGTCACGCTCATAAGGGTTGACTTTCCCTTAAATACTTATTAAACTTTTATGAAAGTTATATTTTCCTGGTTACTTGATTATGTAACCTTTATCAAGTTATTTGAAAGATCACACCACGTTAGTTTAAAAAAATTAAAATATTGGGAGCAAACTTTTCAACAATTCAATTTGACGTCTTAGTTCTAGGGTTATTTCCCGGGATTTCCCGTCCCGGGAATTCCCAGGAATTTCAATTATTATATTTCCCGCTTTTGCTTATAGTTTCAGAAAACAGCTATTTTTACTCTGAAATTTAGTTTTCTTTTCTCTAAAAATTAGCGTCTGTGGATGCGTTGTCGATTAGATCAATTACAAGAAGTGAGAACATACTAGGGTATACATTTAATCGGGCTTTTGCTTTAATCGGTTAATTGCTCGCTTAATTAATCGAGGTTTTGGTTTACTAATCGGTTAATTTTGTTATTGATCGGTTAACCGGTTGATAAGGTTTTTTTTATATATAAAGTAATTTTAATAAATAAAAATTTAAAATTATTGAACTAAAACGAGCAAACAAAAAAATAATTAATACTATGTAATACATATTTTTTAAGTAATATATATTAAGTAGTTATTAAAAAATAAACGGTGAGATTATATTAATTATTACTTCAATAGTTTAAAGATATATTATAAAATAATGTTTTAGAAAAATAAATTGGATTAAATATTTAGGATTTGAGCGATTCTTTTCTTTCCTGAATTTCTCTAAACATATAAAATCATCCATTATGCCATTAGAGTTCTGTTTTAATTTTTTTTAAATGTTTAACACTTTTAATTGTTTCCGTTAATTCTGTTGTTGTGTTACTATCGAGAGTTTCTTCTGTTGTCAGGTCATCATCTAACTCTTTGTCAGGATGAGCTCAGCACCAAACATTCTATGAAAAAATATTTCTAAACACAACTTTTTTGGTGCACTTTGGTAACTTATTGGTAAACTTTGGTACAAATAACATTGTAAAATTCTACATTGCATTGTAGAATGCATTTAAAAAAACGGGTTGCTGTGCAACTGACGTTTTGAACCTTCCCATAATTATAAAAATATGGTTTAATGCTACAAAAAATTCAAAATTTTCTTACATCGGTTAATCGACTGAAATTAACCGTTTAATCTTTAATCGAAAAAAGCCAATTTTAAATTAACCGATCAAGTAATCGGGTAGTAATTAACCGGTTTACCGATTAACGGTTAACCGAATGAATACCCTAGTACATATGTAAATCAATGTCTTTTGCTGCAATAAATCTATTAAAAGCAGATTGGGCAGTGCAACAGTTGATATTTAATAAAGTGAAGAATAGATAAAGAACATAAATTCAAAATAAGATGCAGGCAGAAAATTCTCATTGTCCATGGACAAGTCTTAAAAATAGGAGATACCTAAACATATCGCTCCTTTATTGCAACATAGTCATATCTACAAAAAAAATCAAGCTTGGTAATATACCCGGGAAGTGCGGGGAAGCCGAAATAAAAAACAATAAGGAAACTCGTGTAAGATACTTCATTATACAATTTTAAAGACACATTGTCCTAAAAATTACAGATGGGCGTAATGAAAATAAAAGGTCAGTAAGAAGTAATCCGGATGATGCTATTTTTGGCATCAACCTTGACATCAGAAGCATGCAACAACGGTGCACTTTTAACTATTTGTCCGACCTCGGTAAAAAAGTGAACGAAATTTTTCGGAAACATGGTAATCAGTAAATAAAATCAGAAATATACTTATTGACGACTCACTAAACGCTTTGAGTTTTAAGCAGTAAAAAAATGTTAATATATTTATTAAAATATTTTATTAATTAACTTTTTGATCTCATATCTTGAGTTTCTCAACTTTTGTTTGTTTTTATTATTGTTTTTATCTTGTATCTAGAGCATAATAATACGGAATTTGCATACAAAAGCGTAAAATAATAATAATTCAAGTTCCGCTTTCAATCGTCGATTAATTTTTGTAGTATTTAAGCACTTATTTAACTTACTTTGTAAACAAGTTCCCTTACGTTTGTTTATAAAACTTTTTTTCATTAATTAAAAACAAATTTACTTTGTATTATTTGTATGGAGCGGGATCCCGGGATCCCGGGAAATTAAAAAAATTTCCCGCATTCCCGGGAATCGAAAAACTCCGGGAAAAAAAACTCTACTCAGTTCTGAAATGAATATTGGGCGTCACGATTAACATTAATATACCGGCTTTTCCCACTCGTATATTCCAATTGTAAATCAATGAATATTTTTCCATTCATAATATTGGTTTAAGAGAGAAAGAGAGGGAAAAGTAAACGGTGAAATAAATGAATATTTATGAATGAAGTAGATTAGAACAAAGGGAATCGAAATGTTTGCTATGAACTTACAGGGTAGAAAAGAAACAAAAGTCAATTAAAATATATAAATTGCAGTATGCAAAAGAATTTCATAAAAAAAAAAAAAAATAAAAAAAAAAACGTCACAGCCTATCTCTGATTGGGTTTTTCGGTGTTTTTGTATGCTGAAAATGCTTTTTAATAGGGTTACGGTCATACTTTGCCTCACTACAAATTTTACAGCTATTTATATACTTATTGATATGTTAAATTAAATTAGGATGAATAAATTTTCCTTTTATTTCCTCAAAATTTTCCAAAATTTCTCTATGATTAGTTTCTTCGTGTGTTCTCTCTACAATAAAGAAGAAGAAAGAAGTTCTGATTCCTCCACATCAATAGCTAATTTACTGCATTTCGTAAATTTTACTCTCCTATCGTTTCCAAACAACTGAATTAATTGCTGTTGAACAATATTATATTTTGTGTCCTCTAATTCGCAATATATCCCTATAGAACCTTTATATATATTTTCTTTAAAAAGATCTTCCAACTAACTTTCATTCGACAAGTCCGATTCATCTACATACAAAATCAAATACTTCCCAAATAACCTTTCTACAGTTCTTTCTTTTGTTTTCATAATACGTACATGGGTTCTATATTTGTTAACTATTCCTTCGCTAATCTTAAAGTGATCATTCAAGTCTTCTTCACTACTATGCACCGTTCTAACCTCTTCGTCACTCAATTCAAAAACCTGTTCCTCATCTGATTTGACTTTTTGTTCAATTCTGCTCAAGAAATCTGCTTCTCTATTATTTTTCCCTTTTACGTAATCGATATCGAAATCATATTCGCTCAAGAATTCTCCATCTTGACATTTTTGCGTTCGGCTCCTTCATTGAATAAGGCCACTTTAATGGTTGGTGATCTGTTTGGACTGAAAATTTCCTACCGTATACATATTTTCTAAAATATTTTAAAGCCCACACAATGGCTAAAAGTTCCTTCTCCATGGTTGAGTAATTTCTTTCATGATTATTCAATGTACGACTTGCGTAGCAAATAGGTCAACTTTCTTGGCTAAGTACCACAGAACTGTCACGAGACGGAAGATTTTGCGTTTTTTTTTTGTCTCTTTTTAAGAAAGCTGCCCTTTTTCATTTCTCTTTGCATCATCTTTTATGCCGCAATACAATGAACACAAATTTATTAAGTTGAGATTTATTTGCAAAGCTTTTGTAAAAATTAACTTTTAAGTTTACCACAACACAAGTAAATAATATTTAAGTAAATAAATAACATTATAAAACAAAAAAATATTAATAAATACAAACTGGGAATTAATTCCTTTCGTAGGTAACTTTATATTATATTCAACATTTTTTTATTTTTCGAATTTATTCTATAAGCTAAATTTCAGTTATGTATTTTTTTATAAAGCTTTTTTGTAATAGTTCTATTCCTTAAATTTTTAGGAATGACTTCTATACACTACCAGACTATTATATTGTATTTTCTTGTTGCATTTTACCTTATTTTTAAAATTTTCTGATCTTCTATTATCTTCCCCATCACGGCGTATGTGATTCCAATTATCATAGCGTCTAAAATTTCTATAAGTATGTCTATGTTCCTGATCAATGCTATCTCTGAAATGCCCATATTTAGTTCTGTAAAATCCCGATACTTATCTCTTATTGTTATTATTATTGTTTTTTTTTTTTACTGATTTTGTTTATTAAAATGAGTCTTAAAATTTCTATTTGTATTTTCACATTTGTTTTTCAAAGAGTTATCATTTATTAAATTATTTTGAATAAAATAGTTATGAGCACCATTAATATCACTTATGTTATTCTGAGTTAATAAAATTTTAATGTTCAAAGGCAAACAATTCATATAAATATTAAATTTCATTTGTTCGTTTTTATCAGGACTGGATTTTTTGAATTTCCAAATTAAATTTGGTGTTCATTAAATTTAGAATTTTTTCTAATTTATAATTGATTTCTTCAATGTTACAGACCTTTACATCCATTGCTTGTTGTCGAAGTGTAAAATAATCCTCCTTAACTGAAAACACGGACCTTAACTTCACAAGGATGTCATCCCAGGTAGGGTTGGTTAGTTTCTCGATACGTCTTAGGGCTTTTCCTTGTAACTTGTTCACCAAAACCGATTTTACGATTCATTGACTTTCCACTGGGGTGAAGGTTAGAATATCCATCACATTTCTGAGAGAATCACCCAAGGTGTAGCCACCATCTTTAGTAAATGGAGGAAGGCTTCGCGCTTCCCTCAAGCATTCTGCTATTCAAGTGTTGTCATCTTCAAATATTTGGTTTCCGTTGCACTATTTAACTGCTACAAACGTTATTTATTTGTTAATTTTTTTTTGTAAAAATTAAACTTTAACTTTTAAAAAATAAAATATTTATATATTTTTTTTCGTTGAAAAAGAAACTTGTTATAAAGGTACTTGGATTTTTTTTTTTTAATTGAGAAAAATATCGTTTTGTATAAAATAAAACATTTCACGGTTTAATTAAAATAACAACATTTTCTGTCGGTTCACCGACTGCGCCAGTTTTATTAAGTTATTTTTTTAATCATTTTATAAGTTCCGTTGGTTCATTCAACTGGTTTGAGGTTTTGTACAAATCTTATATTTACTATTTCATAATCCCAAAGTTAAGCTTAAATCAAATCTATCTTAAATATAAACAAATATTTAAATATAAACAAATAATTTATACGTGCGTTTTAATTCTCTGTTCTGGTTCTTTGTTTTGAGATTCATTTTATGCTGAATCTCTGAAATCGGTTTAGGTTACAAATTTAAATCATCAGTATATTTTCAATAACAAAACAACGAATCTCGTTGTGTGGTCAAAACTAGCAAACTATGCATAACGTTACCCAATAAAAAATTGTGCTTAAAACGAAGCAGGTTTGTAAGGGAGAAATGTAAGAGTTTCGCTTACCATCTCGCTTACGGAAGGCATAAATTTTATGTGGTGAGTTCCCATTTTGAAGCAATACATTTTTGACACAAAAAGCGCTTTATTCAACGCATATAAAAAAACTAGTGAATGTAGCGTTAAGCTTTACACACTGAATGTTTTTTTACAGTTATTATTTAGCATTCTCCCTTACAAACCTGCTTCGTAGTAAGGGAATGGCGTAGCACTTGAACTGCTATTTTTTCTTTTATGAAACTTGCTAAGAGTTCCTTCACTTACTTTACTGCATCTCTGCATGTCTTATTGCGTAGCGCATAATAGTGCGCTTATTTTTATATATGTAAGTAGAAGGCCAAATGTTTATATTATTGCCAGTCTCTTCAGTGACGGGTATCTCACAGTCATATATGACTGCTTATATGTATATGGGTTATTTACATATAAATTGTAGCAAAACATAACTTTTTTAGTGTTTTTAAACAACTTTACCTACGTAAGAAATGTGTTTTCAGCAATAAAAACCCACCGACGCGGTTGGTGTAAGTTTTGCCTATTGGTACGTCTTTTTAACGAAAGAAAACTGACCCTTTTAAAGGCATCAACGAATTTTTTTTACACAAACAGAACACATATCGTAAGCTTAAGTCCAAAACCATGAAGGTATTATTGGAAAATTTGAAATTGATTTGATTTATAAAATTTTTAACTTCTACATTGTAATATAACCAAGTTATTTACATAATTAAAAATGACGTATCATCAAATATATTATTTTCCTAAACAACATAATGTTAGCAGAGCATTTAATTCTTTTTATAAGAGCACATTAATATTTTTAAACATCAAAACATTAAGCAATAAATTTAAAAATGTAAATGTAAAACTCAACACAACGCCAAATAACTACATTGAAAGCAAAAACAAAGTCATAAATATTTTGTAATTTTGTTGTTGTTTTCTACACCGTTTAGTTTTTATAATAAGCTAAAGCGTTTTTAAGTAATTTACCATATGCCCTAAGAAAGCCCATTCTCGAAAATCAGCTGAATAATGGTGTTTTCGTTTCTGACAAGCTTTTTTCTTCTGATTGCATACAATTTGTGTTATATTGCGAAAGATATAAAAAATTTTTGTTTTTCATTTGTTTTACTCCTATTTAATATTTTCTTTTTTAATTATTGAAAATCAGTGTTTTTAACGCTTATTGGAATTCAAAAAAAATCGCTACAACTTATTTATATAAACTTATTAGTATAAACTTTGAATTAAACATTTGACACGCTAATAGTGAGTGTGAAACGTAGATATTATTTTGTTCCATTGTAATATAGAAAAATTTATCACTTTGTAATAGCCTTTTCACACTTGTCAACATTTAACATCAATTTGCGAAGATGTTGGAATTTTCCCATAAGAAATACATAGGGCTAAAAATCTAAATTTTTCAACATCTTTACAGAATGTTACTATCTTATTTTGTTCCCTTTTACATTTTTCGATTCTTTTAGTATCATCACTAGAAAAGTGGCAATAAATTCTATTATTATTGTGGCATCACTGACAAAATGGAAGTTGCTTTGAAAGCAGCGCTACCATTTCTTATGTTTTTCCTTTTTTGCAAGCCTTATTTTACTTAATTTTGCTAAAATGATTAAACAAAATGAATTAGAAATACATTTTAGTGTTATCTTTTAAAACGTTGGAACTTTTGTAGAAAAAAAAGTATTTACAAAAAAATAAAAGCCCTTCGTGGTGCACATTGGTCTGGCAGGACCTTTTTTCAATGTGTATAGAAAATCAAAACATCGTTAGCCGGAGGGTTAAACACAAGGGAAAGTTTACTCTTTTTTTACTTGATTTAAGAATTTTATACTTATTTCAAGAAATTCCGAGATTGATTTTCGAAAGTAATCCTATTTAGGATTGTTTTGAGTACGTTTTAGTGTTATTCGAACTTTAATTTTTGAGTACTCCTCGTACTTAAAGTAACCATAAAAAACTTGATTTATCCCAAGTGTTTTTCTTTCTGTGTAATGCGGGCTTTAAGCGTTATTCTTTAATTTCCTAATAAATTATTTTATAATCAGGAAACACTAAACAGAATTAAAAAAAGTGTCTTCGGAAAACCCATTTCAACAGAGAGACGTACAGACGGACATCGCGACATGAACTTTTCTTTTCATTGGGACCCAGAATATACATATATTTTTACAGGGTCTCAATTATTGTATGATAACAAACATAATGACAAGCTAATATATCCTTTCTACCTGTGGTGAAGGGTATAAACAGTTAAGTATAAATGTTTCGAATAATGAAAGAAGTCAACTTAAAAACCACAAAACTTTAATAATTTTAAGATTACAGTTATGTATTTTATAAAAAAAATCTAAATGATCGAGAGAAATTTTAAGTAGTTTGATAATATATTATGTCAAACTGAGCAGCATTGCTTTATGATAACCCCTGTATTTATTGCATTGAAGGTTTTTTTAAGAAAGTATGTACCACGTTTGTCAAATCTACTTCTTAAAAAGCAAAAATGCAAATTATCTCATGCTGGTCATACAAATGTTTCCCTTATCACACTCTTGCCTTGTAAATATTTCCTGTCCATGGGATTCTTGATTAAAGTTGAATTAATTTGCATAAAATTAAAAAACATAAATAATACTTAGTTCGGCTGATTCGATAACTGTGTAAATTTACATACATATGTATGCATGTACTTATGTATATTAGATCCCTTTTGGGCTGAAAACAACAACAATTGTCTTGATCACGTCTTTAGTGGGGTGGAAATAGTTGTGACTTGCCTTGTCACTTTGTATTTTCTTTACAGGATAATTTGTGATTTCTTTTATATTCTAATGGAAACCCAGATTTTATTAAACCGCCAAGTTGAGATCAACGTCACGTTCGGTCAGCCACTATGAGGATTAAAACCATTTTGACGATTAAGACAGATACAAAATAGTGTGTATGTATGTCACATTTTATGTGACATATTCATTAGCCTGTCCTTTATCAAGATAATGTGCAAGCGTATACGCTTTCACGATTATATGTATGTATACAATACATTTTAAGCGATTTTTTTAATGAGGCAACTTCCGTTTGACAAGTTTGTTTTTTAGATTAAAATAATTTACAATAAAAACAATACTCTGCGTACATTTTCTTAGGGAACCGCATTTTGAAGGGTGGCTTAGAAAAGCAATAAAATAAGACAAAACACAGTGATATTTTTTACGGCATTTTCGCATCATAAATCAGAAAATTTTAACAAATTCAGCATTTATTTAGCGATATGCATTTGAATTTACTGTTAAGAATTTTTATTGAGTGTCGTATTAACAGGATTTTATTTTTTTTTTGATCGGCAATCTCTTCAAAGTTTTATTTGACTTGTGATGATCGTATTAAGACACATATTTATTGTCTGATATAACGACGGCTTATATTCAAAAAGTGCTATCGGCTAAATCATAGTTTTACAGGACAGCGAAAAAACTGTTTTTTTCGTTAACTCTAAGAGCAATCACTAAACTTTATTTATAAATGTTATTTAAAAACAACGTTTAAATCCTACATATTTAAATTTTTTTTAATTAATTTCAGATATTCGCGCTTATATGTCTGATAGCACTAATTGCAAATAAAAGTTTTATCGATTTGAAGCAGATAGCGCTATTTGAACAAAAAAAAGTTAACTGTTATGAAAACTATTTGAGACTTTAATTTAAGTAACACGAATTTTTATTAAAATATTAAATAACTTCTACTGCTAAAGTGTTCAAACGTGGATAAATCTACTATTATGGTAAATGAAAATTAAATTTGATGAACTCAAGCCTAACTAAGAATATTGAAATTGAAAATTAACAGTTCAACTAAATCACAATTGTTCGTAAAATAGCTATGGCACAAGCTCTAATGTCTACATTTGTACTTCAAGTTGTACAAATAAATAAACAATAAACAAAATAAATAATAAACAAATGTATTCAGGTTTTCAAGGCAAAGTCTTGACAGAAAGAAAAAAAATTTCATGTTGTATAATTCCTTCCTTCATTCCGCTGCCAGATAAAATTGTAGTTGTTATATAATATATAATATAATTACCTCATTCCCAGCTAGCATTTTCAATCGTGTAAGAGATACTCGAATTCTCATGAAGACCGTCTTTGATCGTCGATGACAGATATCTTTAATCGTAGAGGATTCCTCACACGGGAAGAACTGTAACACGACTGAGATTCTTCCATAGCACAGCGAAAGACGCTTCTTCAATCTTTTAAGACGTGGGTAAAGACTATCTAACGAGTCTTTTATGTCAAGAATCGTATTATGTACAAAAAATTTGTAGAATCAAAACATTTTTTGTCTGAAATCGGTCCTACAAACAAATTTGCATATTCAAACAATTTATTTGCATTTCGTTTATTGAAAAAAACACTGATTTTTTCAAACAAATAATTTAACTGAATCAAACAAAAAGTTTACTGAAATTCATATAAATTTCAAACAAAATATTTTGCTGAATCAAAGAAAAAAGTTTTTGCAAAAGCAATGTCGCAAGCACTGTTGGAGAAGATGAAGGTAGAGCAGAGAGGCGGCTGGCTTTGAGACACATTTTTTTGTTGGTATAATTTTTGAACCAAGTCTTGTTTATACACACAATGTTTTTCTTCTTCACTCACTGTTGCTGTATCCTTTCCTCGACTAAAGAAGAAGAAATGTAACCAAAAACGGCAGCAGACCGGCGTTTTTCATTTTTTTTTTCCTATTTTGAAACCAAACACAAATTTATTTATGTGTTTGGTTTATAGAACACGAGCGCCTTACTCGTCCGTTCAACTTACATTTAAAACAAAAACAAATTTCGAGATTTTGTTTTTGTTTTAAATGTAATTTGAATGGACTAGTAAGGCGCTCGTGTTCTACAAACTACACATTAGTTTCTTTACATGTTGTTGTTGCTTCTGTTGTTTAAAGAGTGAAACGTTTTTTACGTTTTTGTTTTTTTTACATCTTTCTTAAGCTTCGTACAGACGGTGGTCAGATCTTACAATGTTGTCATTAAAATTGACTTAAAATGTCTTGCAACTGTGTGAACATTGTACGCTATTTTCATCTGGCAGATGTGTTAAATTAATGAATCTGACAATAGCACCATTGTCAGAAAATTGACAACATTGTAAGATCTGACCATCGTCTGTACGAAGCTTTATTGTTGTACTTTTTTAAAGCGTCCAAAAATAGACTGTATGTGTTTTTTGTTGTTGTTCTTATATTTCACATAAAGAAGTGTTGCTAACGATCAAATAAAAATATGCAAAAAACCGACAAAAGTAAAGAGCGTTAAATATTTCATACAAAATTATGAAAACTTGAAACCAATAACGCGTATATTATATTTTTAATTAGTTGTCAACATTTTTGTTGGTTAAATAAAAATCAAAAAGTAAAAAAATTTTCAAACAAGCGTTTGTTTGAAAAAAATTCAGCTATAATTTTTTCTGTCTAGATATTATTTTACAGCTCGTGATATGTTCGCCGTATAATTGTTGAAAATATAATTTATACAGAGAGTCGTAAAAGGTTCATTCGATGATGGTTTGACGAAAGATAAACAAAGTGTAGTTGTTTTTGTACTTTGAAAATAATCATTTAAAGATTTTCTTAAGACTTGCATATTATGGCCGTACCTAAACAAAAGCGGCACGCTTTTTCTAGTTTTGGAATTGAGCGCCCTCAACGCTTTGCAATTAGAAAAACCGATTTTGACATCTCGTTTAATAGTGAATTTTGCTGCTATTGTTAATTAAAAATGGCAATTTAGCTATTTTTTGGTCAATCTAGCGTTTTTATCTCTATTTTTATTTATAATTTGTAGGTTTAATTAAACAAAAAAACTATCAATACTGTTTGTAAAAAAATGTTGACGCTCTTGCTTAGGTATGGTATATCAGCCTAAAAGCTTAGCAAAAGAAAACTTTCAGCCTTCCGCTCTTGTTTATATACGGCTGTTTCAAGATTAAAAAACGAACGTGTCAATAAATTTAATGTTTTGTTTAAACTTTTATTTATTTATTTATAAGTTGGTACCTTCTATAACAAAACATAAGTTTTTTAATAATAGAAGTGCTTTGGAGACTAAAAAAATCGTCACATTTTAGAAAAAAATCAGCAAATTGGTACTTTGCTAATTTCGGAACAAAAAATCGTCAAAACGACGATAAATCGTCAAATCTGGTAGCCCTGTATGTATTTATAAAATATATTTTAAATTTAGCACCACGAGAAATCAAGCGAATGTCAGTTGGATACTTATTTCTTTTATAATACAAATAAGAAAATCCAAGACTACTTTAACGCACACAAACATACACGATTGTACATATGTGTATGTATTCATCTACTTTAATAAAAAAAAACAAAAATGAAAACCTTGCGAAAAAAATAAATATAAACCGTTTTAGTCCCGTCATGTCCACATGTCAATTTTCTTTGCCGTTTTTTACATTCGAACCTTCGCGTATTTTAGAAGATTTCTTTTACATATTTTTTTATTCTTCATTCAATCTCGCTCCACTATTCCCCAATCCATTAGTTTGGTCGGTTGGTTGGTCTTTCTGTCTGTGATTCTGTCGGTCAAGAGCGCTTGTCGAGGGCAGCATACAACTTACGTACACATGAGTACAATCAACATTTATGCCTATATGGATAAAAGACCCTTTAATGGAAACATACAATCAAACATTTGTACCTTTTCTTATACAATTGTATGTATGTATGTATAATATTACTTCTTCTGTAGCTGTCACACACGAAATATAACGTCGCCGCTTTTCAAATCCCACATGTGCAAAAGGCATTTCCGCTTTCTTTGTGTCCATTTGTCTTCAATTTATTTATTTTATTTTACTTTTTCTCATTTTTTTTGGCATTTCTATTTTCCTTTTTATCGTTTGAGTTTTGCCAACAAACAGCCTCCGAAAAAACGGACGCGTAAATTCTTAAAAAGTGGGTGGCTGACTGGCATGTTTTGGTTGCAATAGAACATGTGACGGGCGGATAGACGAACAGATGGATAGATGGATGAATGGATGGTTGAGTATGTGATGGTGCGCGAGGAATGGTGGCTTAAACACAAAGAAAGACGGATATTGTGTTTGAGTTTTCGTGTCGCGCAATGTTGGTGATTTCGTTGTTGGACCCTTAACTTACATTAAACTTAGGACGTACACAAATATTTTAAAACTTACAAACATACAATTGAACAAAAGTTCGTGTGTGTATGTGTGTTTGCATCAATTTCGTTTACATACACATGCCAGTGTATGCAGACATTTAAAGTTTGAATTCATTGGAAAAATAAAATTTCAAGACTTAGTTAAGTTAAGTTAAAATTCTAATAGCCAATTTTCAGGATTGATATTAAAACACATTTATCAGGGGTGTGCTGGAAATCGAAAGCGTAAAACGCAAGAATTTTAAAAGTCGTTTTTTTAAAGATATCTGTAATAAAAAAAATATGTAAGACATATTGTACAAGTATTAATCTACTTGACGGAATTTTATTACAAAAATTATAAAAATTAGATTAAAAGTGTATTGAAAACAACTCCCAAATTCTTGTGTTTTGCGTTTTCGATTTTTAAATACAAAATTCTCTTCTTCACTAAATACTTAAATCACCGATGTGGTACACTTAATAGCTCTGTTTCTTTACTCTACTTTGCACAGACTTTAGCTGCATTCGTTTACCCCAAAATTTATACAAATTTGTACTGGATTTTACTGAAATGCGTTCGCGTACACACAAATTTGTAAAATTTTCATATGACTCACCTACTGGATTTTACTGGGATTTTACTGGAAAAGTAAACGAGCGCACATTTTTTCTTCGTGCAAATTGTGTTAATTGTCAAACAGCTGTAAAACATAAACAAAACAATAAAATGCAAAGGAAAAACCATGAACCAAATTTTGGAAAAAGTGAAAAGTGGAGTAAAATAATGTAATATTAGGAAAACATTCTGTTAGTTATTGTAAAAGTGTTTGTTTTGTTTTTTTTAAGTAAAAGTAGTTTATTTCTACAGCCAATGCAAAATTTTCCAAAAGTGTCGCAAATTTTTTTGGTGTTTGTAAAGACTTTCAAAACACTGAATTTTTATTTTGTGCTTAAAGTTGTGTTTTTTCTGTTCCCGTACTTTTGTGTAATTTTGTCTCCTTATGATAGAAATTTATGCTTGCTCTCATTTTCACGAACTTTACCCAAAAAGTAAAGAAACAGAGCTAATTTCAACTTATGTTTCTATTGTAATATTTTAGCAAGGTGGCCTCAATATCACGACAATACAACAACAAGAGGCAAAGCGATAACAATCAGCTGTTTTTTGAGATCACCTTGTAAATAATTATATTTTTTTATGATATTTTTTTGTATTTAGTATTGCTACCATACTTTTATCTTATTTAAAATCAATCTGTATTTAAATACGATTTAAGTTTTTATGAAAATTAACTTAATTTAGATTAAATTACTATCCTGAAAATTAGGCATAAGGCCCGTTTTCACAACTTACCGATAGCTAAAGGTAGGATTTTATTGGCCGTATAAAAAGCGTTCCACTATTACAACTTTACTTTTACCTACCAGGTAGGATGAACCTTTGATTGATTTTGATATGGAGAATAAAATATAAGTTTCTATTAATTGGCATAGCAAAGGAGCATTTTATTTGGTAAAAATAAGGAAAAATCATTAAAATCATAAAATATCAATAAAAAGTAAAAATTTGCTCAATCTGTTTCATCAGTTTAGTTGTTCCTTGGTGTTGCCGATAAATGCATTACACAATTTTTGTCAATTAGGATGGATACCTGTTCTTATTTGTAAATAAAATTACCATTTGTACATCGATTTTTATGACTTATGGGTCCTTTTATTTTTAGTTTACCAAATAAGTTTAAAATAATTTTAGTTTGGAGGCAAAATCAAGTCTCTTTCTTCAGTAGTCACCTAAATACGTCAATGAGGAGGCACCCCAGTAGCATTTGATGTCAAATCTGTAACAATAGAAAAATAAGATATCAGTTAAAACAAGTAAGAGTGCTATATTCGGCTATGCCGACTCTTATATACTCTTCACCTTGGTGCGAAAATAACAGAAAGTTATATGTGAACCGTTCTTTAAATATAAACAACTCAACTTTGTGCCACGCCCACTTGTCCAATATCTTCCACATTTTGTCGGATGTTGTGAATTGATAACCATGATGCTTGACGATAAAAAAAAATTTGTAAATACAGTCGGGCCTCGATTATCCGTGATCCGGTTAACCGGTAATCCCCATTAACCGTGATGGCCAAAGATCAGTCTATTGTGTTTTACTTGCAATGTTTTCAAATTGTTTGTTTCGATTAACCGTGATTACCTCTACAATCCGTGATGGCAGTTGAAACATATTAGACAAACAACATTACACGACTTTTTTTTTAAATTGTATTCTTTTTTCGCTTAATGTCCTTTTTCTGCCTCATGTTTTCAGTAGAAAATTTAATGTATACATACTTATATAATTTAAAAATGTGCATAAACTTCTTGAATTAATTTGTTTAATGTAAATATGAATTTACACCAATGTTCACTCGTTAAATAATAAAAATATTAAAAAACTCTATAATCAAAATTGTTATTCGATTAACCGTGAAAATCGATTATCCGTAATGCTTCTGGTCCCGACCATCACAGATAATCGAGGCCCGACTGTATCAGAATTCACACTAGATATACACTGAACCAAAAATCCAATGACAATGCACGTTGAGCAAACGAAATTACGTTTATTAAAATATTTTCGTTGGGTCAATAAATTATTCGTTAATATAATGAAAATAATACCTTTTCTTTGCTTCGTGTGTAGACCATTTACCCTCTTGATAGGTCAATTTGTGTGCATGATGTTTTTCTTCTATAACTCGCGGTCGGCCTGTTCTTCTTTAAGGTGACTATTCTATAGAACAATCTATGGTCGTTCAAATCAAAATGCATATCGTGCACTTCGTGATTTTTTCAGTCAATTTAATCGTCTAAATGTGCGTACAATCGGAAAAATCGTGCAAAAATTTGAGCAAACCGGGTCTGTAGGAGATGTGAAAACACCAGTGCATGTGGCTGAAGAGCCGTCCACCTCAACTCATCGTCGTGCACAACAATTACCCCTCTCACGCTCGTCGTTGATGAGCATTATGCATAAAGACTTGCATTAACACGCTTACAAGGTGCAATTGCCTCAAGAACTAAAGCCTCTTGACCATTCCAAACGTTGTCATTGGCCAGAATGGGGGCAAGAAATGGCAACAGTGGATGATTAATTTTCGAAGAAATCATCTTCTGTGATGAGGCATATTTCCACCTTAGTGGATTCGTCAAAAGGGAGAATTGCCGCATTTGGTCGAATGATCCCAAGAGTGATTGTCGAAAAACCAATGCACCCACAAACAGTGACTGTTTGGTGCGGATTATGGGCTGGCAGCATCATCGGGCCGTATTTTTTCCAAAATGAGGCCGGCCAGGCAGTTACTGTGAATGGTGTTCGCTATCGTGAGATGATAACGAACTTTTTATGACCCGAATTGGAAGATATGGATGTGGACGATATGTGGTTTCAGCAGGACGGTGCCACTTGCCACACAGCTAACGAAACAATGACTCTTTTGCGCAACAAATTCAATGGCCGTGTTGTCTCACGTAATGGCGATATCAATTGCCCGCCAAGATCATGTGATTTGACACCGTTGGACTTTTTTCTTTGGGGTTATTTGAAAGAAAAGGTGTACGTCGATAAGCCAGCAACAATTCAAGAGCTAAAGGATGAGATAATTCGGCACATTAAGGGCATAGAACCTCCATTATGCCTCAGGGTCATCGAAAATTTGGACCATCGGATGGAGGTGTGCCGCCGTGGTCGCGGCGCCCATTTGGCCGATATTTTGTTCCATACATAATTGAGTAATACCAATATATCATAATAAAATAAAATTACAATAATTTCCTAAATAGTTTGTGTTTTATTCAAAATCAACATCGGCTCTTGAAATTTAACCACCCTTTATATTGCCTGCTACCGAAAACGTGCTCTCGTTCTCTACAAACGGTGGTTTTATAGTAAGAAGCGCATCATACAAGGATTATAAATTTGTAGGCCTGTTACCCGTGACTCATTAACGTCAAATTCTTTTTTTAAGATTTGTTCAGGCATTTGTATTTTCTTTACATTTATTTTTTTAGAATCTGTTGATGGTTCTGGTGTTGGTGATGGTGTATCGTGTACGTTTAAATTTTCTACTTCATTTACTTTTACGTTGATTTATTGGCGTAGAAATATAGTTCGATTTGTAGGTAGTTTTAAGTAATTTATGTAAAGAATTTTTATTGCTCTTTTTATACCCTTCACCACAGGTGGAAAAGGGTATATATAAGTTTGTCATTCCGTTTGTAATTTCTACAATATTGATCTTAGGCCCTGTAAAGTATATATATTTTGGGTCCTTATGAGGAGAGAAGTTGATTTAACGATATCCGTCCGTCTGTCCGTCTTACGTTTGATATGTGTTTTCCGGAGACTCCAGACATGATAGCGGCTAGGTTGTTTTAGACTTATGTCACATATAGTCCACCATTTCTTGCTATTGAAATTCAGCCAGAACGGTCCAAAAATGGCTGAGATATGAGCAAAAAACGACGACTACCTCCATTTTTTTCCAAAAATCCCTTGTTGTTGTTGTATTTTTTGATTTCTGTATATCTTGAGAACGGCAAGAGCCAAAGTTTCCAAATTGGGTACACACATTAACGTTATCAATACACAGCATCCCACAAAATGTGGGCGGGATTGAACAAGTGGGCGTGGTACCTCCCGTGGAGAGATACACAATCCAACAACGTGTTAAAGTTGTTCAGGCTTATTATGAAAATGGGCGTTCAAATCAAAATGCATATCCTGCACTGCGTGATTTGTGATGAGGCACATTTTCACCTCAGTGGATTCGTCAATAAACAGAATTGCCGCATTTGGGCGAATGAGAATCCAAGAGTGATTGTCGAAAAACCAATGCACCCACAAAGAGTGACTGTTTGGTGCGGTTTATGGGCTGGCGGCATCATCGGGCCGTATTTTTCCCAAAATGAGGCCGGTCAGGCAGTTACTGTGAATGGTGTTCGCTATCGTGAGATGATAACGAACTTTTTATGACCCGAATTGGAAGATATGGATGTGGACGTTATGTGGTTTCAACAGGACGGCGCCACTTGCCACACAACTAACGAAACACTGGCTCTTTTGCGCGACAAATTCAATGGCCGTGTTATCTCACGTAGTTGCGATGTCAATTGGCAGCCAAGATTATGTGATTTGACACCGTTGGACTTCTTCCTTTGGGGTTATTTGAAAGAAAAGGTGTACGTCGATGAGCCAGCAACAATTCAAGATTCATTAATTAATTAATGGCATAGAACCTTAACTATGCCTCCGTACATTATTGAACCATACCAATAACATCATAATAAAAAGAAATGACACTTATTTCCTAAAAAATTTGTATTTTATTCATAATCAACACCGGCCCTTAAAATTTAACCACCCTTTAGAGCAACATAACTCGAAAAAATCCATTTCGAGATAATAAGTTTTTAATTTGATCTGACCACTTAGAAAAAAGAACGACAAATTCTCTTAAAACGGGGAAAGTTTACAAAATATAAAGATGAATTTTTTACACAATATAAAGAAAAACATAGTGTGCAATTCTTCCCCAAAATAAATTTTTTTAGTTATGATAAATGAGCGATATATTGATTTCACTGGTCTTATAAGCATTTAGAATAACATATCAAGAGTTTAAGAATAACTTTAAGTTTATATTTTTATACCTTTCACCACAGGTGGTGGAACGTAGCAATTTTTGTGCGTATTTCAATTTCGAATAGCACTTAAATGTTGCATTTTATTTTCGGGTACATGGGAAAAGTAATGAAAAAAAAAAAAAAATTGGACCTACTTTTAGCCTTCTACCGCAGCATCAATATCTTAAAAATCAGATCAAATCAATAAATTAGTGAAATTTCATATGATGCAACATTTAACATTTTTGTAGTTATTTTATTTAACTCAATTACACTCAAAATATCCACAATTTTTATACAAAAAAGGTCAGATTTCAAAAAATCTTTATATGAACAATTTTTTAATTTCTAAGTTATTGTTATATCTTAAATAAAAAAACATTTTTTAAGATAATGTGAGGTCAATGAATACGAACTTTTCCTTACCCAGGTCTACACTAAAGATAAATACCTCAGCAAGTTGGCAATAACGTCGCAGAATAGCAGAGCAATATTTCTTATTGCTCAGGAAAACGTATTTATGTTAACTCATAATTTGAAAGAAATCAACGAAGAAAGTGCAGTGTAAAAACTGACGCCATCTTGGCAAAATTATTTTTATTAGTATAAATTCTTTCTATTGCACTTTATTATTTAAATGTACATATATTGATTTGTTTAAGTCTTAGGTCTTTTTTATATAAAAATATTAATTTATATTAAATTTTTTTTTTTTTTTGTTAAAATGAAATTTACATATATTTTCAAGCTTAAACAAATTTAAATAAATTTAAATAATGAAGATCGAATAAGAAAAAATTATGTTAATAAAAATAATTTTTGCCATTTTATTTAAGTGTTAATTAATTCTTTAATTTAATTCCTTTACTACAATTATAATTTGCTACCATTTCACAAACTTAATTTCTTTCCCACTTTATTTTCTTTACTGGCAACTAAATTTGACGTTTTATGTTAGCAGTAATTGTCAACGAAAATGGACTAAAAATTATTGCAACATAAATTGCCGGCAATAAATATGTACAAAAAGTTGCTGTCTAAATTAAAGATAGCATAATTTTGGCATTTACTGCACTATATGTCGCGATAATTATCTCTGATATAGACGGTTATGCGCGTTTTGGTGATAATCGCGAAAGTAAACTTTTTTTTATTTTTTGTGTTGTGGTTTACTGGCGAAAACTTCAGGAACGGCTCATCTTTGTGTATTTTTAATTCTGATACCAGAATTTGAATTATATTTTGACTAACTGAGGTACCTAAATAATAGCGGTAAGGGTTTTGTATGTCAAAACTTTTTGTTCGTACAGTTTATACTGAATAAACCGTTAGAAAATCTTATTTATCAAATCGCTATGTCGCACATAGGGGTTTTTTGCCAATCTAGCCGGACATTACTTTTTGTTTTAGCTTATATTGCTTGTTAAAAGTTATTGAGTGCCCCTAGATCGATTAAACTTGGCAGAAATATGTGTTATTGTCATAGGCAAGTAAACCTCAAAAAAAAAATAAAATCGGATTAAGGAGGAAAAAGTTTCCCCTAGAAGAATTAATCCAACCTCTGAAAAATGCAATTTTTTTTTAAGTTTTCCCATACTTTTGTTTGTGCACATGCAACTTTTAACGCCGGCGAAAGTTAAAAAACCTAAAATTGGACCCAGGAGATCGTAAAATTACACTTTCCGCCCCCGCCCCCTTTTGTGGGCGGTTACATAAAATAATATTTAAAAAAAATTTAAATATTAAAAGAAATAGATTACTAACGCCTTAATACTATAAAAATTAAATTTTTTAACTTTTATGGGCAGGAGGAGGTATTCCTCCAAACCCACCCCCCTAAACCAACATGTCAAAAAATTTTTTTTTTTTTTTTTGCTAATTTCAAAAAAAAATTCATTTTTAAGATTTTATGGAATATCATGTCAAACAATTTTTTTTTTTTTGCTAATTTCAAAAAAATATTAATTTTTAAGATTTACTCGTAATTATAACTTATCTATTATAGTAACATCAAATTTTATTTAAAATAATAACAACTAATTTATTTAAAATAACTTCTCTTTTGCACTAAGATGATGACGAGTGCCATGGTTCTTCTTCGTCTGTTTCTTCAAAATCCTCTTCCGAATCTGAATTCTCTTCAGAGCCAAGTACAGGTGGTAGCATAAAAGAAATTGCTTCTTTCGGAAAGGGTTATTACTTTTTTTTGAGTTGGTCTTATGTTAGTAATCAGTGGGTCAGAACTGAGCAAAAGTCTAGTTATAATATCTTTGTTACACTGAACCCTCGAAAACTTTCTAGCAAAATTCTGCCTGTAAAGCCGAAAATGTTTATTTCGTGCCTCAGACGCTTCTTCTGATAATAGCCCGATAGGCAAAAATCCCTCGCTCATAACAGTTGCGCCATGTATTAAAATCTTATTCATTGTAGGTGTCTTAGGATGCCAGGGATATAGAGCAACGTAAAGTTTTGCAGTGTCTAAGCAATAATTGGCAAACTCGTGCAAATGGATTTTGTGACCACTTGTAATTACTTCAATAATAACTTTGATTCGGTAGATTAAATCAAATGCAATTCCAGTTATTTCTGCAGCTAATTCAGGATTGGAAAAAAATCTTCTGCTGGTGTTATAGTCTTCACTTCTAAATTTTTCTTGGATAGTTTTTTTCTTTCTTTAACAATAGTTTTGTCCTCATCCGATCTTAATTGCCACTTTTTCACTGTGATTTTATACGACAGGTGTAATATGCTTTAAAAAAGACGAAGTCTGGCGTGCTCCATAAAATAACGTCATTTAGCTGCTGCACAGGTGGTTAAAAACCGTTACTTACAGTTTCGCACATTCCTTTTTTTACACAGGTAATATTAGTCTTAAGCCTGGTACTCTGTTCAAATTTGTGAAAAATGTTGAGCAACATTGATTATTTCACACGAAAATTTTGACATGTATCAACGTTACCTATCTTGCGAGCTTGTACAAAGTAAACGACATTGTTTTGCGTATGTAAACAAACCCCACATGTATTTTACTAAAAATTATATTTTTTTATAAAAATTTTAATAAAAAACGAACTAAAAATGGATAAAAAAAACTGTTACCGGTTGTGTTATTTAAATTTTTTATTTCTTATTTGATAATCAGTTCATACTTTTTTGCTTTTGCTTAAAATTCCACGTGAAATAAGTGCAGCTTACATTGTTTCGCAGTTGTGAAAAAATGTTGCCAGACACATTTTGGAACTTTTTCACAAAATGAACAGAGTACAACTCTATCAACATTATTTCATAGATATTCCGCACAAGTTTTTTTCATATGCGTTTTGACAGCATTTCACGTGAAATGTTGAACAGAGTACCAGGCTTTAGATGTAATAATTTAAATAAAAAAAATCTACGTACAACCCAAACATTTTATGACTGACGAAAGGGTTTCTATCATATGTACCTATGCAAGATGAGCAAAAACAGAAAAAAGGTGAAATTTTCAAAAAATCATAAAAAAATGGCGCAACAACGCGCAATGTTTTTTTTTTAATTTAAAAGTAGAGATTTCAAATTTTATCGTGATGTATAAGATTTTTAAGAACTCAACTGGCTTCACGTTCAAAAACCTTTTAATTTTTTTTTTTTACAAAAAAGTGAACAAAAAAATCGTTTATTTAATTTCGAACTAATTTTTTTATCATAAAAATTTCTAATAAAATTTTTCTAAAAATTTTTGTAAGTAGCTGTTTATATAGTCTTTCACAGAAAAAAAATCATTGTAAAATCTTTATTCGTTTACCCACAAAAAAATATATTGTAAACCTCCAAAAACCGTAAAAAGGAAAATTAAAGGCATGCAATTTAATCAACTTTCCAGATTTTAACAGTGTCCCAAAACCACAGATCTCAAGCACAAGACTGGAAAATTCACTATACGATGCAGAACTTTGTTGTCTGTCGAGCTGCGTACTTAAATTTTTCCATTTCTTAAATTTAATTTTTTGCCTAATGTCCGGCTAGATTGGCAAAAAACCCCTATGTGTGTCGGTTTGTTTAATTGAAAATGAATGGGAAATAGAATTTTCATGTTAAAAAAAACGTGCGGCTCTCTTGTTTATGGAGCTCAGTAAGTTGCGGTTAATCCTTGGATCGCAAACTTAAGTTGGGTATACAGGCAGCTAGCCAAACGAATCGACATAAAAATTATACTGAGTATACAGAGCAACAAATACACACATTGTAGTCTAATTGCATAATAAAAAACCTGTTTGTAAATCGCTTAGATTGATTTAATCTTCTTTTACTTTCCCACCGATGACGGTTTATTGATTTTGTGGTTTCGTTTCCTATGGTTTGAAATAGTCAACAAGGATTCTTATTCCTTGTAAAATTCTTTTAAAATTCATCAAGGTACACAATAGAGGACGACTTTTTCTATCTAGCGCCCCCCCCCCCAAATTAGCCTTTTTGCCAGCGTTCTCCGTTTTGGTGATTTATCCCCAAATAGTTTTTTTTTGTAATTGGGGATAACAATTTCGTAAAAATCCCCAAAGATTTTTTGGGGAAAAGCACTTTTTTGGTGTAGGTAGAGCTGAAAGTAAAAATAAAATTAGTTTTAATAACATTACAAATTAATTTAATTGAATAATTAAATGTTAAATAGGAACAGTGGGGATTTTTGGTGATAAGAAAACAGCTATTTTTGGGATTATTGGGGATGAAAAATCGTAAATTGGCAATAAGGTATAAAATAAAACTGGGAACCCTGCTATTTGATGTAATTGTTTATAAACAACAAAACAATTATTTGTTATTGATGGTATTATAAACAAAAACATGGTCGGAGGCAACCATAATATGGTTGCGACTTCCTTGTGGAGGACTAATTTTAACTTAACTTGGTTAACCGTAACTATATCTTAGTTGAAGTAAGCATAACATATTATATAACACATTTTCGATGAAATTATTTCTCTTAGGCCCAAAGTTTCAGTCATTTGTTAGCTTATAGTAATGGCTTAACCAATAAAATATTATGTGCGTTCGTTTACTTTTCAAGTAAAATCCCAGTAAAATCCAGTAGGTGAGTAATATGAAAATTTTACAAATTTATGTGTACGCGAACGCATTTCAGTAAAATCCAGTACAAATTTGTACAAATTTTGGGGTAAACGAACGCAGCTATTATATCAAGCTTTTCGTTAACCATTAGTTAAACTATCAAATATTATGGTTAACTAATAGTTAGACATCAGCTCATCCGTTGAAAATCATTATTTAATTTGTTTTTTTTTTTAAAAGAAAATGACTTCTATAAATTGCACACAGGCGCTTTCATGCATACTCTTTTGGTTTAGCAGTAACACTGCCACTTTTTGTGTTTTCTTAAACATTTCGAAATTTTTTCATATATAAGGCTCAGTTAGCCGGGAGTAACAGTAACAGTAACCTTACCGTAAAAAAGTAAGACCAATCTATTTCTTACAGATTGAGACGTAACATCTTACTGCTAACTATAATTGCTCTTATTGCTTTACATACAACAAAATGAAGCAGCTGATTTGCAACGTTACTGTTACTCCCGAGTAACTGAGCCTTTAGAAATAATAAAAATGTAAAGAAAAGCACTGCTACCAACATTGAAATTTGGTACTTTGATAGAGTCACCCCGTTTTGCTCTGATAAAAAATTTAGTAAATACTGTAAATATGAAATGCTAGTTCACCAATAGTTATCATTTTATTTTACTAATAATTAACTAATGACTCATAAAAAATCGGTACAATACCTTGACACAAAATTACATAGAGAGGACAATAAAATAACGTTTGACTGGTATGCAAAAAATACATCGTCTGGCAGAATTATCAATTTCAACGCTACTCAACCTAAATCTCAAATAATAAATACTGCAAAAAATTTTATACGTAGAGTTCTTGATATTAGCGATAAACAACACCACAGCAAAAATAAACTGGTAATCACGAAATTACTTAAAGATAATGCTTTTCCTACAAATTTAATTAAAAATTTAATAACTGCCTATAAACCTACAATAACAAACACAAATGGTAACATTGAAAAGGAGGAAAAATATTTTATCAGTGTAAAATACATACCGGGCCTCACGGACAATAAAAACATAAAAGGTGCAATAGATAAAAATGACATGAGCTTTGCTTACAAACCAAACAAAACATTAAGTGCAATATTTACAAATACAAAAACTCCAATACACAAACTACAACAAAATAATGTAGTGTATGAAATACCATGCAAGGGAGACAACAACAACAGCTGTGACTTAGTTTACATTGGTACGACCAAAAGGAATTTGGAGACAAGAATGGGAGAACACAATTCAGACATAAACAAAAACAAAGAAAGCACTGCATTATCACAGCACATATTACAAACAAAACACAAACCTGATTTTGACAACATAAGAATACTCGACAAGGTAAATAACGTGAGGAAAAGATATACAACAGAAAGCTTAAGAATTCAACAGAAAATAAATAGAACAATGAATAAAAAAGAAGATACTGACAATTTAAGCGCCAGTTATAGAGTTGTTTTGAAAAACAGTAGATGACACCACTAGTGTTTGCTTTTATGTTTTTAAAAATATATTAATGTAATACAAATTTGTTTCTTTTCACTGTAAGTTCGTTACATTTATATTTATTGTATTATTAAATGTTGATGATTTTATTTTAAATTTCAAATGTAATTTGTACGTAGAGAACTGATTCTTTTATCTTTTTTTTTAATTTTCTGTTTTTTTATTTGAATGGTGGTAACATGGATTCGGCGCGGCCGTATCAAGTAGTCCTCTTTCTTGTTTTCTTTAGTCTTTTAGACTTGTATGATTAAACTCTTTGAGAATTCTGATATTTTAAGGGTCTACTTATACTATATATGTGGAATACAAATATTCAAGAACAAAACTATATACCTATGAGTGCTGACGCTGACGCAGCAGAAGGATATTTTCGTTTATTTCTTTAAATAACCGTCGTTAGAGTTTGGAAAAATTTAACTTTAGTCACATGTCCGTTATATTTTCGGACAGCAGTAGAAGAAATACCATTCGCATACATATAAATACATATTTGCTAATATATAAAATATAGTATACACACATGTGTCTGCTGTACATGTTTGTATACATATTTGTACATATGCTAAGTTTTTTAGGTTTGGATGTAAAATGTATTTGATCCCTTATGCCTTTGGGGATGATGAAACAAATTTTGTCCTGGACAGTGTAAGACATGCCAAAAAAGAAAAAAACAACACAAAGCAAGTGTTTTTAGTTCTATGTATTATTAAAATAACAGAGAGGCTAAAATTGGTAAGAAAGGGCAACAAAAGGCGTAAAATAAAATAACGCGCATTTTGCTTAATCAAAGACCCACACATTTCCTTTTTAGGACATCGCAGAGTTTTCATGTATTCGGCTATTGTAAGCGTTCCAACTAATTTAAAGATTTAAGAAGTCTATAAAATATTTAGATATTTCTTATACATATATATTTCGACAAGCAAATAACTTTTCAAATAGCATGCCAAGGAAAGCCTAAGCATGTCAGGTGATCTGTATTGTTTAAATTGTTGCCGGAATGTTAAAATTTTGTGTAAATAAATAGAATGCTAACATCTTAAGGAACTATAAAAAAGTTTTTAGATTAATAAGGCTTGCGGACTTGAAAAATCTATGTTTTTTTTATTAATATACCAGACTTCTACTTAAGTACTAGCATTTCACCGATACTTCGTTAGCGTGTACTTTTTAACTTGTTAAAATTCTAGCTTTTAACCCCGCAGTAAAAATTGGAGCTTACATGTTAGCAGGTTTGTAAGGGAGAGAAGCTATTTTCGTTCTTACAAAACTGCTTCCAGTAGGCATGATTTGTATATGGCAAATTCCCACTTGGAAGCATTACCTTTTGAAAAAAGAAGCGCATTGTCACTCGTTACATTTAGCTGTGAGTAACTGATATTTGTAAGATATCCGTTCATGTTTCTATGAAGTTATAACTTTCTTTGCTTACAAATAGCTCTGATGTAAACCTATTACTGTATTGCTTAGATGAAACTCTTGTTTTATGCTTTTTAAGAATCTGTGAAATACAGTAGTAATTTTGACTTAGCTACACAATCTACTTTGCATGATTTTTTGTGCAGATAAATCAAAGATGCTGTTTTCTTAAACGCATTAACCTGCCTTAATGTACAGGTACGCAATTGTGGTTTCCCGCAAAAAAGTTAAGTGTTTAAAAGAAGAATAAAAACGTTCTATTAAAAAATTCATATTATTAAAATTTTATAAAATTAGATATTTATGTGAAAAAGTGACCACAATATTTTTTCACATGTGCAGCTAACATCAAAGTTTGTATGAAAATATTTTAAAGCAGCCAAAAATATGATAAATATCCAGGCATACAAAATGCACGAAAACAAGGATTTTGAAGAATAATTACAGAAAATATGTATTTCGGGCGGTTAAGTTTAACTTTTTGTATGAAAATAATTTTTATATGAAAAATATTTTGAGCATTTATCTTAAATGTATAGGTAGCACTTAAAAAAGGAATTTTTATGGGAATTTAAGAAATAATGGCACAAAAGAGTAATTGTTTGCAGCTACGTCAAAAGTGCACTTAAACAAAATGCAGTTAAGTCAAAACAACTGTAATTTATTTAATTTTAATAAAACTAAACCAAGAAAAAAAAATAAATCAAATGAATAATAAAACAAATGGAAATAAAAAAACTAGTATATTTTACCAAAAATTAAATGAAACCACACAAACTCTAAATATTGCCCAATACGTCAGTAGTCGTCGATGGCTGCGAGTGTAAGACGGCAAATCCATCTGAGGAGATCGAGTGGTTGCGATCGAAACATGTCATGGTTACCTGCTGGCCAGGGTTCGAGCCCCGGCCACGGTCAATAATGAACGATTATCAATAACAATTTTAATTGATTTTCATGTTGTAAAATTCCTTTCTTCATAAAAATACATAATTAAATGAAAATTAAATTTGATGATTAACCCTAATTAAAAATTTGGATTAAAAATCATAAATAGTTCAACAAAATAACCACAATACTAATTATTTTTATTATTTTTTTTTTAATATATTTTGTTGCTGTAATTATAAATACATAACCCTATAACCCTATAAGCCAATAATCCGCTTTCCGTGAACAACCCAAATTAGAAATGTTAGATTACTTTTGATTTTTACGATTTTGTTGTTGATGTTTAAGAATTTAATTCTGCTATACCAGGATCAATATTTTCTGAAACCAACGGTTTTTTGGCATATTATTTTAAATAAAATGTTTTTGCTAAAGCACAGCAACAAAACTATTGCAAAACAAAAAATAACACGCACACTTTTTACAAACAAAATAAGTAAACACCCTACAATTGGTACGACTAGTCCATACACGCACGTATAATATAGCCCATCTATAGCCCGTCTATTTAACATTACGATGTCCTAGGATTGGATCATAAAAACCAGCTTTGCATTAGTCCATTCTAAAATAGATCAAGTAGTCCAATATTATTTGCAGGGCACAAAACAAACAGACTTTATACATATATGGACAATAAAAAAAAAAAACACACACTCAAGAAAAAACAGAACAAAATTTTAAAAATATTCCGGAAAAAATATTTGACTGAAACAATTATAATTTCTTTGCGTTTTCATTTACGTATTATCTGCTCAAATGCATGAAGATGACTGAGCATGTTTTATTATGTAATTAAAAATAATTTGTTTTTAGAAAAGACTCGGTAATCCTCCCAGTTTCAAAGTTTTCGCAATACAACCAGCTTCCTCGAAAGGCATAGGGGTAAGCTAAGCTATCTTTAAATTTTTCCTTACAACCTGCTTCTCTGTAAGGGATAGTGGTAAGCTTTTAAGCTGCATCTCAGTAAGGCTTAATAGTAAGCAAATATAATGCAGCAGCAGTAATGTCCCTTTTTAGCTTCCAAAATTCTAAAAATTTTTTACTGGGCCGGTACTTTGTAATCGGCGTTTTTTTTATGAACATATTTATATGCCAATGTTTATGTTCCTAGGATTTAACAAAAAAGTTCCAAAATTTTTCATCTCATAGGTTGAAATTCACACAGGACTTTGCACCTATAATTTTGTGTTTTTAAGTTCAATATTATAGAAAATTCAAAAAGTACCATTCGTAAAACACAAAAGCAAATGATAGAAAGCTAATTTCCCGTATTATCTATCCTTTTTGATACTTTTCTCCCCATTTATGTATCAAAAATTTCAATGGAGTAGTGGGAGCTCATTAAAAAATTACGTATATGACAATAAATGGAGAAAATGTTTTGGTTTAAGAGATAGATGGTGTGAACAAAAAGTTCCAAAATATATACATGTTTTACCAAATTTCAAAAAAGTACCAGACCAAATTAGAAATGTTTATTTTTTTAATGAACAACAATAAGTGTTAAATTTTTTGGATCTCTTTTAGTTTTAGATTTTTAAGGCTAGCGCGATCGATTTGCCGAGAGGCCAGCCTCCGGTCCAAAATTAAGCTTCTTATCTTCAGCAGTTTAAAATGTGCTATGATGAATCAGTCAGTGACTTTTTGAATGTTTTGAAAAAAAGTACCAAAATTAGAAACGATTTTCCCACAATTTTCTAAACCTTCGAATTTCGAACAAGTACCAAATTTGTATTTGTATTTTTTAGATAAGCTACGAATGTAATATAATTTTTATTTACCCGCCTACACCCAAAAAGGCCGTACCTCAAAAAAGTACCAGACACCTGTCCGCTCATTTTGTTAATGAGAAATAATAAGCTTAAATTTTTTTTGTATCTCTTTGAGTTAAGTTTAAACCGCACATTTTTCTAATGACGACAATAAGTGTTAATGTTTTTTATCGCTTTTAGTTTAGGAGTTATGAGGTTAGCGAGATCGATTTGGCAAGAGGCCAGCCTCCGGTCCTAATGTCAACCTTTTAACCTCAGGCGTTTAGGCTGTGCGATGAAAGATAAATAGATGGACCAAAAACCTTTGTAAAAAAGTAACAGACTTAGGTACAATTTTCACCCTTTAAACGTTAGAATTTTGAAAAAGTACCAAACATGCATTTGTATTTGTTAGACAAGTTACAAATGTTATGTAATTTTTATTATGCGTATTGGTGTAAAAGCTAAATGGCGGAGAAAAACGTTCCAAAATAAAGGGTTTACTATTTTAAAGGGCCGAATTTTGTTTGCTTTTTCTATTCAGTAAACAACAATAAGTATTAAATTAAAAAAAGTACCAGTTTAATTAAAAAAAGGTACCAGTTAGAGAACAAAAACGTACCAAAAAATCCGTCTTACAGATTCTCATTCACTCAAAAACTTTTATGTTTCTAGGTCCAATGCTAACAAAAATTAAAAAAGTACCAGTTTAAGAACGAAAAAGTCCCAAAAAGCCCTCATACAGATTCTCATTCACTCAGGACCTTGCATGTTTAATTTTATCTCTCTAGGTCCAATACTAACGGAAATTCAAAAAGTACTAGCTAAATAAAAATAAAGTACCAAAAAGTACCCTCTTATGGATACTCATCCACTCAGAATATTGCATGTTGAATTTTATGTTTCTAAAAACGTAACAATAAAATAACAAAAAAGCCCTCTTACAGATTCTCATTCACTCAGGACCTAGCATGTTTATTTATTTGTTTATTTTTTTATTTATTTATTTATTTTTTTTATTTATTTATTTATTTTTGTTTATTTATTTATTTATTATTTTATTTATTTATTTATTTATTTATTTATTTATTTATTTATTTATTTATTTTTTTATATTGCATGTTGAATTTTATGTTTTAAGGTCCGATATTAACGACAATTAAAAAATACCAGTTGTAGAACCAAAAAGCTAAAGAAAGATATTAATTTTCCCGTATTTCCTCTTTTTGGTACTATTTTGACAAAAAAGTACCAAAATTCAGGTTTTGTCCATTTACTTCCTAAAAGTGCCGAATTTATAAAAGTATCAGACACCTGTCCGCTTATTTTTCTAAAGAACAGCAATAAGTATTACTTCTTTGGTATCTCTTTTAGTTTTGTAGATATAAGGTTACCGAATGTACCCGTTTTACCCTTTTTTACGTCTTAGTGGATCGATTTCAGGAGAAACCAACTTCCGGTCCAAATTTGTATGTTATTAACTTCAGGCGTTTAGGCTGTGCGATGATGAATCAGTCAGTCAGTGAGTCAGTCAGTAGCCTTACAATTTTTTTTATATATAATGACATGCGTAATTAGAATCACTTGTAAATTACTTATATGAATCTAGTACTAAAATACCCACACATTGGCAATATTATTGTACAATAAAATTGGCTGTGTATATATATTATTAGTAGATGGAAGAATATATTGGATCCAATCCAAAGTCTTTTGATTAATATTACGCAAATAGAAATATATTGTTATCTATTGATAACATTGTACAAAACGCACAAGTGTGCATTGTTTTAGTTTCCTTTAACATACCCAGTTGGCCACGTCTATAGAAAAGTAAAAGACAGCCAGAACAAATCGTCAACGATATTTTCGAACAAGTGTCACGAATACCGTGCACAAAGAAAGATAATGTCGCTTTTCTTGTCGACCATTCGATCGAAAGATTACATAGACGATAATGTCGCCTATCTTTTCGTCGACGACTCCATTCATGACAATGTTGAATCATTCAAGACACTGTCGTCAAAAATTCAATTAATAGTAATATTTGTAAAAACAATATTTTAGGCCTTATTATAATAATAAACAAGTAAGAAAGTATAGTCGGTCAAGCCCAACCAAATGAAAGCCTACACCACAGTATTTAAAAACCAATTTGGAAAGTATATGGCTATATAAATATGGATCTATCTATGTCTTAAATTTCATTAAAATTGGTTTGATAGTGGGCATTATTCCTAGACCCTATTCCGGAAAGCAGCTTCTATGGGGGATATATGCAATTATGGATCGATTTTATGGACTGTTTTTTACAGGCTTGGTCCTTGTTTAAGGTGTTATGCACATCAGCACAAATGCATAATACTAGGGAGATTGATCGAATAGTATTCGACGGCTTTAACCGGTTATTTTAGTTTTGCCCGAGTCGAATATTTTAAAAAGTCCATTTTTCGAATATCGAATAAACCGGTTATTTTAGTAATGTGTTATTTATATACGTTTTCTTTACTTTTGTTATAAATGTACCCGTAATTTAAGTATTTTTCTAATTGAATATTTGGCAAACTTAAACTTTTTATAAAGAATGTCAAAACAAAATGTAACAAAAGTCAAAGAAATATTATGGGAAATGCAAATACAAATCGCTTATGTAACCAAAAACAATTCAAAATACTACAAAAAAAGTTCAGCTTAAAAAGAAATTAGCAGTTTTACAGTGGTGAAATTATCGAACTGATTTAAAAGACAATGGTGCTTAAACGGCCCTAAAATGATAAGTTGCAAAGGTTCTTCAACGTCACGACTTATTAAGCACCTTTAATTAGTCCACAAGCTTGACATAAATATACGCCAAGTACAACTTGACCCTGTTCCAAGTAGCTTTTAAGAGACTGCAAATAATACTTTACTAAAATATGCTGCCAATAATGAATGAAAAACTATTAAGTAGTTCTAGCATATCTTCATGCTTAAAACTTCACCATACCGGCAAAATCAACGATATGGAAAAATTCTTCAGTTTTATTTATTAAATTACCAATAACTTAAAACAAAATTGAAGGAATCAAACAACTCATGGAAGGGTTTAAATTGTGATCGACGAACTGACAGATATTTCATACAAAAAACATGTTCATATTTCTTATGTTATAACGCTGAAACAAAAAAAAAATTTAAATATATAGTCCTGGATAAGAGGTTTTGTAAGCAACTTTTCAAAAATATGGCTGAAGTTTACTGATTCATATAGACATGATTAGCCACCAACATATTAAAACTCATTTAAAATAAATTTGGGAGAATAAATAAATTTATTAAATTCCTATAATATTTTAAAACCAAAGTTTTTCAAAATTTCTAAAGCTATGTTCACACCTATTAAATATTTAACGTCATACACGTAACCACTAGTTTTCTTAAAGAATTGTTTGGCTAGAGCAAACATTATTTAAGGGTTTCTTAACTACATTATACATAAAAACAATTATTATCTTAGACATAAAGATTAGCAAATAAATAGAAATTGTCAAAAATAAAGCTTAAGTTTAAACAATTTACGGGTCACGCTTTTTTTTTGATTTAATCGTCAAATATTTGGTAAGTCTGAACATACCTTAAGTCATATCTTTGTATTTTGTTGGTTCCTTACCTTCGTGAATTGTTTTGTTTTTATTCAAATTAAATTTTTATTATAAAAACAAATTTGATTTTTGAATTTTTATGTATTCGAATTAAAACCGGTTAACCGGTAATTTTTAAAATGCTTAACCAAAACCCGGTTAAATGACAATTTTAACATATTTTCATTATACTTTCTTTTTGTTTTCAACCTCCGAAACTTTATTCTAAAATCGTTTTTGAAGTCTTTATACATAGGTCTTCATAAAATAAATCATAATATTACTTGGTTAATTAAAATGGTTGTAGTTTGGATTTGTGTAATACCTTTAGTGACTACATCTAGGAATCGATATTTAAAAAATAGTCGCTATATATACTGTCGATATTTATGGGTATATCGATATTTAATTACCACTATCGAAATCTCCATTTTTAAAAACTCCTTATAAGAAAATCAAATGTTTTTTAACTAATATTAAGAAAAAAAACCTGGATTTTTCCATTGTACATTTTCATAACTTACACAGTCAAGGTGAAAAAACTTAAAAAATTTTTTTTAAGTGGTTTTGGTGAACAATGGTTGGTTCGTGTAAAGAATTATGTCTTCCTTCCGAAAGTTTTTCTAAAATAGGCAAATAACGAACTTCTTCCTACAATTTATAGACATTCAAATCTTTTAAAAAGAAAATCATATCCTTTGTGTAAACTGTCGACATTTCATGACTGTTCTTTTAAAAATTGCTTTAAAATATTTAATCTGCCGGCCATCTTAAGGCCCAACCAGAATGTACATAAAAAACTAAACTTAAGCAATTGTCAAAAATAAGCTTTGATATTGTTACAAGTAAAACTGGTATTTATAATTCTTATTCGCTTAACAGTTTTATTTGTATAATATCTTTAGTTTTTCTAAAATCTTTGGATGAAGTTTCCTGATGATCTGGCCTAAGCAATCAGTGAAATACGCATTGGAATAGCTTATCCCATCAACAATTAATTTCAGCTTATCAATAGTTTGAAATGGGAATTAAGCACATTTATATGAAACCTTTTTAGTTAAATTTTTGATTCCCAAGAAAAACTTTGAAAAGCCTCCAAAATGCATTTAAAAAACAAAGTAAGAAAACTCCGTACGGAATGTGCGATCAGTTTCGCACTTTGCTTAAGCAAAGTTTCATTAAACTTAACCAAAAAGTTTTCTTGAGTTTAATCTGGTTTGACACATATGATTTACAGAGAGTGCTGCTGATGTCCATATCTGATGAGTACTGGTTTGACTAAATCATTGCTAGTCAAAGTTGATACTATTTGTGGTGCAAATAAAGTTCTTAGGTAAGTTGGTACTTCCGTGACTTAATCCCATTAAATTTTTCGAAATATACTTTTTTATATTTCATATGGCGAATAAATAAAATGTGCTTTTGGGAATTAACGAACTGGTTTTTTTGTATCCTTCTCTTTTTTTTTTTGTTTTTATTGAATTTTTCGTTTTTATTTTAGAACTAACCGTAGGAACACAATTGAACCGTATGAACGTAGTAGCGTACGACGTAGGTACTTTGTCAAATTAAAATGTATAACATTTTGTACAAAGGCACACAATAGCTGGCGTAAACGTTAAAGCGTCTCTACGTTCTATTTCATACGCCGGTTACGGCCGTTTTGTCATGAAAATGAAATTATTTTTGTGTTTTTTTTTTTAATTGAATATTTGATAACAAAATAAAGGGATAAAAAAAACAAAAATTTGAATAAATTTGGAATTTTTGAATATTAATATTAAAAGGAAACAAAGTATGTACGTTTACGACGGCATTGTGGGTACGTGAAGCGTGTTTCTAAAAATTTATGGCGGTACGTCCTATGTTGATACGATGTACGACTCAAATATGTTCCTAGCATAAACTTTAATAAAAAAACTAAATAATGAAAAGTTGCAGTGGAATTTCATGAATTCTATCGATATATCGAGATATCTGTCCGTCTGTCCGTTGAAATGGGTTTTTCGAAGATATGATGGGGACTTGATAGTTACAAATTTAATTGCTTGCTTTTGAATTTTAGCCTGATCGGTCTACTAATGACTGAGATATGAGCAAAAACCTCGGCTGCCTCTAATTTTACCCAAAAGTCCCTTGTTGTTGTTGTTTTTATTTTATTTATTTTTATCGGTACGAGCCCAAGTTTCGAAATTAGGTACAAGTGTCCTGGTTCACAATACACAACATCCGACAAAATGTGGGCGGGATTGTATAAATTTTCAGTAGAGACGAAAACCAGTTTTCTTTTTATATGTACTCTTATAGTACAAAGCGGGCTACAATTGTATTTTTTTTAGCAAAATATGTACAGTTTATCTGATGAGTACGTAAACACTTAAACCTAATAATGTATAATAGATGCGAAGGCAAATCAGTAATCGATTTGATTTCTGTTGTATAAAATAGTGTTTTGAAAAAATATTAGTAGCCAACTTTTAGTCCATATGACAATTTGGCCGCATACACTTTTGCTGGGCTTAATGTGCTGGTTAACAAATGTGAACTTAAACTTTTTTTCCATATGAAATTGAGTACTTAAAAGCCTTAAAATAATTACGACGAAAGAAATTTAGCTTTAAGAACGTTGGCTGAGTAAAAATAGTGAGACCAAAGGTATGTTCACATTTAGCAATTATTTTACGAAAAAAAAAATTAAAAAAAAAAAATTAAACCGCTAAGGCTGGGTTTTTGAGATCTCAGTTAAACTAGGCTTAGTTATTCTGAAATCAGATTTGTGCCGCCATTGCCAAGTTTGAACATAATATTCTGACCGAACTGCGCTCATTTTTGCTTAAAACGTTGGTCATTAATGAAATAATAAAAAAATCATATTTCGACGGAAAAATCCGAGTTTCAGACTACGTAAACTAAGTTTTAACCACGACCTAAATGGAACAACTAAAATATATTTCTGAAAAAAATCGTAGAATGTAACAGAAGAAATTTTTAACGTTGTTTGATGAAGCAAACGTTATACAAAATCAAACAAATGTACAATAAAAATAGTGGTTACGTGTGGTGTTTCAAATATTTGTTAAGAGTGACAATAGTTTAAGACTACATGTGTAAACGAATCGTGTGATTTTAATAAATTTTTTCATTTTTTGAGCAGATATGGGGCGATCTTTCGGTTGAAAACTTGTATGCAAACTTTTGCATTCACCCGAGATCTCCTACTTTGGGTGCTTGTAAATACATTAGTTACAAATTCATCTTAAATCTTATTAAAAATCGGACTATCATAATTACGTTGGGTGTTTGTAAAACTATGTAACGTAATCCCGTGTGACAATTTGTGTATTTATTGCGATATAACTTGACTGCATTTTATTTTTATTAAAAAGTGTCGGTGAAATGTGTGTTTGTATTCAACCCCTTTTAATAAGAAGCAAATATGAATTTTGCACAAGTGTGCGTGTGTCCAGGATATTTTCGTATGTGTGTTTCTTTACAAAAGATACATAGCGAAATAAACAACAACTACAACTAATGCTGCCGGGTTTCGCTGGCAGCATTTTACGCACCATCAGCCCATGTAATAATTTCAAGATGTAGCGTAGTTGTCAAACTGGACCATATTCTCTTCATTCTTTATGTTTATCGAATGTAGGCATATTACCCCAACAAAAAAGTAAAGAAACCAAAAAAAAAAATAATAAAATAAAATCTAATAACAACAACACAAACAGCCAGAGAACACCAAATTTTATTGTATCAAACGAAAGGGACTGAGTAAAAGTAGTTAACTGGACCGTCCATTACATTGACATGGGATGCGAAATGAAACTGTGATGGGATGAATAGTTTTGGTATGGTATGAGAAGGCATGTGATGCTTACCAGTGTCACACACACACAAACATATTCATACACTCATTCATAACATAAACTAATTTAGAATGTTGGAAGGTGTTATGTTTAAATAAATGTATAGTATGTGTACAATGTATGTACGTATGATTGTGTATTTATATTTTCTACAGCATTACGCACTTACGGACATTTTATCCTTAAGTAAAGTGTCCCAAAAAAGGGATGAAATTACTATAATCACGCATTTATAAACGTACAAACATACGTACTTATTCATCTTACACTCACTGAAAAATGTCCGTAGATGAATAGTTATACATTTTGTTAAAGATTTTCATTATTTTATAGCTAATAGTAGACTACCACCAAATTAAGACTAGTAAATGAGTCATGTCTATATTTTATACTTCCAATTATTCATATCATTTTTAATCAATTAAAACACACTATTTAGCAGCAGTTAAAGTCATCATTACTAAAACTTTTATAAATCGGGCATTCGCAAAAGGAACTGTGCCAGTAAGTGCATTAAAACAAATTTTAATTGATTAAGCGTAAAATTTGTATCCAGACATTACATTTTTATACCATTCACCGAAGGTAAAATGATAAATACCGTTAATCGGTTAACCAATTACAACCCGATTAACAGATCCATTAATTTAAAATTGGATATTTTCGGTTAACGATTAAGCCGGTTAGTTTCATTCGATTAATCTTTTTAACTATTTATAGTATTATAACATATTTTTTCCCAGTTGACCCTGTCTTGAAGACATCCCTAACGACGCGTATACGACCATAGAAAATCCTTGACGATGCGTGGGCGACTATCCAAACTAATCGTTGACGACTTTTTCATACAAGTGGCTGGAAAATCGTTCACGACCTTATAGCGCCATTATCGCTCATATCGCACAGCTGTTGACGATATATGGGCAAAACAGTCGTTGAATATACACTTTTAGTGATGGTTACAGGATAAGAGGCATGTGTACAGGGGTCCTATCTTGAGGATATAGATACTTCCTGACGATTGCAGAATATTTTTGGCGAAGGTTCTAGGGATTTTGAAGGCCATATAATTGGTAAGGGGTAACATTGCTGAGGCTCGAAGGTCACTATATATGTGGACAACTCTTAGGGTCTTGATGGGATGTTTTGTGAATTCCAAGCTAGTGAATAATTGTAGAAGAGCTCTAAGGTAAATGTTAGGAGAGTTTGTAGTGAGTGCTTGATAGGTACCTGGTCACTGCAACATCACCGGTAATGAAATGACCGATGAGTTTGAGAGACTGGGCTCGAAAATAGGGGATACTGGCTATGTGGAGACAGTCAAACCTCCAATAGGCTTTTGATTTATTAGGGAGTGGGTTCTGAACTTCACACATGGAAATGTTGTCAGCAGGGACATTAATTGAGGAGGTCCATAACAAAACGCAAAAATTAAATTTTTCAGGTTTTTTGATTTTTTGATTGAATCCTATTCTACACATTGAATTCTATATTACCTAAATTATAAATCATTCCAAAACTTAATAACAGTAGTTATACATAAAAAAGTGTTTTCGTTTTTCTACAAGTGGTTGCAATTTAAATCAAAATAATATAATAAAAATACATTCAATGCAAAAAGAAGAAATTCCAGCCCTGGTTCAGATCAAAACGCAATATTTTCATACGGTTCAAAGCAAAATGAAATAAATACTATGATTCGGACCAAAACGCAATACATAATTCCAAATTAGCTATCTAATAATTTAAAAACAAACTGTCAAATAAAATAATTAATTTGTGATTAATATTATTTTTTGTAGACAATAATACCTCAATATCTGTTTTTTAAAAAAATTATGTCCTACTTACTTAAATTACATTTTGTCGTTTTTCCAAAAAAATGTTGTGGTGTAATTATTGCGTTTTGTTATGGACCTCCTTAATTTGTTTGTACTTCTTGGCCCACCAATTCACGTATGCCCAATTTCAGAATTGAAGCACAGCCGCGAATAACATTGCAAGTTACTTAAGGCTAGATTACACTAACCCACAAGTCTTAAGTATTCTTGCGACTGTCAAAAAATCTAATTTAACATGACAGTTAACATGACAGCTTGTGAAAAGTATAATTGTTTAGAAATTTTTCAAAAAACGATGAAGTCGTATGGGATGTCAAACTGTTTTTATTATACTTGTCATTTTCGTGACACATTGCATTCACACTATCACACTTTGTCATATTACTTGAGTGTTTGACATGTATTAATTACAAAGTATAATAGTGTAATCTAGCCTTTATCAGGAGAGCAGAAACACGCTTTTAACAGGCATGACTATTTATTTTTGATTTTTTTCATATGTAAGGGTGGTTAAATTGTAAGGGCCGATGTTGAATGTGAACCACACCTAAACGCCAAGTTTTTTTTCCGAATTTTATTAGACATTTCTCTATTTCAGACTTACTCAATTTGAACCATGGAGAGATTCACAATCCAACAACGTGTTAAAGTTATCCAGACTTATTATGAAAATGGGCGTTCAAATCAAAATGCATATCGTGCACTTCGTAATTTGTGATGAGGTACCTTTTCACCCCAGTGGATTAGTCAATAAGCAGAATTGCCGCATTTGAGCGAATGAGAATCCAAGAGTGATTGTCGAAAAACCAATGCACCCACAAAGAGTGACTGTTTGGTGCGGTTTATGGGATGGCGGCATCATCGGGCCGTATTTTTTCCAAAATGAGGCCGGTCAGGCAGTTACTGTGAATGGTGTTCGCTATCGTGAGATGATAACGAACTTTTTATGGCCCGAATTGGAAGATATGGATGTGGACGATATGTGGTTTCAGAAGGACGGTGCCACTTGCCACACAGCTAACGAAACAATGGCTCTTTTGCGCAACAAATTCAATGGCCGTGTTATCTCACGTAATGCGATGTCAATTGGCCGCCAAGATCATGTGATTTGACACCGTTGGACTTTTTTCTTTGGGGTTATTTGAAAGAAAAGGTGTACGTCGATAAGCCAGCAACAATTCAAGAGCTAAAAGATGAGATAATTCGGCACATTAACGGCATAGAACCTCCATTATGCCTCAGGGTCATCGAAAATTTGGACCATCGGATGGAGGTGTGCCGCCGTGGTCGCGGCGCCCATTTGGCCAATATTTTGTTCCATACATAATTGAGTAATACCAATATATCATAATAAAATAAAATTACAATAATTTCCTAAATGGTTTGTGTTTTATTCAAAATCAACATCGGCCCTTTATTATCAAAAATAATGATAATAAAAGCAAAATATCAAGAAATTTTATTTTAAAATTACATACATACAAATTTACAGTTTTAATTTTTTTTTTTTTTTTGTGGAATACAACTTAAGCGACTATTGAATGCATTTTGTCGTCAATGTGGCTTGAAACACGGCAATTGACTGCATTTTGAGGTGTTGCAAACCACATTGCAATGGTCACTTACGTTGTCCTCAGTTAAGTATTATTCAAGGCAAATTGAAGAAAATGTCTCCAAAAACACACACGTTTTGTAACCTCAGTTGTCGTCATAGAGGTTATATAGGCGACAAATTCAAAAAAAGTCCTGAGGACATCGTTGACGACATTTGCCTCTATGACCATCAGGCGCGGATTCAGGGGGGGTGAAAAAAGGAAATTTCCCCCCCGTAAATTATAAAAATATATTTTGTTTATTTCGATAATACAAGAATTCACAATAATAATATTTTTTTAAATGTACAAATTTTTTAGAAATCACAGCAGGGTTTTATTGAATCTCTAACGAAATTTTCAACAAGTATTTTTTGTTTTTTTTTATTGAATCTCTAACGAAATTTTCAATAAGTATCTAAATCTTAATCCTAATAGTTATTTATTAGATATTTCCAATAAAACATCTAGTTTGCCGTAATCAAATAGTTTTTATTCTACATTCAATCCCAGAAGGTGCCATCGATATCCAAAGACTAAACGTTTGACTTGATAATGCGTGCGGTGGAATTATTAATAAGCCTTAGTATATGCAATATTTATGTATATATGTGTTATATGAATCAAAATTCTATTCTATAATTTTCGAAAGCACGGATTTGTCGGGGAAAGATTTCCTTATCTTTAAGATATTTCAACATACAACAAAAAGTTGTTAGGGAAGAATTTATTGGCTTTGTTGTAAACGCATTTGAAGAGGCTTCAAAGGATATTGATAATGACGTTGATGTGTCAATTGATGCGAAGCCACTATCATCAATAGTTCTTAAAGCTTTGACACATTTTGGTCTTGACCTTAAAAATTGTGTATGAGTTGGAACAGATGGGTGCCCTCTGATGTCAGCAGAAAATGGAGCTGTTAAAAAATTCTGGAAACCCATAAATCAAACAACTTAATTTCTAAAAGCAATAAAGTGCCAATAATACAAAAATTTGTATCATTTGTTAAAGAAACGACAAAATTTTTTAAATATAATCATCCCAAGCGAAACGCAGTTTAAGCAAAGTATTTGGGAACCAAATTCTCTACATTATGCGAGACACGATGGGTGGACCGTCACGACTCAATTTTACACTTTGCAACAAGTGTACATCATATAGTAGAAGCTTTAAAAAAATATCTGAGTGGAAAGTTCTTTTGAATTTATTTGCGGAATATACATGTTAAGTGTGATAATTATTGTAACACAGCCGCTTAGTATCATTTTACAAAAGTACGATATAGATCTTAAAAAGGATCAAGCCTTATCAAAACTTTAATCATGTGATTTGAAGAGAAAATAAATAAAGCCGAAGAACAATTTAAAGCGATTTTTGAAAAAGTTAAAGTTATTTTCGTTCAAATCGAGGTTCCAATCGAAAAGACAAGATTTGAACGAAAAAATCACATCCAAAATGTTGAAGACTACTACCGAGTTTCTCTAATTGAATTTATTTAAAGGATCTCAAAACCCCCAATAGATATCCTAAATGTATTGAACATACCTAAACTTCTACCTAAAAGTGTAATCAAGTTATATACAGATACAAAACTTTTAAAACCACAACTAGCTGATGAGCTGATTATATTTGATAAAAGAGATAAACACCTACTAACATCTTAACTTGAGCCTGAACTGTTGCATTGGCAACAAACATGGAAAATATCTGAAAATCTATCAGATAACGTTGTAGATGCTTTAATAAACTGTGATGAAGATATCTACCCAAATCTAAGAAAAATATTTCAAATTTTCGTTTCAATGCTCGTCAGTAATGCTACGAGCGAGGGGTCATTTCCTACCCTTCGTCGAATAAAAACATGGCTCAGATCAACAATGACAGAAGATAGACTGTACTATCTAAATTTGCCTCACAAGGAATTCATAAATTGCTTATTTAAAAAAATTAATTTATTTCAATTTATATTGAACTGATCTTATATTTTATTTAACCTTATTGTTGAGTTTTTTTTTAAATATAATATACACATATTGTTTTTAATAAACTTTTAAAAACAAATTTTTTTTTTTTTTGTATCATACAAAATTTCCCCCCCCTAAGGCTCAAGCTGGATCCGCGCCTGATGACCATTTTCCCAACTGGGTTGTGTTTTTAATTATTTGTAAAATATTTTTTCATACAATATATTTTCTACTAGCAATGCATTCTTAAAATACAGTACAAAATCAGAAACTAAGGAATTTGGAAATAAATTTTTTGCAGAATTTTCGGTGGTCTGCTTTGCCAGGCTGAGTTAGATAATGACCTGTTAATAGAAGAAACTCATGACTGTAACACAAACAATATTTTAACAGAATTAACCGAAACAATTAAAGTGCTAAAAATTTAAAACATGGCTCTAATAGCATAATGAAAGATTTTATAGGTTTAGAAAAATCCAGGAAAAAGTCTCAACAATAAGATATTCTGGATTATGGGTTGCTTTCGATTTCTCCAACATCTATAGACCAAGCAGGAGAGGTGCTATAGGTTCCCAAATTCGGACCAGCGGGTATAACAAAAACTAAAAACGATCCTTGTTTCTTAATTACTCCAGATATGGTGGGTACTAGGAAGTTTTTTATTAATGTCACAAATAGTCCGGAATTATTTGCTATTGAAATTCAGCCTGATCCCACGACACCCACTAATTTTACCCATAAATCCATTCTTGTTGTTTTTTTTTTTTTTAATGTGTATCTGGAGAACGGCAAGAGACAAAGTTTCCAAATTAGGTACAAGTATTTTGGTTATCAATACACAACACCCGGAAAATGTGAGCGGGAGTGGAGAAGTGGACGTAGCACAAAACAAATTTATTTATATCTTAAGAACAGTAATTATGAAACTTTCTGATCTTATCGCACCATGGTGTAGGATATGCAAGGTTCAGCTTAGCCAACTATAGCACTCTTACTTGTTTTTAAAATATCGTCGTCTAGCCTGCAAGTAGCGCTATTTGTTTTTAATAGGTTTTCAGGACAGCTTATGTTATCCTTTTATGATATTTTGTTGACATCATAAGCCAAAATAATTCACAAGCTCATTTTCTAAAATACTGCTTAAAAAAATGGGATATAATATCTGTTACAGAGCGGTGCGTGATTTTTAAGAAAAACTACACATAACACCTTTTGAAGGAGCCTTTTTCAAAATATGTATGTTCATACCTTTATATATTTCGGTTCATCGATTTTAAGTCGAGATTGATACAAGTTTCTTGGCTCAATTATTTTTAGAGTTTTAGTTCTCTTTTTTGAACTCATCAGTTTCCAACTATCGTTGTGAAACAAACCTCGTTGCGTTTATAAAGTAATTAACGGATATTGCTGACTTTTGCATCCCCAAGTCGGATTGAAATAAAATTTCCGGGAATGTGTTCGTAATCCTTAAAGAATGTATAGTCCAAGTAGTTGACTATTTATGGGTGTGTTGGTCTAGCCTGGCTCATTCGACTAACATAATCAAGTGTAGAGTACAGTAGAACTGTACAGTACCAGTTTGAACACATAAAACTTTTTGTTTATAGAAGAAAGCTTATAATATTAGGTTTTTAATAAATAAACAAAAAGCTACTTTCAACACATAGCACTTGTTGCAGGAGTATTTTGTATATAACTTCTAAACACATTAAGGTATCGCAAAGCCTCTTAGTTGATGTTGAGATTCGCAATGGTGCAATAAAAAAATATTCCCAAAATAACACATAGCACTTCTTGCAGGCTAGACGACGATATTCAAATTGAAATCACTTTTATTTTCTAATTGAAATCAAAAACTATTATGTTATTTCTAAATAAAATCAAATAACAACAGTTATTTTTTAAGTAAAAGATTAAATTTAATAAATAATTTTGGGCGCCCCGATAGTCTAGTTGCTAGTGAGCTGTTCCATCAGTGCAAGGGTTTAACTACAACTAGCTGAAGGTATTAGTTAATGAAGTTAGAATATAATTTGTATATGTAATTCTTAATAAAAAAAAGTAAAATACACAACTTTATTATTATCAAACTTAAAATAAAAAACAAAAAAAATTTCAAAGGAAGAAATTTCAGTCAGGACGAAACTTATATATTAAGTTGGATGGTTCCACCTAGGATGATTTTAGTCCTTTCCGGCTAGTTGTAGTCCTTTTTTAAGTACCTGAAACGCAAAAAAATGCAAATTCAGCCCTTTTTGTTATTACTTATTACCCTTTTTTCACTTATAATTCGGTATGGTAACATTTTTATGTTTTTGTCGCAAGATCGAATTGTAAAAACAATCTTAAAAAAATAAAAACGTGTTAATGGAAAAACAATGAAGGTACGGAAAAGTTTTGAAACGAGTTTCATAGTTATAGGAATGCAAATGGTAATAATCCCTTTATTTAACTTTCTCGTTTTGCTATACATATACTAATATATACGTATTCAAACGCTGAAGTTATGAGGACTTTGAGTGTCATGAATTTATCTAAAAACAAAATGTAGTTGAATGCAATTAATTCATATGAACTATAGTCTAATGAGCTGTTTTCACAACACAAGTGATTGAACGTGTAGTTAAATTTATATGAAAAGCACTCAGTTTTTTTAAAGTGTTTTCCATATAAATTATACTTCAAGACTCTAGCAAAACATACAAAAAGTCACAACATCACATAGATAGTGATTTAGAAAATGCATACGAGGATGACCAAGATAAAAAGGATGTAAATGCTACAATAAGATACAGTTGTGTTTTAATTCCATTGAATGTTAAATGATATCATACTAAATAATATTTTTAATAAATTGTTTTGTTGAAGATTTTTACTTTTTAAAAGATATTTTCGCCTTTCTCGCATTGCTTGAAAAAATATCACGATAAAGTACTAAGACAGGAATTTTTTTTAATTTAGCTTTTTTAAGCCCGTATTTCAAACTACTTCACGCGTTCGAAGCCCCAAGAGTTGGCATCACTAGCTTTAATAGAAGTTTTGCTTTTCTCTGTCTGTAAAAAAACCATTTTTCCCGGACAAAAATTTTGTTTGAAACAAATTAGTCCAATATTTTACATACTTTTACTTTTTAAAGGAATATGAAAGCAAATTGAAATTTGATTCATTAAACACGTTCGAAAAATAAAAAATGTTTTGTACAAATTCTGTGACACACCTGAATATTCTTAAAATAACTTACAAAAAGAAATAATTCCCACATTCTATTTGTTAAATTGTTGACTTAAATACATAAAATTTATAAAGTAAAGGGTTATCCATTTTGCGGTTTCAAAAGTAAACGTAAATAAAACACAAATAAAATAATTTTTTTCATGATATTTCTTTTTTATTATAAAGTTTGAAAGTTGACATTATGTGTGAAACACTATATCATTTAAATGACCACCACGCGAAGTGTTGCAAGCATTGATTCTTTTGGGGTAATTTTGAACCACTTTTTGACACATATTGGTCGGTATCTCAGCCATAACTTGACGAATGTTGGTTCTTAAGTGCTCAAGAGTTAAAGTCTTATCTGCATAAACTCGTTCTTTCGCGTATTCCCACAAAAAAGTCTAATGGTGTCAAATCGCATGATCTTGGTGGCCAGTTGATGTCGCCACGACGAGAAATTACACTGCCAGGATATGTCTCTTGCAATAAAGCCATATTCGCTCGAGTTGTGTGGCATGTGGCACCGTCTTTTTGAAACCACTTATTCTCCAAGTCGTATTCTTCAATAGCAGGCAAAAAAAAAAAATAGGTTATCATACGACCATAACGCTCCGAATTAACGGTGACAGTCGTTCTATCATCGTTTTCGAAGAAGTAAGATCCAATCACACCTTCGGAGCAAAGAGCACACCAAACAGTGACTTTTTGTGGATGTAATGGCCTCTCTTCAATTACTTAAGGATTCTCAGAATCCCAAGTACGACAATTTTGTTTATTAACATACCCACCGAGTGAGAAATGTGCTTCATCGCTGAAGAAAATTTTGTTCGAAAAATCGCCGTCCACCGCACCCAGAGAAAAAACATGTTTGAATATGGTCACATCCAACAAAACTATTTTTAAAGAGAATTTTAAACATATTATGTTTAATTTAACCATAATATTGTCACTGACAACCATATTATGGTTAAATAAGTCCTCTGTCAAGAATCCACAACCATTATATGGTTGCCTCCGAACAGGTTATGGTTAAAAATAACTAATATATGTTTAACACTTATAATGGCATGGTTGGTTTTCAACCATAGCATGTTGTTCTTTAAAAAGAGGAAAATACTATTGTTAATTTTTAAACAAATTATTGACATATTGACCAATATTATTTTTAGAGGCAACCATAATATGGTTGTGGCTTCTTGATAGAGGACTAATTTAACCATAATATGGTTGTCAGTGACGATAACATGGTTAAATTAAACATAATATGTTTAAAAATTTCTTTGAAAATAGTTGTGTTGGAAGTGACCATATTTAAACATGTTTTTTCTCTTCGTGTGCCTGTTGTTCAAGCACCCATTCCACGTATCTACGACGTTGTGAATGGTCAGCTGCCTTCAGTTGTTGTGTGAGCTGGACTTTATATGGATGTAGGTGTAGATCCGATTGCAAAATACGCCATAATGTGCCGTAAGACAGTGAGAACGACGAGGAATCGACACATTCGGGTCTTCGGCAACACTTTCACTTACAGCAGCGATATTTTCAGCGGAACGAGCGAAACGATGATGCACTGGCCTTACAATATCCAGTCTCTTCAAATTTCTTCACAATTTTGCCAATTGCTTGCGTAGTTGGACGATTATGTTAATCATAATCTCCTCTTAAAGCACGATATGTGGCTGTGCCAGAATCACCATTTTTGTAGTAGGTTTTAATAATTGTTATGCGTTGTGTGATAGTTAAGCGATCCATTTTCGTCAATGTCAGACTTCCAGCTGAAAAGAAAAAAAATTTGTTTAACAACTTAGTTTGACAGATGTCGAATTCCAGCCCTATACTTTTGAAACCACGAAATGGATAACCCTTTATAACTATCCAGTGTGACACAAAGAGTGCCAACGAAGGAAAGTATAGCTCAAGTTAAACATGTAACATGAAGATACAAGATATTCTATAATTTGTTTTTGTTTTAAATGGAAGTAAAGAGATCGAAGTCTACGTTTGAAAAAAAAGATGAACAGGCAGTTAGAATAATAACTAAAATTATGTAGTACATTTGGTCTATTTGAACGGAGTGTATTCTTTGAGTGTAAATTAAATTATGGAAGATTGTGAGTTTTGAATGTTTGTTTGTAACATTTGAAAAATTGCCGAAAAGAAAATCTTATGTATGAATGTGTATGTGATATTGTATATTTTATCCTTTCGATTGCGGACATCAGTCGGCGGTCGGTGTACGGTGGTCAGCGGCGGTCCATGTGCTTAATGGTCAGTCAGACTGGCAAGATGGAAAGCTGAATAAATGGTAACATTGAGTTTTGACGCAGGGCTCGTTAAATCCATGCATGTCCAGAAATGGGGTAAATTTGAAGGATGTTTGTTTGTGTATCTGTAGGTATGTGTTTGTTGTTTATTTTAATTACAAATTACCAAAAAGGGTTAATAGTGAAAGTGGATTCTTCTGTTTCGGACCATAAAGTTTCTCTTGGTGTTTATGGGTTTGAAAAATAAAGAAAATACAACAGCAGAACGACTTAAAATTTCAACTAAACATCAAATGTGTATTCCATGAAGCAACTCGTTTACAAGAGTGTGTAAGTGAATATTTTAAAGTATAGGATTGTGTTGGTTAGATAATAATTGGTTTTCTTTAATGAGACAACATTTATTTTACTCTAAACTTTAATAAATGTTTTATGTTTATTTTCCTGATGTATAAATCTCATACCAACAAACAAATGTAGTGCAACCTACATAATTTGCGTGTATATACATGCTTCTATGTATTTGTTTTAATAGTAACTATACACATAGTACTACACAAGTTAACGTACTTATGTGTTTATGTAAGAGTGCGATTAAAACTGTGTTATTAAAAACTATACAAATTAGGCCAGTATGTAAGTTCGTATACACATTTATTTATATTTCTATGTATATAACGCATGTACATATGTAATACATTTGTATGGGCACACGGATACATATTAATGAGTCTTCGTTGAAATGTGGCCGTAATGAACAATTTAGTTCCCAGACTCATTTTTAGTTAAAATAAATTTTCCAATTTAAATAAGTAAAAGAACATGCCAATTTTATTTATTCTGTAAGTAAGTTTGAGCAACCTCTATTTATGTAGGTACCTGATTAGTTTTGGAAGTACCAAAATTACCATTTTTACTCTATTTTTCTACATTGGACATAAACCCAGGAAAACGTCATGATTTTTTTATATTATTATTTATAATTTTTAATAATTTTAATTAGGCTAAAGTTCATCGATGGCTGCGAGTGTAAAACGGCAAATCCATCTGAGGAGATCGAGTGGTTGCGATCGAAACATGTCATGGTAACCTGCCGGCCCGGGTTCGAGCCCCGGCCACGGTCAAGAATGAAAGATTATCAATAACAATTTTAATTAATTTTCATGTTGTAAAATTCCTTTCTTCATAAAAATAATTTAATGAAAATTAAATTTAATGAACTTTAGCCTAATTAAAATTATTAAAAATTTGGATTAAAAACCATAAATAGTTCAACAAAATAACCACAATACTAATTATTATTATTTATATTTAATATAAATTATTCTTATACTTCATTTTAAGTCCTGCCAGTGCCGGAAGAAAATGTATCCCTTCACCTGCAGTATCTCTTCTCCTTACGCGAGAGCGGCTGCCATAATTTAAAATATAGAGTTGTAAAGTAGAATTTTGCAATCGAAACCAAAAAAAAGAGTTTCTTCCAATTCCAATTCATTATGCTTTTAGTTTAATTTGAGTTACACTGGTCTATTTCTGTACCGAGGTATTTTAAACGCGAATGTTGAGGTATTATTTGATTATTGATTTAAATAGGGTGACATGATTGCCGGCGCAAGGTATATGTTATATATACTCATTTTTGCTCAATGACCTTTATCCTCCATTGTTTTAACCACATTTTCATCTGAAATATATGATCCTGCTTCATGACGGCTTCCGTGTACGCTTCGAAAATCTGTATCATCCGCAAATGTTGAAATTTGGGTGAAGTTGTTTGTTGGCATGTCCGAAGTATATATTAAGTATAATAAAGGGCACAGAAAGCTGCCTTGTGAAACTCCAGCGTCAATTGGCAGAGGAGAACTTAAAAGATTGCCTTCTTAAATAATAAATTTACGACGAACTAAGTAGCTTTTTAACAGCTTCTGTGTAAGTTTATCTTTAATTTGTGCAATAATCCTTTATGCCAGACTTTATCAAAAGCTTGCGAAACATCGATGAAGAGTGCTGAGCAATATTTTTTTCGTCAAAGGCTTTTCTTATTATATTTACTATTCAATGAGTTTGATGAATTGTGCTGTGGGTATATCAAACTCTGAATTGATGGTTGGAATATAACTTTTTTTATTTAAAATCGGTGTTAATTTTGACACTAATTATTTCTAAAATAGCTTTGATATATGTTTTGTATGATCTTTACCTGGCTTATAGCCTTTTCGCTTTTGTCAACATTTAACATCAATTTGCTAGGATGTTGGAATTTTCCCATAAGGAATACATAGGGCTAAAAATCTAAATTTTTCAACATCTTTACAGAATGTTACTATCTCATTTTGTTCCCTTTTACATTTTTCGATTCTTTTAGTATCATCACTAGAAAAGTGGCAATAAATTCTATTATTATTCTGGCATCACTGACAAAATGGAAGTTGCTTTGAAAGCAGCGTTACCATTTCTCAAGTTTTTCTTTTTTTACAAGCCTTATTTTGCTTAATTTTGCTTAAATTATTAAACAAAATGACTGAGAAATACATTTTGGTGTTATCTTTTAGAATGTTACCACTTTTGTAGAAAAAAATTATTTAAAAAAAAATAAAAGTTTTTTTTTCAGAAATGGTGACATTTTTTATTAATGGTAGATGTTAGATGTTTCAAGTGTGAACGCGTATTTCACATTTTCAACATCTTCCATGCGTTCCTTCGAAATGTATGCAAGTGTACAAAGGGTATTAGGTATCATGGTAACTAAGGAAACCAGTGTTGCCGTTAGGATACGAAAGATACATTTTTCGTATATTTTGACTACTTCAGGTATCATGTATAATCCTGACATTTTTCGTATCTTTAAAATCTATACGCAAAATGTACAAAAACAAAACATTCGAGAATTTTTAGCCAACTGGAACTTATTAAGACTGATTATCGTAACCGACTCAATATAATACAATAGCAGCCAAGGCGCATTGATTAGAAGGTGAGGTCAACTCTACAACAACACTGCTTCTGTGGTCGGATTGTCAAAAATATTGCTAGTAAAAAAGGTTAGTTTACATAAATAATTAGTTTTCATACACACTTTGACAAGTCGACTACCTAAAAGAAACACCATATGTTGACTTGACACCATCTTTTAGTGAATTCGCTTAATAGCAGCTTTAATAATGGTGAAAGAAAACATTAAGGGGTTGCAACATACGATCCACTTAAATCTCTTGTACTGAGGAAATATGAACATCTTTTTATTTTCAGGAAATTTATATGAACGTTGATATAATCGCCTTAGTATAAACGCCTTAACTCGTATATTAATTCGGCTCCACGAAAAGCCCCCCAATGAAATAACGCCCAGGAAATAACACCCAATGAAATAAACCCCATAAAATAGGAAATAACACCCAAAAAAAGTGAATGAAATAACATCGAAAAATAAATGAAATAAACCCCAAAGCGAAAACGAAACAACCCCCAATATTTGGGCGTTACTTCATATGAAATAACACCCAATGATGAAAATGAAATAACCCCCAATGAAATAAGCCCCATCAGCAACAAAAATGAAATTATGCCCAAAATTCATAAAAGAGTCAGTTTCACCAAGGATTTCATGAAGTCAATATGGACCAACAGCAAAGTCGCAAAAAATTAAATAACCCCCGAATAACAAATGAAATAACACCCAAATTATGCACGCTATGAAACAAGCCCCGAATTTTAAAAATTTGTTGGTTGTTATTTCATTGGAGATTATTTCATAATTTGAAAACCCCAAATGAGGAATAAAATAATTCCAAAAAAAAATGAAAAACGGCCCAAAAAAATTGGGAGTTATTTCATATGAAATAACACCTAAAAATGTATGAACAAAATTTGGGGAATAATTCATTTCTCGTTTGGGCGTTATTTCATTGGGGGGCTTTTCGTGGAGCCATTAATTCTTACAAAAATGAATTTGTTTTGATAACATCCAAAGATAATTACATATAATTAATTTTAATAATATATTTTTAAAAATAACATATGTACCTACCTAATATTTATGACTTGAATAAATATAAAAATGAATTTATACAAAATCATTTTCTTTACAATATTCATTTAAATATGAAATAAAAATATTATGTTGATAAATGTTAAACGTTAAAAATGGATTTTCAATTTTTTTTTTTTTCAAAACGTATCTTCTTGGGAAAAAGTGTATCTTTTTGGAAACTAAAATGTATCTTCCTCGAAATTTCACTGGCAACACTGAAGGAAACCTTCCATTTTTGAGGATAGCTTCAATGCTTAATGCTATGTTCACATTTGGATTCTTAAACGCGTTTAAGCAGCTCGAACGTGATTAAGCTCTAATCACTCTAAAATCGAAGTTATTATCTATACATTGCAGTGTTGCCAAAACTTGATGACCAAAAAAAAGCAGTTTGTAACAGATTTTATCAAGGGGCTTTCTTTAAACCACAAATAGCATTCTCAATTTCTCTTATTTTAAATCTCAGGCGAATAGCCGCTCTAACATAAATAAATGGTAGCTCGACAACAATATCGTGAGATATATTTGGGGTAAATACGTTTTTAAAATTTCTAAAAACTGAGTTAATTTTACAATATTATTTTTTGATCAACTTCCATTCAAGTTCTTTTAAGATTTCAAGTTGGACATATCATAAGGAGTAGGCGGTTGGGATAATGATGTGGCTGCACATTTCTAAACCAATATGGGAGCAAAAATTTCTCTAGTCGTCGAAAATGGTGAAAATTTGTGTTTACGATTCTGATCGCGAAATCGCTAGAAAAATCGGACGAAGTCATAATGTGGTAAAGAATTATATAAAATTCTACCTCCAAAGTTAAGCATTTAAGTTAAAAATGCAAGTGGTTTTATTCTGTTGAACCAAAGAATAAATTAATGGCCGTATTTGCAACTTATACAGTTTTTTTTATTTAAAATGTGTTGGTTCTATCCTGATGAACCGCAGTGTATCTCCATACACAGGTATGTATGTATATTAAAAGAGTAACTTAAAAAGACGCACAAGAAAAATAATTATGCATCAATGTTTATATCTTCAAAAACTTCAGAATCAAAAACTTTTGGTTCAACAGCAAATGCAGTTTTGTTTTACATGTTGTTTGTATTTTAAAGTGTTTGCGTTTAAGAGGAGGAATAATGTTGGCACAGCAAACTAAATTAAAGTGTGTATTGATTCTAAGATTATAATATAATGTTGCGAATTTTGGCTTTAATTCTATTTAATACAGAAACAAGCGTTACATGTTGGTTCAGAAAGCATATTTAAAACTATTTCAGCAAGGTCTTGAAAAGGTTTCAAGCGATCAGCGTCTTGGTATGACCTCGGACAAAAAAACTTCAATTTGTGCCCACGTCTAGACCAAACTGGTCTTGCCATTGCACAAATGGCATATAAAAAAAATATATATATTCTCTCCAAAAATCCCCATCGAAAAAAGTGCTTTTCCCCCAAAAAATTCCCTAGGGATTTTCACGAATCACCAAAACTGAAAACGCTTCTTTTAGTTTTCACGGTACTTGAACCGCACTTGGCCCCTATGTGCGATGTAACAAAACTTGAAACCCGAAAATATTTGAATGCTATTCGTCGGCTTAATATGCAAACCTGCTAACTCCCTTTCAGACAAATAACTTTATTTCATATTTACAGCTTTAGAGGAAAACCAAACATTTAGTTGGTTTTACACACTTCAAGACTCAAATTGAAAAAAAAGCTGGTCGACGAGGCGTATCTTTCTTTACCACACGGCATCAAAAACTCAATTTACTAAAAAGTTGATTTGGCAGGTTTGCATATTAAGCCGACGATATACTCTGACTAAGAAAAAACTAAATTAATTAAATAAGAAAATTTCTTTAGCCAAAGTTTTGAAGCGTCAAATTTTTACTTTACTCTAAAGCCTAGTACTCTGTCCAAATTTGTGAAAAATGTTGAGCTGATTAATTATTTCACATAAAAATGTTGACATGTTAAATATCATGCGAGTTTGTACAATTTGACGTTTTTATTCTTGCAAAGTATGCCACATTGTCTTGCGTATGTAAACAAAGCCCACATGTATTTTACTAAAAATAATTAAAAAAAAAAAAAGGAAAAAAGAAAGTAAATATTTTTTTTTTTTTTTTTTGCAATATTATTTATTGATTCTTCATACATTAAATATGAACTAACAATAATTAATCAAATCTTAACCTAATACTTTATTTTATGTCCTGCCAGTGCCAGACAAAAATTTTCTTCATCACGGGTTCTGTTCACTTATCTAGGTGTTTATCGCTCATCTAATTGGATAAGTGCTGCAGTGTCTCTTCTTCTTAAGCGAGTGTGGCCGCTATCATATAAAATATTTTGAGCTAGTGGGTTCGGATGCGATTCGAGCCTTTTTAAGTATTTTACTGCATATTTCGTAATCATAGTTTTTACTAAAGGAACATTAAGATCCTGGTGAATATTTGAATTTTTAACATACCAAGGGGTAGCTGTGATTATTCGAAGAAGTTTATTTTGGCGCCTTTGAATTTTTTCTATATTAGAGGCCGGGGCAGTGCCCCATAACTGAATACCATAGCACCAGATTGGCTTTAAGATGGAGTTGTAAAGAAGTTTGCAGTCGAGACTAAGGACAGAGTTTCAACCAATAAGCCAATGAATTTGAATGGCTTTTAGTTTCATTTGAGTTAATTTTGCCTCTATATGGTATTTCCACGTTAATCGCCGATCCAGATGTATACCGAGATATTTTACATGCGAATGTTGAGGAATTATTTGATTCTTGATTGTAATATGGGGGCAAGATTCCCGGCGCAAGGTGAATGTTATATGCACGAATTTTTGCTCATTGACCATAATCCTCCATTGTCTTAACCATATTTCTAGTTGAACTATATGATGCTGTAAGTAACGAGATGCTTCATAACGGTTTTCGTGGACGCTTAGAAAAGCTGTATCGTCTGCAAATGTTGAAGTTTGGGTGTAGTTGCTTGTTGCCATGTCCGAAGTATAAATTAAGTATAATAGAGGGCCCAGGATGCTGCCTTGTGGGACTTCAGCGCCAATGGGCTGAGGTGAACTTAAGAAATTTCCTTCTTTAATAATAAATTGACGACCGACTAAGTAGCTTTCTAGCAGCTTGTGTGTGTTTGCTGGTAAATTTTGCTTCAATTTATGTAATAAGCCTTCATGCCAGACTTTATCAAAAGCTTGAGAAACATCGATGAAGAGTGCGGAACAATATTTTCTTTCTTCAAAGGCTTTTCTTATGGCGTTTACTATACGATGGGTTTGTTCAATTGTGCTGTGTTCTCTCCTAAAGCCGAATTGGTGATTAGGAATACATCTATTTTCATTTAAAATTGGAGTTAATTTTGACACTAACAGCCTCTCAAACAGCTTTGATATATTAGAAAGTATTCATAAAAACTTTTTGATGATTAATTGACCGTTTTTAAGCAAAAATTGCTAAAGTTGTATTCATAAACGAAAAATAGTCTATTGAACCTTTAATAAACTATTCATAAAGTAAGAAAATTTATTGTTGGATTTGCCCTTCTTTAAACCAAAAATAAAATGACATTTTAAAAAGTGTTTGCATTTTATGATATTATTTTTGTGAAATATGTTGAAAAATAATGACAAAAATGTTTTATTTATTACAACGGACATATTAAATACATTTTACTAATTTTTTATTTTATTTTAGCCAGCCAATTTAAAGTTATATTGATAATTATTAAAAAAAAAATTATATGATTTACATGAATATATTCAAGGGCAAATGCAGATATTCTCTTTAATTATTTATTAAATTATTGAAACTAGTTGTTTTTTTGTTTAAAACAACAAATTATTGTTGAAAATATAAAAAAAAATAAAATAAACAAATCATAATAATAGTGATGTTAATAAAAAGTAAACAAACTTTTTACTCGATTACTTTCTTATCGTATATTTAAAAAAGGTTCAAACAAAAGTTTTTATGAAACCTTTCGGAAACATTTTGTTCAGAAACTAAAATAATATGTAGTTTTATTTGATAAGAATAATTTTGAAGGTCTACAATTAAAAAAAAAATATAAAAAAAATTTAAATATAGAATATCATGTAAACCGAATAGAAGTTCCGTGCATCACTAACAATAAAATGGCAGCCAAATAAAAAGAAAGTTGCCATACTTAAACAGAAAATCGCTGCAAACAGTTAATAGTAAAAGTTAAAGTTATTGTACGTTTATGAATACAAATTTTTATAAGAGGTTTATAAGACAAAAAGCGTTTAATAGTTATTACATACTATAAGCCTAAAATAAGAACTTTTTATGAATATGGCTGTAAGCTTATAGGCCTATATGACTCAACTTTTGTCATATAGGACAGAGTTTCTACCAATAAGCCAATGAATTTGAATGGCTTTTAGTTTCATTTGAGTTAATTTTGCCTCTATATGGCATTTCCACGTTAATCGCCGATCCAGATGCATACCGAGATATTTTACGTGCGAATGTTGAGGAATTATTTGTTTACTGATTGTAATAGGGGGGCAAGATTCCCGGCGCAAGGTGAATGTTTATGTACGCATTTTTGCTCATTGACCATAATCCTCCATTGTCTTAACCATATTTCTAGTTTAACTATATGATGCTGTAAGTAACGAGATGCTTCATAACGGTTTTCGTGGACGCTTAGAAAAGCTGTATCGTCTGCAAATGTTGAAGTTTGGTTGTAGTTGCTTGTTGCTATGTCCGAAGTATAAATTAAGTATAATAGAGGGCCCAGGATGCTGCCTTGTGGGACTCCAGCGCCAATGGGCTGAGGTGAACTTAAGAAATTTCCTTCTTTAATAATTAATTGACGACCGACTAAGTAGCTTTCTAGCAACTTGTGTGTATTTGCTGGTAAATTTTGCTTCAATTTATGTAATAAGCCTTCATGCCAGACTTTATCAAAAGCTTGAGAAACATCGATGAAGAGTGCGGAACAATATTTTCTTTCTTCAAAGGCTTTTCTTATGGCGTTTACTATACGATGGGTTTGTTCAATTGTGCTGTGTTCTCTCCTAAAGCCGAATTGGTGATTAGGAATACATCTATTTTCACTTAAAATTGGAGTTAATTTTGACACTAACAGCCTCTCAAACAGCTTTGATATATGTAATGATTTCTCCCGATGGAGGTTAATGATAATTGTCTTATCACATACTATGAAACATCTCGTGATCCACTAAAAGGGAATGGGGGAGCCTTTGAGCTGCTAGCGTCAGCCGGGCGGGGGGTTCGTGTTCCCATTAGCAGGATCATCATATTTACAGAAAATATTATAGACTCCCTTTATTTAAATCGCAAAATATATACCCCAATATGGATGGATGCTAAATTAATATCTGATATTACCCCGAGAAACCTCTCAGATGTTGTTGAGTTTAGGCGCAATTTTACCCTCCCAATCCATTGTTCCGAGTACGCCGTTATTTTTGCTCAGAACCCCTAACTCTATTCCCAATCTATCCGTTATTAGCACATGTTAGTTGAAAACACTTCTTTTTAAATTTACCAATTCATCATGATACAATTTTATTTATTCATAAAAGTTAATAGTAATAAGTCGACTATGGTCGAATGAAAATAAAGCAAACTTATAAATGTATTGATACTAGCGTATTAGGTTTACACTACATACTTTTTAAATAGAACAAGAAATAAATTCAAATTGAAGAAAATATTAAAGTGGTGTTCGAATTAACACAAAAAACTTAATCTAACAAATATCATAATAACTATGAAACAATAACCCCGATATTAACCGAATATGTTTACTGGGTAGTCTCAGTTTATTCATATGCGTATATACATAGACGTATATATGTATATATAATATATATAAATATAGATAGATGTATATATATATAAATATAGATGTAGGGTTAATTTTGAGTGGTACGTGTAATCAAGTACAAATCAATGAATTTTAACATAGGTAAGAATAGAATGCATTGGAAATAAAGCTTTTGAGTGAAAGCATTTATGAATGAACAATACCTTCCATTCATAAACTTCGCCGAAACATTTATTCTGTTTTACTCTATTATTTCTTAATTTTGATTTCATTCAGTTCTTACTTATGTTTTTATTGTTGCTAATTATGATTTTTTTTTTTTTATTTTATTTTGTGTGTTTTATTTTTATGCAAGGAAAAAAATTCTTTCTGTATTTTTACCAATAACAAGTTTTACACTCACCTAAAATTCTCATCGTACGTTGAAGGCCTTCAGCTGATCGATAATGAGGATGATGATGATGATCTTTAATTAGATGTTTTGTATTAATTTCTTTTCTTGCATTTACATAAAGTTAATAAAGTAGATCAAATAAAAGTTAAATTAAATGATTACACGATGTTACCATTAAGAGTATTGCCTAGCACGATTAATCCTTATACATGTACATATGTAGGTACATTATATGAGTTCCAGTTTTTTTTTTAGGTTGGGGAGTAAGTGCGTTCTTTGCGGGTAGAAGGTCAGAAGTTTCCTAAATTGTGGTGACCTTAACACAAAACCCCTTCAGCAAATCACCAACGCAATTCCTTCACAAGTATTTTTGACGATTGGTGTAGATTCGAGAACATTTATTCTGCCGCACGCCTTAAGAATTATTCCCTTAATAAAGTCTCAATACCCAGAAGTGCAAACTCAAAATCTAGAGCTATGTAATGGCCCCACGTGATGTCGATAATATTCGTGGTTATATTTTTGAGTGGCCTTAAAAAAAAATTAAGTTGCACATGTGGTATTTATTTAAAAGACACCAAAACCAAAAGTGGTGATATTACCTTAGATATAGTTAGTAGATCGAAATAGTAACACGCTCTGGAAGCAATTGTTATACAATTGGAGTCTCCCCTGGGAAATATGTGAACTTATTCTCCAATCCAATCTCGTTGGATTGTATAATAATTAAAAAATTTCGTGTACGAATCAAAATTCTATTCACAATTTGTAGGTAAAAGTTAAAAAATATTTCTCAAAAGTAATTTTGGAAATTGCGATGTTTAATGTTCAAGATTTTTACTCTCACTTTTTCAATTATTTTTTTCCAGAAATTTAAGTATTTTTGCGTTGATGAACGTCTTTACTGGCTGAGATTTATCGTCGAAAAGAAGTATAAAAGACCACGTTTATTACTTCGAGAACTTTGCCCTTTTTGGTTCTTTTCCCCCAACAAGAATAAATTATAAAGCAAAAAATGATGAAAAGTGAAATAAGTGATTACTCTTAGATAACATTGCCTAAAAATGTTAAGTGGCTCCACTGTTAATAAACGTATACTGTTAGGAAATTCATTAATGTTATTAACAGTAAAATCATCGAAATGCCATCTCTCATCATGTGCCAACACACAAACCATTACTATACAGGTCACTACGGGTAAAAAGCCGAGGGCGCAATTTGTATTTGCAATAATCAAATTAAGATCAAATAAAAAAAATTTTAATTCAAAACAGGGAAAATTGACAACGGTTCATTACAAAACCGAGTAATATTGATCCCATAGGTAAAATATTAATCGGAAATACAAAATAAAAGAGATAAATTTTATAAAGAGAAAAATAGATAATTTTACAGCAGTTAAGTCTTTTTCACGTATTATTAAATATATATGTAGGTAGCTAGTCATGTTTTGATAAACCCAGAATGCCTTGGTCATACCACAAACATATTAAAATAGATATTACCCTATTAAAAAAAACGCGAGATACCATTGTAGTACATTCAGAATATCCATGGAATTTGTCATACATTATGTATGAAAATTGCGATCAAGTACACCAATAGTAGTAAATTTGGGGGTTTTCCCCTCCCAACGTTTTAACAGGAATTGTCGCCAAATTGGTTTATGATTAACCATCACACTCTAAGCACGGATATCCTTGCCGTGAAAGGTTCCCAATATTTTACCATTAAAGTCTTCTAGGATATAATAACTTCCACCTACTTTCTCTTTAACTTTTGCCTTTATGAAAAGGGGTGCAAGCTTAGCGTTATAGTTTTTTTCCGCAGAGCTTTGCGAGAAATTTCTTCTAAACACTTCTTGACCCACATGAAACGTTGGGGACCGAGTCCGTAAATTATACTGATTTTGATTACGACTATAGGCTTCAGAAATATGTTTTCGCAATTTTGCACGTAACAGTTTCAACTCATCATCTCGCGCCAAAGAAAAAGAGGGTTCATCTAGCAGCTGTAATTTTGATAACAATTTATAAGATTCACCATGTGTAATCATATTGAACCCATATAGGGCATGATACGGTGAACATTTTATCGATTGGTGTGTGGAATTTCTAAGGGCACAACTAATATAACTAAGGTTTTCATCCCATAGTTTTTGGTCAGATTTTAAAAATGATCGAATACCGCTTATAATTGATCGATTTACACGCTCGGAAGCGTTTGATTGGGGCGAGTAAAGGGCCGTATAGACATGGGAAATACCCAAAGACGTTAAAAATGCGTTAAACTCGTTTGCACGAAACTGAGAACCGTTATCGCTCACTAGAGTTTCGGGTACGCCGTAGACGTGGAATATATTTTTAAGCAAAAATGATTGAATAGCAGACGAAGAAAATTTTTTTAATGGGCAAAGCCAATGAAATTTTGATAAATGATCGAGAACGATTAGAATACCGATATTTCCAGCCTTGCTTCTCGGATAGGGACCGATAATATCCACAAACAAACGTTGGAAAGGTCGTACGGAAATCACTGCCCTACCCATTTCCGGCTTCATAATATAATTAGGAGATTTTGTAGTCTTACAAACCTCGCATGCTCTTATATAACTTCGGACATCATTAGTCATCCCTGGCCAGAAGAAATTCCTATTTAGAAGATCCAAGGTTTTCCCAACTCCCCCGTGACAAGCAACTTTGGAATCATGAAACCGTGACATTAAACTTTCCCTGAGCTGTTTTGGAATCCATAATTTCCACGTTCGTTCTTCTTGTTCGGGATCACCACGATAATGTTCGTTACGAATATATATAAAATTGTCCACAATTTTTAGATCAGAATATTTTGAAGAATTTTCATTAATTTTCTCTTTCAGGGCAATGTAGTCATCATCAAAAAAGTGTTTAGAGTTGAGATCAACTTCTGGTTCTGATAATTCAAGTGACGAAACTTCCTCACAATGTTGCCTTGACAACGCATCAGGGACAATGTGGTCCTTACCTTTACGATGACTAATCGTGAACTTATAGGCCTGCAATTTAAGGGCCCAACGAGCTAATCGTCCGCTTAACTCAGGCTGTTTCATCAGCCATACCAAGCTCGAATGGTCAGTGATGACTTCAAATTCTTGAAGCTCTAAATAGCAACGAAATTTTCTTTTGGCCTCGACGGCAGCTAGGCATTCTCGTTCCGTCACACTGTAATTTCTTTGGGCCGAATTCAATTTTTTGGACATATACGCTATGGGTTTCTCCGCATCGTTTTCATCCAATTGAACCAAAACTGCCCCGATTCCAAAGTCACTTGCATCACAGTGGAGATAAAATTTGCGTGAAAAATCTGGGTTGGAAAGCACAGGGGCTGAGGTTAAAAGTTGTTTGATTGAATCAAAGGACCGTTGTGCTGCCTCCGTCCAGCTAAACTTCTTTTTCGTCGATAACATTTCGGTAATAGGAAAAACAACATCAGAAAAGTTTCTAATAAAACGACGATACCATCCTGCCAAGCCAAGAAAACCCCGAACTTGTTTCAAATTTTTTGGTGTTGGCCAGGACAGGATGGCGTCGACCTTATCAGGATCAGTTCGAATTCCCCCATGCCCTATCAGGTATCCTAAATATCTTACCTCTGTTACGCAAAAATGACTTTTAGATATATTAAGAGTCAGGTAAGCCTTTCGGAATTGCTCAGCTATCCTAACTAAACTTGTCAAATGGGTAGAGAAATTTTCAGATACGATAATGAGATCATCAAGATAACCAAATACGCAATGTCTCAGATCAGCAGGAATCAATTCGTCCATGAGTCGGCACATTGTTTGAGGCGCGTTACACAATCCGAATGGCATAACCGTGAACTGATACAATGGTCTACCAGGGATTGTGAACGCTGTGAGTGGTTTGGCCTCATCGGTTAAGCCGATTTGCCAGTATGCATCCTTTAAGTCAAGTTTTGATATTAGGTTGGCCCGGGGAAGACGTGAAAAGATTCCCTCAATACTGTGCAACGGATAAGCGTCTTTTTTGGTGACAGCGTTGACCTTTCTGGCATCTAAGCACAGACGGACTTTGTTTGGTTTAATAACCAAACGCATGGGAGAGCTCCATGGGGAATTGGACGGTTCTATAACACCAAGTTTCAACATCCTATCTATCTCTCTAAACATAATTTTCTCCACTGCCGGAGAAACCGGATAAAACCGTTGTTTTATCGGCTTGACATTGCCAACGTCGATATCATGAAGAATCATGCCGGTTTTTCCCAATCCTTGTTGCTCAAAATTAGGGAACAAAGCAATAATTGCTTCTAGTTGTTGATGTTGATATGGGGATAGAGGATATTTCTCTTCGTCTAAATTTTTGGATTCAGACTTGTCCTCATAGCAAGGTGGGACTTCAGATATTCTTAAATCCGAAAAATGGGACGGGACATTTAACTTATTTTTACAGACAGACTTACTAGACACTATTCCTGACTCAAATATGTCAGGCGCAAGACGAAACGCCTTCCAAAAATCCAGCCCTAATATCAATCGTTGACTTAAAGTCGGGACGATTAATATTTTGGTATGCTGTTCCTGATTCTTAAAACTAACATTGACATCCAAATAGCCTAAAACTTTTTGATGTTTTCCGTCCGCAGTTTTTACACTGGACTTTAGACTATGAAATTCGGGAAATTGTGAAAAATCAAATAAAGCTAAATCTGACCCAATACAGCTCACATTAGCCCCTGAATCTAACAAACCAAGCTCATGGAATCCTAAAAATTTAACCTTGGCGTAATACCTTTCATCATCAAATAATTTTGTTATTGTGGAAATAGTATACTTAGATACATATTTTCTATTTTTGAAATATTGTCGAATTCTAAGCGTTGACCTTTTGGGACGTTTTAGTGTTGATACAGACAATTCTGAAACTTGAAAAATTCTATTACGTATAGCAATATATTCTGCTAACCGCTGGTGATAAGGGCGAATGGGATATATAAGTTTATTACAGTTATCGTTTTCTATGTCAATAGAAATATCTCGTTTTAATACTTTCGCCGTTTCTGGTTCAAATTTGGAAGATTTTAAATTAGTGTTTAAAGACGAGCTAAGATTTACTCCCGATCCTTCTGAGGATTTGGAGGAAAATAGTTTTTTGCCCGCTTAGAACATTTCTCACAGTTGGGTTTATTGGTATTCTTGGCTCCGCAGCCGTAACAAAAGATTGACCTTTCCCTTACGCAATCTTCCCAGTAATGACCTGGGTCATTACAATTCCAGCACAAGGCAACAGTTGTTTTTTGTATTGCGTTGACTTTAAAGTCATCCTTAGGAAATTCTGAATCCTTATCTCCTAACTCAATTTCAGCAACTGTCCTTCTGGGTGTATAAGACTGTGGTCTAGATGCAGCTAAACGACGGTAATTTTCCTCGCCTAGCAAGTTTTCCCGCATCTGAACCATTTTGCGAAGATGTGCCAACGAATAAATAGGCACATATAAAAGCTCGTGCCGAATATCCGGCCGAAGATTTCTACTTAAAATTTCGACTAGTTCTTGTTCTGACATTGCTGTACCTAATCTATCTAAGTTGACAACTATTGACTCGTAAAAAGATTCAAAACTTTCCCCCGGTTTTTGCTTTCTGCCCCGAATTTCTTCTTTAATGTCAAAATCTGATTTGAAGTCTTTATATTGGTAGCGAATTGCAGCACAAAATTCATCCCAGACAATATTCTGAACCTGCTTGTGATACCTCCAAAACCAGTCACGTGCCTTTCCAGTTAGGAGAATATGCAAGTTTTTGCATATAGGGGAAAAATCATTTCCAAAATTATCAGCAGTCAATGAACGGACTCTATACAAAAACTCCTCGACATTGAGACCAGTTGTTGAACCATCAAACTTGAGATTCCAGTTTTGTATAATGGAAGTAATTTTATCGGTTCGTAAAGAAAAGTTTTCAAAACTAGTTGGTGTATGATTGTTGAAATATGTTCGATTATTTACATTCGTACGATTATGTAAGTTGTGTATAGGATTGTTTGGGTGGGAGGTTGGATTACCCGGATTCTGAAAAGAAGTTTGAAGAGGGTTTGAATCCATGGGAATATTATTATTCCGAGGTAAAGAATTTGCGTTTAAATTTAAATTCCTAAATATTCGGGCTACACTTGATTCAATCATTTGGGTAATCTGAGCATAATTAATATTTCCTGCCGCCGACTCGACTCTTTGAGGGGTTTGGACAATCGAAGAATTTCCAAAATTTACGTTATTTACCGGTGCCGGACCTGCAGGGGTTGAAAGATCTTCCATAGGCATAGCCATAGCTCCCTGATCACATGAACCAAAGTCAACAAAATGGCTTCGGTTTGACTCCTGAAATAAACCCTTACTAAAACTACGGGTATGATGCCGTTTAGCACCCGCACCCCGAGGTCTACCACGAATATGATTAGTGTTTGACTTTGTAGTCACCTGATTTGGGTTTACACAAGTATTGTCCTGTTCAGGTGGTGATTCAGATGGTTTTGTGAAATTTTGGAAGTTTGCTTTACGTAATTCCGAAAATTGGCATGGACGACCACAAATAGGACATTCTGATGATTTCGATAAAATCACCTCAATACAGCTTCTATGAAAAGAATGCTCGCATTGTGAGATAACCAAACAATCTTGATCATAAGTCATATTCTCAGTACAAATTATACATTTTGACGATTGGTCTGAATTATTGCCAGAAACCTGTGGTATTGGAGATCGTACAATCGACATTTTGAACAAATATTATAATTTTAAAGTACCAAACAAAAAGAATAAAAAAAAGTTTTTTTCTTCGAAACAATTATCATGTATGAAAAAAGTGTTTTCTACTAAACGTGTGCTGGGTTAGACTGAGTATCTATAATAATATCAGATAATATAAGACTTTATTGGTTCTACTATTATTCTTAATTATATTCAATATCGTGATATGGGAACAAACCAGTGGGTGAAATACCAAAAAAAAAAAACTATAATAACACCATTAAACGTCATTGGATATCTAAAAGCAAACACCTTTAAGATATATTCCGAACAAAAATTTAATATTGATAACTCAGCTCCCAAATCCTGATATAAAATTTTAAAAATAATTATTCATTAAGAAAGATTCCTTTATAGCACAGGTCATGCTCAACAAAGTCATAATAGCTATCTAATCGGTCAATATATCCGAATTCTCTACCTCAGATAATCGAAAATCCAGAAAAGTGCTAAAATGTATTGCCGATACTAACCTGTAAGTGTAAAAAATTCTTAAACCCCAATGATAGACACAACAAAATCTATAGGTTGAGCAGAGCCGTAAAAGAACACCATTGTAATTCCTTCGTGCCCCACGTTGGGCGCCATTTCTGTAATGATTTCTCCCGATGGAGGTTAATGATAATTGTCTTATCACATACTATGAAACATCTCGTGATCCACTAAAAGGGAATGGGGGAGCCTTTGAGCTGCTAGCGTCAGCCGGGCGGGGGGTTCGTGTTCCCATTAGCAGGATCATCATATTTACAGAAAATATTATAGACTCCCTTTATTTAAATCGCAAAATATATACCCCAATATGGATGGATGCTAAATTAATATCTGATATTACCCCGAGAAACCTCTCAGATGTTGTTGAGTTTAGGCGCAATTTTACCCTCCCAATCCATTGTTCCGAGTACGCCGTTATTTTTGCTCAGAACCCCTAACTCTATTCCCAATCTATCCGTTATTAGCACATGTTAGTTGAAAACACTTCTTTTTAAATTTACCAATTCATCATGATACAATTTTATTTATTCATAAAAGTTAATAGTAATAAGTCGACTATGGTCGAATGAAAATAAAGCAAACTTATAAATGTATTGATACTAGCGTATTAGGTTTACACTACATACTTTTTAAATAGAACAAGAAATAAATTCAAATTGAAGAAAATATTAAAGTGGTGTTCGAATTAACACAAAAAACTTAATCTAACAAATATCATAATAACTATGAAACAATAACCCCGATATTAACCGAATATGTTTACTGGGTAGTCTCAGTTTATTCATATGCGTATATACATAGACGTATATATGTATATATAATATATATAAATATAGATAGATGTATATATATATAAATATAGATGTAGGGTTAATTTTGAGTGGTACGTGTAATCAAGTACAAATCAATGAATTTTAACATAGGTAAGAATAGAATGCATTGGAAATAAAGCTTTTGAGTGAAAGCATTTATGAATGAACAATACCTTCCATTCATAAACTTCGCCGAAACATTTATTCTGTTTTACTCTATTATTTCTTAATTTTGATTTCATTCAGTTCTTACTTATGTTTTTATTGTTGCTAATTATGATTTTTTTTTTTTTATTTTATTTTGTGTGTTTTATTTTTATGCAAGGAAAAAAATTCTTTCTGTATTTTTACCAATAACAAGTTTTACACTCACCTAAAATTCTCATCGTACGTTGAAGGCCTTCAGCTGATCGATAATGAGGATGATGATGATGATCTTTAATTAGATGTTTTGTATTAATTTCTTTTCTTGCATTTACATAAAGTTAATAAAGTAGATCAAATAAAAGTTAAATTAAATGATTACACGATGTTACCATTAAGAGTATTGCCTAGCACGATTAATCCTTATACATGTACATATGTAGGTACATTATATGAGTTCCAGTTTTTTTTTTAGGTTGGGGAGTAAGTGCGTTCTTTGCGGGTAGAAGGTCAGAAGTTTCCTAAATTGTGGTGACCTTAACACAAAACCCCTTCAGCAAATCACCAACGCAATTCCTTCACAAGTATTTTTGACGATTGGTGTAGATTCGAGAACATTTATTCTGCCGCACGCCTTAAGAATTATTCCCTTAATAAAGTCTCAATACCCAGAAGTGCAAACTCAAAATCTAGAGCTATGTAATGGCCCCACGTGATGTCGATAATATTCGTGGTTATATTTTTGAGTGGCCTTAAAAAAAAATTAAGTTGCACATGTGGTATTTATTTAAAAGACACCAAAACCAAAAGTGGTGATATTACCTTAGATATAGTTAGTAGATCGAAATAGTAACACGCTCTGGAAGCAATTGTTATACAATTGGAGTCTCCCCTGGGAAATATGTGAACTTATTCTCCAATCCAATCTCGTTGGATTGTATAATAATTAAAAAATTTCGTGTACGAATCAAAATTCTATTCACAATTTGTAGGTAAAAGTTAAAAAATATTTCTCAAAAGTAATTTTGGAAAATTGCGATGTTTAATGTTCAAGATTTTTACTCTCACTTTTTCAATTATTTTTTTCCAGAAATTTAAGTATTTTTGCGTTGATGAACGTCTTTACTGGCTGAGATTTATCGTCGAAAAGAAGTATAAAAGACCACGTTTATTACTTCGAGAACTTTGCCCTTTTTGGTTCTTTTCCCCCAACAAGAATAAATTATAAAGCAAAAAATGATGAAAAGTGAAATAAGTGATTACTCTTAGATAACATTGCCTAAAAATGTTAAGTGGCTCCACTGTTAATAAACGTATACTGTTAGGAAATTCATTAATGTTATTAACAGTAAAATCATCGAAATGCCATCTCTCATCATGTGCCAACACACAAACCATTACTATACAGGTCACTACGGGTAAAAAGCCGAGGGCGCAATTTGTATTTGCAATAATCAAATTAAGATCAAATAAAAAAAATTTTAATTCAAAACAGGGAAAATTGACAACGGTTCATTACATATATTAGAAAGTAAGCTTATAGGCCTATATGACTCAACTTTTGTGTGATCCTTTCCTGGTTTAGGTATCATGGTGACTAAGGAAACCTTCCACTTTTGAGGATAGTATTGAAGACATAAGATAGCATTGAAAATTAATAGAATAATTTTCTTTGCTGTGCTGGGTAGCTCCAAAAGCATTTTGTTGCTGATCTTATCAAAACCAGGGGCTTTTTTGGGGTTTAATTCACAAACAGCCTTTTCGATTTCTCTTATCTCAAATCTTAGGTGAACAGCTGCTCTAGCAGGAACAGGTGGTAACTCGACCGCAGTTTCGTGAGATATATTTGGGGTAAATACGTTTTTTAAATGATTAACAAACAGATTTCCCTTTTCGTTATCATTTCTTGCCCAACTTCCCTTCAAGTTTCTTAATGGTGGCTTAGAGATAACTGGCCTTTTTAGATTTTTAGCTGCACGCCATAATGAGTAGTCTGATTGCGAAGTAGCATCAAGTTCCTTAAGATATTTTTGCAGAGAATCCGTTTTCTGTGTCTGTAGTAACTTTCTTAGCCTTCTTGTACACTCTTTTAACAAATTCTTAAGTTGAGGGGATTTGTGCAATTGCCACTCTTTTCGAGCTCTTCTTTTTTCAGACAGGAGACGCTCAACATCTGTGGAATAAATTTTAATATTTTTAGTTTTTTTGGGGTAATACTGGAATGTTGCACAGCTAGCTTCAGAAAACTGTCAAAATTAAGAATAGCGCGATCTACGTATTCCGGTGTACTAAGCGGAATATTTTCTGTGCAATGGGTGCTGAGATATTTTTTATATTTTAGCCAATTGAGTTGTGTAGCTGGCGTCGCTAAGTAACCAGTTGGAGATACAATTCTATTGGGGTTCATTAAAGTAACAATTGTTGGTGTGTGGTCGGAAGATAATTCTAAGGAAGCTTCAACAAAAATCGTTTCTAAGGGGATGTTTTTAACCACGCCAAAATCGATGACATCTGGTATTTTTTGCTGATCAGTAGGCCAATATGTTGGTTGTCCGCTCGCTATCACATTCAAATCCATTTTAGTAATAGTATTAAATAGAACACGACCCTTTGGTGTTATAAGTCGGGACCCCCAGAAGGTATGTTTAGCGTTATAATCGCCAGCGGCCAGGAAACAGGGTCCTAATGATTTAAAATATTTATAATATTGGCCTTCTGATATTGAATATCTAGGTGGGGAGTATAACGATGAGATTACTACGTTTCTATTTAATTCTTCAACGCAAATGTTTGTTGCTTGAAGATAATCTTCACGATGATCACCCATTAGGTAGTGTTTGACTCTGGTTTTTATTAAAATGGCAGAACCTCCACAAGCTCTATCTCGAGGGTCCTTTGTATCATATAGTATATATCCATTTATTTTAAACGTATTTTTTGAGGTCAAATGAGTTTCAGAAACCATCATGACATCAATTTGTTTATTTTTAAGAAAGTATTCTAGCTCATTTTTATGTTGGCGGATGCCGTTTGCGTTCCAAAAACAAATTTTTATACAGTTCATGGCTTGTTAAGTACAGCTTGCAATAACATCGATTGCATTCTTAGAATTTCCTGCATCATATTACCCATTGTGTTCGTAAAATTATTAACTGTTTGCACTAATGTTTCCATGGTTTTTTCTAAACGACTTAAATTAGAAACTGGAGTTTCATCATTACTTGGCGAGGCACCTTGCATTGGCTCATGGTTTGATTTTAGGACGTTAGCGTAAGAGGTTCTGTTATTACTAGACTGGGGGGCGTGAATTGCATTTGTGATAACTTCATTTGCAACCTGCATTTGAGGGGCATGTGTTTTCGGTCCAACCGTCTGCTTGACGATATTATATACAGGACATCCTCTATAATTGGCAGTGTGATTACCGCCACAGTTGCTACATTTTTTTACGTTGGGGTCGGTTTTAGACTTATCGCAAGAAACTGTACCGTGTAGTTCACCACATACTACGCAAACAGGGGGTAAGTAGCAGTATGCCTTTGTATGGCCAAATTCTTGGCAGTTTAAGCACTGAACAGGTCCATTTTTTTTGTGCGGCTCCTCAATTGTGATTTTTCTGTATAGAATATATTTCAAACTATAGATGGGATGCGTTTCGTTTTTTTTTTTAACTTAATGTCGCCGGGCTCTAATTCTTGAAGCCTTTTTCTTCCAAGAAAGTTTTAATTTCCTCTGGGTCTACGCATGAATCAATTCCCTTAATCACCACCTAGAGACCTTTACTGCTCTTGAGTTGGTATGTATAAAAACTTTTTTTAAGTGCCTCAAATTTGTTAATAATTTTGCGAAAATCATTTTCATGATTCACTTGAATTTTCGTTTCGTTTATGCTACCTCGCTTTATTGCGGCTACATAAAACGAATTTTCACCCATCAACGAAATTAAACTCTTTATTAGATCATTTGAGTTATGCTCCCTAAGATATATCGGGGGAGGCTTGAACGATTTTATAACGTTTGGTGCTTCAGAGGATTCATCCTCCAGAATTGCAAAGCGATTTTGGGAATTTATTCTGCCAAAAGATGGCACTTTTGATGCCGAAGCAACAGCTGAAGAGGTAGGGCTGCGACCCCGCTTAAGGACTGTTATATACCTGTCCATACCAACTTGGACTTAAGGCTTTTGACAACTTTTTACAGGGGGGTTTTCCATTGCATTTGTGTTTTGGTTCATGGTATCATTTCCCACTAAATTTATTTTTGACGTCGCGGCAATACTTGTTGGCCTGGCAACACTTGTTACCAGGTCTAGTTTTAGTTTTTTTAATGAGTCACTATGCACCGTTTGTGTAAATAAAGAGGGTGAGAGGGAACGTGTACGAAAAATTGGCTTAGCCGTTAGGTAGTTAATATTGTTTTGTTTTGTTTTATTTATTTCAGCATTATTTTCGTTGGCATGCACTGTCACATAAGCATTTCTCTCATTTAATTTTATTGTTGTTACATTGTTTTTACTCATGCAAGAAATTGTTTTTGTTTTTCACCGTTTTACTGTGCTTTTAATGTTTTTATTATTATACCCTCCACCACAATTAGTTGTGAAGAGGGTATACTAAGTTTGTCATTCCGTGTGAAACTTTTTTATTATTCATCTCAAATCCCATAAAGTATATATATTCTGGCTGCTTGAGTAATTCTAAGTCGATTTAGCCATGTCCGTCTGTCTGTCCGTCTGTTGAAAACACGCTCACTTTCGAAAAACTCAAAAGAAATAAACAAACTAGGTGTCAAATTGCTTGTAGTTATCCTAAGCAGTTTGGGATTGAATTTCAGCAAAATCGGTTCAGTAGGACCAGAGCTATGAATCAAAATGTGGAACCACCACCTTCAAAAACTTGATAATTTTGTTACAAAAACTAACATAAATGATGCAAAAATGCACGGAATGACATAAGATTTTGCACAAGTCCGTTTTATTCGACTAGAAATGACACTGTAAATACTACTCCCGGAAAACAGTTTAGTACGCCTAAAACCGTAAAAAATAATGCAATCATAACAAATTTTGGCTCGTCACAATTTTATAGGACTATAAATGATACTGTAAAATTTCGTGAAGATCGGTACATAATTTACCCTAGGCCCCATATATGCCCTACTCCCGGAAAACAGCTTATATATATATATGTGTTCCTCTAACTCCCATTGGAGCATAGGGCGCCAAAAATTAGCGATTCGTTAGCAATTTGTGATTCGGGAATGTGGGCTGCTAACCCTCGTCCCCTAGATTGGTGATAGGGCTGCTATCTACGTGTCCAATCCCACGATGCAACCATGTTTCAGCGGTTATCGCCTACTTTCCTGAGACGTCCTTTCGACCATTCAGGCTACATGGTTGTGGCGCCTTCTAACTCTGGCAAGCCTCAAAGCGGATGCTACAAAGCCATTGCCCGGGGGGTACTTGGTCTAAGACCGGAAGTAGTTAGCTGCTTGGACAGTTCAACAAAGGAATCGTCCTGGCCACTCCCAGTGAGTGGTAAATCAGAAACTTTCCACCTCTGCGAATAGTCCCACCCCCCAAAAACAGTTTAGTCTCCTAAAACCATAATTAATAACAAATCGTCACAGTTTAAGATAATAATAATAAAAAGACATCATACAGATATTACTCCTTAAACATTCGAACGGTCGGTGGAGGGTATCAAAGATTCGGCACAGCCGAATATAGCACTCTAACTTGTTTATTGTATTTTACAACAACGACAAAAATAAGAAATTTAAACTAAAATGTTTGTGCACAGAATATGTATACATACACATGTATGAACATACATACGTACATATGTATATATTTTTACTTTATTTAGCTTTATTTAATTTTTCGTTTTAATTGTTCACTTTTATGTTAAATAATTTAAATAAAAAATATCACATATTTTCTAGCGTCCATTCGCTTTATATTTATATTCCAAAATCAAATTTAATTAATAAATTATTAAAATCGTATGCGGGGTTGAAAATACACGTCCGTTTCACAACAAAGCACAAACTGAAAAAGTAAATATGGATAAAAAACTGTTACCGGTTGTGTTATTTTAATTTTTTATTTCTTATTTAATAATCAGTTCATTCTTTTTTGTTTAAAATTCCACGTGAAATGCTGCACTTATTTAATGTTAAACAGAGTACCAGGCTTCAGTCTAGACGAGCAATTTGTTTAAGACTTGATTACACTATCTCACAAGTCTTACGTATTCCATAATACTTTGTGAGATAGAAATCTTATGAGTTTTGTTGCGACTGTCAAAAAATCTAATTTAACATGACAGTTTGTGTTGACACCATCACACAAAGTATAAACACTCACACATGAAATAAAATGCAACCCTGATTTATTTCGTTTATAAATTAAAAAAAAAAACGATACAGTCGTATGGGATGTCAAACTTTTTTCATAATACTTGTCATTTTCGTGACACATTGCATTCACACTATCACACTTTGTCATATTACTTGAGTTTTTGACATGTATTAATACAAAGTATAATAGTGTTATCTAGCCTTTAGCAATTGTTGCCGTAACAAATATCAAATTCTGTTGCCAAAACTAGATACTAATATGTGGACCAGAGAACTGCAAAAATCACTATTTTTCTTGATTTACTCATACGCTTAAATGTACATTCACTCTATGCCTGCAAAACAAAGTTCAACGTTGGTAATTTTGGCATCGTTTCGTTCACATTTGATTTGTGGATGTGTGAGTTTTTTTTTATTGTTTGCATTCATTGATGCGCACGCAATAACACAATTGCAGTCATTGCCCACTCAATCCCAGCGGGAAAACTCAGAAGACCTTCTTACTTCAGGCCTTTTTAAAGGCCTGCTTAAAAGATTTTTTGATTCAATTACTATTCTTATCTAACTGCTAAAGAAGGCATCATAGAAGGCCTCGGCTCTTTCGTATAAAAGATAAGATACACCTTCCACACTCGCTTCTATGGGAAGGGAGTAGAGAAGGAGTAACATTTTTTGTATTGTTTTTTGCACAAGTTAAAGCAAAATCAATTTTTTTGGTCCCGTTACCCTTCTTATGTAACCTTTTCCGCAATGACAACGTGTGTAAAAAAGATATGAGTATGGAATGGAGCAAGAAGGCCTTGTACATCCAAAAGAAGGGGTACAGAGGCCTTCTAGAAGGCCACAATTGAAAAAATACAAACAGCTGTTTTTGTTAACTATGTCTTTATATTTCAGTGGTGCCACTATAATTTTTTTTTTCTTTTATAAAATGGAAAAACATGCATTATTGCAGACTCTTATTCAAACTTAATTTAAGATTATCAACAAATGAATTTATTTAAAAAAAAATAAAATATTTTAATTTTGTTATTTTTGTAACTAATAAACAATAGTGGTATTCACACCGAGCTTGTTAGTTTGTTAGTCGTTAATCGTTACTTTTTTACACGCATTTTGTTTTTGTTTATTCAACGCGCTACCGGATTAACATTTAACAAATTAACGACACGGCACCCCTGATAAAATAATTGTTAGTTGGTAACTAACAATGTTGCAGTTGCAGTTTCTAAATAAATATTATAAAAAAATCATTTGTGATACATTTCTAAAAAAATATTTGTGTTTTGGCAATTTTCGAATAATAAATTGTGTCAAAACAATAAATCAGCAGAAAGTTACCAGACTAACAAAGTTTTAAAAAGGTGGTCGTTCACAGTTGGTAACTTTAACAAATTAACAAACTACCGAGTAACAAATTAACAAGTTCGGTGTGAATACCACTAATATAATTTTAACGGCAGATTAAACAAAAAATGCATATAAAATGCTTTTTTAAATAAGAAAATTTGTTCCTTCAACACACGTGGTATAGTTCTTAAAAGTTTCAGAACACTTTGGGTACGTACGTAAATGCATAAAAACTATGTATCACTGCTGCAGTGATGCAAAATGTTGTTGCTGATGCGTGATTACCAGTTGCTGTTGTGTTGCTGATACTTTGCACCGGAGTACGAGAAAAAACTGTAAAGTACACAATTAAGAGTACCATACCATACCGTATTTTGCCATGAACAATACACATACACATTCGTTACAAGAATACAAAATAAAAATTTGTTTACTGGTGCAAATTAATATTGTCAATTAATTTACTTGATAAAAAGTTTAATTCACTTCATAAAACGTTTAAATCACTTGATTAAACGCTTAATTCATTTTATTAAATTTTTAATTAAAACTTATTTTAATTTTGATTAATGCTTTTACTGGCGCAAAAATTTTTTCTGTGATATACAATACACACGTTGCTAAAATTTTTTTGTTTGCTGTTTTTTGACGAAGAACAGAACATTATACATACATATAATGTTTGGCTCTTCCTTGAAAATATTTACGAATGGTATTAAGAGTTGTGTATCGTTCTAGGGTATGTGAGCCGAACGCTAAATAATGTACTGCTTATTTTCGAACACTGGTTCATACACAAACATATACAAGCATATACAATATGATGCTGGTCATAAACATGCAGATAGGTGGTGATCTTAAGGGCCGATGTTGAATGTAAACCACAACTAAACTTCAAGTTTTTTTGGCATTTTATTTGACATTTCTCAATTTCAGACTAACTCAATTTGAACCATGGAAAGATACACAATCGAGCAACGAGTTAAAGCTATTCAGGCTTATTATGAAAATGGGTATTCAAATCAAAATCCATATCGTGCACTTCGTGATTTTTGTCTTTAGTGATAAGGCACATTTTCACCTCAGTGGATTCGTCCATAAGCAGAATTGCCGCATTTGGGCGAATGATAATACAAGAGTGATTGTCGAAAAACCAATGCACCCACAATGAGTGACTGTTTGGTGCAGCTTATGGGCTGGCGGCATCACCGGGCCGTATTTTTTCCAAAATGAGGCCGGTCAGGCAGTTACTGTGAATGGTGTTCGCTATCGTGAGATGATAACGAACTTTTTTATGGCCCGAATTGGAAGATACACAGAAAAAAATAAAAATTGATTTCAATTAAAAAATTTGTGATATTAATTAAAAACTTAATTAATTATGCACCAGTAAACAAATTAATAGTATCAATTAAACCAGTTAATAGTATTAATTAAACGTTTAATTCACTTGATTAAACGTTTAATTCACTTGATTATATTTTTGATTAATGCTTTAATTGGTGAACAATTTTGGAGAATTTTTTCTGTGTAGGGATGTGGGTGATATATGGTTTCAACAGGACGGTGCCAGTTGCCACACAGCTAACGAAACAATGGCTCTTTTCGCTACAAATTCAATGGCCGAGTTATCTCACGTGGTTGCGATGTCAATTGGCCGCCAAGGTCATGTGATTTGACACCGTTGGACTTCTTTCTTTGGGGTTATTTGAAAGAAAAGGTGTAGGTCGATAAGCCAGCAACAATTCAAGATCTAAAGGATGAGATAATTCGGTAGATTAACGGCATAAAACCTCAATTATGCCTCAGCGTCATCGAAAATTTGGACCATAGGATGGAGGTGTGCCGCCGACGTCGCGGCGGCCATTTGGCCGATATTTTGTTCCATACAGAATTGAACCATACCAATTGTATCATAATAAAAAGAATGACAATAATTTCCTTAAAATTTAACCACCTTTTTACATACAAAATGTTCAATGTTGTGTAATAAAATGTACGCGTTCTTCGGTGACTTATATAAAAGGGTTTGTGATTGGCAAGATATTTTTGTCATAAACACTGCCTTAAATGGTGAATAAAATCAACATTTGTTAACCGGTTTTCATGGTTTATGCCTTATTTTATTCGTTGTAAACAGCGTTACCGTTGGTGCCACTAAAGTAGCAATTTGCCACTTTTTCGACTGCTTGGATACTATTTGGCCACTTTTACAAAATGCATCCAAATGTGATACTTTTTGTAGTTCTTGCCACTTTTTTGATACTTTTTACGTTAGGAAAATATACTTTTTTTCTTTCATTAATATATGTATAAGTAATATAAGTAAAACTGTTTTAATATATTTATGTATATGTAGGCAAGTTTATATGCAATCTTTTTTCTTGACATGCGTGTTTAGCTTATGGATATCTTGCGAATAATTTCCCTGCAGGAAATGTCACTAGTGAATCTGTACTGATTCACTATTGACACAATCACCAGTCCCAGTGACTTAATTTACCCCAGACAATGTTGTTTACTATAGACATTTAACATGTGCTTGTCATTGCAAATCAGTGTTGCCAATTTAGCCATTTAATGGCTAGATTTACCCATTTTTCATCTTGTTTAGCCATTAAAAAATGAATTTAGCCATTAGCCATTTTTTTTAGCCATTTTTCAAATTGTTTAGCCATAAAATTTGTTTGCCCTTTTGTAATAAAATAATAGAAACCATATTAAAATATTCAATTTATAAAATGGACCAACAAAAGCAACAGTTTCTTTCTGGTCGGAAGTTTTAGAATTTTAGTATTTCTGTAAAGTTGCTCAAGTAAATTGCTCAAGTAAATTGAGTATATAGCTAAGTTAACATTTGCAAAAGTAACTTGATAAATAGGCAACCGTAAATTCTATTCTATTTTATCTTTTTGTATTTTCTAATGTAGATTTGGACTCAAAAGGTTGAGTAAAGGATGTCATGATAATGGTTTACCTTATTATTTATGAACGATAACGACACCGAATTTACCGATGATTTAATTTTTTAAATGTCAGAATATTTAATTTACTTGTTTTTTCTTATGTAGAAAATTAATCTTAGGTTAAAATTTCATTCTAAAACATTTTTAATGGTTTATATTTGTTCTGTTATTGAATTTCAATGTGTTTTTTTTAAAAAAGTTTTTAGCCATTTTTTAGCCGATTTTTAGCCATTTTTTTCTGTAAATTTAGCCATTTTTGGTCACCAAGTTTTGGCAACACTGTTGCAAATCTACTAATCACATTGGTACTACTGACTAGGTACATAGTTCCTTTGGGAACATATGTAGACATTGGAACCAGAGAATCACAAGTACATTTAAGTAAATGTAGTCTACACTTTTAGTACGAATACGAAACTATAACAATCTTTTTTATTATTTCTTCAACTTTTATAGGAATTGTACTTCTCAGTTGTTATTGATAAATAACAAATATATAGTGGCAAATGTAGTGTAGTGTAGACTTTTCGTTGGCAATGTCACCAAAATAGTCGACATAACTGGTGACTTGGAGACACTTGCACCTAGGTTTCCTTCAGGGTAAATAGAAATACATACATACGTATGTACATTGTTTGAAGGTATATTTAAAATTTACTGTTTGATTTTTTTCAATACATCAATTTACTTCTAGAGAGTAAAGTAAATGACACGACTTATGAACACATATTTAAAATTTCGAATGCTGAAGATTTTTGGCGTGAAATAGGAACATTGAAAAATAGATTTGATGAATATATACAATTCAAACTTGTACAACCTGATCTCTCATATTTTTACATTGCCCCACAGCAGTGCTTCTGCTGAGCGTTTTTTCTAAGTTAGTTTTAATCTATATGTATATATAAAATTGTAACGTTACTGACTGACTGACTCACTGGTTCATCATCGCACAGCCTAAACGCCTGAAGCTAAACACTTGAAATTTGGATTAGAGATTGGTCACACCCCAAATCGATCCACTAAGACGGGATTTTTGGAAATTTGAATGTTTAGGGGGTAAAAACGGGAAAATTCGGTAACCTTATATCTCCAAAACTAAAAGAGATACAAAAAATGTAATACTTATCGTTGTTCTTTAGAAAAATAAGCGGACAAGTGTCTGGTTCTTTTTTAAAATTCGGTCCTTTTAGGGAGCAAACTGGTAAAACCTGAATCAACATAGAAACAAAGTTTATACCACATTCGAAACTTATCAAAAAATACGAATATGAATTTGGTACTTTTTCGAAATTCGAACATTTAAAGGGTAAAAATTGTAACTATTTTTGGTACATTTTTTAAAAAACATTTTTCTCCATTCATTGACATATTCGTACTGAATTATGGGCTCTCAGTACAATACTGAAATTTTTGATAACTAAATGGGGAAAAAATAGTATCAAAAAGGAAAATTTATGTTTTCTTTAGCTTTTTGTTTCTACAACTGGTATTTTTTTTGTCGTTAATATCGGACCTTAAAACATAAGATTCAACATGCAATGTCCTGAGTGGATAAGAATCTATGAGGGAACTTTTTGGTACTTTTTTGTTCTTTAATTGGTTCTTTTTTTTAATTTCCGTTAATATTGGACCTAGAAACATAAAATTAAACATGCAACGTCCTGAGTGGATAAGAACCTGAAAGAGGGCTTTTTGGTACTTTTTTGTTCATTAATTGGTGCTTTTTTGAATTTCCATTAGTATTGGACCTAGAAACATAAAATTCAACATGCAAGGTCATGTGGTCCTTTTTTACAAAATATTTGTCTCCATTCATTGACATTTTCGTACTAAATTATGGGATCCCCTACAACACTGAAATTTTTCATACATAGATGGGGTGAAACAAGTATCAAAAAGGATAATACGGGAAATAAACTTTCTTTCATTTGCTATTGTGTTATACGAGTGATACTTTTTGAATTTTCTATAATATTGAACTTAGAAACACAAAATAATAGGTGCAAAGTCCTGTGTGAATATCAACCTATGAGATAAAAATTTTGGAACTTTTTTGCTAAAACATAGATACATATTCTTTGGCATATAAATATGTTCATGAAAGAAAAAGCCCGATTACAAAGTAGCGGGTTAAATGCTAGAATTTAAAGAAGTTTAAGCCTAGAATAATTAACTTTGGCATAAAAATATGTCCATGAATAAAAGGAAACGCCAACGAAGTAGCGGGTTAAATGCTAGTCAAAAATAAAGAAACAAATACGCTAAAAGTAAATACTTGCGAATCCATGCTTTTATCTTTAAATTTGTTAGATACTAGCCTTGAAGATTGGGTTCCAAGTGAAGACATTTTACGAAAGTATAGAAGTCGTTTTATGAACAATTAATTGAAAAAAATTATGTATGAAACTGACCATTAATAAGTAACAGGACGACATTGACAAAGTTTGTTAACCATTCCAACTGATTCTTATATTTTTTGGAATGCTTAAGACGAATATGAGCACAGTTTTCTCAAATCACGTCATATTTATCAGATACACCAATTATTTTAATATCGAAAGATGTTTTGTACCACAATTAATAACAAAATCCAGTTTTATAGTTTTGTTCTATAAACCTGATTACAAAAATTTAAAGCATTAAAAGACGAAATTGGATAAAAACTAAATATCCTTTAATAAAGAAATTTTAACACTAGCACTTAAATTTAGTAGCAGGTATGCAGTATGCATGCCGTGCATTTATTTATATTAAAGTGCGCAATTGATTAAATATAAAGAATTTGAAAAAGTGATATTTTCCTTTTTTTTTTTTTAAGAAATGGTTCAATACTAAACAAGTAAGAAAGTATAGTCGGTCAAGCCCAACAATATGATACCCAGCACCACAGTACTTAAAAACACATCATGCTTATGTGTCCATATAAATATGGATTTCTCTATGTTTAAAAACTTCAGGCTTAGGAAATAACTTTCTGACACACTCAAAGCGCTTAGTAAGTCGTCAAAAAGTATATTCCTGATTTTATTTACTAATTATCATGTTTCCGAAAAATTTCGTTCATTTTTTACCAAGGTTGGACAATTAGTTAAAAGTGCACCGTTGTAGCATGCTTCGGATTCACAATCAGAAGCAATTTTTTCAAGGTGGATGCAAAAATAGCATCAACCGGACTGCTTCTTACAAACCTTTTCATTTCAATAGGTCCATTTGTAATCTTTAGGACAATGTCTTTTTCAAGTTGTATGTTGTAGTATATTACACGGCGGCATGAAATAACCCCCCAAAATATAAGCCCCAAAAAAATAATGAAATAACCCCCCGAAGTGTGGGGCCTTATTTCATATGCAATAAACCCCCAATTTTGAAAATGAATTAAACTCCCAACGAAATGAAATAACACCCCAAACAGAAATGAAATAATACCCTAATTTTTGGGGACTTAGTTCATATGAAATAAGACCCCAAATTCTGTATACAGAGTATATACAGAGAAGCTTTTGCTAACGAAAGCGGTGTTTGTTATATTATAGAGGAGAAAGTCCTTGCGCCAAAAAACGTTTCCGTAATAAATTTAAAAATAAAATAATCCCCAAAAAAATATATTGGGGCTTTATTTCATAATGATTTTTTGGGGAATTATTTCATATGAAATGGGGGACTATTAAGAAAATGAAATAACACCCCAAACAAAAAGAAATAACCCCCCAAAAATTTTTGTTGTTATGCTCTGTACAAACTTTTGGGGGGTTATTTCATTATATTTTTGGGGGGTTATATTTTGGGGAGTTATTTCATGCCGCCATCTTACACGAGTTTCCAAAATGTTATTTTATTTCGGTTTCCCCGCACTTCACGGGTATATAAACCAACACAAACTGAAATTGAAAATTTGTGTTTATCACCTAATAAACATATCGCTCCTTCATTGCATCATAGTCATATCTCAAAATTTTAAGTAACTTTAGCAAAGTTTTCCTTCATACCTTTTCGTATTATATTTCAAACTGAACCGAAGTTATAGCAAAATATATCTTTAAATTGGTACATTTTGAAAACCTTAATCGAATTTTGCCAAGATCTTTTTTTTTGTAGATATGACTATGTTGCAATAAAGGAGCGATATGTTTAGGTATCTCCTATTTTTAAGACTTGTTCATGAACAATGAAACTTTACTGCCTGCATCTTATTTTGAATTAATGTACTTTATTAACTCTTCACTTCACTAAATGTAGTAATTATCAACTGTTGCACTGCCTATTCTGCTTTTAGTAGATTAATTGCATCAGGAGACATTGATTTAAATACATGTACTCACTTCTTGCAATTGATCTAATTCACAACTCATCCACAGATGCTAATTTTTAGGGAATAGAAAACTAAATTTCAAAGTATAAATAGCTATTTTCAGAAATTATGAGGAATTTTTTATATCTCGGGATCCCGCAAGAAAAATCCCGGGAAAACGGGAAATAAAATAATTGAAATTGAAAACCCTAATGTCTACCTGTGCAATGCAATGCCTTATGGTGTTTTCTTTTCTACAAAAAATGTCACATTTTATTTAAAAAAATGCAATTTGGTGTTCGTTTCTTAAAAATGCTTTGCTCTCTCAGAGGGCAGCGTGTTTTATTCTAAAAAAATTCACCCTTAAATGTCATAAGGCATTGCACTTTACGCCCCGTATAAATCGAGAGTGTTGATAATGCCCTGTAAAAAGATGGCTTCTGTTTATATAAAGGGTTACCAGACGAAGTTGGGAAAAAATCGCCTCTAATCAGGACAGTAAAATTTTTAAGTTTTAATAGTAATTTTGTCTATTATTTTTTAGTAAAAACAAAAGAAAGCATTACATTATTAATGGTAGGTTGTCAGTGACATAAAATTTAAATGGATTCGGTGTTAAAAAATTGTTTTTGAAAAAAAAACGTCAAATCAAGAAATCGTAAAAACTTGGTGTTAATAAATCCGCAATCTGGCAAAGGTATTTTCTTGTTTACATATTTTATGAAAAACAAACTAAAGAAATTGGAATTTGGTCATTCATTTTGTTTTTATTATTATTAACAAATTTGGGTTTATGTGTATTTTTTTTTATATTTTGAAGAACATCCTTTTTGATTTATGTACATATTTTTGAATATATTGAAGAACAAACTTTTTGTCAGCTGTTAAAAACAGGGCGATCCAATTTTGTGTTTTGTTCTCGTCAAATAAAAAATTGCATTATTACATGTAAGGCAAGACATTTTATAAATGCACCTTTTAAAATGTGGTATTTTTTTTTGTAGAAAAGAAAACACCATTAAAGAAATCAAAGAAACTGTATTCAGAAGAAAAATTACAAGAAATGTATTACTAAATGTATATATAAAACACATTAGATAAATATCTTCTATTTGCTGCAACAATGTCATAATCCAAAAATCATGTTTGGCAGAAAACGAGTTTAACGTTTTTGAATTACTAAAACATTAAAGTTAATATTTTATAAAAATTACTTCACGAGAGAAATATTTACAAAATATTAATTTTATAAATAACAAATAAATCTTCAAGCTCGAGGTCCTTGAAGATTTATTTGTTATTTATATTAATAAAAAGGTCGAAAAACAACTTCATATATTTAATATTAATTTTAGTTTTTACAACAAATGAGCCATTTGTAAGATAGTATGTCCATTGTAATACGATCAATTGTTTTTAGTGTATATAATTACTATATAATGTTTTTATACCATTTATAAAATGTTATTTTAAATTATAATAAATAGAAAAAAAGCGTAAAAAATACATAATGTGGTGTACTTATTTAAATTTTAAAAGACGTGCCCCTTTTTTTAAAAAATCCATTTTGGTGACACTATTTTTTTAGATATCCCCTTTTTTGGTACTTTTTGAAAAAATCCGACGGTAAACTTTGCTTTCTGATAAATGATAAAAAAAATTGTAAAATTTTGGTAGTTGTAATTTTGTATAAACAAATATGGTCACTAATTTCTAAAACCCTCCGAAATAGTTGTAAATTAAAAAAAAAAAATTTATATGAAAAAAACCAAAAAAGAAAAAAGAAAAAAAAAATATTATGATTGATTTACTTACCCGTATTAGACCTCACAGAATGATAAAACACCAACATCATGCCCGATATGGTTTTTACTTTAGAAATCTTGTGTACATATTTGACCAAAAATATAAACTAACTGAGCAGCAAGAGTTCAAATTTACTTTTTAACACTTTCTGGTACACATGAGTCTGGCCAGGCCTTTTTCAATGTGTATAGAAAATCAAAACATGCGTAAGCCGAAGGTTAAACACAACGAAAAGTTTAAGCTTTTTTTACTTGATTTAAGAATTTTATACATATTCAAAGAAATTACGGGATTGATTTTCGAAAGTAAAACCATTTAGGATTTTTTGAGTACGTTTTAGTGTTATTCGTACTTGCATTTTTGAGAACGACTCGTACTTAAAGTAATCATAAAAAAATTGATTTATCCCGAGTGTTTTTCTGTCTGTGTATAATTTAAAATATAATATATAAAACACCTTAAAAAATATATTTTAAAGTAATTTGGAAAAAATATTTTGTGAGCACATATTAACAAATGAGGGTAATTTCGACCCACCGTGACACAAAGGGTTAATCAAAAATAATAAAAAATGCTACTTAAAGTATATATAATCAAAGGGTCAGCGACTTCATTCAGAATCAGCCAAAAAAAGTTTAGTTCTTAGAGCATTTGTATGTAAATATAGAGATTAAATAATATTTGAACTTTGACCTCAAATGAGCACGTGTTACAGTTAAGAAACCGGAAAACAATGCCACTTTACTGTATATGGGCATTTCCATTTTGACGTGACGTGATATTTGTATGACAAATTGTAAAAAAATTAAATGAAGAAGTCAAATTTGTAAAAAGGGTTTTTATATATGCAAAGTTATAAAGTAATAAAGTAGCACTAGTTTCAAAAAAAAAAAAAAAAAAAAAAATAACTACAACAATCGACGCTAAGGATTTGAAAATATAATCAAAAAATATGCGCTGGCGTGACGTTAAAAAACAGAAGTGCAAATTGGCTTGCATTACAAAAATGCATAAGACTGCGAATTGAGCAAGACGTTTTGTATGAAACCTTTTTCAGTAACCTTTGGACTTATATAGATTTATTTTCCAAGCTACCAAATTTAAAATTTTTGCTAGTTCTAAGGTACATATAGGGATTTCCAGCGAAAAGTTTACTTTTTGTATTGTAACGCTAGAATGCAAATAAGCTTGTATTTTAGAACCATGTTTTCAAATGTTATCCCTTTTGTTACTTTATGTACCCTAGTTGCGCTTTACGTCAAAATATAAAAAAGCAAACTATACATGTACAATTTTTAGAGAAACAATTTAATTTACTTCTGGCGTTACGTTACAAAAAGTAGACTTTTCGCTGGAACTGCCAATATGTATTTTTTATGTGATTTGAATTAATACAAATGTATATACCAACGCGAATTTATGTATACGATGACAGCAATTCTACAACAATACAAATACCACAGAACATTGCATTGTAAGTGTTTACGGTTTGAAGTGTCAACCATTTTTAAGCTAAACATTGTGAAACCAAAACAAATTGGTTCAAACTATCAAAGGCAGCAGGCTTTTCGCTGGCACCTGAAGTGAATTGGCCCTGATATAAACATTATTTTGAAATATGACACAAGTTTTCCTGCTATTTATGTTTTTATATTTTAAAAAAATATGAAGTAAAAGTTTACTTTTTCTTATAGTTAAGTGCATTTTAAAATTTTCCAGTTATTTTTTCAAAGATCGCAGATACTCCAAAATAAAAGGTATTCGAGAAAATATATGAAGGAAAGCGAAAACGGGAAAGAATTATAATCCCTGCTGCATCGAACTGGAGGCAACGTATAAAAGATCGAAGCGTATGGAGAACATATTTTAAGCAGGCCGAAACCATCTAAGTAAGTAATGAAGTGTCTGTTGCCAAGTCCATTAATATTTAACAGTGTTCTTACTAGATATTTAGTGCAATAATGTTTGTTATTAATGTACCTTCCATATAGGTACCCGGGTACCCTACCGCCTATTAACAGCGATTTTTTGCCGCACACATAAGGGTTAAAGACTTTAGAAAAGCTTAAAATATTATGAAAATAAAGCTGCAGAGTGAATGAGAATAACAAACACTTAAAACTTTTGTGCAACGCTATCAAAGTTAAGACGAAATACAAACAATAATTTATCTTTTTTTACATTCCCGACTACAATTGGTTGGCTCTTCTCTCCAACACGAAATTTAGTTATTAAATATCTCTCAACTGAAAAACTATTAAAGGGAGAGTCTTCAAACGTGGTTAAAGCAGTGTAGCGAAGCGCAGCGGGTTAAGCTAGTAATTTATATAAAAAAAACCAAAATTTACCGTATTGTAAGTGTTTCCTAAAAAATTGGCACTTTGATAATTTAGAGGCAAAAAATCGTCAAAATGCGGATTGATTGATCGGTAAATATGGCAGGCCTGATTATTCACAACGCATCTCGCTAGTATTGTTGTTATTGCTTGGCAATTTGTACGGCCACAGCTTGAGCAGCCTGTGTGTTTTGTGATATGATACTCTCTTTCGCTATTTTTATCAACTTACATCCACTCTTTAACCAATCATATAAAACTCAACTTATAACAGAAACACTAGACCACTCATCCATACGCATCCACTCTACCTGGCGTTTACATTTGCCAGTACTGGTATGACAGTAGCAATACATGGAAACTTTTTTACTAATACATGCACACTTTTGTTGTCTACTGTCTAGCAAATTTTGCAGAAAGTAAAATTGGACAGTGATTTGACATTTTCTAATTTTCTACTTTTTGATAATAAACAGGCAAGTGCACGGCCTAAAAAAAAACACTTAATTGACAACATCTTTTGTAAGTTGTTGTTGTTTTTATTTTGTTTTTCTTAACCTACTTACAACTACAATTAATGTTGAGAGAATTTCAACTAATTGTAGTGGGGAATGTAAGATGAGATAAACCCACTGTTTATTGTTGATGTGTTTTGTTTAAACTTTGATATTGTTACAAGTAGAACTGTTGCTATAAGTCTTATACGCTTAACAGTTTTATTTGGTTTAATATCTTTAGTTTTTCTAAAATCTTTATGGATGAAATGCGCATAGGAATAGTTTATCCCATCAACAATAAATTTCAAGTGTTTTTATCAATAATAAAAACTGGGAACTAAGCACGAATAACAAAATCTTTTGAAAGTAATCTGAAGTTTTATTAGCAAAAGGAAAAAAACGTAAAAAAATAAATTATTTTGCTTTGATTTTGTATGGTTTAGTTAAGTGTAATGTTTTTTTTACAAAATATAGTTATTTTAGGCTGTTTTTAAGTTTGTTTAGTTCATATAAAACACGTTTAGCTGAACTTTCACTGCAACATTCACGTTAGACATATATTTCAAAGTGAACTGTCTTAACTACTGTCTGGACGCCTACGCCACGAAGACAGTTAGCAGTGTTTTTGGCAACTAATATGTATTTTCGTACTGTCTTGCCAGTACTGTCACATGTAAACGCTATGTTAGTAAACACACAGAAACTGGTACAAACAGATATATCTGTGCAGGTCTTTAGTGCAAACTAATTTTTCTTGCAGTTTTATTTAGTGATGCGCAATGCGGGTTTAAAATTTAAATTTGCGCTTAAGTTTAAATCAATATTAAGTGCAATACCCCAACTATGTGGATTATTATAATTTTTTTCGCTTTAAATCTCTTCTTTAAGCGCAAAGAAATGCAAAACATTTAATTTTTCCTTTTTTGCGCTCTTTTAAATTAACTAATAATTATAATAGTAAGGAAGAAATATCTTATAAAAACAGAAATAAATAAAATACTTCAGTTGTTTTGTTTTAAACATTAAAAAAAAAACACGTTAGAATCCGTTTTATGATTTACAGTCATCATACAGGAGGACGAATTGGTCGAAAAAATATTGAGATTTTCAAAAAACATTTTCCCCAATTATCCACTCATTTGTTGTGGACGTACGGAGACACCTGTTGGACACATATAAAAAAAGGAAAAATTAAATTTCATTCTCTTATTGCTTAGCAGTTTTTTTCACTATTCTAATTGGTAGTCTTACGTGTAGTACAATTTGTTGTTAGCGTTTTTTTTTATTATGATTTTCATAGTCAATTGGCAGTTTTTTAGTTTTTTCTACTATCACGAATTAATTTGCAAACAACAACGACAAAAACTTCCATTCACAGCTACGTATTGCAAAATAATACAGCGATAACGTTTACAATTCAAAAGTTCCATTCCCCATATTCTCAATAACTCGACGTTTCCTAACTCACCGTCTATCGGATGAAATTGCGTGCATGTGTGTAGCTCTAGTAGTATATCTTTTGCAAGTCAAATGGATGAAGTGTGAACGACAAAGGTACAAACAAACCAACGGAGCAACCAACAACAATTCAACTGAGTTAAACGTACATTGTCCAATGTTTATGCAAAAGTTCCGGAGGCATGCAAGTGAATGCATCTTTTTTATTCATCACTTGCAAATGATGTTTCAACACTGCCGCATATGTCCAACATATTGTCATGTGATATTGCACATTTTTACAAACATTCATTTATACCTACAAACTCATACAAAACTCACAAATTCAAACACACAAGCACACACAATAAAGTACAATAAAAATCCTACATGCACGGACATAGAGAGTATGAACTAGTTTTTATGCACATCTTAACTGGCCTAACTAAGCAGAGGCAAATATGCGATAACTGCCAACAATATGACCAACGACGACTATTAAGTTGGTGTTGGATGCCGTGAAAAAATTGCGTTTTTTACGTTCTAACAGATCACACGATGAAATCTGATGCACATTTTTTCACCATTGGTTTTTTATTTGGTTTGCTTTGTTATTATAGGATTCCTGTGTTTGTGGACACGTGTTTTGTTGTTGACAATGCAAATATTGTTTTTTATTCCACTAACTTGCAGATTTCAGGTCTACCAACTATTTATCATCCCATTCCATTGGCTTTACTTCTTGCTTAAGGGATTTCGCGCCTAATCGTTTTATTATTGTTTGTTTTTCGACTACTTTTTAAGCCGTTTACTATTTTTGTTACACCCTATACTTCAATAAATGAATGGGCTTTAGCGATTAAAATGCCAAGACTGACTAAAGAGCATAGGTCAGTTGATTACACAGGGGTGCAAACAAATTTGTTTTCTGTCAGTGTAACTTTTAAGGCCAATTCAGAAGCATTCATATAATAAAAACCAAAGTACATTTACACAAAGTAGTAGCACTAGGAATCTAGCTGTCTCTTTTTTTGGGTATAGTTATATAGATTTGACAGATTGACGTTATGGGTTACACATATAGAAGCCTTATAAAACTACATACAAAAAGGGACAACCAGCAAAGGTATTAATTATACTGTTGCTACGCTGTGAAAACGTACCTTGATAAAAACAATACAAAATAGAAATTATTAAAAGTTTTAAATCTTTCCGCTGATATGTACTATTAAATGAGTTCCCCTCGCAAGATTACTCTAAGAAATTCCGACTATTTCAGCTTTATACTGACAACATGTCAAATATTAGCCACAAAATAAAGGTTGTAGTACATGATTGTTGTGAAAGGGGCTGTAGAGAAGTGCCAGGAAACTGCTATTATGAGTGATATTCTTAAGTTAAATAAGATTGTTCAGTAAAATTTGACATTTTCTAACAGTAATTTGAAATTTTAGTAGCAAAAAAAAAAAATATATTTTGCCTTGATTTTTTATGTTTTAGTTAACTAACATTTTTGAAACCACAAAGCTAAAAAACCACGTATGTGTATGCGATTCCTTCTTCATATTGGCCTTAAAATGCATGAGGTCAGCATTCTGAATCGAGACCAAACTGCTTTAATGTAAAGACACTCTCTTAATTTGAATTTGGTGTTAATTTTTCTAGGAAATGTACCATTTTCCGGAAAGTTGGAAAAAGTTAAAAAAAAAATTTCTGTACCATATATGGTACACTATGCATTCTATGTACATTGTACATTAGAGTGGGTCAATTTTTTTCTCGACCAAGCGGTTGTCAAAATCGTAATCTACGACAAATTCTAAGAAGGTTTGCCCAAGAAACCATGGATCTAAAATCAAAATCGAGCTTCCCGTTTGAAACAACAACAACAATCTCTTTCCGAATTTTAAATTTTGTTAAAATATGCTAAAATTTAATTGAAAAAATTTTCCAATCCGGCCAAGATTTTGTCAGATGTTGTGTACTGATAACCAAGATATTTGTACCAAATTTGGAAACTTTAGCTCTTGTCGTTGTACAGATAAACTTAAATCTATAATGTCCCCCACCCACTTAAAATTTCAAAAATAATATACTGTAAAAGTTTTATAAAGATCGGCTCAGCGGTTACGAAGATTTCCTCCTGCAAACAAACATTACCTCTTTGTAATATTAGTATAAAAACAGGAAACTCGATTTTGATTTTAGACCCATGGTTTCTTTGTCAAACCTTCTTAGAATTCGTCGTAGATTTCGATTTTGACAACAGCGTGGTGCATTTTTTTAATGCATACAAATTGACCCACTCTATTATACATATATTTGAAAAAAAATTTTGGTAAAGCTTTTAAGTTAATTTCATAAGTTATAAACCAAGAAAATGTAAAAACTTAATCTACAAGTTGTTGTTTGGTTGGAATTCCAATATCAATTGTTGTGGGGAATGTAAGAAAAGATAAACTCACTGTTTATTGTTGTTCTTTTTGTTTAAGTTTTGATATTGTTACAAGTAAAACTGTTGCTTATAATTCTTATTCGCTTAAAGATTCAACAATAAATTTCAGTTTTTTTTTATCAAGAATAAAAATTGGGAATTAAGCTCGACAAACAAAATCTTGTTTATTAAAAAAATTTTTTATTCCCAAATATTGCTTTGATAGTAAAAAATTAATGACAATAATATTATGAAAAAAAACAAACGGTTTTTGCAGCTTTTAGGTGTGTGATACTCAACAAAACAGTGGCGTTTTTCGTTCAAGCAGAGGCGGAACTTCCAATTTTTACTGCTAAAAATCGAATGGTTGTTCGCTTTATGATCTTCACTGCACTTCAAATTTTTGCAACGAGTTTTTATAATTTTGGAAAAATGGAACTTCACGGGACATTCGAACAAAATTATTTGCGGAAGCCTTTGGATCTGGTTTTCCGGCTTGTTTGTAGTGTTTCTCTCCAGTATAAATTTCAAATTTATATGTATAAAAAATCGTTCGCATCGCAAAGGGCAAAGAATTTAAAATCCAATTGCTTAGGCTTCTTAAAGATATATTTTGCTGTAAGTTGTATGAAACAATTTTCTACATTTGAGGTGGCACCCAGTTAAAGTCGGTTCAATTTAAAACATACTTTAATTTCGACTATTGTAGCAAAATAATTAAAAGAATGTTTTTATTTTAAAGTTGTTTTTAAAAAGAACCGACTTTAGCGTTTGACTATGATTATGGGCCATATTCTTTTAAAAAATGTGCAACATTCGTACACGCATAGAAAAAATATGGTTGGGCATAGTTACGGCAACTACACTATGTTTATTGTAACAATTTATTGTTGTCGTATACAAAAAATTGTTATTTTTATTAAATTTAAGCAATATTATAGTTACTGTAAACATGGCAATGTTTATCGCAATTATAAATTTAAGTATTGTTGACTGAAAATAATTATTTTTCTAACAACTAAGTACTCATAACTTTGAAAACATATTATATTACCCACAACCAATTCATGATATTTAATGGTCATAACATGATAACTTTCTATAAGTGTACTCATAATATGTTTAAGATGCATTCAAAATATTTTAACTCTTATTATATTATTTGTAAAATAATTTTGAATCAGTTGCGTCGTTTGTTTTAAATGTGTCATCGAATTATTTATAGTGAGCGGCAGCGTGGCCATTTTGGCATTTTTGCAGCTAGATTTAGCATTTTTTTGTCTGATTTTGCTGCAAATTTTTCATTTAGCAGTTAGCATTTTTTTTAGCATTTTTCAACTAAATATTTAGCATTTTTTAGCATTATTAATTTAAGAATATTCAAGTAATATTTTTTTGAAAATCTACCACACTTTTTTGTTGAATGAACATACAAAACCCTACTCTTTTGCTATAGAAACTGTACAATCTTTTAAAATATCTTTCATATCAAATTGTTTTAAAATTTGATCAGTTTGATCCATTAAATTCATGTTAAGCTGATTTTTTCCAATAACGATTTTGAAAAATTTTTGGAAACGAAAAGTGATACCATAACTTTTGAAATAGAAAAACAAATACGAATTACATGCCGAGATTTTATAGCTCAATTAATATGTCAACTTAGACAACGATTGCCAAAAAGTTTTAATAATTTAACAAATGCTAACTTTTTTTGTGTAGAAAACAGTTTAAAAGCTAATAAATGCAACTTAAGCGAACATTTTAAAGAAGAAATAATAGATTTCACTGTAGAAGAAATTACAACTTTGGAACATCAGTGGCAGAAACTAAATTCATATGAATTGTTAAATAAGAACTCAACAGTTGATTTCTGGATAAATATATGGATATAAAAAAGCAATAAATGAAAATCCATTTAGTGAATTAGCTTCTTTTGCAATAAAGTTCTGGGTTTTGCCATTTAGCAACGCGGAAGTTAAAATAGGTTTTTAGTTGTATAAATCTCTTGAAAATGAAAATTCTAAATAAACTGACGTTAAAGACTTTGAATTCGCTACTTTATATTAAGTGTGGTTTAAAATTTAGCCATAGTTTTAAAAAAATGTACGATCTCACATAAAAATGCGATAATAAAAATGATATCTCGATCGATTCTTCAGAAGTTGAAGCATAATATTAATTTTGATGACGTATTTAATTAATAAAATGAAATTTTTTATTAAACATGTTATAAATTTTATTGAAATACTAAATAAAAGCCATTTATAGGTCAAGTTCCTTTGATTTTTTCTTTTATATTTTTAAGACTTTTTATGTTTACTAAATATTTTATTTATTTTAATCAGTTTGTTCTATTGATATGATATAAGTTTATAAGGAAGAATTATGTAAAATAAATCATATATGGGTATTTCCTCAGAAAGGTAAACCAGAATGAACATTTAAAATGTTGATAATCATCGTCTTTTATTGTTTATTATTATAAAAAAGTCTATGTTGTAATGGTTTCAAAGCATATCTCAGCTGTTTTACTTGAGGAAATTGCGCTGGAAACTCGAAAATTTTATATTTTCTTTTTAAGCTACCATTTTTATGTAACTATTTTGCATGCAAAAAATATGTTATGTTTGCACTCTTTCTTCATAATCTCTTCATTGCAATCAATTGTAAATTGAGTATTAAGTTTTTTGTTACGGAAATTTTAAGATATTTATAAGAAAATGCATGGTGATAACAAAAAAAAAACTTATGGAAAAATCGTACGTTTGCGACCGGTACATAAGCCAATTAAACAAAAGCCAATAGAGATAATTTAATGTGTAAATACTAGATAGAGAATTACATTAACACACTTTTAAAATAAACTAATCACTTTTGAATATTCCGTTCCATTACGCAGATTTTTACATTTCACTACTGTCAGCCAAAGTAGACTTCTATTTTGCGTACGTTCGTGACCACATGTTTATGTTTATAACTAAGAAAAGTTTTGTTTTCTATATTATTTGTACAGCAAAAAAGTACGAACGTACGTTCGTGACTCTAGGAAATGCCCATATAAAGGTATATTAACTAAAATAACAAAAACTAATACAATTTAAATTGTAGCATTATTTTTTGGCAGTTTAAGATTTTTGTTAGCATTTTTTAGCATTATTTTAAAGCCGATTTAGCTGTAAAATATTTTTGGATATGGCCACACTGGTGAGCGGTTAAACAGTTTAAAGAAAAATTCCCATAAAAAAAAAAAAATTTTAAAGAAATGAAAAAATAACGATATTAGCGGAAAACAACAAAACACACAGAAATTTCCTTATATTTTATAAAAGTGTAATGATATTTTACATTTGCTATTGTTTTTACACTAAGAAAAATTGTAAAAAGCCACAAAATAAAAAATCGATAAAAAAAATTTTTAATTTATTTTGTATTGTTATGAAAGGTGCTTTATTATAATATTATTATTATTATTAAATTCCCGTAGTTCCTAGGTGGAACATCGGGCCTCAACAAACAAGTACAAATTTGGTTTGTCCAATGCCATAATCTTTATTTCACGCCATGTGCGCTATGCTGCTAGTCCATCAGATTTAACCAGTCTTCTGCATGTATTAGCAGGTCTTCCCTTTCTTCGGCTACCCTGTGGATTCCAGTCAAGCGCAGTTCGAGTGATGTTGTCTGGGGGCTTTCTCAACGCCCCCAGACCGATCCAATTCCATTTACGTCGTCGAATTTTGGTCTTTATTGGTAGTTGGTCTGTTGCTGCCAACAATGGGGCGTTTGATATTTGGAGAGCATTTATTTCCCTATTGGCAGCGTGCCATGTTTCGCACCCGTACAAAACAACGGATTTTACACAGGCGTCATAGATTCTGAGTTTGGCGCGCTTAGAGATGAATGCTGATAGCCAGACTTTATTTAGCATTACAAACGATGTTTTGCCCTTTGTGATGCGGGATCTAATATCATCACTTGTTCCACCATTACTGGAAATGATACTTCCCAGAAAGCAGAAAGAGTCGACAACTTCGATCGTTTTCCCGTCTAAAAATAAAGGTTGAGCTAGTCGTTATTAGTGCACATGATTTAGCTGCACACTGGCTTAAGTGTTGAAGTTTTGTCTCGACATGGGAGTGTTTGTGTTCCAGAATACATATATCATCTGCATAATCTAGGTCTCCAAGTGTACTTTGCAATACCGGTGTTGTTGTTTGGCACCCGGTTGATTATTATGTCAACCGTTAGGTTAAACAGAAAAGGCGAGAGAACACAGCCCTGACGGACACCAGCCCGGATATTTTTATTGGCACTTAATTGGTTCTCGTGAGCAATCCGACAACTAGCTCCATTGTACAGCTCTTTGACCAGATTGATCACTTTTGTCGGCACTCCTTAACATTCTAGTGCACCCCAGATCGCTTCATGGATTAATGTATCGCAGGCCTTTTGAAAGTCAATGAAGCACATGTATAAAGGAGTGTGCTCCACTGACAGCTCAACTATAATGCGTAAGGTGTTCACGTGGTCGATGCATGAGCTTCTAGCTCTGAATCCGGCTTGTTCTTGCCTTAAGTCAGGTGCGAGCGATTCTGACAGCCTATTGTTAATAATATGGTTACTTTTTAATTTATTGTGATTAACATGCTGATAATATTATTACTTCTTAACTTATTATTATCAACAGGACAATAATAAAATTACTTCTTAACTTAATATGATTAACATGATAAGAATATGCTTAAGGAAAAATATTATGATATTATGATATTATTATGGTAGAATTATTAATTATTTCTCCAAGCATCCAAAGAGGGTTATAATTAATACGGCAAAAAATCTTATAGAAAGAATACTGAAAATAAGTGACTTAGAATTTCATAACAGGAATTTAAAAAGAATTGGGGATATTTTGAGGGATAATTGTTTTCCAATGGGACTGATATCAAACTTAATAGGAAAATACAATTACCATAGGGCAAACAACTTGAATATAATTGCAGAACCAAAAATTTACAAATCACTTACATATATTCCTAAAATATCGGAACGTTTAGAAAAGTCAAAAATATTCGACACAAGGACATGTAAAATAGCACATAAATCATATAATACAGTTGGTAAATTATTCACTAGGACTAAGGATAAAGTACACAAGTTAGAAATGTCAAATGTAGTTTATAAAATACCTTGTAAGGGAAATGATAATGGACAATGCAACAAAGTATATGTAGGTACGACAAAGAACAAACTGAAAACTAGAATTTCGGGTCACAAATCAAATCAGAAGTTTAGGGATATTTCATCACAAAAAACAGCATTAACAGCCCACTGTGCCAGTTTAAATCACTCTCCGACTTTGAGAATGTATCAGTTTTAAACACAGAAAAAAATTATAAACGACGTTTAATGCTAGAAATGTTGCAAATCATTAAAGTACCCGAATTGTTAAGAATTAATTTTAAATCGGACACGGAAAATGTAGCACAGAATTATAGACATTTAGTGTATACAAAACTTAACAGGAAATTAAAATTTAAAATTTTTTAGAATGTAATAGATTATTTGTTTTAAAAAATTTTTTTAATTGTAAATAATTTTTTCTATGTGACAATTGTTATTATTTTTTCATTATTTTGTGAACGTTATTTTAATTGTTTAATTATTTCCCTGACGATGATACACGTTGCTGTATCGAAATATTGGAACTAATAAATAAATGTTATTTAGTTTTTTATATAAAACAAAAAAACCTCAAGCTTAATAAATTATATTGCAATTTAATAAACAAAGGTTAAATAAAATAAAATTTATAATTTAAGATTTAACTATTTCATACATCTAATGTTATATGCCATTAAATTTATAAAATCAAAAATTTTTTATGTAAAAGCAACATATTTCAATAATTGAAAAAAAATTATTTTTAACATTCAAATAACTCTATAGTCTCAATAATTAAAAGTATAAAAATATTTCGAAAAAGTATACCTTCATAAATTTGAATTTTCATTATGACAATGAAAAATGTCATTATAGTAATGAAACAAAAACTTTCAACCCATAAATATGTATATTTCTAGTTTTATTTTATATGTACATACCTAACTACATATAGTATGTAATAAGTAATGAACAAACAAATGTTCTCCTTTAAAAAAAGCACACCCTTTTCAACTGTTTTCAACCAAATGATGTATACGAAAAAGCTTGTTCTCTCTTTATGCGGTCTTTTTTTACTATGCGTTAGCAAAAAAAAATCAACGTTGTTATTGTTGTTATGGACAATTTAATCTCATATTCACGCTTTTAATTGAGTAATGGCAAAAATCATAGTTTTTATTATTCAAAAACCACACTGCCCCGGTAGGCTAGCTGGTAGTAAGCTAGATTCCCGCCAGAGTCTCTGGTTCCTGCAGACAAGCGTAAAGCTTTGCGGGATTGGTTTAGGTTAGGGAATTATTAAAAAAAAATTTAAAAATAAAATAAAAAAAAATAACATAAAAAAAATTCTTTTTTTACTTTTTTGAAAGTATTCATCCAATAAATAATATTCATAGATCTAATGTAATGTTTCATTAAATGCATTTTAATGAAACAGGTTTCATTGATCCAACGATGCGCTGCATAGGTTTCTTTTAAATGCAATTTTTCATGGGATTTATGTCAAAATTCATTGGTATTGTGAAGAAAATTCTTTCAGTGTAGGACTATAAATCACACTCATAAATTTCGTGATGATCGTTCGATAATTTACTATATGCCCCATATAAAGCGAACTCTGGGAATCAATTTAATGCGCCTAAACCCGTGGCAGATATAGATATTGCGGTAAAGTTTATTCCAACTTCGCTTCATATGACCAGAAAAAATGTTAAGCAATTTTGTGGTTTACGGTCAGTAATTTACTTTAGATTCCATATTTAGCAGCCTTATGAAATTTACTGTAAACGCCAAAACTAATTTTACCGCTGTTTTGAAATTTATTGAAATACATGTTTTTTAATACCATACTAGTATGGGCCAGCAGTCGACACAATCGACTGCAATCTAGAAATACAGACTTTGTTTAGTGTATGCCGGCCAGCCAAACGGACTTAATCTATTGGTACACTAAAGGGGGGTTCAGAACCAATGTTTTTATCTGTTACATACTTCAGTACAATAGCATAATATCTTCTCTATCTACATATGGTAGTGTGGGTATTAAAATGGAATGATTGCAATAATATTTAATTTTCTTTTTGGAAAATTTGTTTTTCTGCCCACACCACCAAAGGCAAATTTTATAGGAATCGATCCATATGTGACCACAGCTCCCGTGCAAATACCACAAATGCTATAACTTTCTTAGAAATGTTGGTTTAATATAAAATTTGGCAACGATAACTTTTATAACAGCTTCTATGTGAACTGCGTATTAGTATATAAACCCCCTCCCTTAAATCACTTTAAGACGAAAAAAATCTCATATAAATGTAGAAACCTGGATGATATTGGGCACAGAGAACTCTTACATGAATCATAAGCTTATTACAGAAATTCAAGATTGCCCATGATTAATAGTTTTATTTATTACATCGAATAATTGTAAATATATATATAAAAATAAGTCCGTATGTGTGTGCGGTGCGTATGTGAAGTGAGTGTGTTTTTGCTGCAGGCATTTTTTGTACCGTAAGAAACTAGAATTAAAAGTTTAATAATAGGGAACAAAACCAACTTTATTAAAAACAAGTGTGTTTCTTTTCTTATTTTGTTTTGCCGTGCGAAGCAGGCAACGGTCCCGCTAGTTGTAAATATGTATTTCAATAGTTTTTTTTCTGGCATTTTTAACCATAGCTCCCATATAAAATCCACTCCCGAGAATAGCTTTTAATGCAGTAAAAAGATCAAAAATTACGTGGGTTTGATTTCAGCCACAGTTAAAAGAAACATCTAATGTGTCAGTGTCATCATTCCATTTGTTGAGGACTGCAATACATATTTGGTAATATTGTGGAATGTTTTCTTCGAAGCCTATCAACTCTATTCTTTTAGGTTCCACGGCGAGGCATTTTTTAAGAATTTTAGATTTTTGTTAATCACTTATATTGTCACTTTTTTAAAACAAAACAAAATTGTTAGAATTTGTTTTTGTTTTAAATGTAATTGTTCGAACGAAAGAATTCTTTCGCACACCAGATATCTTCTATCTTCTATCTATATATATAAAAATGAAAAATGTTTGTATGTGGGTTTGTTTGTTTGTTTGTTGGCTTATAGACTCCTAAACTACTGAACCGATTTTCCTGAAATTTTTACAGATACATCACGTGAGCCCTAAAAATAAAATAGGCTACTTATTTTTTCGATAGGGGCAGGGGAATTGGTATCCCCCATAGGATGCCAATATTAATTATCGCATATATTAAGATCCGCTGCACGCATTATGCAGAACTTTTGGTAGTAAGATCTTCTGAGCCCCAAAATTAAAATAAAATAGCAGCGGGGGAAGTGGAATCCCCCATAGGACGCCAATGTTTAACATCGCATATCTACAGAACTGTAATAGTGAGAATGTTCAAACTTTCTAGAAGTCACTCTTATGGTATACAACACTTTTGGAAATAACAATAAAGCGGGTAGGCGCAGGGGGGGAAATACCTCCCATAGGATGCATATATTAAATATCGCTCCACTGAAGAACTATTAAAGGGGCAGTCTTCAAACGTGGTTAAAGCTACTATTATGGTAAAATATAAATTTCAATATAAAAATGGGCGGGGTTGACAGGGGAGGAGCAGTACCCCTCACAGATAGAAATATAATTAAGAGCCGCTGCACGCATTTTGTTGAACTTTTGGTAGTAGGATCTTCAGGGCCCCAAAATTGAAATAAAATAGCAGCGGGGGAAGTGGTACCCACCATAGGACGCCAATGGTTAATATCGCATATCTTAAGAACTTTTATAGTGAGAATGTTCAAACTTTGCAGAAGTCTCTCTTATGGTATACAACACTTTTGAAAATAAAAATAAAGCGGGAAGGCGCAGGGGGGAAATACCTTCCATAGGATGCATAAATTAAATATACTTCAACAGAAGAACTATTAAAGGGAGAGTCTTCAAACATGGTTACAGCTACTACTATGGTAAACTATAAATTTCAATATACAAATGGGCGGGGTAGACAGAGGAGGAGCAGTACCCCTCATAGATAGCAATATTAATAAGAGCCGCTGCAAGCAATTTGTTGAACTTTTGGTAGTAGGATGTTCTGAGCCCCAAAATTTAAACACAATAGCAGCGGGGGAAGTGTTACCCCCCATAGGACGCCAATGTTTAATATCGGATATCTTAAAAACTATTAAAGTTAGAATGTTCAAACTTTGTAGAAGTCACACTTATGGTATACTACACTTTGAAACTAAAAATAAAGCGGGAAGGCGCAGGGGGGAAATACCTTCCATAGGATGCATATATTAAATATCTCTCAACTCAAGAACTATTAAAGGGAGAGTCTTCAAACGTGGTTAAAGCTACTATTATGGCAAACTTTAAATTTCAATATAGAAATGGACAGAGGAGGAGCAGTACCCCTCATAGATAGAAATATTAATTAGAACCGCTGCACGCATTTTGTTCAACTTTTGGTGGTAGGATCTTCTGAGCCCCAAAATTGAAATAAAATAGCAGCGGGGGAAGTTTTTGCCCCCATAGGACGCCAATGTTTAATATCGCATATCTTAAGAACTGTTATAGTAAGAATGTTCAAACTTAGTAGAAGTCACTCCTATGGTATACTACACTTTTGAAAATAAAAATAAAGCGGGAAGGCGCAGGGGGGAAAACCTTCCATAGGATGCATATATTAAATATCTCTCAACTGAAGAAGTAGTTAAAGCAGTGTAGCGAAGCGCACCGGGTTAAGCTAGTAGGCTATAAAATCAAGTCTAAACTAATTTGAAGTAACACCAAATAATATTTTAAAAAAATCGCAATGTACCACCGAATTGTTGAAAAAAATTTAATAAATCCATTCTATAATGTAACTAATAATGTAACATTAAAATTATTCATATGCAGATAATTTTAGAAATTAATGGTAACTCTTCCAAAAAGAAAACAAAATATCAAAAAGTAATTTCAATCTTTGGGAATACAAAGATCTTTTGAAAAAGAAAACAAAATATTTAAAATTGTCCGTCTCTTTTTGATTTCTTTTTTTCTACCGTTCTCCAATTTGAGGCATAGGAAAAACTCTGTATGTTGTTGTTCTTTTTAGTATGTAAACACAAAAGAAGAAGCATAACTGTTTTTCGGTTATTTCCCTGCAAGCCATCCAGTTAACTTTAAGCTAACTGTAAGTAAACTTTTTTCAAGCTAGTTGTGGTTGATGCCTGGATTATTTTTAATGAAGCCAACTAACTATTTTAACATTGGCATGTCATAGGAAGTAGTCAATTGTCCGACTCTGCATGACTTTTCAACTAACTTTAAGTTAGCTACTTAGTAGTTAGCTTAAAGTTAGTTAAAAGTTAGTAAGGTATTAGCTAGCTTAAAGTGAGTTAGGAAGTAGTTAGTTAAGAGTTATACTAAATGTAGTTAGCTTTTAACTAACTATGTCAACACTCTATATGCTTAATATGAAAAAGATTTTTTTTTAATTATTAAAAACTATTTTATTTTAATATTTTATTTTTTTTTTTTTTGATAATTTACAAATGTATGTATAAGGTTAAGTGTTTTTATTTTTATTTTTTATGCAGTCTGCATGGATTTTGCGTTTTTTTATAACCTTTATGGCATTTCTTATATCTTTCTCTACCTCGTTTGACCCAATTAATCGGCAGGCGTCTTTAAAAAAAAAGAATTAGTATTTCATATAAAATTTATGTTTTTTGTATATATATATATATGAATAAGCTACCTGATAAAACTTTATAGAAATTTTGAAAATCTTTCAATCGTTTTTTCCGTGAACCCCACCTACATTTACGTCCATGCAGACACTCATTGACATTACATTTGTTAACGTTTTTGTTAGTCATCCTTTTAATAAATTTGACATCATATCCATGTAAAAAGCGTAGATTTGTAAAAAATATATATGCATATGTATAAATATGTGTGAGTAATAAACTATTGCTATAATTATTGTTATTAATTTATTACAAAACTTACGTATAGCTTATGATTGCTTTTACAAATTATGCGGTCAAGCTCAGACAAATCTTTAACCGTCTCAATAGGAAAAGCAGTTTGAACATTATAATTAAGCACTTCTTGATGAAGAACTCTTTCTGATAGAACTTTCTGTTCCGCTAATGCCTTCATAATTACCTCGTTTTGACTTGAAATTGTTTCTTAAATTGCATACAGTGATTTATAATTAAATTGCAGTTCCAAATTTTTATATCAGAAAGTAATAATAGTTACCTTGTAGATTTTTGATGATATCTTTAAATGATTAAGACATTATTAATTTAAAATTTAGTTTACTTTGTAATCTTACCGTTTATTTCTTTAAATTTGATTTCGATAACTTGTGTCTGGTTTAAACAGTGTTTACAGTTTTCCGTTTCCATGTTATCTGTAAAGTTATTGTGTATTAAACGAAGTTCGACATGTACATATTAGTGATGTTACAAAATGTTTGCATTCACTGAATTCAAACGAATATTTTGCGAATATCTCAAAAATTAAATACATAAATTAAACAAAAAGTATTGTTTTTTTATAAAATGGATCTATACTTAAAAATTCGTATTCGTATGATTCACTAGTTTATATGTATGTATGTATATTCCAATTAACATTTACTAGGGTGGGTCAATTTTTATGCCCACCAAGCGTATAGCAAAATCGTAATCTACGGAAAATTCTAAGAACTTTCCCTAAAGAAACCATGGTTCTAAAATCAAAATCGAGCTTCCGGTTTTTGACTTGAAAATTTGGTGCTCAGAAATCTGAAAAAATTATACTTTTTTGGATATATTAATTACAATTGGTGAAAAGTTGGCCTATATTGCTGAAAGAGGGCTTGTTTAAAATGTTCTCTGCTTTCTATACCTGTGCTCATTTTTAAAAAATTCTGTACATCAATAACACTACGTAACAATTTTTTGACCAAATGCATTTGAAACGTAATCTTTATGTAAAATTTTCCGCTGAATCCGAATATGAAGTCAGAATTGTCAAAAGTAGAACAGTTTTTGAGATATTCCAAAATAACCGTTATTTGTGTTTTTAAAAAAGATGATGTGACTGATATGCAAATATCCAAAAAATAAAATTTTAGCCTATTTCAATACGAACATTTTGTGCCCAATAGGATCCAGATCGGTGCAAAAATGACAAAGTTACAATAGATTAATTGAATTAACCCACAACAAATAAATATACAAAGCTAAATTTTTAGTATCAATAAATATTAAAAATTGCTTGAAACTATTGAATTTCTATGTGGGTTAATTTACTAAATCTTCTGTAGCTTTGTCATTTTTGTACCAATCTATGTCTTGTTGGGAGCAAAATGTTCATATTAAAATAATCTAATGTCGCATGCAATAAAACATTAGGATTTTTAAATGATTGGTTTAAAAAAAATAACTTTAAAAGAGCAAAATTGAACAAAATCATAAAATTTTCAATGAAGCTTGAACTTTTGTCCCCTGTAACTCTGTCATTTCTTGACCAATCTTCACTATCAATCCATGGTTATTTTAGAAATTTTATAACCTTTTACTAAAAAAAAAGTAATACATAATTCGTTTAAAATTTTTTAAGATATTTGCATTTCAGTCACATCATCTTTTTTAAAAACACAAATAACGGTTATTTTGAAATATCTGAAAAACTGTTCTACTTTTGACAATTCTGAGTTCATATTCGGATTCAGCGGAAAATTTTACATAAAGATTAGCTGTCATATTCATTTGGTCACGACTTTGTTGAAATTTTGTCACGTAGTGTAATTGGTTAAGAGGTTTTTGTCAAAATAATCATAGTCAAGCTGGTAAAAAACCTATAAAACTGTTACAATTTTGGTACCCAAAAGTTAAATAAAATAATTTAACTTAATTTTAATTCAAAATTGATCAAAATAAAACAATTGATTAAAAACTTAATTAAACGAAAATAAAATAAAAAAAATTATAAAATTAAAATATTTTTTTTATTATTCACAACTTCAAAAAAGGAACCGATTAATATAAAAATAAAAAATTTATAAAAAAATACAGGCCAAACCGGGGGTAAATAAATTTAGTTTCGGCCTATAGCGACAATTTACATACAATATCTTTTTTGCTATCCAATCGTAGTATTCTGTTGCGGCTTTCAATAGTAACTGCCAAAATATCATCGCGATAACATTCTATGGCACGCCGGAAAATATTGGTAAGCAATTGTACAAATCGCTCAGTTCCCTGAATATGTGCCGGTAACCCTAGATCAGTAAACGGTGGATGCTTGTCGTAAATGGCGGCTCAGACAAAATACCATCGTCCATTTCTATTTTAGAAAATTATATAAGCTATAAAAACATAAATTTCTGAAATGCAATTGGACACATCTGAAATACAATTGGAAATTTTTGAAGTTGAGTTGGAAATTTCTAAAATACAGTTAGAAAATTCTGAAATACAATTGGAAATGGTGTAGTAAGAAACATATGCCCTAATTATGTAAATCGCAATGCAACGCCAAAGAATTAAATTGAAAGCAAAAACAAAGTCATAAATATTTTGTAATATTGGTGCTTTCTACGGAAATTCTTATTGCGTTTAAAACTTTCAAACGCCTCATAGCTTGTGGCGTTGAAAATTTTAAAACGGTACATGAATTTATATAGAAAGCAACAACAAAATTAAAAAATATTTCTGAGTTTGTTTTTGCTTTCATTGTAAATCTTTTGCGTTGCGTTGCGTTGAGTTGCGATTTATATAATAAGAGCAATAATTTGAAAGCAAAAAATAAGTATGTAGGTAATGAGAAATTTATAAAGTTTGTAATTCTATCTCTGTATCACAGAATTTACTGTTAAAATTCTCACGTTTATTCCATGTTAGAAATGTATGGTAAACAGAAATAATTTCTTCAATTTTTTTTAGTTTTAATATAAATATTGGGAACTAAATAAAATATAATTTTTAAACAAAATATGTTTATATTTTTTATTTAAAAATTGTTTTAACTCATGACCTAATGCCGAACAAAATTAAAAAACAATATAAATTTTCACTTTTTCGACGCGTTTTCAAGAATAGCCAGCAATATTTAAAAATTTACAAAAACTCCTATTAAGAACATAAGTTATTAAGAGCTGTTGTGGTTTAGTGGTTACGTTGTGCCTTGTGACCCGAATGTAATGGTTTAATTTCCGGTTTGACCAGTATTTTTTCTTTAAATACATTTTTATTGAAATTGTAAATTTAATTTTATTTTTTCATTCAGTTTCTTTTTTAAAAAGGTAGTGAATTATTGAAATAGAAAATTTAGTTTTAATAAAAAATAAAATAAATTTTTTTTTTTATTTTACCAGCTTGACTATGAATATTTTGACAAAAATCTCTTAACCATTTATTTATGTACAGAATTTTCTAAAAACGAGCACAGATATAGAAAGCTGAGAAAATTTCCTTCTAAACAAGCCCTCTTTCAGCGATACAGGCCAACTATTCACCAATTGCAATAAATATTTCCAAAACCGTATAATTTTTTTCAGATTTCCTGAGCACCCAATTTTCAAGTCAAAAACCGGAAGCTCGGTTTTGATTTTAGAACCATGGTTTCTTTAGGAAAAGTTCTTAGAATTATCCGTAGATTACGATTTTGCTATACGCTTGGTCGCTTTTTTTGGGCCCGAACAAATTGACCCACCCTAATACTTACATTGAGGTGGGATAGACAGACATCTAAAAATTAATAATTAGTGTAATGGTGGTAGTTTTTTTTAGTTGTGATTTTAAAAATTTTAATTACTTAATGCCATGTATGATTGGAACTAAGAGTAGTTTATTTCCACTAGGAAAACCTAAAAACTTAATATTAATGAAATCTATTGAAAATTCCTCTTGAACGCCCATGTTACTTTCATCAACTAGAATAGTCCCTAAAACTTTTTCTGAATCCAATGGCTCCTTGAAAAAAGATTCTGCACTTAAGAATCATCGCCCTAATATTGACTGTAACCCAGTTGATACGAATTCTGTTATTTGTATTGGTAAAAAGGGTTTGATAGCACATAAATTATTAGGGCAAACAGCAGAAAAAAATATTCTGTAGTTGCGATTCCGACTACTGATCCATTTTTTTTGTTTAAATTTTAATTTTCGATTCTCTATCGCCATGTTTTCATGTTGTATACGAAAATAAATTTGTTGCAAAATCTGTGTAGGCTTTTTGACGTATTTTTTTAATTTCTGTAGGTAATCTTCAAAAGGGTAGGAGGAAAAGTTTGTTAATGGTCCAAACTTCTTCACACAGTCACTTATATGCAGAAGGCTATGGACGTTGTGAGATATTGCGTTTTTTCCAAAATTGCAGTAAAATTTTCTACAAATAGTTCAAGCATAATTTGCGCATTTTCAACATTTCTTTCACATGTTCCCGGGCAGGATAACATGCGGCAAGCACAGTGGAACAAGAGAAATTCGTAGTAAACATCCGAATGAACTCTGTCCTTTAAAACCAACATGCCTGTATACAATAAAAATTGGCGAAACTCTGTGGCTTTCCAGTTATATATTTCGTTTAACTCTCTCGGATAGCGAGAGAATTCCCGAGGAATACATTTTTTTAATGATTTAAGGTGGTTAGAAATCTCTAATTTATCGCCTTTATTGATTTTAAAGTTTGTTTTGTCTGCGTATAATCGAACCAGAAATGTCTTCATCACTCCAAGATCTATAAGGTGCATGGGGTCTAGAGGCACTTGAGATATCATGTTTAGACCAAGTTCTTCAAATGGGGATTGCCTAAAATGAAAATCTCAACAATAAATTTCAGTTTATGAATACTATAAAATAGGAAAGTAGCACATTTAAACGAGACCTTGTTAATTAAATTTTTGAATCCCAATAAAAACTTTGATAACTAATATGCATGTGGCAGTGTAAATAAGACTGAACTGGCAACATAAAGAAAAAGTAATTTGTTTTTATTTTTGTTTTTTTCTTTTCCCACTTACAACTACATTTAGAGTTGACAAAAAATTAACCAATTGTAGCCGGGTCTGTAAGAAAAGATAAACCCACTGTTTATTGTTGTTGTTTTTGTTAAAGCTTTGATATTGTTACACACAGAAAAAATTATTGCTGAATTATTTTCAAACAAACGCTTGTTTGAAAATTTTTTTAATTTCTACAAATTTTTTTACTGATTCAATTAATATTTTTGTTTGATTTTTATTTTAACCAACAAAAATGTTGACAACTATTCAAAAATATAATATACGCGTTATTGGTTTCAAGTTTTCATAATTTTGTATGAAATATTTAACGCCATTTAATGTTGTCGTTTATTTTTTGCATTTTTTTATTTGATCGTAAGCAACACTTCTTTATGTAAAATATTAGAGCAACGACACAAACACATACAGTCTATTTTTGGACGCTTTAAAAAAGGACAACAATAAGAAAGATGGTGAAATAGCGTGGCGGGGTTTGCTAGAAATTTATATAAATTTCAGTAAACTTTTTGTTTGATTCAGTAAATTATTTGTTTGAAAAAATCAGTGTTTTTTTTCAATAAACGAAATGCAAATAAATTGTTTGAATATGCGAATTTGTTTGTAGGACCGATTTCAGACAAAAAATGTTTTGATTCTACAAATATTTTGTTTGAATTGGAAAAATAATTTTTTATGTGCAAATAAAACTATGGCTTATAATTCTTATTCGCTTAACAGTTTTATATGTGTAATATCTTTAGTTTTTCTAAAATCTTTGGATGAAGTTTCCTGACGATCTGGCCTAAGCAACTAGTGCGCATAGGAATACTTATCCCTTCAACAATAAATTTCAGTTTATCAATAGTATGAAATGGGAAAGTATCACATTTAAACGAAACCTTGTTAATGAAAATCTTTGTGATGATGGTTCATGTACTTTCTTGTGGTAAAATCTAAATCTGAAATAAGATCGCCTGATATTTCGGAATATGTCAGTACATTCGACACTTTTTTGCTGATTTGGTTACATTTTGTACAACCATGGGAAGAAGTGTGGCCTACAATACCGCAAGCAAGTGCTTTTGCAGGAGCATCACATATTATGGCTATAATAATAATTTCAGTTCAGTTTGTGCTTTGTTGTGAAACGGACGTGTATTTTCAACCCCGCATACGATTTTAATTTATTATTAATTAAATTTGATTTTGGAATATAAATACTAAGCGAATGGACGCTAGAAAATATATGATATTTTTTATTTAAATTATTTAACATAAAAGTGAACAATTAAAACGAAAAATTAAATAAAGATAAATAAAGCAAAAATATATACATATGTACGTATGAATGTTCATACATGTGTATGTATACATATTCTGTGCACAAACATTTTAGTTTAAATTTCTTATTTTTGGCGTTGTTGTAAAATACAATAAATAATAAAAACATTAAAAGCACAGTAAAACGGTGAAAAACAAAAACAATTTCTTGCATGAGTAAAAACAATGTAACAACAATAAAATTAAATGATAGAAATGCTTATGTGACAGTGCATGCCAACGAAAATAATGTTGAAATAAATAAAACAAAACAAAACAATATTAACTACCTAACGGCTAAGCCAATTTTTCGTACACGTTCCCTCTCACCCTCTTTATTTACACAAACGGTGCATAGTGACTCATTAAAAAAACTTAAACTAGACCTGGTAACAAGTGTTGCCAGGCCAACAAGTATTGCCGCGACGTCAAAAATAAATTTAGTGGGAAATGATACCATGAACCAAAACACAAATGCAATGGAAAACCCCCCTGTAAAAAGTTGTCAAAAGCCTTAAGTCCAAGTTGGTATGGACAGGTATATAACAGTCCTTAAGCGGGGTCGCAGCCCTACCTCTTCAGCTGTTGCTTCGGCATCAAAAGTGCCATCTTTTGGCAGAATAAATTCCCAAAATCGCTTTGCAATTCTGGAGGATGAATCCTCTGAAGCACCAAACGTTATAAAATCGTTCAAGCCTCCCCCGATATATCTTAGGGAGCATAACTCAAATGATCTAATAAAGAGTTTAATTTCGTTGATGGGTGAAAATTCGTTTTATGTAGCCGCAATAAAGCGAGGTAGCATAAACGAAACGAAAATTCAAGTGAATCATGAAAATGATTTTCGCAAAATTATTAACAAATTTGAGGCACTTAAAAAAAGTTTTTATACATACCAACTCAAGAGCAGTAAAGGTCTCTAGGTGGTGATTAAGGGAATTGATTCATGCGTAGACCCAGAGGAAATTAAAACTTTCTTGGAAGAAAAAGGCTTCAAGATAAAACATGTGGTAAATATTAGAAATAGAGACAAAAATCCACAACCACTTTTTCGAGTAGAATTAGAGCCCGGCGACATTAAGTTAAAAAAAAAACGAAACGCATCCCATCTATAGTTTGAAATATATTCTATACAGAAAAATCACAATTGAGGAGCCGCACAAAAAAAATGGACCTGTTCAGTGCTTAAACTGCCAAGAATTTGGCCATACAAAGGCATACTGCTACTTACCCCCTGTTTGCGTAGTATGTGGTGAACTACACGGTACAGTTTCTTGCGATAAGTCTAAAACCGACCCCAACGTAAAAAAATGTAGCAACTGTGGCGGTAATCACACTGCCAATTATAGAGGATGTCCTGTATATAATATCGTCAAGCAGACGGTTGGACCGAAAACACATGCCCCTCAAATGCAGGTTGCAAATGAAGTTATCACAAATGCAATTCACGCCCCCCAGTCTAGTAATAACAGAACCTCTTACGCTTACGTCCTAAAATCAAACCATGAGCCAATGCAAGGTGCCTCGCCAAGTAATGATGAAACTCCAGTTTCTAATTTAAGTCGTTTAGAAAAAACCATGGAAACATTAGTGCAAACAGTTAATAATTTTACGAACACAATGGGTAATATGATGCAGGAAATTCTAAGAATGCAATCGATGTTATTGCAAGCTGTACTTAACAAGCCATGAACTGTACAAAAATTTGTTTTTGGAACGCAAACGGCATCCGCCAACATAAAAATGAACTAGAATACTTTCTTAAAAATAAACAAATTGATGTCATGATGGTTTCTGAAACTCATTTGACCTCAAAAAATACGTTTAAAATAAATGGATATATACTATATGATACAAAGGACCCTCGAGATAGAGCTTGTGGAGGTTCTGCCATTTTAATAAAAACCAGAGTCAAACACTACCTAATGGGTGATCATCGTGAAGATTATCTTCAAGCAACAAACATTTGCGTTGAAGAATTAAATAGAAACGTAGTAATCTCATCGTTATACTCCCCACCTAGATATTCAATATCAGAAGGCCAATATTATAAATATTTTAAATCATTAGGACCCTGTTTCCTGGCCGCTGGCGATTATAACGCTAAACATACCTTCTGGGGGTCCCGACTTATAACACCAAAGGGTCGTGTTCTATTTAATACTATTACTAAAATGGATTTGAATGTGATAGCGAGCGGACAACCAACATATTGGCCTACTGATCAGCAAAAAATACCAGATGTCATCGATTTTGGCGTGGTTAAAAACATCCCCTTAGAAACGATTTATGTTGAAGCTTCCTTAGAATTATCTTCCGACCACACACCAACAATTGTTACTTTAATGAACCCCAATAGAACTGTATCGACAACTGGTTACTTAGCGACGCCAGCTACACAAATCAATTGGCTAAAATATTTTTTTTTTTTTTTTTTTTTTTTTTTTTTTTTTTCTCATTATTTTTTATTGAATCTTCATATATTAAATATGAACTAACAATAATTAATCAAATCTTAACCTAAAACGTTATTTTATGTCCTGCCAGTGCCAGACAAAAATTTTCTTCATCACGGGTTGTGTTCACTTATATAGGTGTTTATTGCTCATCTAATTGGGTAAGTGCTGCAGTGTCTCTTCTTCTTAAGCGAGTGTGGCCGCCATGGTTTAAAATATTTCGAGCTAGTGGATTTGGGTGTTGTTCAAGCCTTTTTAAATATTTTACTGCATATTTTGTAATCATAGTTTTTACTAATGGAACATTGAGATCCTTGTGAATATTTGAGTTTTTAACATACCAAGGGGCAGCTGTGATTATTCGAAGAAGTTTATTTTGGCGCCTTTGAATTTTTTCGATATTAGAGGCCGAGGCAGTGCCCCATAGTTGAATACCGTAGCACCAGATTGGCTTTAAGATGGAGTTGTAAAGTAAAAGTTTGCAGTCGAGACTTAGGACAGAGTTTCTTCCAATAAGCCAATGAATTTGGATGGCTTTTAGTTTCATTTGAGATAATTTTGCCTCTATATGGCTTTTCCACGTTAAACGGCGATCTAGATGAATACCAAGGTATTTTACATGCGAATTTTGAGGCACTAAATGATTATTGATTTTAATAGGGGGGCATGTTTCCCGACGCAAGGTAAATGTTACATGTACGCATTTTTGCTCATTGACCTTTATCCTCCATTGCTTTAGCCACAGTTCGAGTTGAAATATATGATCCTGTAAGTAACGAGATGCTTCATAACGGTTTTCGTGGACGCTTAGAAAAGCTGTATCGTCTGCAAATGTTGAAGTTTGTGTATAGTTGCTTGTTGGCATGTCCGAAGTATAAATTAAGTATAATAGGGGGCCCAGGATGCTGCCTTGTGGGACTCCAGCGTCAATGGGCTGAGGTGAACTTAAGAAATTTCCTTCTTTAATAATAAATTGACGACCGACTAAGTAGCTTTCTAGCAGCTTGTGTGTGTTTGCTGGTAAATTTTGCTTCAATTTATGTAATAAGCCTTCATGCCAGACTTTATCAAAAGCTTGCGAAACATCGATGAAGAGTGCTGAGCAATATTTCTTTTCTTCAAATGCTTTTCTTATGACATTTACTATTCGATGAGTCTGTTCGATTGTACTGTGTTTTCTTCTAAATCCAAACTGATGGTTTGGAATACATCTATTTTCACTTAATATCGGTGTTAATTTTGAAACTAATAATTTCTCAAACAGCTTTGACATATTTGATAATAAGCTAATAGGCCTATAAGACTCAACTTTTGTATGGTCTTTACCTGGCTTTGGTATCATGGTAACTAAGGAAACCTTCCATTTTTGAGGATAGTATTCAAGGCGTAAAATAGCATTAAAAATAAAAAGAATAATTTTCTTTGCTATGCGAGGTAGCTCTAAAAGCATTTTATTACTGATCTTATCAATACCAGGTGCCTTCTTAGTGTTTAAGTCACAAATAGCCTTTTCGATTTCTCTTATCTCAAATCTGAAGGGTATAGCTGCTCTAGCAGCAACAGGTGGTAACTCGACCGCAATATTGTGAGATATATTTGGTGTAAATACGTTTTTTAAATGATCGACAAACAGGTTTCCTTTTTCAACATCATTTCTTGCCCAACTTCCATTTAAGTTTCTTAATGGTGGGTTAGAGACAACTGGCCTTTTGAGATTTCTAGCTGCACGCCACAATGAGTAGTCTGATTGTGGAGTTGCATCAAGTTCCTTGAGATATTTTTCCAGTGAAGCCGTTTTCTGAGTCTGCAGTAACATTCTCAGCCTTTTTGTACAGTCTTTTAGTAATTTCTTAAGTTGAGGGGATCTGTGCAATTGCCACTCTCTACGAGCTCTCCTTTTTTCAGACAAAAGACGCTCGACATCTGAGGAATATATTTTATTATTTTTAGTTTTTTTGGGGGCAATACTGGAATGTTGTACAGCTAGTTTTAGAAAACTGTCAAAATTGACAATAGAGCGATCTATATACTCCGGTGTGTTAAGCGGAATATTTTCTGTGCAATGGGTACTAAGATATTTTTTATATTTTAACCAATTTATATGTGTAGCTGACGTCGCTATGTATCCAGAGGGAGATTCAATTCTATTGGTGTTTATTATAGTAACTATTGTAGGTGTGTGATCAGAGGATAATTCTAAGGAAGCTTCAACGTGAATCGTTTTTGTGGGGATGTTTTTAACAACGCCAAAATCGATGACATCTGGAATTTTTTGCGCATCAGCAGGCCAATATGTTGGTTGGCCACTCGCGACAACATTTAAATTCATTTTAGAGATTGTATTAAACAAAACACGACCCTTTGGTGTTATTAGTCGTGACCCCCAGAAGGTATGTTTAGCGTTATAATCGCCAGCAGCCAGGAAACAGGGCCCCAATGACTTATAATATTTATAATATTGGCTTTCCGATATTGAAAACCTAGGTGGTGAATATAAAGATGAAATTACTATGTTTCGATTTATCTCTTCAACACAAATGTTCGTTGCTTGGAGATAATCTTCACGATGATCACACATTGGGTAGTGTTTAATTCTGTTTTTTATTAAAATGGCAGAACCTCCACAAGCTCTATCTCGAGGGTCCTTGGTATCATATAGAGTATAACCATTGATTTTGAACGTATTTCTTGAGGTCAAATGAGTTTCAGAAACCATCATGACATCAATTTGTTTATTTTTAAGAAAGTATTCTAATTCATTTTTATGTTGGCGGATGCCGTTTGCGTTCCAAAAACAAATTTTTAAACAGTTCATGGCTTGTTAAGTACAGCTTGCAATAACATCGATTGCATTCTAAGAATTTCCTGCATCATATTACCCATTGTGTTTGTAAAATTATTTACTGTTTGCACTAATGTTTCCATTGTTTTTTCTAGCCGACTTAGATTAGAAACTGGAGTTTCGGCATTACTTGTCGAAGCGCCTTGCATTGGTACATTGTTTGATTTTAAGACGTTGGCATAAGAGATTCTGTTACTACTAGGCTGGGGGGCCTGAAGGTCATTACTGTTTACTTGATTTGTTACCTGAGGGGGATTAGTTTTCGGTCCAACCGACTGCTTGACGAAAGTATATACAGGGCATCCTCTATAATTGGCAGTGTGATTGCCACCACAGTTGCTGCATTTTTTTACGTTGGGGTCGGTTTTAGACTTGTCGCAAAGAACTGTACCATGTAATTCGCCACATACTACGCAAACAGGGGGTAAGTGGCAGTATGCCTTAGTATGGCCAAATTCTTGGCAGTTCAGACATTGAACGGGACCACCTCTTTTGTGCGGCTCCTCTATAGTTACTTTTCTGTACAGAATATATTTTAAGTTATAGATTGGATGCGTTTCATTTTTTTTAAGTTTAACGTCGCCGGGTTCAAACTCCACTCGAAAAAGTGGTTGGGGAATTTTTTCTCTATTTTTAATGTTTAATACATGTTTTACCTTGAAGCCTCTTTCTTCAAGGAATGTTTTTACCTCTTCTGGGTCCACACATGAGTCAATACCCTTAATCACTACCTGAAGACCTTTACTGCTTTTCAGTTGGTATGTATAAAAATTTTTTTTTAGTGCCTCAAAGTTGCTTACAATTTTTCGATAATCATTTTCATGATTGATTTGTATTTTTGTTTCGTTTATACTACCACGCTTGATAGCAGCTACGTAAAACGAATTTTCACCTATAACCGATATTAAACTCTTTATGAGCTCATTAGAATTTTGCTCCCTCAGATATATCGGGGGAGGCTTGGACGATTTTATGACGTTTTGTGCTTCAGAGGATTCATCCTCCAGAATTGCAAAACGATTTTGAGAATTTATTTTATTAAAAGATGGTACTTTTGAGGCCGAAGCAACTGCTGCAGAGGTAGGGCTGCGTCCCCGTTTAAGCACTGTTATGTACCTGTCCATACCAACTTGTACTGTAGGCTTTTGAGAAGTTTTTACTTGAGTTATTGAGTTGTCCATAGCGGCTGTTTTGGGGTTAACTGTTTCATCACTTATTAAAGTTTTTTTTTGCTCTGTGGCAACGCTTGCAGTTAATAAATTTGTTATTGTATTACGATCGCCCGTATTTTTAAACAAAGAGGGTGAGAGAGAACGCGTTCGAGTAATAGGTTTAGCCGTTAAATAATTGCTATCATCGATTCTTTTTTCTACGTTTGTTTCGTCAACACTCAATGTAACATACGCATTTCTTTCGTTATGTTTTATTGTTTTTGCATTATATGCATTCATAAGAGTTTTTTTTTATATATTAGTTGTTTGTTTAAATGTGCTCTTCTTTTTATTTGTTGTTTAAAAAAACCCCGAGAATAAAAAAAAGAATAAAGAAAACAAGAAATGTTTTTGCTTAAAATGTATGTATGTATATGTATGTGTGTACATACATATATTTTTGTTAATTGTAATTTTTAATATTTGTATTAAAAATTTTATGTTCACTTATTAAAAATTATTTTAAAGCGTCTGTTCATTCGCTGATCTTATATTATTTAAAAAAGATAATAATATTATTATATCATAAATATACACTTATTTATGTTAAAAAAAAAACCGTAAGCCGAGTTAAAAAAAAACACGTCTGCATTCAACGAGCACGCAAGCAGAAAGGAAAGAAAAGAAAATATAAAAAAATATCTCAGCACCCATTGCACAGAAAATATTCCGCTTAGTACACCGGAATACGTAGATCGCGCTATTCTTAAATTTGACAGTTTTCTGAAGCTAGCTGTACAACATTCCAGTATTACCCCAAAAAAAACTAAAAATATTAAAATTTATTCCACAGATGTTGAGCGTCTCCTGTCTGAAAAAAGAAGAGCCCGAAGAGAGTGGCAATTGCACAGATCCCCTCAACTTAAGAGTTTGTTAAAAGAGTGTACAAGAAGGCTAAGAAAGTTACTACAGACACAGAAAACGGATTCTCTGCAAAAATATCTTAAGGAACTTGATGCTACTTCGCAATCAGACTACTCATTATGGCGTGCAGCTAAAAATTTAAAAAGACCAGTTGTCTCTAAGCCACCATTAAGAAACTTGAACGGAAGTTGGGCAAGAAATGATAACGAAAAGGGAAATCTGCTTGTTAATCATTTAAAAAACGTATTTACCCCAAATATATCTCACGATACTGCGGTCGAGTTACCACCTGTTCCTGCTAGAGCAGCTATTCCCCTCAGATTTGAGATAAGAGAAATCGAACAGGCTATTTGTGACTTAAACACTAAGAAGGCACCTGGTATTGATAAAATCAGTAATAAAATGCTTTTAGAGCTACCTCGCACAGCAAAGAAAATTATTCTTTTTATTTTTAATGCTATTTTACGCCTTGAATACTATCCTCAAAAGTGGAAGATTTCCTTAGTTACCATGATACCAAAGCCAGGTAAAGATCATACAAAAGTTGAGTCATATAGGCCTATTAGCTTATTTTCAAATATGTCAAAGCTGTTTGAGAAATTATTAGTTTCAAAATTAACACCGATTTTAAGTGAAAATAGATGTATTCCAAACCATCAGTTCGGATTTCGAAGAAAACACAGCACAATCGAACAGACTCATCGAATAGTAAATGTCATAAGAAAAGCATTTGAAGAAAAAAAATATTGTTCAGCACTCTTCATCGATGTTTCGCAAGCTTTTGATAAAGTCTGGCATGAAGGCTTATTACATAAATTGAAGCAAAATTTACCAGCAAACACACACAAGCTGCTAGAAAGCTACTTAGTCGGTCGTCAATTTATTATTAAAGAAGGAAATTTCTTAAGTTCACCTCAGCCCATTGGCGCTGGAGTCCCACAAGGCAGCATCCTGGGCCCTCTATTATATTTAATTTATACTTCGGACATGCCAACAAGCAACTACACCCAAACTTCAACATTTGCAGACGATACAGCATTTCTAAGCGTCCACGAAAACCGTTATGAAGCATCTCGTTACTTACAGCATCATATATTTCAACTAGAAATATGGTTAAGACAATGGAGGATAATGGTCAATGAGCAAAAATGCGTGCATATAACATTCACCTTGCGCCGGGAATCTTGCCCCCATATTACAATCAACAATCAAATAATTCCTCAACATTCGCATGTAAAATATCTCGGTATACATCTGGATCGGCGATTAACGTGGAAATGCCATATAGAGGCAAAATTAACTCAAATGAAACTAAAAGCCATTCAAATTCATTGGCTTATTGGTAGAAACTCTGTCCTTAGTCTCGACTGCAAACTTCTTCTTTACAACTCCATCTTAAAGCCAATCTGGTGCTATGGTATTCAGTTATGGGGCACTGCCTCGGCCTCTAATATAGAAAAAATTCAAAGACGCCAAAATAAAATTCTTCGAATAATCACAGCTGCCCCTTGGTATGTAAAAAACTCAAATATTCACAAGGATCTCAATGTTCCATTAGTCAAAACTATGATTACGAAATATGCAGTAAAATACTTAAAAAGGCTCGAATTGCATCCAAACCCACTAGCACGAAATATTTTAAATGATAGCGGCCACACTCGCTTAAGAAGAAGAGACACTGCAGCACTTATCCAATTAGATGAGCGACAAACACCTCGATAAGTGAACAGAACCCGTGATGAAGAAAATTTTTGTCTGGCACTGGCAGGACATAAAATAAAGTATTAGGTTAAAATTTTATTAATTATTGTTAGTTCATATTTAAATGTATGAAGATTCAATAAATAATATTGAGAAAAAAAAAAAAAAAAAAAAAAATAATTTCGAATACAAATATCTTATTTTCAACATACTTATTAAATCTTTTAACTCCGTTACTAAATCAGATAAATAATTATCGATATTATTAGGTTTACTCTTTCCAACGTAAACACCAATAGGAAAAATTCCAACGTTTGGAAAGTTCACAATTTTTACTAAAATAGGCCACAGTTGAGTTCTAGAACTTTTGAATAACGGTAGTCCATCTATATTAATATCAATCACTAATTTGTGGTCATCTCTTAAGATTTTCGAAATTCTAGAAATTTGATTTCTTATACCAAAATGACAATAAAAACCTGGTGAAATTGTAAAAAGAGTTTGCACTTAAGGGAACATCTTAATTTTCCTCTTTTAAAATTTTTAACAACTCTTCAAAACATACTCGAGATGGCCTATTTATAAAATACCAGTCTTTAAGTTTTTCTTTTAATGTTTTAGTTTTTAAACTGCCTTCAATACTTCCTATTATTTCTTCACATTCCGACACTTTATCGACATATGAACTTAAAGCATCTAAATTAGCTGAGATATTTGTCTCTAAATTGGTTGATTTATTTGCTTCTACATTAGGTGAAACATTTAGATATAATTTTTTTGTATAGATTTCCTTCTCCTTTTCAACTAGTATTTTCAAATGTCTTTTACTGACACCGTTCATAATTTTATTTTAGACTTATAATTAAAATTAAAAATCACAAAAATCCAACTTTACACTTAACACTTTTCACTTACACCTTAAACTGCACGCAAAAGACTGATCAGTAAATTAGATTTTACATAAAAAAACAAGAAAAACAAAACACCGCTTAAAAATTACTTCAATAAAAACACAAATATATACCAAAAACAACAAATTTACTTTAAAGTTTTGCATACATACTAGGGTTTTTTCCCGGGATTTCCCGTTTTCCCGGGATTTTTCTTGCGGGATCCCGGGAAATAAAAAATTTCTAATAATTTCAGAAAATAGCTATTTATACTTTGAAATTTAGTTTTCTATTCTCCTAAAATTAGCATCTATGGATGGGTTGTGGATTAGATCAATTACAAGAAGTGCGTACATGTATTTAAATCAATGTCTCCTGATGCAATAAATCTACTAAAAGCAGAATGGGCAGTGCGACAGTTGATAATTATTACATTTAGTGAAGTGAAGAGTTAATAAAGTAGATTAATTCAAAATAAGATGCAGGCAGTAAAGTTTCATTGTCCATGAACAAGTCTTAAAAATAGGAGATACCTAAACATATCGCTCCTTTATTGCAACAAAGTCATATCTACAAAAACAAACGATTTTGGAAAATGCGATTAAAATTTTCAAAATGTACCGACTTAAAGATATATTTTGCTACAACTTCGGTTCAGTTTGAGATATGACTATGATGCAATGAAGGAGCGATATGTTTATTAGGTAATAAACACAAATTTTCAATTTCAATTTGTGTTGGTTTATATACCCGTGAAGTGCGGGGAAACCGAAATAAAATAACATTTTGGAAACTCGTGTAAGATACTACAACATACAACTTGAAAAACACATTGTCCTAAAGATTACAAATGGACCTATTGAAATAAAAATGTTTGTAAGAAGCAGTCCGCTTGATGCTATTTTTGCACCAACCTTGACATGACTTGACTTGATTTGACTGATATAGACGTTGTTTATAAAAAAGAAAAAATTGCTTCTGATTGTGAATCCGAAGCATGCTACAACGGTGCACTTTGAACTATTTGTCCAACCTCGGTAAAAAATGAACGAAATTTTTCGGAAACATGATAATTAGTAAATAAAATCAGGAATATACTTTTTGACGCTTTGAGTGTGTCAGAAAGTTATTTCTTAAGCCGTTAAAAATTTTTATATATTTCGTTAAAATAGTTTATCTATTTTATTAATTAACTTTTTGATCTCATATCTTGAGTACCTTAATTTTTATTTTGTTTTAATTATTGTTTTATGAATTAAATTGTTATGTTTATGTTATCTTTTTATCTTGTCTCCAGAGCATAATAATACTAAATAAAAGCATAATAATAGGGAATAAAGGCGTGAGGTAATAATAATTCAAGTTCCTATTTCAATCTTCAATTAATTTTGTAGTATTGAACCATTTCTTTTACTTTCTATGTAAACAAGTTCCCTTACGTTTTTTTTATAAAAGTTTTTTTCATTAATTAATAACAAAATTTACTTTGAATTTTTATATGGAGCGGGATCCCGGGATCCCGGGAAATTAAAAAAAATTTCCCGCTTTCCCGGGAATCGAAATAGTCCGGGAAAAAAACTCTAATACATGCATACATATTATACATATTATGTACATACAAAACAATTAACAGTTATAAAAAGAAACGAAAATATTCAAAAAAGAAAATCAAAAAATTTGCTCAACAGAAATCACTCGCATTGATTACTTGGAATTTCTGCATTTATTTGTAGTTAGCTTATAGTTAGTTGTTAAAAAGTTAACTTTAAATTCATTATTTTTGTAGTCGACTACCAAATTGCTTGCAGGGTTGTTTACATTTTTTTAGTATTTTATTAGTAACACTTTCTTACGCCTATAACTCCTAAAATAATGAACCGATTTTAATAAAATGTACGTTGTCCACTTCTACCATAAAATATCTTTCGAATTATGTATCATTAAAATCCAATGAGTAGTATAGTCGTAAAAGGGAGCAAAAAAAATCTACTTGCCTATTAATATATATGATGATGATGATATGAAATATGAATACATGCAGAATTTTGGTATGATTGGTTCATAACTTACCATGGCTCTAATATAAATTCCTCTCCTGAAAATTAATTAAGTTACTCAAATTAGTTAAAATTGCTTAAAAAAAAGCATAAAACTTTCTGATTGTCGGTCAATAATTTAATATATGTGTAAACCGCAACCAACTTTAATGCTGATGTCTGTTTTTATAGAGATAAACTAATAATAAATAGGTATCATATAAATATCACTCCTGAGATATTCGAACTGTCAATGGAGGGTGTCAAAGATTCGGCACAGCCGAATATAGAGTAGACATATTTTTTTGCTTCTTAAGCATACTATGACTACACGTTTTGAAAGTTATCAAGTTATGGCTATTAAATACCATGAAATGGTTGTGAGTAATATAATATGTTTTCAAAGTTATCATTATTTAGTTGTTAGAAAAATAATTATTTTTCCGTCAAAAAAACGTTTGAAAGAAGATATTTATACCAAATTACTTCTATTCATTGGGGGATACATTCGGCTACCTTTAATGGCCATTAGGGTGGCCCTCTTTTATCCGATGTGTGAAATATTAGATTAGATTAGATTAGATTAGAATTTTCTTTATTTATTTTATAAATCAGTCTTGCCTTGGCAATCGTACGTGCTGGACGTGTTATATGAATTTTGCTCTTTAAAATAAAAAAAAAAACAACAAAATTACTAAACGCTCGTGTGCTTCTTTTGATGAAGACAGTATGTCTTCCTCAAAATTACAAAAAACGGAGTCCAGAAGAAACTTCTGGACTCCTTTACAAGTCTTTGATAAGGATGATGATATTGATGAAACTGAAATGGACAGTGGAAAAAGCGAAAAAAGCCAAACTATAAAATTATCTCCTATTAAAGTCTTAACACAAAATACGGAAGATGTTATTAAATTGTTAAATAAAAGAGGTGTAACAAAATACCTAATTAAAAAAATGTCTATTGGTTTAAAAATCATCTGTGAAACTATTGAAACTTATAATTTGATATTGGTGATATTACGTGAAAATAATTGTCAATTTTTTACGCATGAAAGCAAAAACAACAAGCCTTTCAAAGTAATTCTTCATGGTCTTGACTGCAAAACGGAGACACAAGTAAAATCAGAACTTATTTCTCTCGGTTTAGAGTGTACTGAAGTAAAGTTAATAAAAAGAAATTTTCAAGGTTATGTTGATACTATTTACATTGTTTATTTTAAAAACGGTACCATTAAAATGATTGACCTCAGAAAAAATGTTAAATCTCTTTTTCGCACAATAATTAAATGGGAATATCAACATAAAATAAAAAACAAACCTGTGCAATGCAGAAAGTGCCAAATGTTCGGTCATTGGGAGAAGGGCTGTAATGTTAAGGTGCGGTGTGCGAATTGTGCAGAAAAACACAAAACTGTTGACTGCCAAGCAGAAAATAAAATCCAATGTGCCAACTGCGGTAATAATCATAAATCAACTGATCCATCATGCCCAAGTCGTTCTGCTTATATCCAAATGAGAGAGAAAATTGCGAATCGTACAAATCGTTCTCAGAGAGCAGTAAATTCCAATCAATTTAATCCCAGCAATAATTTTGTTGACTTCCCACACCTCATTAGCAACAACAATGTTAATCTAAAAACATCACATCCAGTTACCCAACAGAGTTGGAGATCAAACAATAATAATAACAATAATGTTGAAATAAATCTCCCCCATACCTACAATTATGATAATAGTTCTACCAACAACAATCAGAATAATTTATTTTCTGAGCTGGAATTTATTACTCTCACCATGGAGTTGATTACCAAGCTGAGTGCATGCAAAAACAAACAAGAACAATTTGGTGTTATAACCCAATTAGCTTTTAAGTTTGTCTATAAAAATGTTTAAAAAAATGGCTTTGTCAAATAAAAAGATAGTATTTTGGAATTGTAGAAGTATCCGTAACAAAATCTCTGAGTTTGTAAATTTTTTAAATACTTATGATATAGATATTTGTCTATTGAGCGAGACTTGGCTCACTCAATCAAATACTCTGTATCATCCTAATTATTCGTGTATTAGAGAAGACCGAATCAATCAAAACGGTGGTGGTGTTGCCATACTTATTAAGAAAGCAATAACCTTTATGGTAATTCCCAAAGTTAATACTGATGTAATTGAGAATGTTGGTATTAAAATAATTACTGGTCGGACCTCTTATCTTAATGTTTTTAGTGTATATTTTCCTGGTGGACAAAATGACAGTGCGCTTAGGGCCAAATATAAAAATGATTTACGAAAACTCTTAAACAATAACGACGAGTATCTTATATGTGGTGATTTTAACTCTCGACATAGAAATTGGAACTGTTTGCGTGCTAATCAGTGGGGAAATATTCTTAATGACCTTACAGCATATTTTCCTGTATCTATATTATTTCCTAATTCTCACACCTATATTCCTGCTGCGTCAAACAGCAACCCATCCACTCTTGATTTAATTTTAACTAATATTCCACAGTTTATCTCTAACCCTCTTACCATTAATGATCTAAGCTCTGATCACCTACCGGTATCATTTGATTTGTCTACATCTACCCCAATAGTAAATAGACTAGTTTATAATTTTGAATGTGCCGATTGGAATAAATACAAAAATGTTTTGAAAGATACTCTAAGCGATGCTGTTACAGATTCGTTATTCAGTACAACTGACGCTATAGATAACAATGTTGGAGTTTTTACTAGCTCCTTGTTAGAAGCCGTTAGACAGTCAGTTCCGAAGACTTCGCCCAAAAATAATTTTATGAAGCTACCTGAATATATTCTGAATCTAATTAAATTAAGAAATCAATTTCGTAGAGATTGGGTGAGATACAGGCAATTATATTATTTCAACTTAATGACCAAATATTCAAACGTTATTCGTAACGAAATTCATTTGTTTAGAAACCGGCAGTGGAATAAAAAACTAAGTACAATGGACAAAGGATCAAAACCTTTCTGGAATGTTACCAAAATTTTGAGGAACAAGACAAAAAGATGTCATTCTCTATTAACACCTGATGGTATCCTAGTTTCAGACGAAGACAAGGCAAATGTTTTTGCAAACATTTTTAAACTAAATCATAGGGTTTCTGAAGAATTGGGTTCAACTAATCATACCAATATGGTCCATCAAGTCATTGATCACTTCGATGATATTGATATCGTTACTCCTTCCTCCGAAAAAGTTACGGTAAATGACGTTGAGATTATTATATGTAATCTTAATAAAAGGAAATCCTGTGGTTTAGACGAAATAAATAATAGAATGCTAAAAAATCTACCTAAAATTGGTGTTCGTTTTTTAACTAGCATATACAATTCCTGTTTGGACTTGCAGTACTTTCCAAATACTTGGAAAACTGCCAAAATTATACCTGTTCCTAAACCTGGCAATATGCTAAACAACCCGGAGAACTACAGGCCTATAAGTTTATTAAGTAGTCTGGGAAAAATCCTTGAAAAAATTATAAGCGAAAAAATGTTGCTCGTTCTAAATACTAAAAAGATATTACCTGATGCACAATTTGGTTTCAGAAGATCTCACTCAACTATTCATCAGGTCAAAAGAATTTGTAATGATGTCAAAAATGGTTTAGTATCAAAACAATCTACAGCACTTGTACTACTTGACGTTGAAAAAGCATTTGACTCAGTCTGGCACTGTGGCTTAATATACAAAATGATTCAATTTAACATTCCATTGTTTCTTGTAAAGCTTGTAAAAAACTTTTTGTGTGATAGATATTTCTGCGTTTCTGTAGGAAATTCCTTTTCTGATTTAAACAGCATTCCAGCAGGTGTACCGCAGGGCTCTGTTCTTGGACCAATTTTATATAATATCTATTGTGCTGACATGCCCTCAATTAGGCCATGTAAATTCGCTGCATATGCAGATGACATGGCAATTTACTATACTCATGAACTCAGTCAGAATATTTTGACTGAAATTCAATGCTCATTAAACCGATTGGAGGAGTATTATACTAAATGGAGGATAAAAATCAATCCAAATAAGACACAAGCCATCTTTTTCACAAGGAAAAGAAAACCTTGGTATCTACCTAGTAGTAATCTCGCTCTTTCTGGCTGCAGCATTAATTGGTCTAACAATATTAAATATCTAGGAATTTGTTTAGATACTAAACTAACTTTTAACTCCCATATATGTCATATTATTGATAAAGTCAATATATATAAAAGAATATTATACCCACTTATTAGCAGAAATTCCATTCTTAGTAACTGCAATAAAATGTTGATAATTAAAACAATATTTCAGGCTATTATATTTTACGGTTGTCCTGTGTGGGGTAACTGTGCTAAAACCCACATTAAACGTCTTCAAATAGCGCAAAACAAAATATTGAAAATGGCTCTAAAATTACCATGGCATTTCTCTACCATACGATTACATTTTATCAGTAAAACCAACACCGTTTCAGAAGGCATTGAGATCTTTAAGGCTCGTTTTGAAACAAAATGTGGATTTTCCGAAAATCCACTTATTTGTGCACTTTACTAAAATTTATCATTTGTTGATTCTTTGTTATTTATATATCTTTGTTTTCTTCATATTGAAGGTTTTTGCTAATAGTTTTCCTTCAAAATTATAAATTATTTATAAATATACATGAATTTCTGTTATTAACCTGTTAATATTTAAGATATAAGGCAAAGCCATTTCTGTGCAATATTTGTTTCCTTAGAATGTAAGAAATTATGTAACTTACTATTAAATGAATAAATAAATAAATAAATAAATTTTATAAAAGTTTCTTAAGTATTAATTAACATGTTAAGAATAATAGTTAAAGAAAACAAAAAAGAAAAAAAAATATTAAAGAGCTTAACGACATGTTTTTCAAAAAAACGTCTGTCGAACGATCACAAACAAATATTGGCAATTAATGCAGAAATAAAATACAATAAAATTTGATTATTAAAATTATGACAAATTTAGTTAAATTCTGTTATTAAAAAATTTCTATAAGTTAACGCACATTTTAAATATTTTACTAAATTCACCCAGTCTTCTTTATTTTGGCCATTTAGTATATGTATCATATCTTCTTCCGCTAGGTAAGATTTCCGAAATATAGCATATCTAAATTCTTTTAGCACAGGACAGATACCAAAAATATGTTGGAATGTTTCATGCTCCTGTAAATTGCATAATTTACAAAACATGTCTTCGTTTTCTGCACCAAATCTGTTATAATTTAGTGCAATTAACCCACTGCGTGCTTTAAATATCCATGTGATTTTGTCTGTATTTAAGTCATCATTAATGTAATGTATTCCTCTTTCATTCAAAATATTAATTTTCAGGTTACTAAGCAATTCCGTACTAAAGCAATTCCATTGTTGTTTCGTGGGGTTTGTTTCTGGCCATTGTATGTTTAAGAAAGTAGCTTTCGATTTTAATTCGTTTACCCAAAAAAGGTTGCGACGCAATAAAATTAAGGATAATTGGTGAGGTAATCTATTCTGTGTATAATTGTACATTATTCTACTTAAATATTTAAGATGAAGTCCCAACGTGTAAAGATGGCTGTCTTCAGCAGCGGTTTCTAACATAAGAATGTAGTTTGGGGTGAAGCTAGGTAAATGTAATATTCTTTTCATGAAATGAAATATCGTTGCAGCTTATTAACATCTTCGAAATGTTTAAAGCCCCAAACCTGAGCTGCATAGGCTTGAATTGCTCTGCACACTGCAAGATAGACTTTCCACTTCATTCTTAGGCTTATATCTTGTTTCCCTATAAAACTTTGCCATGTTGAATTTATTGCACCTTTTGCCTGATTGTTTCTTTTTTCGACATGTTTGTTAAACTTTAGTTTTGGAGTGAAGATAACTCCCAAGTAGTTAAATTCAGGGGATATTTTTATCTCATCTCCTTTAAAAAACCATTTTTCTTGTTGACTTAGTCGACCACCATTTCTGAATACCAAAATTTCGGATTTGCTTAAATTAACTTCTAGATTCCACATGTTGCAGTAATTTTCGAGGTTTTGTATCATTTTTTGCATTACCGTAGTATCATCAGATAATATGACTATGTCGTCAGCATAGAGTAAAAGCCGGATGTTCATATTTTCCACCATAAGTCCACCTTCCAAACATTCATGTAGATCATTAATGTACAGGGCAAAAAGCAATGGTGACAGTAAACACCCTTGTTTAACACCTGATTTTGTTTCAAAATATTGTGAAAAATCTTCACCCGTCCAGACATCAGATTGTGTATTAGTATATATTCTTTCTATGAACTGGACAAATTTGTACGATACTCCCATCTTAAAGAGCTTATAAATCAGAGCTTTTCTTGAGACACTATCAAACGCAGCTTTGAAGTCCACAAAAAAAGCATAAACTTTCTTTTTTTCTGCTAACTTTATGCTGACAATAGCTGATAAGTTATATATGTTGTCAACCGTGGAATAATTTCTGCGAAAACCTGCTTGATACTCATTAAGTATTTGTTTAAGTTCTACCCAATTTAACAATCGATCATGTAAAATGCCCATCATTATTTTAACAGCACAGTTTATAAATGAGTTGCCTCTATAGTTTGCAGGTTGACTTGGATCCCCCTTTTTGTAGATAGGAAAGACAATAGTTTTTGTGAAAGAGCTATCTATCTGGTTACTAGTGAAAGCATTATTGTATACTAGGGTGACCGTTATTTTTTTTTTTCGTATTTTCACTTGGGAAACCCCTTAGATTGATTCGAAATTAGAAAAAAACAATATATATTAAATTTTAGATCGTTTGCATAGTTATTAGGCGTGCCTTGAGCCCACAAAGTTAGCTAAAAATGCTATTTTTCTCACTATGGGTGGCTTTAAGTGTTCATAACTTCAGTAATATTTATTTTAGAGAAAAACCTTATTCACAAATATTCTAGGGCTATATCTTATGAACAATGTTGCTCTATATAAGTTTTCTTTAACATTAATATATAATCCAGAAAAAACCAAATTAAAAAATAACACCGAAATTTTCACATATCTTCGCATTCTTTGCCTGGTGATTACACTACGTGACAAATTTTCAACAAAGTCGTGACCAAATGAATCTGGCAACTAATCTTTATGTAAAACTTTCCCGTGAATCCGAATATGAAGTCAGAATTGTCAAAAGTGGAACAGTTTTTGAGATATTCCAAAATAACCGTTATTTGTGTTTTTAAAAAAGATGATGTGACTGAAATGCAATATCTTTAAAAATTTTAAACGGACTATGCATTTCTTTCTTTTTATTGAGAGGTAATAAAATTTATAAATAACCATGAGTCGTTTGTGAAGATGAGTCATTAAATGACAGAGTTATGGTGGACAAAAGTACATAGAGTCGCAATCCTATTTGGAAATTACAAATATGACAGAATTAAGTTATATATTCAAAGCTAGATGTGATTAATTGAGTTGAATGGTACAAGGTTTCAGCAAAACAGACCCCGTATATGCTGGTTATGTTATCTAAACGAAACCGAAAACATTCTGCATTTTATAGCCAAATGCCCTATAGTAGGACAAATAAGATTCCAAAACTTTAAAAAAACTATCGTAACAGAAAATGAGTTGATTAATATTCTTAATGGTAAAGACAATTTTAAATATTTATCCCGCTGTATTATAAATGCGATAGGCTACAGGAAAATATTACTAACTGAATTTAATTATTAATTTTTATGTTACATAAAACAATATTTGTAATATATATAACAACCTTTTCCGACAGACGACGTCATGTCATAGTCGTATGTTCAATTTTGATTACTTAAAATGAATTCAAAATAAAGACCAATTAACTAACTAACTAACTAACTAGTGGACAAAACTTCAAACTTCATTAAAATTTTATGATTTTGTTAAATTTTGCTCTTTTCAAGTTATTGTTTTTTAAACCAAAAAATAAAATTTTTTTAAAATTCGAAAATTTGTGTCCAATAGGATCCAGATCGGTGCAAAAATTACAAGGTTACAGAAGATTAATTGAATTAACCCACTTTACGATTTGTATCAAACCAAAGAAAAACACAACAAATACATATACAAAACTAAATTTTTAGTAAAATAAATACATATTAAAAATAGCTTAAAGCTATTGAACTAAATCTTCTGTAGCTTTGTCATTTTTGTACCAATCTATGTCTTGTTGGGAGAAAAATGTTTATATTAAAATAATCTAATGTCGCATGCAATAAAACATTAAGATTTTTAAATCATTAGATTAAAAAGAAAAACTTGAAAAGAGCAAAATTGAACAGAATCATAAAATTTTCAATGAAGCTTGAACTTTTGTCCCCTGTAACTCTATCATTTCTTGACCAAACTTCTCTAGCAACCCATTCTTATTTTAGTAATTTTATAACCTCTCAATAAAAAGAAAGAAATACATAGTCCGTTTAAAATTTTTAAAGATATTTACATTTCAGTCACATCATCTTTTTTAAAAACACAAATAACGGTTATTTTGGAATATCTCAAAAACTGTTCCACTTTTGACAATTCTGACTTCATATTCGGATTCAGGGGAAAGTTTTACATAAAGATTTGTTGCCAGATTCATTTGGTCACGACTTTTTTTGAAAATTTGTCACGTAGTGTAATCACCAGGCAAAGAATGCGAAGATATGTGAAAATTTCGGTGTTATTTTTTAATTTGGTTTTTTCGGGTTTATATATTAATGTTAAAGAAAACTTATATAGAGCAACATTGTTCATAAGATATAGCCCTAGAATATTTGTGAATAAGGTTTTTCTCTAAAATAAATATTACTGAAGTTATGAACACTTAAAGCCACCCATAGTGAGAAAAATAGCATTTTTAGCAAACTTTGTGGGCTCAAGGCACGCCTAATAACTATGCAAACGATCTAAAATTTTATATATATTGTTTTTTTCTAATTTGGAATCAATCTAAGGGGTTTCCCAAGTGAAAAAACGAAAAAAAAAATTGTCCATATAACTTGCGGTCACACTATTGTATACTGATACCATTTTTGTGTAGAACTCGTCTGTGGCATTTATAAAAAATTCATAAGGAACTCTGTCTTCGCCTGGTGCTTTGTTCAGCTTTACCTTATTTAGCATGGCTTTAATTTCGTTTATAGTTATAGGACTATCTAGCAAAATATCTTCTTTAAATATTGGGGCATAGTGTATGTGTACTTCAGCTTGTACGGGGTTTAGTAAATTTTCAAAATACTGTTTAAAAGTAGATACTGAGACGTTATAACCAATTTGATATTGACGATTCCGTATTTCGTTAACCAATTTCCACCATTGCCGGCTATCATTAACACTGTTGATCCTTATTGCAAGTTGTTGATAGTACTCAGTCTTACATAAATTACAAATGATTTTATATTTTTTCTGTGCTTCAATATAACTTCCTTTAAGAACAGGGCTTTTAGTATTTCTATATTGCTGTAGCAATTCAAAGCTTTTTTGTCTTGCTTTATTGCATTTGTTATTGTACCATTTGTTTTTTGGGTCGAATGACATTTTCTTTAATGCTGTATTGGATGTGGATTTCTTTATGTGTTTGTTATAGGTTCTAAGTTTTTATTTAGATTTATTTGATATTGGCCTTTCTCCCAACTTTTCCAGCGTAATTTCGGCAGTAAATGTAGCTTTCTTACTATTTCGTTTGTGTTTTTAATTTTTAGTTTTAACATAATGGGCAAGTGGCCCGACCATACCTTGTCTTCGATTGTAAATTTATCAATATACTGTAAAAATTCCTGTGATGAGGCACATATATCATTTACAGATTCTCCTGCATTACTGATGTAGGTTAACTGCCCTTCTTCATCACCTCTTGTTCTACCATTCAAAATTAATAAATTCTTTTCTGTACAAAACTCTACCAGCTGCCGACCTTTTCTATTTACAGTTTTGTCTTTCGATTTTCTTGTTTCATACCCAGCACAAAAAGCGTCTTTGTAGATGTCAATCATTTCCTGATTAATTTCTCCAATTCTGACATTCAAGTCGCCTATAATGATTGGGTTTATAATGTTTTTATTCTCGAATATATCATTTATATTTTTAAAGTCAGAATCCCAACTGGCCGGTCTCAGATATATAGGAACAATTGTAAAGGAAGTTGCTTTTGCATAAAATTTTTGCAGGATAACATCTGAGTCTATAGTTCTTTCACAAGTAATACCTAATTCTGCAAGTTTTGTACTTATACCACAAACACAACCACCTATTGCTCTTCCAAATCTATGGTTTCTTTTCGCCGCTTCAAAATAAAGATCGAACCCTGCAAAATATTTTCGAACTCTCTCTATTTTTTCTTCTTCAACATGTGTTTCAAGCAATATAAAGATCTCAGAGTTTTTTATATAGGTAAACAAAGACGGGTACGTATATTTATTTTCAAGACCATTTATGTTATACGATAATATTCTTAAATCTAATGTATTGTTTTCATATATAATTGATTCATTTTGTTTTTCTTTATAGCTACAGATGTTTGATTTCGTTTGACAGACATGCTTTAGTTTTTTGTATTTGAATCATGCATAATATAATCGTAGTCTAAATTTAGAGTATTTATTTGTTCCCCAGAGATTTTCAACAATTCAGTTTTACCATCAATGTTACCAGAGACTAATTTGTTTTCTTTATTCCATTTAAACCATTGATCTTTAACTTTCAACCTATCTTCTCTAACAATCACTTTATGCTCTTTGCTTATTTCCTGTAGTTTTCTCTTCAATATCAAGGAAGCTTTCTTGTGTACCTGTTTATTCGGCATCATATCCCGCTCGACAGAAATAGATGAACCTGCAAGTTTTCGAGTGTTTAGGAATACCTCATCTAAAGATTTAGCCGATTCCAGTTCTACTATCACCGCCATCTTTCCATTACGGTCAAAAATTTTCCGAACACTAATTATACAGGCATTAACTTGGAGTTGTTCCTTAAACATACGTTCTACCTCTTCTCTTGGGCTTTTTGCTGCTTTAAGGCCTTTGATAAAAAGTTTGTTAGGTCTAACTTGGTTTTCAAGCCAGACAATGTCCTTTTTATTATCTTCATTTTCTTTTTTTACTCTGACCAATTCCTCTCTTAGTTGTTGATTTTCGATTTTTAGTGCATTAACTTCCGTATTAACAGTACCAATTTGCGTTTTTATTTCCTCCAAATCGGCTTTGGTTGGCAGAGTTTTAAGCTTTTCATCAAGGTTTGTATTGATTGTGTCTCTTATTAACTGTACAAGATCATTTGTTTCCATTTTACGTTGTATTACTTCCTGGCTTTCAGGTGAAGTTTCAATTATTTTCCGCTTGTAATTGTAGGGGTTCTTTGCATAATTTATGTAAAAATATTTGACGGTTTTAAAACATTAACCGTTGATAAATAATTTCATATAAAAAATAAAATCTACTACATAAAATTTGTTCAGTGTACTTTTATTGCTTGTTATGGCAACTCCTTTTCTGTTTTGTTACCGATAACTTTCGTTAAAATTATCGATCGATTGCTACCTCTATGTTTGAAGAACAAGGCCAGCTGATGTAGTTGTTTTTTGTTTTATTTGTGTTGGTAAAAACAATAACTTCCAGTGACTTTGCTACTTGCATCAAAAAATATTTAAAAAAAAAAAAAGAAAGATTCCGCTCACCACAGCTTTAAGTTTTGGAAAACGATCCCTCACAGCACGGCAGACAGGCAGACCAGTGATCCACCAACAGGTTGGTAATTAAGACGATGTATTTTCCTTACTTTCTCTACCTCACACGGGAGCCTTCACAAAACACGTCCAATACTTTTCACAAAACACGAAATATAGGCTGATATTTGCGCCTTTAATTTTTCAACTGAATTAGAATTAGACGCCGTTGTTTTTTAATAATTTAAAAACAATTGTTTTTAATTTTGGGATACTCAAATGGAACAGTAATCTTTCGTTTAAGATAAAAAAAATGATCAGTACACTGAAAAAAAAAACTTGCTGCCAGAATTATATGAAAATTAAAAATCCTAACTTTATATTTCAAATGGCACAAAAATGACTAAAGACTTTTATGCGAACAGACTGATTCTGGTTTGAAAAGTTTAAGGTGTAACCTTAACGTACCAGCTTGAAACCCAAAGGCTTTTAATGCCGCGGCCATTAACTAATGATGTCATGTGTACTTTTTAATGTAAATATTTCGTTCATCCGATGATTTTTTCCGCCAGCTAGCAGTTGTCCATTAGAATTGCTACGATGTCATTATCAATATTGTCTTCCGGAGGACCTATATGTATGTACAAATATTTAATAAATACACAGGTGCCACAATGGACCATAATGAAATATTATAAATATGTAGCAATTGGTGCTAATACTGTACCTGCAGCTAACTTTTGCACTTAAATTGGCAGCAAAAAAACATCTTCGGTAGTAATATTTCATCTTTAGTAGTAGTCGTACTTGAAAATTGTTTAAAATTGGATTCATTTGAGTTATATTTTAATTTACATATACTTTCATTGTTTTTTTTTTTGATTCCTCACAACACTGGGAAGTGCTATTTGAGAAAAGCGAATGGTAAACCTTTAAGTGCACAGTTAAGGCTCTGATTGCACATAACTTTCTCACATATAAAACACTTTATTCTCATAAATTTTTTAAAATTGTTACATATGTTATTTTATTTTTTTTTTAATGTTGTTTTACTTATTATTTTTTCCTCACTTTTACAAAAGCTAGTTTTATTAAGTAATCCCACTTTTTATTTTCTTTTCCCAAAACTTTAAAAAATTCTTCAGTTCTACATGCCTTTATTCATATTAACTATATCAAATTAGTTGCTTTGAAGATTTTTCTTCAAGTTTACTACAGCAATTAAGTTAATTTGCTAAATTTCTTCAACTCTACCGGCCTTTGGTCAAGTTGAAAAATGTCAGTCGAACAATTTAGTTAAATTTTACGAAATTTCTTTAATTTTACTGGCCTTTTTTGAATTATTTTTGCCATTAGACAGTTTGAAGAATTTTCGTCATAGTTACTAAAATAAATTACGTTACCAAAAAATTAACGAAATTTTATTAAACTCAACACCATAAATTTTTATCATTATTCTTCTTCTTCATAACGATAGAAAAAATTACGAAACATTTTCCAATAAACGAAAATTTTATTCAAATTTACTTCCATTAGGCTTGTAAACTTAACTAATATTTTGCGTTTTTCGTTAACGTTGCTTTACTACCGCTTTTATTAAATTTGTGTTGTTCTAGTAGAATTTTCAAATAAACTTTTTTACTAAAATATATTTTTTGCTAAAAAAAATTATGTATTTTTGAAGAAAATTTGTCAATGTGGATAAAGGTTTTCTAAATTTTTTCGTATTTTTCGTATTGCGGTATTTTTCCTGTGTATGTGTTTTTCACTGTATACTTCTTTTTTAGCCGTCATCTAGAGTCAAAGGCTGATTTAATCAAAATGAGTTATATCTTGTTTAAAAGGCAACTTAACTACACGTCAAACAGTGGCTTTGATGGGATAAAAAATTCCTAAGTTGTAGTGGACCAAAACTAATATCTTATGAAAATATTAACGTTTTTCACCAATTACTGTCATTTCGGAAGATGTTATGTGCCACAATTTATAACAAAATCCACAATGGCGCTCGGGCGCCATTTGTAACGTGGTTTTCTCTACGGCTGAGGTAGCTTAGGGTATACTTACGAATACTGTTATTCTTTATTGTATTTCTTAATATTAATACAAATTTAATACATTAGTTCAGGTAAGCTATAGGAGCATTCGACTAATACACGAGCTCATCTCGTCGGGAGGTTGAATGTTCGGCGGTAGTTAAATTCGGAAGTTGCTGCGTGCACAATGGCTTAATTATATTCGGGAATTCAGGAATGATGTCTAGTTTCTAGTTTCTACGATAGTACACAAATTATTCAACTCTACTGGTGCAGCTGACCGAGGTAACAGATGAACTAAATCACTGTAAGAACAGATGAACTGAATCACTGTAGGAACAGATAAACTGAATCATGAAATATGAAACAAATGAATTTAAAAATCTTTCAAATAAAATATGTATGTATGTAAAATTGAATTTAAAATCTGAAAATTTGATGAATTTAAAATATTGAATTTAAAAGGAAAATCTAGTATTATGCTAATAAAGTAAATTTAATATTTGAATTTAATTCGAATTGTTACGTTAAAGCGTAGGGGTTGTAAATCCTAAATATATGCAAATTGTGTTCTAGTTTTAAGTAAATCTGTCTTATACTTATCTGTATGTATGATATGTAAATGAATTGGTAACTTCTTAGTACTTACGGAACTATTCCAAACCTCTTCGGCTATCTGCCAACCGAAGACAGGTTAATATTTTAAAATAAAATTATGTATTGTTTACTTATTCCTTAGCAACAGAAGCAACCAGTCGTAGTTGAGAAATTTTCAATCTAATTAACTTAACCTAAAGTGTAACTTACTTAACCTAAATATAATTAACTTAAAGTCTAAAAAAATCCAAATAAAAGTTGCAATACCTACCTTCATACCCTAAACTCACCAAAGCGTTGTTATCATTTACTCTTATTGGAACAACACCCAAACCCAAATCTTCAACCAAAAGTTGTACTTGGAAAATAAATAAATAAGTTTCTCCTTGTTTCTTTCCTTAGTATATTAGAATTTAATATATGTATTTACCTATTTTTTAAAGTATAGTTACTACGATTTCATCGTTACTGAAGTGAAGTTTTATGAAACGCGGGTCCAAAATAGTTGCTATACACAATATAGAATTTTTTTCGACATTTTTGAATTTAACTTGAAGATTGAAAATGAGCTTTCTTCTTAATTCAAATGCAGCTGAATCAATCGGCAGAAAATGTTCAATACTCTAAAAAATATATATTTGTACACATGTATATGTTTTTAAGATTTCAAGATAAATACTTACTTTGTTAAGCATCTTTATAAGGCGTTTTACTTTGCTCACCATTATATGTTTTTGCGAACAAAGCTCTTGAGTTACAAAAAAAATGGGTTTAGTAGTTTTTTGCACCTCTATCAAACTGTTTATTTCCTCCGATGTTAAATCTTTAGGTGGTTTTTGTTTGGATGATTTTTCTGTTGAAATTTTTCTTAGAGCGCGGCTTACAAAATCATTTATTTCTAAATATCTTGATATCATTTCGTATAAAGAATTCCATCTAGTCCTTACTTCTTGGATAAGCCTTTTACCTTCATCGTTAGTTTCCCCTTTTTGAATTTCATTGAGGGCGGTACTAGCTGGTTCAGATCTTTTAAAAAACGAGACTATTTGTTTCAACTTTTTTATAACAACTTTTAATTCAGAGGATTCAGTTTCATCCTCAATATCATCATTAACTGAGTCTTTATCGACAGGTAGCTCTGCACCTGGTCTAACACTGTAGAAATCGATGGATCATGTAACAACAAGATTAAGCGTATGAGCGAAACATGGAATATGTGTTTGTGGGCCAAAAGCCTCTTTAATTGCTCCGACTGTGTTCGGACCATTATCGGTAACAATTGCTGCTATTTTGTTCCACGACTTGCAGTTTTCTTACAATGCTTCCTTTAAATTAGCAATTGTTTTTCGGTCTGTAATTTGGCTTGCTCCAATGTGGACGGATTCGATTTCAATGCCTTATTCAAGTTTAAATTCTTAAAAAATTTTACATATGTATGTATACAAATCTTACCATTCCCACAGATCAGTAGTAATTGTTATATTTGCAGCACTGCTCAATCTATTTAACATTTTTGATTTTAAAAAGGTATATTTGGAGTAAAAAAGCTTTTGTCGCGTTTGGAGATTTGGAGGTTTATATAATGGTTGAATAATTTTAATAAATTTTTGAAATCCCCGTTTATCTGGTGCACAGAATGGCATATCATAAACAGCAAAGCATCATTTAGTATGTTAGCTTTTTCTCCCTCGCCTAAATAAATTAAATATAAACCATTTATATGTATGTATATTAGAGTGGGTCAATTTAAAGGCATTAAGCAAAATTCACCAAGCGGTTGTCAAAATCGTAATCTACGACTAATTCTAAGAAGGTTTGCCAAAGAAACCATGAGTCTAAAATCAAAATCGCGCTTCCCATTTTTAAAGAGAAACTTTTCTTTTCGTTTATACTAAATAACAAAGAGGTAATGTTTGTTTGCAGGAGGTAATCTTCGTAACCGCTAAGCCGATCTTTATGAAACCTTTACAGTATATTATTGATGGTCTGGGAGGTGCTATAGGATATATATTTTTGACATTTTAAGTGGGCGGGGCACCTCCAATACAAAGACATTATAGATTTATGTTTATCTGAAGAACAACAAGAGCTAAAGTTTCCAAATTTGGTACGAATATCTTGGTTCAGTACACAACATCTGACAAAATCTTGGCGGGATTGGAAAAAATTTTGTGGTAACTCTAATATGATAGCGGATTTAGTTTTTAGATCATGTATGGATGAAAATAGGACTAAAAAAAAAAAAAAAAGAACCGATCCACGACTTTTTGGCGGCATATCTTTTTTTGCAAATTAAAAATAATTTAAGTCGTGGATCATATCTTTTTTTCTTTCTTTAGTCCTATTTTCATCCATACATGATCTAGAAACTAAATCCGCTATCATATTAGAGTTACCACAAAATTGCTTTTATATATATTCCAGAGGACCGTGTAAAATGCATCTAATTTGCAAAAATCTAAATTATTTAAATACAAAGATGATGTACTTGCCAAAAAAAAAAATTTTGCTACCCATATTGCCCTATATAGCACGAATTTCAAAAAGATTAAAATATGTTAATTTGGCATTTTTATTACAAACAACCCCGAACAAAAAATTCAAAAACCGTTTTTTTACAGAAAATCCTTAAAAAAGGATATGGATGATTGTCCTTGGACAAATTGTATATACAGTTGGACGCGCCTTAGAAAAACCTTTCTTAGGATGTCCAATTTGTATATGTTGGTAAGGAAACAGATTCTCAAATTAACAAAACATGCAAAAATAGATCCTTTTTCAAAATGGTCCAGCTCACGAGAGGTCAAAGCTGGAGCCGAAATATTTAAAATGTCATCTTAAAAAAGTCCAAGGTTAATTTTTAGGAGGTACATCGAGCACTTTTTTATGAGTCGCTCTTATGTACACATATTCATATATTTTTTAAAGTACTAAAAACAGGAATTCTATTTTATTTTTATTTTTTATAAGCAAGCAATGATACCCAGGTAGGTACATGAACTACCTCGGTATCATTGCTTGCTTCGTCGGATATTTCTAGAAGATCAGCCGCTTTATAAATTTGTTTTGATATACTTATTTTATGGCATTTTACAAGGTGTCCTGCTAGTGAAGATGTGCTTCCGCAATACACCAGTGGTTTTTTACAAATGGAGCACTGCGCACTTCTATCTTTTTCCACTTTTTTAAAATATGTAATGCCAAACTTGACTTGGAGGCATTATATATATTTACGTACGCAATTTTTTTCACAAACCATACATTATTCACTTTTTTAACACTTTTTACAAGTTTTTAAGTTGTTCCCGGTCAAATAAATAAATGAAAGCTTGCACTAACGCACAAACTTGTTTTTATAAGGTATTAAAATATGTCAAATCAAAAAGCATTGCATACATTAAGCGAAGTAAACCAAGGGTACTGCAAGGCGAATACGTAAAACTACAACTCTAGCTTACTTTAATCTGTATAAACACACGAATGTATACACAAATAAAATTTTTTTATCATCTGTTGAATAAAGATTAATATTTAGAATTACCTAAATTTGAATAATTATAAAAAAATCGATTTTAAAAGCCCAAAAATCGATTTCAGTATAAAATCGCCAACGTAAATTCCATTTTCGATTGGAATCGAAATCGATTAACCATTCCCTAGTGTGCAGCTAACTTTGATGTTTTATATGAAAATATTTTAAAGCTGCCCAAAAGTATGAAAAATATGCAGGTATACAAAATGCACGTAAAGAAGGATTTTGAAGAATAATTCCAGAAAATATGTATTTTGGGCTGTTAAGTCAAAGTGCGGCTAACTTAAATTTTTTGTATGAAAATAATTTTAAAATGCCAAACATTTTGTGCATTTATCTTAAATGTGCAGGTATTTGCCAGTATTTGAAATTTTTCGAGGTTCGCACGTTTACAAAAAATTAAGAAGCAACCGTTCTAAACAAAATTGTAGAGCATTCTTAAATCATATTTTGCGGTTTAAGGGTCTAATTGGCAATTTTCTTCAGCAACAGAAAGATAACTGTAAATTTTCGGACAGGCCAAAAATGAAGAACAACTATTGTTTTCGAGGCCGCAAAGAAACATTTTCAACAATAAAAAAGTAATCCTTCGCGAAAAGTCGATTTTGATATATGTACCTGTATGCTAACTAAATATAATATTGCTTATCTGTATATGAGGCAATTCAAGTCAAATCGGACAGTTTGGAGACATTTTTTTTAATTCCTTTATTTTTATTACTGTGTTAGTGTTCCTTCTTCAGAACATTTCAGCAAGTTTTCAGATTTTTTTGGCTTATGGTTACAGAGATATCGAATATTAAAAAAATCGCGTTATAACAAAACTATGTTCAAATAAATACTCATAACTTTTTCAATATTAGTCCAAATAGAATAATTTCTTTTTTATGTTTTTATCCTTTTTTTTGTCTATTATCCAATAAAAAGTACAAAAAAAATTGCACAGTGGGCTCGGATGCGATTTTCCGGATTCAATATTAAAAAATAAATTTTTTTCACTGTTTGTACTCTTTGATTTCTTGAATTTTTTTGTTTTATACTATGCTTTTTCCACAGATTTTAAGACCCATTTGGTTGTGGGATTGAAAAAAATACTAATTTTTCTGATTTTTGAAATTAGTTAAAAAAAATGTTCGGTATAAACCACTGTGCAAAAATTGTCTAGTATTTCGCAGGATATATTTTCACTCAATTCATGTTATTTGCATTAGCTGTGTCTAAATAGTCATAAAATAACTAAGAATTATTGCAATACTGGTTTTTACTTTTATCTAAGCAAAATATATTCCTTCACCCTTTTCGTGCTCACATAATTTTATTTAATGATAGGTGCTTGATTAGCAGTATTAACTTATAACGAAACATTACCTCTTGTGAAATATAGTGATTGTTTCAAACAAATTTTGTGTCCTTTTCCATCATCAGATTGTTATTTTTGAAAATGTTAAGATTGCAGCAAATTCAAAAATTTTGTAAATCAATTCCGTGAACGCAAACACTTCATTCAATAGTTCCTTCTAATTGCTTAAAATTTTTTTCTTCAAATGATGAAGTTTTTTTCTTAAATTTAAAAAAAAAATTAATTAGTATTGTGGTTATTTTGTTGAACTGTTTATGGTTTTTAATCCAAATTTTGATATTTTAATTAGGCTTAAGTTCATTAAATTTAATTTTCATTAAATTATTTTTATGAAGAAGGGAATTTTACAACACGAACTTAATTAAAATTTTTTGTTGATAATTTTTCATTCTTGACTTAAATAAAATAATAATTATTGTTTTTTTAATAAACAAAAAAATGTTGCACAGGTGTTTATGTCGAAAAAATTTTTTTTAACCAATTTCAAAAAATCAGGAAAAATAGTAGTTATTTGAATCCCACAACCAAATGGGTCCTAAAACTTGTGGAAAAAAGCATAGTATGTATAATACAAAAAAATTCAAGAAAATCAAAGAGTACAACCAGTGAAACAAATTTATTTTAAATATTGAATCCGGAAAATTGCATCCAAGCCCACTGTGCAAATTTTTTTTCTTTTTATTGGATAGTAGGCAAAAAAAGAATAAATTATTCTATTTTGACTTATATTGAAAAAGTTTTGAGTATTTATTGAAAATAGTTTTGTTATAACGCGGTTTTGTTAATATTCGATATCTCTGTAACCATAAGCCAAAAAAAATCTGAAAACTTGCTGAAATGTACTGTTGAGAAGGAAAATCAACACAAAAAAAATATATAAATAAAAATTTTTTTTAATATTTAATTAGGCTTAAGTTCATTAAATTTAATTTTCATTAAATTATTTTTATGAAGAAGGGAATTTTACAACATGAAAATTAATTAAAATTGTTCTTGATAATCTTTCATTCTTGACCGTGGCCGGGGCTCGAACCCAGGCCGGCAGGTTACCATGACATGTTTCGATCGCAACCACTCGATCTCCTCAGATGGATTTGCCGTTTTACACTCGCAGCCATCGACGGCTGCTGACGTCAATAGTCAAACATCAATCCTTAAACCAAATTGTATTTTAACCTTTGGTAGATCGAAGTTTGCTTTTTTGAATGATTATCTATTTTAATTGATTTTACATGTTTTTTCTTTACTTCTGTTTTTTCGTACTTTTGTCAAGAATTCTTCTTGAAGTCCAAAGTACATTTTTTGTTTTTTCCTTTTGTCTTTCTTTTTCTTGTTGACCTTTTTCAGCACAACTTGAAGGACAAATGAACACATAGAGCTCGTGCCTTAGCTTTAACAATAATTAGTATTGTGGTTATTTTGCTGAACTATTATTATTATTATTATTTATTAATAGATTAAATATGTTGTATATACAAATTTACAAAAAATTCATTTAATATATTTATCTATATTGGGCTGAACGTTTTCGTTGTAAGCCCGATTGGCATTGTAATATTGTATTTATATAATTCATTGGTATTTACAAGCTTATATTTATATTTAAAAATCAAAAATCAAATTCATTTGTTAGCAGTTTTCTATATTTTAAACATACTTGAATGTATTTGTATAAAGCAACATAATTGTGACCATTCAAAATATTAAGTACTTCGCTTATATTAAGTTGTATTTTTCCAAAGAGATTTCTCCTATATACATTAAAAATTGGACAAACTCCAACAAAATCTAAAGTATTCTCAGGTTCATCAAGGTTGCATATTGTACATGTGGTAACAGTGTTATTTCGGAAACTTCTGGCATTTAAATTGAGCAATCCACCTCTTGCTTTAATTATCAAACTAATAATATAGGGCGATAAATTTGTCGTGAGTGCTGGCACGACATCAAAACTTAGTTGCGAGTATAGATCGTGATGCTGGGAGTTGACTGCACTTCTTAAGTTATCTTCACGTTCTTTAGTTTGCAGTAATTTTAAAATGGGTTTCCAATACGTACATAAAGGTCTGTTAGAATTAGCTGGGGTAAATTGTAGATTTTGACATAGATTTAACCATTCTCTTGCCCAGCACACATTTCGAGATATAATACACTCTGCTAAAATACGTGGAAGTCGTCGTTGACTTAAATTTAAAACTTTATTTATATAATTAAAGTGCAGTTTCAAAGTCGAAATATAAAGTGAGTCAAGGTTAGTTTCCAAATGTAGCATGTAATTGGGTGTTGTGGGGGGCAGGTACAACATTTTTTTAATAAAAAATCGAAACAGCTTCTCAACAACATCGTGTTTTTCATATCCCCATATTTGAGCCGCGTATAACAAAATAGATCTACAGGCTGCGTTAAATATTTTTAGCTTATTTTTGATCGATATTTGTGGGTTTGTTATATATTTTGACCAAGTGGAATTTATTGCCAGCTTTGATGTCGTTAATTTGTTACTTAAATGTGTTTTAAAGGACAGGTTATATGTGATGGTTATCCCAAGATATTTGTAGCTGTTCACTATTTCTATATTTTCTGTACCATATTGCCAATTCAAGTTCGCAGACATACGTGATCCTGCGCGAAATACTAATATTTTAGACTTATCTAAATTAACTTTTAAACACCACTTAGTACAATATGAATGCAAGGCATTAATCATGTTTTGCAATTCAGTAGGTGATTCCGACAAAATAACTATATCATCCGCATAAAGCAAAAGTTTAATATTATTGTCTGCAACGTTAACAGCACCTGGCAACACATCAATAAGGTCATTAATATATAATGAAAACAATAGTGGGCTTAAAATGCAACCTTGTTTTACACCAAGTTCCACAGTAAATGAATTCGAGAGGGAATTGCCGTCCCATATTTGACTTTTAGTGTTCTCATACGATTTCTGCAATATTCTTATTATCTTAGATGACATACCAAGACATGATAATTTGTAAAACAGGCTATTTCTGGGTATCGCATCGAAAGCACACGAGAAATCGACAAAAAAAGCATACGTTCTTTTACCATTCAATTTATTCAAGTTTACTATGCTTATCAAATTAAAAATATTATCAACGGTTGAATAATGTTTTCTAAACCCGGCTTGATACTCGCTCAATACATTGTTGCTTTCTGTCCATTCTGTTATTCTATTTAGCAAAATTGTATTAAAAATTTTGCACAAAGTGTTGATCAAGGATAAACCACGATAATTCGTTGGCAAGTTTGGATCGCCTTTTTTAAAGAGTGGAACTATAATTGAATTTCTGAAGCTAGATGGTATTGTTTCTTGTAAAAATATTTTGTTGAATATTGTTAATAACTCAGTTAAGAAGCATGCGGGGGCATATTTGTAGAACTCATAGCTAACACCATCTTGTCCTGGAGCTTTGTTTTGTTTAAGGGATTTAATAACTGTATACAATTCACAGAATTCAATGGGCGAGTCTAGCAGAGCATCGGTAAAATACGGCATGGACCAGCTCATTGCATGTAAAGTTTCATTATTTTGTAGTAAAGTACTGAAGTGAGAATAAAAATCATTTGTATTCAAAATTCCTTTAACAATGTATCTAGATGGTATCAATGATTTAGACAGCTTCCACCATTCGCTAGAACATCTAACTGTATTTAGTAGCTCAAGGTTCTTGCTGTATAATTCTAATTTCTTTGTATTACAGAGTCGCAAGTATTTATGTCTAGCTGCAATATAACGACGTCTATTTCCAGTGGTGTAAGTCATTCTATAGACTTTCAGCTTCTCTAGCATACATTTACGGGAACGCCAACACGCCCAATCAAACCATTTTTGCTTAGGCTCGAATATACTTCTATTGCTAGGTTTTACGTTTGCCAGTTTAATTTTTCTCGTTACTGCTAGTACTAATTCGTCTACCGTGACCTCCGTATGTAGGTTAATCTGAGTAGATAGTGCCCTAAGGTTTTCTGCATATTTTAGTGAGTGTTTATTATGCCAACGTAGTTTTTGTAGCGACCGTTCATCACTTCTACCATAGTTATTGTTTGTGGATCTAATTTGAAGGCACAGTGGCATATGGTCAGAGTAAGGCTTTGATGCTACAGAGAAATTATCAACGAATTGTAGTAAGCTGTGAGAACAAATACAATAGTCAATTAAAGAATTACCCATTGCACCACAAAAGGTCAATTCACCCAATGCATCATTCACCGTTCTTCCATTAAGCACAATACCACCAACATTTTCAACGACTTCTAATAGTTTTCTACCTTGAGTATTGTAAATATTATCCTTTGAGCATCTAAATTTACGGATATGTGGCAAACCCTCTAGTAAATTTGTATCCAAGACCTGCTCATTTGCAATTCTAGCATCAGATCACCAACTATACAGAAGTTTGTAGGATTAAAATCCTGTAAAAATTCTTCAAAGCTTTCCATATCAGAATTCCAATTGGTACAATTCAAATATTTGGGTATGAAGTAGAAAAGAGTTCCATCTAATTTAGCAACCATAACAGTGTTATTGTATATATTTATATATTTGAATTCATATATTTTCTGTAGAGTTTTCCGAAAACCAAATAAACATCCACCACTTGCACGACCAACTGCTTGAATTCTCTTCGCTTCAATCCAGTGTAAAGTAAAATTTTGAAAGTAAGACGAAAAAATATATTGTTTGCTAGCTATTACGTGAGTTTCAAATAAGAAAAATACATCAAATTTATTAACATATGATATGAACGTGCCAAAGTTTATTGCCCTTGATAAATTAGCTACATTATAGGATAATAATTTAAATAAGTTAAATTGCTATTGAGGTGATAATTCCGTTGTAGTAGTTCTATTGTTATGCGCTTCTCTAACACATATGTCCATTGGGTAATTACATTGTGCCAATAAACCATTTAAAAACTGTGCATCCATCTCAGAATTTGCCAAAACATTGCCTTTTGACCATATATATTTCATGTTATTTAAGTATATACAAAATTCACCAAGCCTTACTTTGACGTTTGAATTGCTTCTCGAATTTTTTTTACTAATTTGCCGTAGATTATAACGAACATTTTGCTCTTCTTCTGTGTAATCTTTTTGTATATATACAGATCGACCCTTTAATTTATTTTTAGCAGAAGTAACGTTATATGCCTGCGTACTCGACTCTAACGTGAAACATACCGTTTTACCTGATGAAATCATACGAGTTGAAATAATGTTTACATTCGTTTTTAAAACTTCTGTGCATAACTTAACAAATTCCGACTTTGCTCCATTCACATTACTATTACTAAGTCCGGAAACAACCACATTTGATGACCTTGATTTGCGATCAATAAACTCAAGCCTTGATGATACTTTTTTCAGATCGTTCTTCAGTTGCATATTTTCCTTTTTCAGTTCATCTATTTCCGCTTTAAGGTCTATTAAATCAGCCTTTCTTGTGACATCTTTCAATTTGTCGTCCAACAGAGCGCATAACTTTTCAAGAATGAAAGATTATCAAGAACAATTTTAATTAATTTTCATGTTGTAAAATTCCTTTCTTCATAAAAATAATTTAATGAAAATTAAATTTAATGAACTTAAGCCTAATTAAATATTAAAAAAAAATTTGGATTAAAAACCATAAATAGTTCAACAAAATAACCACAATACTAATTATAAATAAAAATATTTTTCTCCAAACTGTCCGATTTTACTTGGATTGCCCCATATATGAAAACGTTTGGGCCGTGTATGTGCTCCTAAAACTCAAGCACCGCTGCACAATACTTTGAGGTGGCACAAAATTGTGCAAAAATAGAAGGAGTTGACCCAGACTAATAATATTTTGCATGGAGGTATATATGATAATAAACAAAATTTCAAGTCAAAGGAATCATGTACCTCCCATGTATCCTTTTTTTAAGAAATTTAATTCGGCAACACTTTTTATGTTGAATTGTCGAAAATTACCAAATCTATCTAAATATAATGTTAAAATTGTTGTGCTTGATTTTTTTATAAATTCTAGCAAGGATTTTTGTGTTTTAAAATATAATACAAGCAATTTAAATATTTCATAATTAAAATATTTCACACAAAAATATAAAAAACCAAGTACAATTTGATTTCCGGAAAAAGCACAAAAAAAAAAACACTTTAACTCAAAATGTGGTAAATTTTTTTTTTGTTTAAATCAATAGTAAGGGAAACGGAGCACATATTCTTTAAAAAAACGGTGCACTCAGTTTTTTTTTTTTTTTATTTACGGTAAATATTGACGATTTTCTTATTTTTTGCAAAAACAACCTGCATTTTTTTACGTCTATATAATAATGTATAATAACGGTAGAGATTTTCCTGAAGTTAATTTCTTTAGAACGTTAATTTTGAAACACAGTACAAAGAAAATAGTATAATTTTATTGTACAGAAAAATATTAATAGCTTTTAGTCTAAAGTATTAAATTATAAAAAATAATAAATGCGTTTTGGGCCTCTGGAACAAAGTTCTGTGCGCTGGACCGATTGACACTAAACTTGGACCATAAATTGGTTTAGTCCGGAGCCAGGTTTCGCTTAAGTTTAAGTATCCTGATAAAGTTTTGACCAGGTAAATAGTGTTGGGGTCAAGTTATTAAAAAAAATTCTCCAGTACTTAATATATACGAATTTCGCCCTACACGACGAATTTTTTAGTTAATATTCGCTGAGTAAATTCGTCGTATGAAACACAATAACGAAGAATAACTTACAGCTTTACTAATTAAGAAAGTTGTTTGCTGTTTGTGCAAAGAGAGAGAAATAGTGTGACCATATTAAAAAAAATGTAATTAAAAAACACAAACATAAACAAAAACACAATTAAAAACTATTCTTATAGTTTTTTACTTTGCATATTTATTTTAAATGCGATAAAATAATAAAAAACAATTATTAAAGTAAAAAAGTAACTTAATATACTAAAATACTTGAAAATTAAAATCAAACATGGTCACCTGGTACTGATTTGTTCGTCGTTCGCCGGCGTATGAAATAGAAATAAATCTATTGCAAAGTCGCCGCGTATGACGAATTTCGGCCGACGCCATGATTGTGTGTTTTTTCATATATGTATTTTATTTTTGGCGACGAATATTCGCGGCCAAAAATTCGTCGTTCGTCCCAGTTGTGTTCCTAGCATAAGGTTCTCAAAAGGTAATCTCTTAAATTTCATTACGTTGTCGGTGCACTGCATATAATAAGAGAGTTGATTCCAGAGAATAAAATTAAAAATGGATAATCAATTATAGTAACTTTTAGTCAAAATAAAATTATCAAAAAAAAAAATTCATTTCGTTTTCACAACACAAGTGATTGAACGCGTAGTAAAATTTATATGAAAAGCACTTTTTGAGTGTTTTCCATATAAATTCTACTACACGTTCAATTACTTGTGTTATAAAAACAGCACATTAGTCTTATAAAAATATCAAAACCTTCAATTATATCTAATAATTTTTGAAGATATTAGATCAGAGAAAGGATTTTCGCTACTTTTTTCCTTTAAAGAAATCATAAATAAGTTATTGATGTCATTTGTTGTAATATTAAAAATAATATCTCCGTCCTTGCAAATATGTATATACTTAAACAAAAGGAAATAAAGATGATATTATAAATTGAAAAATAAAAAAATGTTTGTTGATATCTAACCATAGTGATTGTTGTGCGTTAGAGTGTTGGCAAAAACCATTGAACCATGGCCTTTTTCCAAGCGTATAAATTTACTTTTTCTGCTGAGTGCGAACAAAAGTTTTGTTATATTTTAATTTACAGCAATATTTTATATAACTCTTACGTATGTTTATACAGTGGGCAGAAAAATTTATTACAGCGCTTTCTATCGAAAATGTATCCAAAAAAGCTTCGCCTCGCAGCTGCTATATAAAGTTGAAATTTATTTAATTTCTATTGTTGTAATATAAACAACCCAGCAAAAACTTTACTTACAATCCTACTCTTAAGGACTTCCTGAATTCATTACTTTGTAGCTTTATTCGAGACTTTTTGGATTATTGGTAATATATTGAAAAATAACTTTATTATTATATCTTAAATAAGTCATAATTATACATTATACAAAAATTTAATATAATGATTTAAATAATTTAGTATTGTACAATTTTAAATACCCAATAAAAAATGCAGCTTCAAACGAAGCAGGTTTGTAAGGGATAAATGTAAGAGCTTCGCTTACCAAACGCACGAATTTTATATGGGGAGTTCCCACTTTGAACCAATACATTTTTGACACAAAAAGCGCTTTATTCAACGCATATAAAAACTGGTGAACGTATCTGTCAGGTTTGCACACTGAATGTTTTTTTACAGTTTTTTTTTTTTGTATTATCCCTTAAAAACCTGCTTCGAGTAAGGGAATGCCGTGGCACTTAAGATGTTATTTTTTTTATAAAACTTGTGAAGAGTTCCTTCACTTACTTTACTGCGTCTCTGTATATGTGTTATTGCGTAGCGCATAATTGTGCGCGTTAATTTTTTAAATGTACCATTAGTGCTTCGCAAAATGTTAAAAATTTTTTTTGGGTAATTATTTCAATCAATTCGAAGTATATTCCCTTAATATTTGTTAGACATTCGGTAACACCATATAATTTTAACAATAATTTTTATGTGAAATCCATGGAAAATCCAAAAATCAATCAAATTTATGTAACTGTACATAGAAAAAAATAAAAATTGATTTCAATTAAAAAATGTGTGATATTAATTAAATTTGCACCAGTAAACAAATCAATAGTATCAATTAAACCAGTTAATAGTATTAATTAAACTTTTAATTCGCTTGATTAAAATTTTTCTCCGATTAACATAATTGCGGATATTGAACAATGTATCCAAGACATAGATGAAAATTCTGACAAGGAAAAGGATATTGCTAGAACTAAACTAGCAAATGGTATAAGTTCCTTTAAAAGGAAATTTAGAAATACACCTAAAGAAAAATTTATTTCAACAGTATTCGAAAAAACTAAACAATTTTTAAAAAAACATCAGGATTTGATAATAATAAAAGCAGATAAGGGTAACAAAACGGTAGCCATGTATAAACAAGAATATGAACAAAAGATTAAAAATATTTTAGAAGATAGAAACACTTACAGAACAATACGAACTGATCCGACCCATTAGCTTCAAAAACAAAACAACAACATCATTTCGGAGTTAGAAAAGAATGGACTCATTGATATATGGCAAAAGCGTAGACTTATTTGTCATGCGGCTACTGCACCCAGAATTTACGGGTTACCAAAAATCCATAAACCAGACGTTCCTCTTAGGCCAATTGTGTCGTCAGTACAAGTGCCATGTTATAGACTGTCCAAATATTTGGGAACAATTCTCAACAACATTATTTCTAGGGAATACAATATTAAAAATTCGATGGAATTAAAGAATCAATTGGTTAATATAAAACTTGAGACACAGGACATATTAGTTTCTTTTGATGTTATCTCACTATTTACAAATATACCTGTACACACAGCTATCAAAAATATTATGGAAAAATGGCCGACAATCCAACAGTTCACTAATATTCCAAGACCAAAGTTTTTAGAAATTTTGAAATTCTGTTTGACAGACAATAATTACTTTGTTTATGATAGAAAGGTAATAAATCAAATATTTGGAATGCCAATGGGCAATCCGCTCTCGCCAACAATAGCTGATATTGTTCTTGACAATTTGTTGGACGATGCAATATTAGAATTAAAAAACAAAAATATTAATATTAAATACATAGCAAAATATGTAGACGACATTTTTGCTATAATTAATAAAGACGATAAAGATGAAATTCTTAAAACTTTTAATTCACACTATGAAAAAATCAAATTCACCCTTGAATTAAAAGAAAACAATGAAATAGCATATCTTGACGCAAAACTACGCAGAATTAAGGATACAATTGTTTTCAATTGGTACTCTAAGGAAACAGCTTCAGGTAGACTCATGAATTTCAACGCTACACAACCCAGGAGTCAAATCATAAATACAGCGAAAAATTTTATAGAGAGGGTATTGAAAATCAGCGACGAACTATTTCATCATAAAAACATAAACAAAATTTATGAAATATTAACACAAAACAGTTTTCCAAAAAAATTAATTAAATCTTTAATTGATGACGTAAATAGGCGGTTAAAAAATAATAACATAATTGACAATACTGATGAAAAAGAAAACAGGAAATTTTACAGTGTACAATACATCCCTGGCCTAACTGACAACAGAAACATGAGAGAAACACTGAAACAAAATAACATATGTTTTGCGTATAAACCAAACAAAACAACAAGTGCAATATTTACGAAAATAAAAGCGCCAGTGGAAAAACAACAACAAAGTAATGTTGTTTATGAAATCAGGTGTAAGGGAAATGACAAAGAACAATGTAATCAAATATACATTGGAACAACAAAGAGGGCGTTATCTACAAGGATCGGAGAACATAAAATGGACATTGCAAAACAGAAGGAGACCACAGCTTTAGCTATGCATATAATTGAATCCCAACATGTACCAGATTTCCAACAAATAAGGATATTAGACAAAAAAGACTCTACAAGAAAACGATTTACTAAAGAAAGCTTAAGGATCCAACAAAACATAAAAAATACGTTGAATCTGAAAGAAGATACGAACAACATTTGTGCAAGTTATAGAGTCGACATAAAATAAGTTGTGTTGTGGAAAAATGTTTTTTAAAAATAACTCAATGTTTTATGTTGTTACGTTATATATGTTAAATGTAAATTTTGTCATTTTGATGTAATAATATAAAAAATGTAAGTTTTCCACGTTATTTGTTAAAAATTTTGTTAATAAAATGTTATGTTTTTATTAAATAGACGTATCCCCAGAAGAAGTCGACAAAAAATCGACGAAACGTCGGGAAAAAAATGTATTAAAATTGTGTTTTAATTACATTAAAGATTTTAGGCCGTATTAGCTTGATAAGGAAATATAAAAACGTGTAATTCACTTGATCAAATTTTAAATTAAAACTGATTATATTTTTGATTAATGCTTTAATTGGTGAAAAATTTTGGATAATTTTTTTATGTGTATACATAAAACTGTTCCGAAATTACCCCCACCGTAAATTTATCAGAACACTATTTTTATACCACATAACATTCATATTACATACATTTGTATTACAGTGTTAGAGCTATACATATATGATTTTGTGCAGCCAAAACACTCTTTATTAAATGTTTTCTTACATTTCGAAAATATAATATTGTGTACACTTTCATGCGTATGAGAGCAGTTTTAATTAGTGAGTTTTAAGCTTTTTGAATTTATTTGCAATAACATATTTTTGGCCTCTTTTTGTAATTATTTACATATTTTATAGCACTTTTAAGTATAAAAGAAAGATATTTTTTAGGTTATAATTGGCCAAATTATAAAGGATTACTTTTGGGACATCGCGAACAAAAATAAGTACTCTTTCTAGTAGAAAAGTAAGTAGTTTTCTCGTCAAGTCCTCATTATTTTTCTGCTTATTTTGTAAGCAAAGTTTTTGCTGGGAAGTAGGAAAATATAGTTGAAAAAGGTCGACCCTACAAAAGAGTACTTACTCACAATTTGTTTTTGAGAGTGTGCCATATTTGGGACCCATGGACTGTCGTGGAACTACTAGAACTAGAGAATTAGTTTGATATAAAAGTAATGTATGCCGAATATTATCACCATATTGAAGAAAATGTATCACTTTAAAGTGATTTTAGAGTCAGCGTTTGAAGGGCAATTACGGCCAAATATGGACCTACTATTAGGAAATTTTGCAATGGCATATCAGCTTTTATAAAAAACCAACAAGTATAAAGAAGTCATGATATTAAAATCTATTGTTGAAACTTAGCTATAACAACATATGGAATAATCCACTAAACCTTGATAAGGTGGCTTAGGTTGCATTAAAATATTTTTGAGCCGAATTCAATATAAATACCAATATAACTAGATGCCTTCTGGGCACAAAGGCTCTATTACAAAAAGAAAGAAATTTTGAAATTATGTCACGAAATTGTATTAGGGATAAATAAAGACAAGACGAGAATTAATGTGTTTAAGATTATTCATAAAATCCATGCGATAAATATGGGGGATTTCATGTCAAGTGCCCAATTTTGAAATCGATGTCTTCCGATTTGGATGAAATTTGCACCAAGGTTAGTCCTAATGATAGCAGCTTAGACACAAATTTTCAGCAAGATCGGTCAAAAAGCTTCTGAGTTAGAGGGGGTCAAAATTTGACATTTTGTCCAAACAGGTGTTCTTTCTGATCCATGTAACTTATTACCTATTGGTGTTAGCAAAATTTGTCCCAAGTAGCTTAGATAGATAGCTATTTGATCAATCTTTTGAAAAAAACGTTTTTTGTTTAATGTGTGGTTTATAGAAAACGAGCGCTCGTGTTCTATAAACCACACATAAATTTAAAACATTTTCTTTATTTTTTTAGCGGGAATGTTTTTTTATGCTCAAAAGAAAGCTATGGGTTTCCTTTAAGGTAGTTTTGGTCGCTTTTTGGGCCGCGAGTGGCTTATCTATTAAAAAAATAATTTTTAACTCTATACGAGGGTGTTTAGCATATGCACTATTTTGAATTTTTTCCTTTTTGTGTTTAAGTGTTTCTAAAACTTTAAAAATAAAAGTATAGCCTTCAGTGCTCTCATCAAGATCGCACTTAGATGCGAATGCTTTATTCCATTGGGCAAAGAATTATTGAAAATTAACTAAGATAGTTTGTAAAAGAAAGACTCATGAGGAAATATATTGTTACTTTTTTCCCTTTTTAAGGTTTGCAAATCAAAATAAATTAACACACTAAGGGCTAATAAATCAGTGCAAGTTAAACTTTCTTTTTTGTTTAAAATGTGTTTAAACCAGCAAATCTATGATTTAGTAAAATATTAAACCTTCCTTAAACGCACCTACTAATACATATCATATGAATTTGACAACATTTATAGTAGTGCTGTCACATTATTATTTTTTGCACTACATATAATATATGGGGCACTGATTTACACCTGTTATGTTTAAACTACATATAAATTTAAGTTTAGTTCAACTAAACCAACGTTTAAACATTTATTGATTTATTAGCCATTATTCAATTTAACAAACTTTATTGAAATTAATTATAATGTTCACAAAATTTAAATAATTTTTTTTTACTTATTTTGAGTAATTTTCCAATAAGCACTCAAAAATATTTTTCAAGTGCTTAAAATTTCACTGGAAATAAACTTGAGTTCAAACGTTTTTTTAAATGCTATTCAAGTCTCAAAATATTTTACATATATTCACTTGAATTCGAATTCCCATTTTACAGCAGAGTGCTATTGAAATAAAGTGTAACAAAAGTATATCTCAACCCTTGAAATTTAAACTTAAATACCAATTGTTTTGCACTTGATTATAAGCAAAATTGCTTATTAGGTTTATTAAATAGGATTATTACACAGAGCTGTCAGACTTGGGGATTTATCCCCAAAGTTGGGAATTCATGTGAGCAAAAAGGACAACAAAAGTCATTTGGGGATTGGGGATTTTTTTGGGGATTAAAAAAAAATTTCGGGGAATTTTTTGGGGTTTTTATTATTTATTTTTTATTATTTACACTTTTTTTCTTTGTTTCGTATATAAAATATGAAAAAAAATTAGCAAAACTTTTATCTTACTCTTATATAGTGTAAAGGGACCTAGTTAAGGTTACCATTTTTGTTAAGTGTGTAAAAGATACTTTATAAACTTGTTATTTTTCTTGAGTGTGTGTTTTGAAAACAATAATCTCAAAATAGAATCTTAAACCGTTGACAACACATAAATTTATTTTTAATTTTTGAAGCAAATATGCATGTCTTCCCCAAAACTAAGTAAATGTGAAAAATAATATGGTTGGTTAGTAGTTATAATGCATCGAAGTACTAAATAAATGACGGATATATGAATTTTTATTGTTGATTATAAGGATGGCTTAAGGCGATTGAACAAGCTCCAAATTCTTATAAATTGGCTCATTCGTCTTCAATATCAGCATATTGTTCTGCTTGTTATTCCTTACTAGAATCGCATTTGGGGATTTGGGGATTTCTTATTAGCATTTTTCTAACTATTTTTTAAAAAAAAATTTAAATTTTGGTCAGAAAAAAAAAACAAAAACTAACTTTTTAAGGTTTTGTTTCTTGGGGATTTTGGGATTTTTGGGAATATTTTTTTAATTTTTTGGGGACAAGGAAAAAAAGTACCCTGTTAATACACAATAATATTGCAGTCGATTTCAGTAATAAAAATAATCAGGGAACGGAAAATAACAGTTATTTTGATATTTTACAAACAAAGCATATGGAAGTACATATATGTCGGAAAACTTACCTAGTCAATAATAAAATATATTGCTTTTTAAAGTTTTGATTTTTATTTTTTCGAGCAAGAATTAAAGTAATTTTTTGGATTATTGTTGTTTTGAACAAAAATAACCGTTCTTTTTTCATTTTTATTTTTTTGAGCAAAAATAAATGTCATTCTCTAAAAAAATTTTAGTAGAACTTTAATATTTATTTTAATATGTGGTCATCTTGAGGATTCCTTAAAAAAAAAATTTTTTCTTGCCCGAACAAATTAAAATAACTACACACAAAAAATAATCTAGGTAATTTTGCCAAGGCGTGCATAGGTTATTTATTTTTATATAGAAACAAAAAATTAGTTTTAATTATCTAAAATATTTGGTAATATATAGTGTTTTTCATACGGGATTTCCCGGGACAAAATCCCTGGATCCCGCAAATTTTTCGGGGAAAAAATCCTGGGAAATTTGTGCGGGAATTCCCGGGATTTTTTTATTTAATTATGGCAACTTTACTGCTAATATGTATAATTGTAAATAAGTTGTGTATTGAAATAGATCTAAGCCGTAGGGCGAAAACGTCATAAGTCAAAAAACGCATTTTAAGTTTTTGATTGGTTTTAATTAATTTTTGTCTCTCTTTTGTTTAACCTAACCTTTTGAAATTAAGAATTGATTACACAAGGAATCTTGGAATTGTTTATTAAAAATTGAAAAAATGTTTTTTCTGTGTTTTTAGAAAAATATGAATTTAAAGATTTAGTATATTGTAAATTGGTAGCTTTGCCTACTGGCAGTTCTTTCCTTGTAATTCCTATTTTGCATTCTACCATTGAAATACATATGTGCATATGTAAGTATGTTTATAAATGTAAAAATAAAATTTTTAGAAGTCATTTTTAATTAAAATCGTACTTCTTTTGTATGTTTTAGTGCTTTAATAGAAGCCCACTTTACAGTACAAATTTATAATGCCTTTTAACAGTCCTTTTTTAAAAGGCGTTTCTAAAGATATGCATCAGAAGGGCTAAAAAATTCCTTTTTTTGAAATCCTTTTAGAATTCCTGTAAGAAGAATGGAGTGTGGAAGGGTTTACTCCCAATGACAACCTGTTTAAAAAATATATGAGTATGGAATGCGGCAAGGGGAGCTTGTACCTGCTAAATAGGGCCTTCTATTTATTAAACATTTTTACTCATTTTTTTTACCGCTGGATTGTCGTATATTTGTATTTATAATAAAGTATGAAAGAGAATGTTAGAGTTGAATTCATATTTTCTTTGTCTGACGTTTTTCTTGTAATTAATTTATTTTTAGTTCATTTTGTTGCATTTGCACACTCATCTATAACGCAGTTTTAGTTTAAGCTTCGTCTTTCATGGCCAGTATTCTCGATGTAAGGATGAATATTTATATCTTCACTAAATACGAGTCCTCTTTTTACGGTCCAATAAAAACAATTCATTTCGAAGCGCTAAAGAAAAAGCGCATGACCTTGCGCTTCAACGTTTCATCGTAGTACACGTTTTTCCTTAGAGTCCATTCTTTTGTGGTCGATTGACCGGTGCATCGTACAACGCATTACAGGGAAAATTCTTTTTTGGCCGGACTGTTCGTATGTGGCAAAACCTTCCTGCTGAAGTCTTTTCTCACACATTCAACATGAATAAGTTCAAGTCGAATTTTCACAAGAACAGTATATTTTTTGTAAAAATATCCTAAAGGCTGAACTAATTTTTGTGAAATTTGGTACGAAAATGTTATGTTATAGCGAAATTTTGGACTAGGAAGTCATAAAAAGGTCAAACAATTCAAAATTGGAACCTATTTTTTGTAAGTAACCCTTCATTATACCCTTCACCGAAAGTAAAAGGGTATGTATAAGCTTGTCAGTCCGTTTGTTATGTGTACAATATTCATCTTAGACCCTATTAAGTATAATTATTATGGGTGCTTATGAGGAGCGAAGTTGATTTAACGATGTCTGCCAGTCCGTCTGTCCTTTGAAATAAGTCGTCCGAAGACCCCAGGATGGGGGCTCGTTAGTTGAACATATATTTATGTCACACACGTCCGGAATTGAAATAAGATGTAAGCAAAAACCACGACTGCCTCTAATTTTATTAAAAAATCCCATTGTGTTGTACTTGGTTTTTTTTTATTTTTATGTTTATCTGGAGAACGGCAGAAACCAAAGTTTCCAAGCTTGGTTATCAATTCACAACATCTGACTAAATGTAGGCGGGATTAGACAAGTTGGCGTGGCACTTCCCATTCAAATAAATTATACATTTTTGTAAATATGGAGAACAGCAAGAGATAAAATATCCAAATAAGGTACGAGCATCTTGGTTATAAATACACAACATCCTACCAAATGTTGATGGGATTGTAGAATTGGTCATGATACAAAGTTGATTTATTAGCAACTAAAGAAACTTCTGTTATTATCGCAGCATGGTGAAGTATTTATAAGATTCGGAAAATATAGGATTTTTACTTGTTTTAAATGAATTTTTTTTTATAGCAGAATGTCACCAACGTTTTGAAAATCGGCCATTAAGGGCGTAAAAATTGGATTTTCAGGTATTTCAATTGCTTCAAATTTAACTGGAAATGAGCTTGAGCTTAAACGTATTTTTAACGGCTATTAAAGTTTCAAAAAATAGGAATAGCTTATTCCACCCACAATACAATTCAGTGTTTTTATCAGGAATAAAAATTTGGAATTAAGCACGACAAACGAAATCTTGTTAATTAAAACTTACCTTTAAAATGATATTGTATATAAATGTTTTTCTTTTTGTTTTTTATTTTTTATAAATACATGAAAAATCAAAGGTAAACATAATTTTTATTTTACTAAGTACTAGCAAATTGATACAAAACTCACACAGAAAAAATTCTCCCACATTTTTCACCAATTAAAGCATTAATCAAAAACATAATCAGTTTTAATTAAAATTTTAATGAAGTGAAATAAACTTTTAATCAAGTGAATTAAACGTTTAATTAATACTATGTGGTGCAAATTTAATTAATATCACAAATTTTTTAATTGAAATCTATTTTTATTTTTTTCTGTGCACCTACGGTAACACTGTTTCTTCATTTGTCATTTTACTTTCCGAAAGTGTCAAAAACTGCACTTGCTAGTGGCAACGGGGGTAAAGTATCAGCAGGGAAATAGATTTGAATAGTTTTAGCATAAAGGGGAAAACGTTCTAACTTTTGGTACTTTTTGTAAACACATTTTTTAAAATAATTTAGTTGTTTGTTAATATGAATTTCTACAGCTTATAAAGGGAATATTTAAGCTTAGTTTCATCCAACTTGCTTCGTAAAGACAAAATGGTACTTAAACGATACATTTAAGTACACAGAAAAAATTCTCCAAAATCTTCACTGTGGGGTAACTCCACCACTTAAACTTCATTGGGCCACGAATAATCTGCAATTATAAACTCTGTTTTAATTTCACAATTATAGGGTTGTGAACAACCGTTTCACCTGAGAGATCAAGACCGCCTTCCAATTCTCCAAAATTTTTCACCAATTAAAGCATTAATCAAAAATATAATACGTTTTAATTAAAAGTTTAATTAAGCCAATTAAACTTTAAATCAAGTGAATTAAACGTTTAATTAATACTATTAACTGGTTTAATTGATACTATAAATTTGTTTACTGGTGCAAATTTTATTAATTTTTTATTTAATATCACAAATTTTTTAATTGAAATGAATTTTTATTTTTTTCTGTGATATGGGGAACAGGTAAAACAATAAACAGATTGGGATTTTATGATTTGTTGCTTATTTCTCAGCCATTTCTGGAACTTATTCTACTTAATCTTTCCTTGCAGTGTTCCTTGAAGTATTTAATGCTGCCTAAATATGATATTTCTTGTGCTTGGCAGTAGATAAAAACTCCCGATGATGACCGAGTTTTTACAGCAATTTTACATTTATTTCTCGTTTGGAACAGGATATTTTTCCATAAACTTTGCCTTTAAAATAAGGCCAAATCAAAGTCTGTGTGATAAATATATATAACAAAGTACTGAGAATACCTGCCGGTTTGGCAGGATTTAATGGCCTGGCTATTACACGGGGAACACCCGTGTGCTAGTTGGGATTTGAATAGACCAGATTAGGATAGTGATACTCAACATTAGTTGATAGTCCCCATGCGATGATTATGGCCCACGTTATACTGACTGCATAAGTTGTCACGATAAGAAGGAAGAAGGTAAGTGTTTCACTTTCTCCGTCATTGCCCCTCATCAGCATCCAAAATATATATATGTACTTAATGGGGTCTAAGATCAATATTGTAGAATCTGCGAACGAAATGACGAAGTTCAAAATACCCTTTCTATGTATAATGAAGTACAAAAAAAAATAGGTTTGATGCAATTTTCAGCCAGACGTAAATAATAATATCAAAAACATAAAGCTGAAACAAGAAATACTAAATTCGGACTAGTTAAAAAGTTATACCAACGGTTTTTGATCGTGAAATTATGTTTGATTCGAATTATTGAATCAAAATTATAAAAATTTTGTTCAAAATAATTTGACTTCAGTTTCATATTTTTCATATCAGATTTTTTACTTACTTGTTTTTCTGTAAAATTTTGTATGTACATATAGTCCTGTTCCATATTATGAAATATTTGCTGCGAAACATGTGAGTTTGGGATGAAAGGAGAAAGACGAATGGAAATATGTACTTTCTTCGTGTACGAGCTGCTTTTGTCAGTTTATTATTGAAAGAAATAGAGAAGGGATACAAAATGCCTAAATGCTGCAAACCAAAATTAGTTTCAAAAGAGAATCAAAAAAAGTGTTTGCAGCAAATGTTTCATAATATGGAAGAGGATCAACTAATTTATCAAGATATGAAGCCTTAATCATGCATATTTAATTGCTCAAATAGTCAACATTTTTTATAATATCGTAAATATTATATACTTGTCAAGTTTTTCTAAAAAGAAGTATACGGCCATGTTCTGACAATCGCACGATTTGAAATATCAAAGCGCAAGATTTATTTTATGGTGTTCTGAAACTCGTGCGCTTAGCAAGTGTTCTGCCATAGTTTCTTTCAAATATTTTAGTTCCCTTGAGTATACTTTTGAAATTTGAAGTCGCCAAATTTCTGTGATTGCAGTTCACAGAATACCTTTTGAGCGATTTCGCAAATCGAGAATCAAAATTTTCCGAAAAATCATGAACACAATTTTTCATTTCCCTACAAAGGCGTACTTTAGTTTGTGGTCAAGTTATCGTACACTTTAAGGTTCCCATAAATTTCATTGGAAAAAACCCACTTGAATAAACGATTACAAGGAATATTTATCCTTAACAGCATCTTATAAGCAACAGACTGTGTAATAATATTTACCTCCAGGATCCATTTGAAGCGTCAATTTTATCAGACAGTTAAGAGATTTTAGAAATTTTAACATTTGAACGTAGTATTTAAATCGATCAAAATATGGATTTTCATTTGTGTATGGGGAAGTAGTTGCTTTGCAAAAATAAAAGATTTTCTCTGCATTATCTCAAGACGTGTCAAAAGAATTTTAGATGTAATTACAGCCATCCTTATTTCCAATTATTTGGATTTCCACACGACCACATCCCACAACCTTTACTTGGTATGTTGATTGGTTGCTTGAAACAAACAAATACAGCAAGTAAAATTGTCACTGCACTGCTCCTTTAACGAATGCAGCCGAACATTAGGTTGAGAGTGAATGCATCGTATAGGCAGGTTATGTTTAATTCTTTTTCAATCTTAAGTACCATGCAGATGAATGTTGCAAATTTTTAGGCAACTATTCATCTCCATCTGCGGTCGATCGAACACTTTCCCATACTACGTTTCTTTCAATCCTGACATCGATGTTCTTAAGACTGAATAGTTGAAGGATACATTTTTGTGACTTGGTCATTGCATTGCAAATTTGTTTAAGCAGGATGACATTATTGCAATGCTTATGGTAAAAGACGTATCAGATGAAGATGCAAGAAATTGTAAGAAAAGGAAGATTTCAAATATACAAAAAAAAAACACACACACACACACAAATCTGGAAATAAAGTAATTTAAGATAAAACTAAAGCAAAAAGTTAAAGACTATGTTGTAGCAAAAATATATAAGTTGGATTTTCTATGAATATGTCATGATATTGGCAAACATATCTTCACAACTCCACTCAATAAGAACCAACTATCGATTGAATGCCCCAAGAGAGTTGTTAATGTACACTTGGCTGTTTTGGTGCTACGTGAATGACACTTTATTTAGCAAATATCTACCAACATCTACATACTGCTCGTACTTCTACAAATAAATAATAAAACCTTTTTTTATTCTTTGCTTTTCTTTTCTTTTCGTTTTATTTTTCAGTTTCTTCTGCAGTATTTCTTCGCCTTCTTTTGTTTGCTATAGAATTTTGTCTCGAAGATTTTCGTTTTGTCACGGCACGTGAAGTAAATCGAACGTCTAACCAACCACCCACATGTGTTTACGCCATTTTTCGATGTCCAGCGCTGTTCGCGTAATACTCCAACACTCTGCCGTTAACGACTTCTCCGGTAAACACAACAACCCAATCCTAACAATGCTAAATTCAATATTGATAATAATGATGACGATGATGATGACTTGAAAATATATTTTTTCTTTTATTCCATAACCTTCTTTTCAATTTATGTATGTGTATTTGCAGCATCACTCAACCATTCGCGTCCAAATACAAAATAAATATCTATCCTAAATATATACAATACACATGTAGATATGTATGCATAACATTTGTGTGATTGTCCATTCAAACGTACACATGCACAGCCAACACATGCATAAATAAGAACTCAATAAGTAACACATTTGTATGTGAGCGTGTTTTATACACGTATCCTGTTTTTGACATATATTATAAGCTGAATAGAAAATAAATGCCCGTCGTTCTAAATACTTTAGTCCCTGATGGACAAAAAAAAAAGAAAAGAAAACCTGGTGGTTGTAGCTAACTTTTCCATTTCACTTTTCAGCATACATATGAATGTAAGGCAATCTGTGCTTATATTGATATGCGTGTGTGTCTCTTTTTTTATATTATACAAATAGTCGCCCACAATCACCACCACCCACTGTCCACTCGTCTGACAATGGAACTAAACGACTAAACGTCGAAATAAACGCGTCGCATAGCATCGCGACCCTCTTATTGAAATATTCAAAGAAGGACATTTAAGACTGTGTAGAAGGGATCTCATACTTGTACACACAAACATATGTATGCTCACACATGTGCATGTTTGATTGTGTATATTAGGGCCATAACTTTTTGCAGTTTTTGCAAATATCAAATTCTTCCTCGCATATTCGTATATACCATAAAAAATATTAAGAAATGAGATACTCAGTGTTGCCAATTTAGCCATTTAGTGGCTAGGTTTAGCCATTTCTCACCTTGTTTAGACATAAAAACTTTGCTGCCGTTTTCCGTTTAAAATAATAATTTTTATTTTCCTATAGAATTGCTAAAAGTAAAATAAACATTTTTAACAATTAAAACGCATTTCATTTAAATCACAACTTTTTCAAATTTTGAAAATCGCTTTAAACGATGATGATGAAACATCTTTTAAAATAAAGGAACGGTATTCCAACACTCAATTTATAAAATGGATCAAGTCAGAAGTATTTCAATAAAGAAATACAGGCGGCAATCAAGCATTTTTAGAAATTTCAGAATTTACTATAAAGGTGCTTTTACTTCCATGGTACATTGCTGAAGTAGAGACGGTATTTAGCCAAACATCGATAAAAGTAATTTGAGAAATAGGTTATATTAAGCCACCGTTAATTCGATTTTATCAATTAGGTAAATATATTTACCACAACAAAAAAATATTTTTATTATTTTTGATTTCTTATTGCAGATTTGGACTCAAAATGTTGTCATGATTAAGTTTTACCTTCAAAATATTTAAAACTAATAGGCTTAAGTGATTCCTATGAGATGTACAACAACGACATCGAATTAATCGACGATTTTATTTATTAAATGCTAAAATATTTAATTTACGTTTATTCTTATGTAACAAATTGATCCAAAATTATTATTTTATTGTAAAAATGTTTAATGAATTATTTTTGTTTTGTTATTGACTTTTAATGTATTTTTATTTACATAAAAAGTTTTTAGCCAATTTTTAGGCCGGCCAGCGCCGTTGCCCACCCAGGGTAAATTCTTGACTATCTTTAAAAGTTAAATTAAAAATTACAGATTAACTTTGAATATGTTATTACATACTTAATTCGTGTACATTACAGTGACATGAAAAAGTGGTTGACGTACCCCCTTCAAAACTAACGTTGACTTGTTTTATGAAGAATCGAAAAATATTTTGGCTCTAGCGATAATCTTCCGTGAGCTAAGCCGCGTCAAAAAAGAGTCCAAAAATGGTATTTTTCATGTATAAAAAGCTTGGTAAATTTTTTTGTCCAATTAGTGGCCAATATTTAGGAATTCTTCGATTCTGCATTAAAATATTTTAAAAATCTTACCACGGACTCAAGATATCGAGATGTTTATGTATGTTTTTTTTATGTTTTCCATTCGATTTAAAAAAAAATTAAATAATTTAGTTATTAAAAAGGGTCCAAAAATGGTATTTTTTGTGTAAAAAGATAAGTAATTTTTTTTTTGTCCAATAAATGGCCAAATAAAATAGATATTTAGGAATTCTTTGATTCTGCATTAAAACATTTTAAAAATCTAACAACAGACTCGAGATAGCGAGATGTTTGTGTCACCATCTTTTGTCCGATTTTCATTTCCAATACGTCGTTAGAAAGGTGTTGACCACCGCATGGAACTTAGAAAAAAATTTACCCTTAACTGCACTGTCTTACTTTTTTAAATTCACTTTGACAAGAAGTTATTATATGTATGTACTTTTGTGAAGGAAATGCTTTTAATTTATGTGTGGCGTAGCGCGTCCTTTCAAACAATATTAGATGTCGTGTTATTTTGTTGTGGTTAACCAACATATCGTTGCCAATGAAAAATTACGGTGTTCTCAAATCTATTGCTACCAAAGAAAATATTTGTCCTGTGTGTTTTATTGTATGTTAAACGATCTACATATGTTTTAAATTTCATCAAAATCGGTGACATAGTTTCGGATAGGCAAAAATTGCCCACCTGTCCCTTCATATTCCTAGATTTTAAAAATATATAGCCCCTGTGAGTTTTATTTACGCTGGTCTAGGTTAGGTTCCTTGGGCAGCCATCAGAAGACGGCTCACTTGGGTCCTCAATTGGTCCCTTTGTGATATCGCTGGTCTATCTATGATTCAAATTTTATCAAAATTGGTTAGTTATTTTCGGGGAGACAGTTATTCTCCCTATGTCTCCCTCTGGTCCTAGTTTTAATGGCTTAGTTTTTCTTTTAAGTACGGAAACTATTGTTTTAATCCTTCTAAAACGATAATTAATATTTTCTGACTATAGGAAGTTTACCGCCCCTGGACCCTATCGTAAGCTTTTAAGTTGCACCTCATAAAGCCTATGTCCGTTAGAAGGTTCCATTCTTTATTTTGATGAAAAGAATTTACGACCGGGAGTTCCGAAACATTGAAATATACAAACTTTTTAGCTTTATAATATTAGTATAGAATCTATATATCTAATCTATTTATACTATAGATATATGATTTATATCTTTCCCGTTAGGCAAAAAGGTCTTAAGTCAAAAAAACGAATTTTGAGTTTTTTATTGGCTTTAATCATATTTGTTCTCTCTTTCGTTTGGTTTTAATAACTTCCCTAGAGGGAAGCGAACTGATACCAGAGTAGTCCCGTGACAGGTCTCTTTGGTGGTAGAGACCGGTTCTAGTTCTAACACTTTATATAAATTAGACCTATCACTTTTACATTGGGTTGTCATTGGAGGGGGTCAATTGGCACCATTTGACCAGTCACAGATCTTTTCTCAATGAATGTGCTTAGTGTCTGCTGCTTAAATGTAGTATTATTTCAATACAATGCAGTATTCCTTGAATAAAACAAGTCCTAGAATTAAGTTAAGAACCAAATTTTAGAAAGATCCAAAAAATGTGTCACAGCACCGGTGAAAACTGTACTCTAAGTCATGAGTCCTTTCTTTTTGTACTTGTTCTATTTTCACAAATCCCAGGACCAGTCTGTTGGACCAATTGACACAAATTTCCCGCAGGGTTATGTGTAGCACAACTGCTTCTAATCGTAATAATCTGATGTTTAGAAAAAAGTCTATGAAATACAACAAATAAATACTATTCCATTTAACGTTACGAAAAACTACAGTTTCTGACTTAAGACCTTTGTGCCTAATGTTAAAAAAATATATCTATATTGTTTATTAATCAAACCTCTCTGGGGAGAAAAAAGTATCAAAAAGGGGAAATACGGGAAATTAAATTTCTTTCTTTTACTTTTCCGTTCTTCATGTGATAATTTTTAAATTTTCTATAATATTAAACTTAGAAACAAAATATTTTAGGTGCAGGGTCCTGAGTGAATGCGAACATATAAGATGAAAAATGTTGGTACTTTTTGTTTTTCATCTGGTACTTTTTGAATATTTGTTTACATTCGACCTACAAAGATAAAAATAAACATGCATGGTCCTGAGTGAAGAGGGAGCTTTTTGGTACTTTTTTGTTCTACATCTGGTACTTTGAATAATTTTAGACATAGAAACATAAAATTAAACATGTAATGTGCAGAGTGGGTTACAATCTATAACGGAGACTTTTTGATACTCTTTTGTTTTTCAATTGAAATTTTCTGATATTTTTTATATTGAACTTACAAAATTAAATTAACTCACCTAAAAGATAAAATATGAACCGGAGGTTGGTCCCTAAAATAAATTTTCATAAGCTGTACAGCATTGTCCATAGCTTGGTGGGATGAAAAAAAATTTAAAAAAAAAGTTATTACCCTAGTGTATATGCCAATAGCGAAATGTGTACAAGTGCATGTTTTTTTAGATTTTGTAAGGTATTATATTGACACATGAATGTGAGCGTTTATGTGTATCTATGTGTGCTCCTTATTTCATGCCATATCCTTCGCGCTTACATTTCACAATTTAAGTCCTTGACTACGCGACGCGAACGATGCTGATATTAAAGTGAGAGGAAATTCTTATTTGGACTGTCCGAAACAAGAAAGAAAAACTTTTTGTAGCGACACAACTGTACTTACTCACATACATACATACACACAATCGCAAACGTAACAATTGAAAAAACAAGTTTTACGTACATATATTATTTAAATTCAATATAAAAATGCCTTCCAAATGATGTATATACATTAACCACAAAATAAGGGAAAAAATCAACCAAAATTTTTGTAAATATAAAGGCTTTAGGACAATTAGTAAAAAATCAGTTTTTTTCGTAATGAGTCTTAAGAATTCTGACAAAATACTTTTAATAATTAATTTTTGTTTGTTTGTTAAAAAAAAAACTAACAGAATCGGGGCTTCGGTTATGGCTCTAAGAATTTCGATTGTGGCCTCTGTAATATTCATGTTACATAGACTAGGGTATTGTTTTAATACAAACTGCAACAAAATGCAACAGTTAACAAAATTAACAAAACCCCTTATAGGGTTTCCTTATGTTAGCTGTTGTTCGAATTTTATGGCATTATGTAAATTTTGGCTAAAACTGGATTTTTCCGAAGAACATGAAATTTTCCACACGGAAACCAATTGGAGCTTTGTTTTCCTGTCTTCAGGACAATTGTAGCTTAGACTTGTAGAAAAAATGTGTAAAACAAACTAACCCGATAAATGCCTCAAAATTGCAAAAAGCTCGAAAAATTAAATTTTGTTTGTCTTTTCAAACCATTCGTGGCCCATGCTGCCAAACTGTGGAAAATTCAGTAAAGTAATTTTCCCAAAAAATATTTCGTATGACATCTAGAGTATCCATTTTCCGCCATTATTTAATCGAATAATCAAAATAGCCAATTTTAAATAACGAATAACTCGAACAATTTATGTCAATTAATCGATTAAGATGATTATCTTTAAAAATCTACTTTTTTTAATAAAAATATTTGTTTTCAAATTTCTAACTGTTTAATATTATTTAAAACTAAATTACATGTTCTTAACTTCTACACTTATTTTTATCACACAAACTTTTGAGCATATTTCAGACCCTTTATAGATGTTTTTGTGTGAGAGACAAATTATGTATATCATTATAAACGTCAAATTCCATACGTTAGAAATGTGGTACTTAAATAGCACATTATCATATAAAGTTTGACATTTATCGTAAAAAATGTGTAAATTAAAGGAGATTACAAAAATGTATATAAGTTATCAGTGAAATTAAGATCAAAGGAATTGTAAAAACTTAAGAGTATAAAAAATTAGGTGATTTTTAAAAAATTTTTAACTAAGAATGTCCATCGACTTCAATTTCACTCGATTTCTAGGAATAATAAATTGGTTTTAAAAGTTTTTCATAACTAAATGGCACCTCTCACAAAATATGCCGGAACTTAAAAGACAAAAATATAAAAAGTAAATTAACAATTGTCTTAAAAATATGAGCTCAAGCCTATATTTAATAACCGCATTAAGTTAAGCAGGCGGGACACAATTGCAAATTATAAAGCGAAAAAAATTATTAGTTCCCTCCTGCTAATAAACATAAATGTACTTAACTTTGGCTTTCAGATCATTAAGATATTAAGGGCCAAATACACATTTCAAATGCTTGTACTGCAATTAAATTCACTCGCGTATGTACGTGTGCTGGACGTAATATTCGCTGTCATATCCAAATTTTTTTGTTTTTTTTATCCAGCATCATCGGTGTGACACATTCAAACACATGTTCACTAATAGTACCATAGCGCTTGATAAGAAATACTTGACGTGTACAGACCCCTTTAAACCGAATTAGTGTAAATTCAATTTTGTTTTTCTTAATCTTGTTTCGGTCTTTTAAATGTATAAAATCTGTATTTTTTGCAGTCGAGTTTTTTGATTTTTTAAATTATTTATTTAAATTAAAAGTCTTAAAACTATCTTCATAGCACATATCGCTCCGTAATTGCAACAAAGTCATATCTCAAAAAAAATTAAACTTAGCAAAATGCGATAAAAGTTTTCAAAATGAACGTTTCGAAACAGCTCAAATGAAATATATTTTGATATAACTTCGGTTCAGTTTAAGACATAATACTGAGTTTATTTTTACATATAAAGAAGGTATGAATGAACACTTTTGCTAAAGTAACTTGAAATTTTTGATTTTTTGAGATATGACTATGTTGCAATAAAGTAGCGATATGAATTGTTATTTTAATGTTTATTGTTAAACAACATGTTTGTGTTATTAATATAATAAAAGTTTCAATTCATATGGAGATTTATGTTTTTACCATTGGATAAAATTATTCGAATTGTTCGAGTAATTTGAAGAATTTAAAAACCTTACTCGATTAATCGAGCAAATTGAAAACTTATAAATCGATTAATTTCTTACTCGAATAAAACCAAAAGTCAAATAATTGGATACTCTAATAACATCCATATAATTCATAATTCTACAACTGATTATAATATGGATGCTTTTTAACATTTTCCAGCTGTTGTTTACATCGAAACTTCGAGAAATGTATTAAAAACGAAGCTACTGCCATAAATCTACAATTGTGACGAAAAGAGGAAAAATAAATTTCAATTAGCTTCCGAGATAAAGCCGTGAGAATAATTACATGTTCTTTGGAAAATTAAGTTTGAGCCAAAACAATACAGCTTAAACTATCAAGACCCAAATGAGGTTTTGTTAGTTTCGATAAATAATTCGAGAAACTCCGCACGAGAAGGAGTTTGCACTTCATGTGTTCTACTTTGTTAATAAGTGTGGCAGGTGGACAATTTCCTCTCCGAACTGCAAACTTAAGGCGTTTGCTGTATAACTCTTTTACTCGAATTCGACAATTTTTCAACCAAGTTTTCACTTGACTGAACTCAGTACTTTTCGCCTATAGTCCGTTCCGCTTAAAGGCCGAACACGGATGTAAGCCAAAACAGTCATATTCAGATGTAGATTTTTTCGAATTACATACAAATTACATTTTCGTTTAAAAGTACATTTTCTAAGCATGCGTATATAATTTTTTATGCAAAAGTCTTCGCTTATAGTCCATTCTGTTCTTTATATTTTTTTAATCAACATGTTCTTGTTTACCTCTCTGGCAACTATTGTAAATGCCAAATTTCTCAATTTATATTTCATAACATGGTGTCTTCATCTGAAATTTTTTTGTCATAATAAACGTCAAAAGTTTGGTATAACAAAAAATTGTCAGGTGAAGACCCCATGTAAAGAACCCTGTGTTCGATTTTGCCATCTAAAGAATTAAAATGAATCTCACACTTAAGGCTTATGAAGCATTGAAATTATTAACATTTTTGTTTGTTTTGTAAGCTTTTAAAGCATTTGAATTAATTAATAAAAAAAATTTTTGTTTTTACTATTTATTTAAACTAAATCAATATTTGGTTATGTTTTACATAAACTTTTCTTTTGTTTAAAAAGAGTGGTTTTATTGAAGAAAATAATTTTATATAGTCCAAAATGTGGATCTTAGTAGGTTTCACTTAAATAGCTTATAAAAAAACGGTTATAGTCCAAATTCGCTTGTAGTCCACAAAAGTTGTGCAACTATGGTAGTGGACTATAAGCGAAAAGTTCTGTAATCATTAAGTTGACGAGAAGCTACTTGTGGGTTCACATGCTAACTGTATTATTTTAAAATGTGGAAATGGTAAGTTTGTCGAATATGGGCAAATCGAAGATGTACACTCAAAAGAAAAATGAATCCATCCGTACTCAAATCAATCCAAAGCGGTATTAATAGTACGGTGAGGACTTTATTGAATCAAGTACAGAAAGATTGACTCAAGTACGGAATTTTAATCGCAAAATACTTAAATTATCCATATTCAATCCTGATTTCGTACTTAAAATAATCCGAAAATGAGATTGATTTAAGTAAAACTAAGATTGAACCCGAATTCGTGCTTGAAAAAACCAAAAAAGATATTAGAAAGAAAAAATTATTGTGATTGATTTACTTAGCCGTTTTACACCTTACAGAATGATAAAACACCAGCAACATGCCCGATATGGTTCTTACTTTAAAAATCTTATGTACATATTTAACTAAAAATATAAAATAAATGATAAGTAAGAATTCAAATTCAAAAAGTCTGGCCAGACATTTTTTCAATGTGTATAGAAAATCAAAACATGCGTAAGCCAGAGGGTTAAAAACAACGAAAAGTTTAATCTTTTTTTACTTGATTTAAGAATTTTATACTTATTTCAATAAATTGGGGGATTGATTTTCGAAAGTAGTCCCATTTAGGATTGTTTTGAGTACGTTTGAGTGTTATTCGTACTTGAATTTTTGAGTACGACTCGTACTTAAAGTAATCATAAAAAACTTTATTTATCCCGAGTGTTTTTCTTTCTGTGTATGTTTATTAAATAGAGAGTTGTTCCTAGAATTCTTTCCTGTGGAACAATCTATGGAACCGAGCGATGTGTGCAGGTGCTAACGCATGTCTTACGACGAGTAATTGCAAAAACTCGTGATGGTGTTATGGCAGTGACTTTACAAGGTCGAACCCAAACACACCGAATGGATTGTAAAAAAGACTTAGGTTCTATTGTTTGAATTACACAATAAAACATTTATTAAAAAAATTGTGTTCTTTCTGATTGTTCAGTAACAGTACAAACTTAAGTTATTAGGTAAATTTTCTAAATAAAGGTGTCTCTTAACCTATTACACCAATACCTTGCTTTGCGTCGTTTCGTTTTGCGAAGTTGCGTCGCTGCCGAATTAATACTAATTTTCACTGTGCGTCGTTAGATTTTCGAGTTGCGTTGTTTTGGGTTTTTTAAATTTTGTTTTTTTCTAAAAGATGGCAACGACTCTTGTTTCTACATAATTGCGCCATGACATCAAAACTCGGGTATTCCCTTTCTTTCAACGCAATTTTAATATAGTTTTATTTTCACTTTGTTTTGCTAATTTTAGAGTTCAGTTTCAATCAGGGCTGTCACACTTGGGTATTTATCCTTAAAGTTGGGGATTTCATGCGAGCAAAAAGGACAAAGAAAGCCATTTGGGGATTTTTTGGGGATTTAAACAAAAAATTCGGAGATTTTTTGGAGATTTTACACTTTTTTATTATTTACGTTTATTTTTCTTTGTTTTGTATGTCAAATATGAAAAAAAGTAGCAAAACTTTTATCTTACTCTTATATAGTGTAAAGGGTCCTAATTAAGATTACCATTTTTGTTCAGTGTGTAAAAGGTACTTTATAAACTTGTTATTTTTCTTGAGTGAGTGTTTTGAAAAAAAAAAGAATTTCAAAATAGAATCTAAAACCGTTAACAACACATAAATTTTTGAAGCAAATAAGTAAATATGAAAAACAGTATAATAAAGATTGGGAAAAAATGCTAGGCTATTGGTAAGTAGTTATAATGCATCGAAGTACTAAATAAATGACGGATATATGCATTTTTATTGTTGATTATAAGGATGGCTTAAGTCGATTGAACAAGCTCCAAATTCTTATAAATTGGCTCATTCGTCTTTAATAACAGCATATTGTTCTGCTTGTTATTCCTTACTGGAATCGCATAAAAAGGATTTTAAAAAACATGCCGAAACCCGTTGCTACAAACAAAATAAAATGATTTTTTTTGTCAAAAATTTGTATTTGGGGATTTTTCGGGATTTCTTATTAGCATTTTTCTAACTATTTTTAAAAAAAATTTAAATTTTGGTCAGAAAAAAAAAACAAAAAACAAATATTAACTTTTTAGGGTTTTGTTTTTTGGGAATTTGGGGATATTGTTTTAATTTTTTGGGGACAAGGAAAAAAAGTACCTGGCAGCCCTGGTTTCAATTAGTGTGTTGTGCTTTTTTTTAAGAGATTATTTTACGTTGAAAAAAAAACTGTTCAGCAAAAATTGAACCAAGTTTTTGTGAAAGAAAGCCGACTAACGACAACAGCCACTATAGACTCATTAGACAGAGATTAATTTTTATTTTGTTTTTTAAAAATTAATTGAATATTACTTTGATAATATTTTATTTTGTTTTAATTGAATTTGGTTTTTTTGTTTTTTGTATGTTCATATGTAATAACATTTTATATTATTTTTGTTTTTTAAATGTTTAGTTTGTTTAATTTTCTTTTTAAACAGTAGTATTTTCGTAAACCTGGTACCTATCTTCAATCTTTACATGGTTTTTTCACTTTGCGTCGTTTCAAGTTGAGTCGCGTTTTTTTGTAACGTAACCACGACGCAAAGTTAGGTATTGGTGTATTTGAAACCTAACTGAGATCTGCATCTTAAGTACTTTTTGAGATAGCGGCATTAATGTCAAAACACTATTGTCAAATTTAAAAGATTTTCCCCAATTTCCAAGATGAGGGAACGATTTTTAAAAGTGGTTGATGAGAAAAAGATGACTTTGGACGAAGTAAGCCAGATGTGCAAAATTGATAGAAAAACTATTTTATGTCTCGGCTGGAGCTAGGTTTTGATTTTAGACCCACAGTTTCTTGGTCAAGTTTTCTTAAAAAAAGTTTTCTTTGTTGTGGATTACGTTTTTGCTATACGCATTTTTACAAAAAAAAAAAATTACCCACCCTATTATATATTCAAAATTTTGTCGTCTCTTTAACAAATAATACAACTTTTTCTATTAATGGCACTTTATTGCTTTTAGAAATTGAGTTGTTTTATTTATGGGAATATGTAAAGTGAGATGTGGTTATTAAAAATTTTTTTTTTAAATTTTATTTCCCAGTACAATAAAATTGATACTGAGAATTTTAGAAAGGTGGTGGTCGGCGGGACCCATTTACTGTACTAGCTCTCCTCGGCCGGGGTTGGTTCTTGACCACGCCAATCTAACTCACAATACGAAATTTATTTTAGAGTCCCTTTATAAATTTCTATACAAATTAAAATCAAACCCCCAAAAACCACGTTAACTAGCCTATGGAATTAACAAAAAAAACAAAAGTATGCTGAAATAGAAATATGTTTCCAACGGGCTGATGTTCACCCGCAAGCCCTGAACCCACCCAACCATGTTCCACCTAGCACAAAAAGATTTTCGTGGAACCCTTTCTTCAAGGTTATCCTGACATTATCCTAAGAAAAACCGTAAACTTTTTAGATTGCCATAATAAAATTTATTACTTTCACTTTTCACTAATTTATATACATTTTTAATCACAAGATTAAAGTTAATTTAATATTTTGTGCTTTTCAATTAATTCACCCTATATTTTATTACTAAATTATGATACTCTATAACAAAATTAAACATTTTCCGTCTTTTTTGCAAATTAATCCATATTATCCTTATTATATTTATAACCGAGAAATTTTAAAACATTGCAAAATGGCACATAGCGACTGTAGCGTTATCGATGGTTATTTATATATGATGTTTTTTTTTCTGTTCAAAATTTGAAATATTCAGGGGTGTCATGGAAATCGAAAACGTAAAACGAAAGAATTTGGCAGTTCTTTTTATTAAACTTTTAATCTAATTTTTACAATTTTTGTTAAAAAATTCGTTTTAATAGAGCATTTTTTGTATAATAATTGTCATAAAATTTTTTTATTACAGAAATCTTATTGAAAAACGACTCTTATGCCCGTAATTTCTACAAATAGATATCTAGCTGTGTATAGATATCTATGGTGTAACGAATTTTTCATAATTTCACCACGTTTGTTTTACCTACTGATAAAACTGTAGTGTATTTTACACCATCGATTCTTGACAGTTAATTCAAAAAATTAATAAAAATACACATGTTGCCATATTTTAAAAGAAAACTTAAAGGAAAAAACACGTAGGCAAAATAAACGTTGAAATTAATAAAATAGTTTTACCGGATAGGTAAAGATAACTTTTAGGTACGAACACGAACAGATATCTGTTCGTAGAAATTACGGGCATTAAAATTCTTTCGTTTTACGTTTTCGATTTCCATGACACCCCTGATTGTTTATTTTTATTACTATTTTTTTTTTTCCAAAATTCATAACTATTAAAACTATATCAACAAAAAAAAACTATAATTTGTCAAAGGTGTTAACATTTTTTAAATGGCCTATTGAGTTTTGAATTTGATGTTTTTTTTTTTTAGGGTGTAAAATAAAATAATATTGCCTATTTACTGATTTTATCTCGTCTTACAGTGGCTAATAATTCAATAAAGGATGTTTGTTTTTATTCAATTCAATTTTGCTTTTACTACGGTTGTTTCGAATTATTAACCACTGCTAGCAAAGAAAATACGAATAAAACAGGAATAAAAAAAAGATCAAACTTACGTGTACACTGCGTGATGAAAGGCCTTCCAACGATGCGGGTGTAGACGAACTCCTGTAGAGCTTACAATGTATTTTAATTTCTTTGAACTGTTGATTTTGAAAGTTGATCTCTCTTATTTATTTATACCTTTATATTCTATGTTACAGACTTTTTAGTCTCTTTTTTTTCAAAACCGTATTTCGAGATGTGAATTTTTTTTTTGTTTTCATAATTCCATAAATTAATTTGTTTTTGTTCACTTTCCTTTACATTTATTTTCGTTAATAATTTTAATATATAGAATTTTTTTGCAAACCAAACCGCTATTTTTTAACTTGCTAATTTTGTCTTCTGTTTCGTATTAATTAAGTATTACTAGAAATTATATTTAAACTCATAATACAGAAATTTTTACTAAATTTTATATAATTTTTTATTTTTTTTGGATTTTGTTGTTTTTTTCTTTGTTAACATATATACATATATACTATATATTTATACATATATGTATATATACTTCACCACTTTTCAAAATTTACGCCAAGCCACTGTGCAATGTTGAACAAAAAAAATTTTTTTGATGTATACATCTCTTCTTTAAATCTTATTTTTACAAATTTTTTTTTTCTTTGGTCTCTTATATAAAACACATCCACATACCGAGCTTTAAATTCTTTTTAATTTTGATTTCTTCTAACTTTTTTACGAATAATTTGTTTCTTCTCTGGGTTTAATTTTTTTTTGTTTTTACTTTAAACTTAACTTTAATTTTGCTAAGGAAATCTTCTTGCGTTGTCGAACACATGTACCATATTAATGAGAAGTTATTAAAACGCGATCGCTAATTTACTTAAAACGTCTTGTTACTTCCAAGTTTCCATTAATTCCAATGCAATAAATCCTAACAAAGAGAACGTTTTTCGATTTTCTTTTTTAAACAAATGAGACAAAACATTTTTTTAATTCCAGCCTTACCTCTTTTTGGAAATATCATAGGGAAAAATGTGACAAGACGATATTAGTTCCCGTTTTTTTACCAAGCAGTTCTGCTCCCACCAAACTTTCCTAAGACTTTTGAGATTTGTTTTATATACTTTTTTCTTTTTTCCAGCCCTCGACGTTATTGTAGATTTATAGGATTCAACAAATTTTAAGTTTTTTCTCCAGAATTGGATAATTTTGGATGAAGGAAATGTATGGGAGTCTTTCCGTATAGGAAGGTAGTTTGCAGAAAATAAAAAAAAGACTTTATTCTTCTTTTCATTGATGAAAAAATACCTAAATGAATAAAACTAATTAAAATTGGGATGACTGAGATAATAGAAATTGTTTTTTTTCTTTTTTTATTTTTCATCAGAAAATTTATTCTTTACCGAAATTATTAAAAGCAACTTTCTTACCCCTCTATTTCGTCCTATAAATTTGATGCATCCCAATTACTCTGCCTGAAGTCTGGAGATTAACAAAACGGAAAGAACGCGGTACATCCTTTTTTTGAGGTACTTGATTTCATGAGAATCACGAGTAGGAATTTTTCGAACAATACTGTCAAAAAAAAACTACTTATTTCAGCTGTAGGTACATTATCGTCTCATCATAGAAACAGAGTCGTCAAATTAAAAGTACTATTATCACTACTATTTAAAACATGACTATTCAGGATACCTATGCAAAAAAAAAACATCTCAAGTATTACGTTAAGTTTAAAAAAACTGTATTGATAATAATTGTACTTTACAAATAGCAAGGCGTTTGTTTCGCATTTGTCGCGGATTCCAGAATTTTTTAATAGGTCCATTTTCTGCTGACATCAGAGGACACCCATCTGTTCCAACTCCTACACAATTTTTTAGGTCAAGACCAAGATAAGTCAAAGCTTTAAGAACCATTGATGATAGTGCCTTCGCATCAATTGACACATTAACGTCATTATCAATAACCTTTGAAGCCTCTTCAAATGCGTTTACAACAAAGCCAATAAATTCTTCCCAAACAACTTTCTGTTGTATTTCAACATATTGTAAAGATAAGGAAATCTGCCTTTTACCCGTCAAATCCGTGATTTCGTCAAGCATTGTCGAATAGAATTTTGATTCATACATATTTCAAAATTTCAAATTCAAAGATGACTATGATGAAAATGTGATACGAAAAACGGTTGTATTCAAATGTATTAATTAAAAATTACACTACGTGACAAAATTTCAACAAAGTCGTGACCAAATGAATCTGACAGCTAATTTATGTAAAATGAGTCCGAATATGAAGTCAGAATTGTCAAAGCAGAACAGTTTTTGAGATATTCCAAAATAAACGTAATTTGTGTTTTTATAAAAGATGATGTGACGGAAATGCAAATATTTTCATAAATTTTTAATGGATTGTGTATCTCTTTCTTTTTAGTAAAAATTTATAAAAACTATAAAATAACCATGGGTCGTTTGTGAAGATTAGTCAACAAATGACAGAGTTACAGTAGACAAAATTTCCAACTTCATAAAAAATTTGATGATTTTGTTAAATTTTGCATTTTTCAAGCTATTTTTTTTTTAACCAATGCACACTGGGAAATTCCGGCCAAAAACCCATAACTTCTTTATTTCTTTACGTAAATGGCTGAAATTTTGTATGCAACTTGAGAATAGCATGTTTGATCCCTACGTACACTTTGGACACGTACATGCAGGGGTTGATCAGGTAATAAGTGACGACCCAAAAGTATCGAACATAATAAAAAAGGTCTTTAAAGGTGTATTAAAATATGATCATTTGTAGCGATAACATTTATATTTTGTGAAATATCTAGATATGCTCATCTCCTGTCCTCATCTTTTTGCCTATCTGAGAAAATAAAAGTAGATATGATTATATATGGTTATAATATAATATCTAAACTTATGTGATTATGTACATAAGCATATGTATATGTGACGCGCAAAATAGAAAGGAACGTAAGGGTAAAAACAGGTTTTGTTCAGGAGAGCCATTTTAAAGATTTAAATACGTGTATCTTTGGTGAACCATTACATCATAAAACGCGCATATCTTTTGGGGCATGGAATCAGTCTCATTCGATGCTCAGATGTTGTCCACATCAAAAAAAAAAAAAAGTGAAAATTGATTTTTTTTTTTTTAACCTTAGGTCCCTTTCTCTATGTGCTGTCACATATATATCTTTACATAAAATAACAAAGCTACAGAAGATTTAGTAAATTAACCCGCATAGAAATTCAAAAGTTTTAAGCCATTTTTAATATTTATTGTTACCAAAAATTTAGCTTTGTATATTTTTTTGTTGTGTTTTTCTTTGATTTGATACAAATCGAAAAGTGGGTTAATTCAATTAATCTTCTGTCAATTTGTCATTTTTGCCCCGATCTGGATCCTATTGGGCACAAAATGTCCGAATTAAAATAGACTAACGTCGTAAGTGATAAAACTTGAAAATATTTTATTTTTTGGTTTGAAAAAATAACTTGAAAAGAGCAAAATTGCAAAAAATCATCATATATATAATGAAGTTTGAAATTTTGTTTACTATAACTCTGCCATTTATTGACTCATCTTCATAAACGACCCTTGGTTATTTTAGAAATTTTTGACCCTTTCATTAAAAAGAAAGAAATACATAATTCGTTTAAAAATTTTGAAGATATTTGCACATCAGTCACAGCATCTTTTTTAAAAACCCAGATAACGGTTATTTTGGAATATCTCAAAAACTTTTCTACTTTTGACAATTCTGACTTCTGACTTCATATAAAGATAATGGCAAAAAGAGTAGCGGTTCGAAAGTAAAAAAAGGAGAACTAGTTTTTGTGGCCATGTATAAAAAGGCGTAATTCAGCGAAACCTGGCACAATTTTTTAGTCAAACTACTTTCAGAATTTTACGTAGCAGTGTAACATTAAAATGGGTTTGGTTTGATTCCAAAATCTTCTGTGAACTTTTTTCCATAATCACCCCTATCGTGAATAATTTTTCCCTCATATTTGCGATCATGAACAACTCCAATGAAAAAAAGGTAATTCAAATGAGAATAATAACGTGAAAAAATGTTCACGGGAAATAATTCCCCTTATCGTGAAAAGATTTTTCCGTCGTTATTTGTTCACAGATTTTCTCACTTTATTTTTGTTAGGGAACAGAAAATGTATGTAAGTAGTTCCTCCTATATATCGAATATTAAGGGCTATTTCCGTTAATAAGGCGCAAGCCGATATATTGGTTAACAAAATGCAAAACAACAAGTCATTTGCCTGCGGATTTGTGAAGCTTTCGAAAGACGTGGTGGCAGAACTTTGGAAAATACTTTACTATGTATATAAAATTTAAAAAGTGCAAAAAACTAACGTTGTAATCAAACCATCCCTCCAATACTTAATATTTTGTTTTATTATTTAAACTTTTCTTTAAAATATATACTTGTAAATTTTGAACAAAAATTTCATTGATTTTTAATTTCTTTAATCTTTCTTCTTTTTTACATTCACTGGAACTGATAGCGTGAAAAATTTTTCACATGAGATTCACGATTGCTTTTTTCCCTTCGAGGGGAATAAAAATTTCATAGAAACAAAAATTCCACTTGTTATTCACGATAGGGGTGAATAATTTAACTGAATAATGATTAAAACGAAATAAAAATTTACCGTTAAACCGAATAACATTTTTCTCTTCAAACTCTACCTTAGATTATAGACCATGTAAGAACATTTTTTTGGAATAAATTTTATCAAATATCACCTCTTTTAAGAAAGATAATATTAAAGAAAACATACAATAAAACATTCTCACAAATAAGAAACTACGTTTGTACAACTGTGCAGTCTGCTTGTTCGCCTTAGTGAACGAATTTATGGGGGAATTTATAAAATTAGTAAAATCTAAATATTTCTCTATAAAAAAATTATAAAAGAATATGCTTTTAATAATATTTAAATTTTCGGTCACGGTGGACCTTTAGAAAGAAATGCCCATAAACTAAGGCTTATTGATTCAGCGTACCCGCATTATGTTAAAACGCCATGTGCTAAGCTTGTCACAAAAAAAGTGTCAATTTCTTGCACAGTGTAATTCAACCGCACGCATTTTCAAGTCAAACGTTTACTCTTTTAATATAGATGACACTTGCTGGTATTGAATGTAGAATAATAAGTACTAGATGTTTCATTGGAAATATCTAATAAACAACTATTAGGATTAAGATTTGGATACTTATTGAAAACTTCGTTAGAGATTCAATAAAAAACAAAAAAAAAACTTGCTGGGACTTCCAAAAATGTTGTACATTTAAAAAAAATATTATTATTGGGAATTCTTGTATTACCGAAATAAGCAAAACATATTTTTATAATTTAGGGGGTGGGGGGGGGGGAGGTAAATTTCCTTATCCCCCCTAAATCCGCGCCTGCTGTGCGTACATACATTTTATTTAAACTTGTTCCCAGCCAGCATTTGGGTAATCATTTAAAAATTAGGTAAAAATCACCTAAATGAGTGTTCTCAGATCACTTTCGATGATTTATCATTTGAGTGATTGAAAAAAGATTGATATATGAATCATTACCGAACAAATTAAAAGATTGGCTAAAAAAGGTGTCCAAAAACTAACATCAATGATAAAAAAAACTTTTTGCTATCTGTATTGCATGGGGAAGTGATAAATAAAGATAGCTAATTTTGGCTTAAGGAGGGAAATGAAATTATTTTTTTTCTGGTGATTTTTCTCCATAACTTTTTGATTCTCGTCTTTAACAAATTATCTATTGATTGCTTTGAAAAATTAAATTCAAAGCATTTCCATTTGTAAAAGAGAGTTTCACAAATTTACCTTTAAATCAAAGGTGAAATGGCGACAAGCGATCACCCAAAGAAATTTAACAATTTGTAAGTTGCCCATTTTATTAGTATTTTGTCACAAATCGAAAAAGATTGTTTAATATAAATATAAAGTTTTGCCACATTTTTGAAAAGTCCCTACATTTTAATGATTAAAAAAAATGTTTCCCTTTTTTCCCCACGGCCCATTTTTTTAGAAGAAAATCCCTACGAATAGGGATTTCCCCTACGTATAACATCACTGCTGCATATGCTAAAAATTGAAAAACCCTCGTCTAGAGTTAGAAACTATTTTTTTTTTATACATAAGCCACTCTCATCCCAAAAAGTGATCAAAACTACCTTAAAGGAAAAGACATAAGCTTTCTTTTGAGCATCCCAAAAAGTGATCAAAACTACCTTAAAGGAAAAGACATAAGCTTTCTTTTGAGCAAAAAAAAACATTCCGGATAAAAAAAAAGTTTTAAATTAAAATAAAATTTTTTAAATAAACAAAAAAATTTTTCAAAAGATTGATCGAATAGCTATCGAAGCTACTTGGGACACATTTTTCTTACACTAATAGGTAATAAGTTACATGAATGAGAAAGAACACCTGTATGGCCAAAATGTCAAACTTTGAACCCGTCTAACTCAGAAACTTTTTGACCGATCCTGTTGAAAATTTGTGTCTAAGCTACTATCTAACCTTGGTGCAAATTCGGAAGACATCGATTTAAAAATTGGGTCACTTGACATGAAATTCCCCACATATATTTTCTTTTTTCATACGGTTTAAAATATTTTTTAAGTTAACGCTAAATATTTAAACCAAATTGAAAAACGTTTTCCGGTCCTTGCTTCTTAAGGTGATTTTTGCTTTTTTTAAAAAAATTGCCAAAACCACATTTTGAAAACTTTTAAACAGACCGCAAAAACAAATGCTTGTGCATAAACACATACATATGTATTTCTGTATTCAAAATTTGTCTTTGTCCGACTCTAATATGTTTGTTTTATATCGATGATATCCTTAATAAAATTACGTCATATAAGGAAACATACCTTTACTTATAAAATTGAACTTGGTGTTCTTTACCTCCCATGATGGTATTGGTAACGTTCAATCCCTTGAGACAAACAGCACCAAGTCCAACAACAAAAAGGGGTGCCCAAAAATAATACAAGGCCCAACATTTTTTAACCTTACTTATCTCTTCAAAAAGAGTTATACAAATTATACAAACAACAACAGAAGGCGCATCTGCATGTTAAAATAAAAATTTATTTAATTTTCCTGAGAATGATAAGCAAATTTGGTCGTAGTATTTGTCCAAATAAATAAAATAAAACCAAAATCATAGTGTTTTAATTTATCTATATTAAAAACAAAAGACCTCACTTCACAATTAGGACTCTTTATGTTCTTTGCCTCTAAGCACATTCTCTGTATTGTCTACAAATTCAGTGGTAGACAACACTAAGTACACTTGATGCCCTTTGCATCAAGCAAGTTGGACTTGGTGTTGTTTTCAACTTGTCTATCCGGCTGGCTGGCTGGCTGTCCATGCTACCTTGTGTATAAAGTGAAGGTCGCAATTTTGGAGATAATTGGATCAAATTTGGCACATAGGTTTTTATTGGCACAAGGACCAATGGCCGAATCGTAGTGCCACGAGGGCAGATAGGGGGCGATTTCTGCCTCTCAGAAACTATCAAACCCACTGTAATGAAATTCAAAACATAGATAGATCCCTATTCATATAGCCAGACACTCTCGAAAATTTGTTTTTAAATACTGTGGTGCAGGGTATCATATGGTCGGGCCTGACCGGCTATACTTTCTTACTTGTTATTATATTATTTAAAATTTTTAGCGCAAAAATTAATAGTTTTAGAGTAAATTAATACTGAATAAGTAAGGGTGCTATATTTGGCTGTGCCAAATCAACAGAGTTAAAATATTTAAAGACTGGATGGGATCTAAAAATTATCCATTTACTGCATGTTTTAAGAAAATGAATACAAGCGAGTGAGTGGGAAATTATGTTTATTGAAAACAACAATAAAAAACGAAAATTCGTTTTTGTTTCCAATATAATTTCTCACTCATTCACTTGTATTAATTGTCTAAAAACAGTCAGTTAACCTTACAGTTTTATAATTTGTTACAGCTCTAGACCTACGGGACATTGTGGGCCGACCAGCAGAATGTTTTATGGTTCATTTTTATACCCACAAAACAATATTGCTTGTAACACGTGCAAATTTTGGTTATATAGCGTGTTTTTTTAAGCCCGATAGAACTTGAAATTTTTATTCGAAAGATCAATACGTGACATTAACATTTGAAAATGATTTTGGGCATATGGGCTGTTCGGCTGTTCTTGACGAAGCGCATTCTGGACGTCCAATTTTGGGCCACTTTTTCGAGCACTGCTGGCCGTATGTCACGAATAACACGAACAATGCTGGCCTCCAAGGCGTCAATTGTTGCTGGTTTATCAGCATAAACCAGTGACTTCACGTAGCCCCACAGGAAATAATCGAGAGGTGTCAAATCGCACGACCTTGGAGGCCAATTGACGGGTCCATTTCTCGAAATCAACTTATCGCCAAATTTTGATTTCAATAAGTCGATGGTTGCGTTCGCCGTATGGCACGTAGCGCCATCCTGTTGAAACCACATCTCCTCCGGATCAATGTCATCCATATTTTCAAACAAAAAATCATTGATCATGGTGCGGTAACGATCTCCATTGACCGTAACGCGAGCTCCGGCCTCATTTTTGAAGAAATAAGGTCCGATGATGCCACCAGCGTGAAAACCGCACCAAACGGTGCATTTTTCTTGATGTAATGGAGTCTGTAGGGTCTCTTGTGGATTGGTCTCGCTCCATATGCGGCAATTTTGCTTATTAACAAACCCGTTAAGCCAAAAATGCGCCTCATCGCTGAACACAATTTTGCGATAAATTGTCGTCTATAAGTATAATAAGCTTTCCAAAGTAAGAACGCCTTTAATAATTTTTCAAATAGATTTATGAACTGTACTCTAACGGTTTTAAAAATAAAATTTACATTTGTTTTTATGAGTGATCGTGTTCTAAAAAATACGCGTTAAGTACAGAATAATGGCAAGCGTTTCACATTTCTTAAATTTTCGCATAAACAATTGATTTTTGTTAAAAAAAAATACGATTGATCACAAAATGAGCGAATTTTTCTTTTAAAAACATTTTTGAAGGTAGAACAAGCGATTTATATGTTTCCTGAAAAATTGATTGTTGATTAAAAATATGAGTGATGAAAAAAAACTAATTGTTCCGTTTGGAAGCTACCATAATTGGGGGTAGTGTACTAAATATTGATTTAAATCAGCAGTGCACAATCACTAAATAAAACTGCAAAGCAATTAGTTTGCACTCTTTTTAACAGCTTTAGTGATAATTGCTATTTTTTAACTACCACTAAAAAATTTTAGTGATATTGCAAATGTTTTCACTATCACTAAACGCAGATAGAATGCAAAAATCTGCACTCAATTCAAATAGTGCAAAATTTGGACTTGCAATCAAACAAGCTGCATACAAATATTGTATCTCTCAAATTTAAAAAATGTTCTTTTGCGGATATGCATAAGTAAAGAACATTAAACAAAATGAATTTTTGTAAATAACGGTATAATTATTGGCTTTAATCATGAAAAAACAAGTTTTAAATTTTAAAATTAGTGCAACAATTTAAGTTGCACTGAAATGAGTGAAGAAAAAAAGTTGCAATAAGCTGATGATTGCTTTTTTTTAAATCAAACTATTTTTTTTTTTTTTGAGTGCAAAATTTTTTAACATCACTATCACTCATGTTTAGTGAGGCTGCACATTTTCAATTCATCACTCAACATTAACAAAATGATTGCAATATTTTTGCACTATCACTAAGTGTGAGTTGAAACTGCAAAATGAGTGCACTACTCCCATCTATGGAAGTTACCGGCAAATGTTTTTTTTTCATATAACAATTTTACTCAAAAAACACTTTTTTAAAGAAATAAAAGCCATTTATTTTTTTTAATGTGAAAATACGATTTTGGGTTATTATTCGGTTAAAATCTTATTTAAGGACTTTTTTTTGCGATTTTCGCATGAAATTACTATTTTACCCAAAAATATGTGTGCTCATAAAGCAACTTCTAATTTCTTCAGTTTTCATAATCACAATCATAATATATCAAGAATATGAAATAACAAAAATTAATCAATTCTTAACTTAAAATGGTTAAGTTAGGTCGAAAGGAGGACGAAGCATCAAAGATGCAACATCATATTTATATTATTACTATTTGAGTTTGCATCATTGATGCTTCATCTTCCTTTCGACCTAACCTAACCTTAATTTAATTCTGAAGTTTACGTCCTGCCAATGGCGGAAGAAATTTCTATTTATCACTGTTCTTGTTCACAAAGGTGATTAGCGATCTTCTTACCAAATAAGCACTTCCATTTCTCATCACTTAGCGGGTATAGGTGCCAGCAATCAAAATACTTCGAGCCAGTGGAATAGGGTTATGTTCGTCGATGGAATATTCGCTTTATCAATAAACATAATCAAATATAAAATCCTTTCATGGCTTATACATTAAAGTGTAAAAAAATTTTAATTTTATCAGGTTCATCCGCAACGCAATGTAACGTTTAGGCAACTGTACCAATTTATACATGCTTGGTAAGAAAAAACGGAACAGGTGAACCGCAACGTATACGTTTACATAAGAGTTACGAGGCCTTATGAGACATCAAAAAATTAAGAACCGTTATAAAAACAAGGTCATGCGCAAAGAAAGTTTGTAAATTTGTTTTTAAGAATGTTGGAGACCAAAAATAAATATAAAAATTAAACAACTTCTTTCTCTTCCCATAAAAGGGAGTAATGAAGGTCACAATAAAATTAAACTGAACAACTTCTTTTGGAAGGTCTTTCAAAAAGAAATGTATACCTCCCAGAAGGGAATATTTTAGAAAGGAGTAAGAGGCCTGTAACTTGCGGACCTTTCAATACTTAACGCTGGGAACTTCCTTATAGATGTTGGTATTGGTATAATATTTGGCGGCGATAACTTTTAAAATGTCTACTTTGTTATTGAAATCTTTTGTAATGATAATTTTATTTTACATAGTCCATGATTACCAAATAAGGTACACTCTCAGAGTGTATACTATAAAATTGTCTGTCGGCGTTACCGTTTGTACCATCGTACTTGTTAGTCATAAACAAATTATAATTCTTATCAGTTTAGCCATATTTAAGAGATTTTCAGGAGGAGATTTTATACTGGAGCTATAGTGTATACACATTTTGGATTGAACATCACAAATTTCGGTTAAGGGATTTTTAGTATTAAAACATAAATTGAACCAATACAGTAATACAATTTTTTTTAGCGTTTAATGCGTTTTAAAGTAGCGCTTTATTCGCGACCAATGGTAAATTTTAGACCGATTATCACAAATGTGGATCGTTTTACTTCTAGCCATTGGACAAAATTTTACCATCTTGTCTTGTTACGGTTTCAGGCTTATTTAAATGATTTACCAAAGTGGGCTTTATAAAGAGTTTATGTAAATTTGTGACACAGAATACCACAGAACTGAAAAAAGTGACGTGTGAAAAAGGCCCAAATCAGTTGCGAGGGCAGCTTTCGAAGAAAGAGACAGAAAGCTTTTTTTGGTGGTGAAGTGGCAATGTGTAAAAACAGGCAGCAACAATCAACACAAATGGCATGATCAAAACAAAAATAACAAAACACAGACCACGTTAAAAAAATGCATTAGTTCAACAAACGTTGTGTTTTGTGTAAAAAAAATGTATTTATTAATATTTTTTTGTTTTATAATGTTATTTATTTACTTAAATATTATTTACTTGTGTTGTGGTAAACTTAAAAGTTAATTTTTATAAAAGCTTTGCAAATAAATCTCAACTAAATAAATTTGTGTTCATTGTATTGCGGCATAAAAGATGATGCAAAGAGAAATGAAAAAGGGCAGCTTTCTTAAAAAGAGACAAAAAAAACGCAAAATCTTCCGTCTCGTGACAGTTCTGTGGTATTCTGTGTTTGTGAGCCAAGCTTTACCCAAAATCGGCCGCCATTATATATAGAAATATAATTTTTTATGTTTGTTTTTCCACATTTGGATTCATAACGTGTTTTCTATTGAGTCGATTGTGCAGAACGATGAGAAATGAAGACCAAAATAATTTAGAATTTGGAAAGATGAGAAAGGGTTTTGGTTTAAATAAAGAAAATTAACACAGCTGATCGAAGCAGGTGTTTGTCAAACCATAAAATTAAAAACCCTTCAGCCCATTCAAAGACCGACAAAAAAGAGAAATTGTACCAAGCGAAGCCGTTGTTTGAAAAAGCAATACCCATATTGCAATAATTATATTAAGTATATAAATTTTATTCACAATACCAATGAATTTTGACATTAATCCCATGAAAAATTGCATTAAAAAGGAACCTATGCAGCGCTTCGTTGGATCAATGAAACCTGTTTCATTAAAATGTATTTAATGAAACATTACGTTAGATCTATAAATATTATTCATTGGATGAATACTTTCAAAAAAGTAAAAAAAAAATTTAATTTTTTTATGTTATTTTTTAAAAATTTTTTTTTTATTATTTTATTTTACTTTTTTTTTATTTTTTTTTTTTAATAATTCCCTTAACTAATCCCGCGAAGCTTTACGCTTGAATGTTTTGGTTTCATTACTATAATGACATTTTTCATTGCCATAATGAAAATTTTAATTTATGGAAGCATGCTTTTTCAAAATATTTTTATACTTTTAGTTTTTGAGACTATAGAGTTATTTGAAGGTTAAAAACATTTTTTTTTTTAGTTATTGAAATATCTTGCTTTTTTAAAAAAATGTTTGATTTCATTAATTTAATGGCATATTACATTAGATGTATGAAATAATTAAATCTTACATTTTTTAATTAACAATTAAACATTTTTTTAAGAAAACTATAATTTTAGATTAATTTATGAGTATAACTATTACTTGTATATTGTTTTTTTTTATGTTCCCAATTAAAATTGTTTGGTTAACTTGGACAAACTTAAGTTTTCATACATCTAATGAAAATTTTTGATGTATGTACGAAATCCAGTGAAGCGATTTTAACGAAAATACTTCATTATAACTATGAAATTCCATTTAGACAATTAAAATTTTCATTTAACCAACGAAAATTTTTTTATGAAAACGATTCATTAAATATATGAAGCATTTTTCTTTCAGTGTATCACATCACATGTATGCTTAAACCTATATATAAAACTAAACGATATACATACATACGTATGTATTAAAATTTTTTTTTTAAGCTTTAATAACTTTAATGGCTATCAAGATTAAATGATTTATGGACATAAAGAAAGAAGTTTGCATGGGGACTATGTGATATTATATTCCGATTCTTACAATTAACATATTAATCAAATTTTATCCCATTATCTAAAACTGCGACTTTTACTTTCAGCACAAGGTTAACTTGAACAAACAACCAGCCAGATGGACGGACGGACACGAAAAGATCACTTTAAAAAGTGTTTCTGATTCGATCGGCTTACTAAACGATGCGTCTAGATTTCTATGTATCAGTAAAAATTTATATATAAGGTTTTTTCTTGCCTAATTTTTGCATATATGTAATTATATAAAACTTAACAATTTGGAATAACATTTATCTTCAACGAAAACTTGCTTTGGCTTACAATTGTAGAGTGAAAATTAAATGTAGATGGCGAAATTAAAGCAACAGAAAGTTCATCTGTTAAACAGAATCTTAAGCAATTCTTTTATGCTTCAAACATGCTTCAAAAACGCGAAATATGTGTGCAATTAAATGCATCAATAGCTAAAATATGCAAATAACTGACAAACAAATCGATACCAAAATTCATAAAAAGCTATAAAACGGATAAATTTTATTGTTTTGCCTTCATTGGTCGCACAAGAAAAACCATGCAATTGCATATTTACTGTTTTACTGATTATAAGTTTGTATGTATTCTTACGCTTTTGTTAGTAGGATATGACAGGACATCTCAAAAAGCATAAAATTAAAGGCAGCAAATCCAATTGTTTTCTATTGTTATATTTTTACATTTAGCTGATGCATGTAAAAATTCCTATGCCTTAAATTTTTTCATAGATCAAAGTTAAGGTATCTTGTAAATAAATACGTTTAATTACCTCACTGCGGTACTTTTTCGGAACTGGGCGGTAATGGAGAAGTGTGCGTGGCCCAAAATAGATTTATTTTTGGCTAACGGTATTTACATAACTTTCTGTTCTTATTGCACAATTGTGAAGGGAATATTATCACTCTTACTTGTTTTAATTAACCCCTAAATGCCCATGGACGCCGATTTTGATAAAAAAAATATATTATGCGTAAAATACTAAAAAAAATCAACTGCGTACCAATTTTGTCGAAAAGTTATTTAGAATATAGTGGTTGTATCTTAGAAGATACACTGGACACTTCCCCCTTAGTACTTTTCATCGAAAGTACTAATACAAAGCATACATATATAGTAAGCATAAACTAGAATTTTTCAAATATTTTTATATTCAACATTTTTTATTTTTCGAATTTATTCTATGAGTTACATTTCAGTTATGTATTTTATAAAGCTTTTTTGTAATAGTTCTATTCCTTAAATTTTTAGAAATGACCCTACACTACAGTATTTAAAACACATCATGCCTATGTGTCCATATAAATATGGATTTATCTATGTTTATAAATTTCATTAAAATCGGTTTGATAGTTTCTGAGAGGCAGAAATTGCCCTTATCTTTCCTCGTGGTCCTACGTTTTGGCCCATTTTCAATAGGCTTGGTCCTTGTGCCAATGAGAACCTATGTCCCAAATTTTATCAAATTATCTTCAAAATTACGACGTGTACTTTGCGCGTAAGATTACATGGACAGCCAACCATCCGGACGGACATCGTTAGTTCGACTCAGAAAGTGATTCTGAGCCAATTGGTATACCTTAAGATGGGTCTATGACAAATATTTAAGGGTGTTACACACATCAGCACAAATGCAAAATACCCACTATTGTGGTGTGGGTATAATCATACAAGTACATAAAATTGTTAAAAACAAAAAGGATAATGAAAATAATACATTTCCAACACTCAGGGGATGCCCCTATTAATGCAATGCATTGTGTTGGTATAAGAAAAATAGGTTATGAGGAGGAGGAGGAAAGACGGAGTAGTGTTTGTTGACGTTAAGTTTAAATTGTTTTACATTTTAGCCGACTGGGAAAGCTCCTGCCGTGAGTTTGTTGCACATACGGCTAGTTCGACCGAAGAAAGAATATTCTGTGTAGTGCATTGTGCGATACACTGGACAGTCGAAAACGTACTACGGCAGGCACCCGCGTCTCAGGGATGAGTTCGCTCATCTCAGCTGAAGACTTACCATGGTAATGTCGATAGAACAATGAAGCACAACCCACATTCCGACGATGCTTAAATGAGACAATAGGGCTGGGTACCTTACTGTCATTGATGACCATCAACGCACTCCTTTGCACCCGATACAGAAGCTTCAAGATAGACCTTGAGGCAGTTGTATTCCATTTTTGGTCGGTTAAATAGTAATAGTAAGGAGATCAGACGAAGTGAAGTAATTCTTGCACCGTTTCAGGAAACCAGGACACTTGAATTCATCTTTCTACACTTAAAAAGCATGTCGGTTCTAACGAACACATTGAATTTTCATCCCTAGCAGATCAAGAGTGTATGATTCTTCAATACAACCCATGGATATAGATGACGCTGACTACTCAAGCCGTCTGTGGGTCAACATACAATATTGGGTCTTACGAGAATTCAAATCGACCCTATTCGTAAGATCCTACTCGGAGATCCTCGTAAGGTCATGATTGAGTGTGACGTTCCAGTTCTGCCTCATAGCTTTAACCTCAGTAAGGCTTGGTCTTCGATTTAAGGAAAATTAATGACAAAAGCTGTTGTCATCTGCGAAACAAAAGATAAGATTGAAAGTTAGACCCAGGAGCTCGTTGAGAAAAAGTGAAGGAGAACAGAGAAAAATCATCTTATGACAACCCATCTATAGCAACACGTATGAGCTTCTTAAAAGCGCAACATATGAATAAAACTAAACAATAAAGCGGTGCATAAGAAACCAAAATCGAATTTTAAATTTGCTGGTGAGTGCCCATGGTATCTTTGACGATACAACCATTAAACAAAGCTTTATGGCGGGTCCACGAAACTAATTTTTTTTTAGGTTATTGCTAATAGCGTCTGTAAATATATTTGAACCACCTTATTTTTTTCTGAACCTCAATTTCCGCTCAGAACGGAGATTTTACGTTGTAAATAACCCTTTGGATTTATTTTTTTATATAAAAAATTTAAGATGATTTTCTAGTGATTTCTAAACACACTTGTGTAGTTTCCGTTTTAATTTCACTATAAATGAGCCCGTGGGAAATTTTTTAATGGTTGTATCTTTGAATACAGTGGGCATTTAAGGGTTAAGATATGACAACAAACTAAGAAACTCAAAAATGCTCTTATAAATTCATCTCAAATCTGGCCGTTTATAAACCAAAAGGCACGAAGTTAATTGTATATAAAACAAAAAGTTGCAGTTTAAGCGAAATAACAATATATCGTTACGAGTAAATTAAAAAAAGTAGTAAATACTCTGTATGAACAAGATAGAAATATATGCGTATTTTGAATTTTTACCCTATAGTTCGTTTTATCACTCATTTTCTACTTACCGATTAAAATTCCATGTATACATCTTAACCTGTATCGAGATTCCGTAACTTTCGAATTTAATTACCGTTATCGTTAAGTAACGTAAACTCTCGATCACTTTAACGAATTCTGTTATTTTCCATTTTAAGTTAATAAATATTTTCAATGACTTGGGGATTACACGTTCAAATTTTGTTTCAAGTTTTAACACACATACACTTTTTCTGTACATAATACATTTATGCTTTTGAAATTTTTTGCTAACTTTGTGTTTCAATTTACCGTCAAGAAAACAGCTGATTGCAATTCTAATGAGAACATTTTCTTTTTTCTTTATATGAACATTGTTGTCTTGATGATATTTTGAAAGTAAATTGGCTTAAGCTAAGAAAAAACGTGACCAACAGGTAAACTAAAAAATAATTCCTATATTTATTTTGATTATGATATTACATCTTACAAAAAAATGATTAATATAGTATAATAAGTTTTATTTTGTGATATTTAGACCATGTTAAAACAGAAACGGGTATGTTCTGTAAATCGAAATGAAGTGGATTTAAAATCGAACAAATTTTAAAAACGAGCATGTAAAGAAAGTTCATAAAAACATTCCATTTTATATACTTCATACTTTAAGTACCAATTATATATATTTACAAGAACAACGTTTAAAAACAGGAAAAACTATAGTCATTTTTCAATTTCAATTCCACTTTATTTTGATTTGTAGAACATAATTGTTTACAAAAGTAGTGGTTACGCTTATTTCCATAGCTTTCGAATTGCGTGCAGTCTACGTCACGGCTTTAATTTTTAATAAATTCAAGCAGTATATCGTCATATAGTTTCACAAAAGCTGTAAAGGTAGAAGTTCATAGCACGCGCTAGTGCGCGAGCGCTCTGTAGACTTGTGTCAAAAAGAGTTAAACTAGTGTTTTATCATAGAACAAGTTATATGCAAAATATTTTGGCACGTTTGAACCAGAAAATTTTTTTTTGCACTTTTTAACGCGTTGTGTATTTCTGACAAGTAATCAGCTGACAATAAAAAGTATAATTTATCAAATTTGTGAATCATGAAAGAGAAAATTATTGAAGAAGTTAAAAAACATATGTATATACTTCTACCTTAAGTGACATCGAAAAAATTTTACAGGAGAAGCAAAAAAAAACTCTGCATTAATAAACTGAATTTTTAAATTTTTTTTTTTTAGAAAAATAAAAAACAACAGGTGATCGATCTCTTTTTAAACACAACAAGGCGCTTGCAAGGCCTTTTGGAATTTTGTTGATAAAAACGTTATTTTTAATTGTAGGACTGTAAGATTTTCAAGAAACTTGTATTTCGATATGGAGCATCATAATCGATCAGATCATATGGGAAAAAACTACCAAGAAAAACGTAAACGTGTAAATTGATAAAAATGAAGGAACGTCAAAGTTAAGCGCCTTGAAGACTATCAAATAAACACTTCAATCACATAGTTGTGTGCGTGCAGTCGTTTTTTCGGCTACACATACGCGTTGTCGGCAATGCTTGATGAAAATCAAAAAACTTAGATTTTTTATTTAATGGCTGATTATTTGATAGTCTGTCTCTTGTTGTGATTGACAAAGAAATTTAATTTTCTTTGTGTTTGTTGTCATGAAGAAGTGTTCGGATGAAAATAAATATTTTTATTTTCTTTTTTTACGTTTATGATTTATAAAAAAAATACAAATATTGATTGACTTATTTTTCGCCCGAATAACTTCTTATTTTTGTTTGAGGTGTCCACAGAATTCAGTACTTACAATACACTTAGTAGAAGTCAAAAATATCTAGTTATTATTTAACAATGAGTAAGTTGAAATGTAAGTACTTACTAGAAGCTAAAAAATCTCTAGTTAATTGACCTAATAAGTAGTTATTGAGTACGTTACCAGGAAGTAAATATTCAGTACTGAAAACAACGCAACTAATACGTAGTTATTGAGCTGAATATTAGGTAGCAAATATTCATTAGTGAAAGTAACAGAAGTAAAAGTAGATGCTGAGATCATTACTAGTAAGTACTTATTGCAGTTTTCAAAAAATTTACAATTGTAATGACAACTAAATACTTACCAGGTAACGTATGAAATAACTACCATCTATTACTAAAAATCAAAAAGTTTTTCCTGGGTTGTTCTACACATACCATAAGTGATTAAAATCTGTTTACACAACTTTTGATTTTATTCACAAATGGTGAAAAATTTCCATTAAATTTAAGAATTTCATAACACGAAATATTTGTATGGGAGCCTCCCTAAAAAGTGCAGATAAAGGGCAAGTACATATGTACGTTTAAGGAAAATGTTAAAAACAAAAAATTAATGGAGGTCGATCATACAAGGGGCGAATCCTTGGCAGTTATGTGGCTTTTTCCTTAATATATTTCTAGTCTGTATTGAAAATTTTGTATGGGAGCCTCCTTAGGGAATAGAGATCGTGGGCACGAATGTTAGAAACAAATTATATGCGTTTGACTATTTTTTTGTACGCAAACGCACACAAACACAAATATTGAAGCTGAGTTGACATGTGTAAGAAAAAATAATTCTAAAGAATAAATTCGCTTCAATGCTGCTGTTTGCCGTTTATTTTAGTTACACAGACAAAATTATTTTTCCAATTCAAACAAAAAATTTGTAGAATCAAAACATTTTTTGTCTGAAATCGGTCCTACGAACAAATTTGCATATTCAAACAATTTATTTGCATTTCGTTTATTGAAAAAAAACACTGATTTTTTCAAACAAATAGTTTAACTGAATCAAACAAATAGTTTACTGAAAATCATATAAATTTCAAACAAATAATTTTGCTGAATCAAACAAAAAAGTTTTTGCACAAGCAATGACGCGCACACAAGCAAGCACTGTAGAAGTAGATGAAGGCAGAGCAGAGCGGCGCCGGCTGGCTTTGAGACACATTTTTTTGTTGGAATAATTTTTGCACCAAGTCTTGTTTGTTCACACAATGTTTTTCTTCTTCACTCACTGTTCTGTATCCTTTCCTTGGCAGCAGACCGACTCGACATGTTTTTCGTCATCATTTTATTTCTTTTATTTGATGTAGGTATTTAACTAAACATTTTTAAAAAATTGAATACGGGATTTTGTTTTTCATTCTTTTTTACCAACTTTGAAACCAACAAAAAATTTATTTTGTTTCTTCTAATGTTGTTGTTGTTTAAAAAGAGTGAAACGTTTTTTTTACCTATTATTGTTTTTGTTGTTTTTTACTACAAACCTCACCACGCTATTTTATCATCTTTCTTATAGTTGTACCTTTTCAAAGCGTCCAAAAATAGACTGTATGTGTTTTTTTTTTGTTGTTCTTCTATTTCACATAAAGAAGTGTTGCTTACGGTCAAATAAAAAAATGCAAAAACACGACAACAATAAAGAGCGTTAAATATTTCATACAAAATTATGAAAACTAGAAGCCAAAAACGCGTTTATTATATTTTTGAATAGTTGTCAACATTTCTGTTGGCTAAAATAAAAATCAAACAAAAATATTAATTGAATCAGTAAAAAAATTTGTAGAAATTAAAAAAAATTTCAAACAAGCGTTTGTTTGAAAATAATTCAGCAATAATTTTTTCTGTGTACCGAATTGAGGGGTGAGAGCATGGAAAAATAGAAAACAAATATGCTCCATACAGTTAACGACTACCCTAGTGCAACACAGAATCAATATCAGAGTCGACCTAACGAAGCCCGTTCTTTCATCCGGCTGGCCGGTTGTCCGTCAATTCTAACAGTACAGGTTGCAATTTTTGAAATAATTAAATCAAATTTGACTCATATGTATGTTAATATGTGTTAATTATTGCACTGCTGAAGCCTATTGAAAACGGTAAGAAGTCCACATACAAGCTTCTTTCCGGAATAGAGTCTTTGTGTCCATAAACCGTCTAATTTTGTTGTTATTTCGGATTTTTTTTTCTCCTTTTATTTGCGCTTCCGTTATTCGGATATATTTTTGCGGAAGCAGAAATATGTTCCATTTATATTGATAATATTCTTATACGAAGAGAAGGTCTCTAGTTCCAGCGGCATACCGTAGGCTTCTTTCGTCATGGTGGCCGGTCCAGTTTTGAATATTTTTCAGCCAAGAAAGTTCTTTTCTTCCTCTGGTACGTCTGCCTTCAATTGTTCCTTTGTTAATTTATTGCGGAAATTTGTATACATCATTCCTCCCGATATGTCCCAGATATGACACTTTTTGGGGTTTAACCGTTTGAATCAGTTGTCGATCCACATTCATTCTCCTCAACACCTGATAACTATATGACGGATCAGACATAGCACTTAATAAATCTGGCTTTTGTTTGTATACCGATATCGTAACTTGTTAATATCTTTTAGTATTTGTAAAAAGCATATCTTCCCATCTCTTTGCGACAAAATATTTCTTTGGATATATTCCATTGATCATTTAATAAAACTCCTAAGTATTTAAAGTTTTTTACTTTTTCAATTTCATAATTTTTTATTTTCAACGTGATGTTGTATAAATTTTTTCTGCTGATTATCATGTATTTTGTGTTCTTTGTGTTAATTTTTAGTCCATCCCAGTGGTATAGTGTACTAGCTCTGTATGTGTATTTTCGCTAGCGCTTAAAGAACTATCTCTCGTCTCACCACAATCTACCTCACATGCTTTTGAGTGGCGAATTTAACATGGTGATGTCATTGATGGTGACAATTAACCCCTCTCTGCATAATGCAAGCAATGATCGTTAATTTTTTTTGTTGGTTTAGTAACGAGATCTATTAAGCATATACATTTTGTGTTTAGAAAAAGATGTAAGTATGATTAGAATGCCACATCAGTACACAGAAGAAAAAAAAACACTCGGGATAAATTAAGTTTTTTATACTTACTTTAAGTACGAGTCGTACTCATAAATTCAAGTACGAATATAACTAAAACGTACTTAATTCAATAACGGAGTTTATTAAAATAAGTATAAAATTCTTAAACCAAGTAAAAAAAGATTAGACTCTTAGTTGGAGTGCCACTCTGAGAGTAAAATTACAAAATGAGCTTTTTAATCTCATTTAACTTATTAAAGTTAAAAAGCAATTTGCTTGTTGTGTGTAGAAACAACAAAAACAACAGAACAAGGCGAAAACACATTATTTTCATTTTAAAAAGTAAAATTAAGAACTCTTGTTTCTTATTTAGTTCATATATTTAGTTATATATGTAAATTAAGTTTTCAAAGTAAAAACCATATCGGGAATGATGCTGGTGCTTTATAATTGAAACTCTGTGAGGTGTAAAACGGGTAAGTAAATAAATCATAATAAAATTCTCCTTCTAATTTCACTTTTGGTTTATTTCAAGTACGAATTAGGGATTAAACCAACTTTATAATACTTGAATCTGGCGCATTTTGAAATTAGTTCAATCTTTTTTTTAATTAAATCAATCTCATTTTAGGATTACTTCAAGTATGATTTTGCGATTGAAAATCCGTACTTGAATCAATGTTTCTGTGCTTGATTCTAGAAAATCCGCACTCACCGTACTATTAATACCGCTTCGGACTGATTTGTGTGTGGATGGATTGTTTTTTCTGTTGAGTGTAGTCCATAGTTGGGGGTAGTGCACTAAATGTTGATTTAAATCAGCATTGCACTATCACCAGAAAAAACTGCAAAGAAATTAGTTTGCACTCTTTTTTAAAAGCTTTAGCGATGATTGTTATTTTTGAACTACCACTAAAAAAATTTTAGTGATATTGCAAATTTTTTCACTATCACTAAACGCAGATTTGAATGCAAAAATCTGCACTCAAATCAAATAGTGCAAAATTTGGACATGCAATCAAAAAAGCTGCATACAAATATTGTCTCACTAAAATCTAAAAAATGTAACTTTGTATGTACATGGTTTTTGATTTCTTTTGAGGATATGCATACGTAAAAAACATTAAACAAAATGACATTTTGTCAGTAACGGTATACAGTAGTTTTGACTTAACTGCCTTTTGTTTACGTGCACTTTTGACTTAACTGCACAAAATTGATCATTTTTGGCATTATTCTTTAAAATCCCATACAAACTCCTTTTTTAAGTGCACTTCGTTTACCTGCACATTTAAGATAAGTGCCCAAATTTTTTGGCATTTTAAAATTATTTTCATACAAAAAATTTAAGTTAGCTGCACTTTGACTTAACTGCCCAAAACAAATATTTTCGAGAATTATTCTTCAAACTCCTTGTTAACGTGCATTTTGTATACCTGCATATTTTTCATATTTTTGGGCAGCTGTAAAATATTTTCATTCAAAACATCAAAGTTAGCTGCACACATGAAAAAAATATGGTGGCCACTTTTTCACATAAATATCCAATTTAAGCTGTTTATAAAAATATAAGCCACGATTATTTTGGTTTTTTTTCAGAAATTAGTGTGATCTTTGTGAATTCTTATTGTTTTTGTTAATGTTCCTTTTATATAAAAAATACATACATACATGTATAAAATGATCTGTTATTTGAAATAAAATTTTAATAAAATATAAATTTATGCACGTTGTTTTCGGTTAATTCAGCCTCTCTTAATTGAGTTTCCCGTTTTATTGCACTAAAAATCATGGAACGAAATCATTCAGTGTAACCGTCAATGTAAAAATAAATACCCGTTTAGTTGAGTTCCGTTGAATTGCGTCACCCGCTTAATTATTTCTCAAAATAAGACCGCATTGCGAAAAACAAAAGCAAATGTTTCGGTTAATTGTTTCCGAAAGAAAGATTGTACGCTGGACGTACCTGAATTTAATTTTGTTTTAAAAAACCTAAACCATTTTTAAGCGTTTTTCGTGTTAATTGCGTCGGCGATTCATTGAGTTCCCGTTTAATTGCGTTAAAAGTCGTGCATTTTTAAAAACTCAATTAAGCGGGAATAACTGTATTAATAAAAAGATTTTTTATTCCACTTTTAGATTAAAGCCTTTACTTTAGCTGCTTTTTTGTGCAGGTAACCACAATTGTGTACCTGCACATTAAGGCAGGTAAATGCATTTAAGATAGCTGCATTTTTGATTTACCTGCACAGAAAATCGTGCAAAGGAGATTGTGCAGCTAAGTCAAAATTACTGTAATTATTGGCTTTAATCATGAAAAAACAAGTTTTTAATTTAAAATTTAGTGCAACAATTTAAGTTGCACTCAAATGAGTGAAGAAGAAAAAAGTTGCAATAAACTGATGATTGATTTTTTTTAAATCGAACTATATTTTTTTGAGTGCAAAATTGTTTAACATCACTATCACTCATGTTTAGTGAGGCTGCAAATTTTCAATTCATCACTCAACATCAACAAAATGATTGCAATATTTTTGCACTATCACTAAGTGTGAGTTGAAACTGCAAAATGAGTGCACTACCCCCATCTATGGTGTAGTCCCCATAGGGACTTGTACTATATTCGTTTGTACTATAGTACAGATTGAGTAAAAGTGCTTACTATATCGTCTGTCATTGGTGGCGTTTGTTTTTTTTTTATACCACTAGGATATGATTCACTTAGATGTAAAGGTTTTTCAATAAGTTTCTGCAGACCAGATAAGTTTCTATCCCATATTGCTGTATCGACCGCAATATGTTGTTAATGAGCATTCCCTGTATGTGTACGCCCATTCTCGCTTTTCTGTATTAAAATTTGTACGCTTAGTAGAATTTCTCGAGTAGTGGTTCCTTAAAGCCGAACTATGATGTTCAAATTGATGTCGTTTGGGATTTATTCGTAGGAATATTTATAGTGCATGACTTAGTGCTTAGTAGCAGGGACCGAAACAGTTATTCCTTTTTTCGTAAAAGTCAGATAAAAACAGTTATTTTTTGATTTTTATTTGTTCGATCAATAATAAAAGTTATTTTTTGATTTTTAATTTTTTGAACAAGATTAACAGTTATTTTTTGATTTTTATTTTTTCGAGCAAAAATAAAAGTTATTCTTTAAAGAAATGCACGTGTAATAATAATTTAGTTGACTTTAAATATTTATTTTAATGTGCATAAGAAATCCCAATGATGATTACACATTAAAATAAACATTTAAAGTCAACTAAATTATTATTACACGCACATTTTTTTAAAGAATAACTTTTATTTTTGAACGAAAATATAAAAATCATAAAATAACTGTTATTTTTGTTCAGGAAATAAAAATCAAAAATAACAGTTAATTTTGATCGAAACAATAAAAATCAAAATTTTAAAAATCAATATATTTTATCATAGACAAGTTTATAAGTTCTATATGCTTTTTTTGTTTTAAAATTCCAATATAAGGGTCTGTTTGTCGATAACGAATGAAGACTTCGTTCGCTTAAACTACATTTAAAACAACAACAAATTGTAAAATATTGTTTTTGTTTAACATGTAAGTTATGCGAAGGAAGTATTCATTCGTTATCGACGAACAGGCCATAACTGTTATTTTCGGTCCCTGCTTAGTAGCCTATATTCCTCGCATTTGTTTGCGTTGTTCATTCTTGGCATAGTTGGGGGTAGTGCACTAAATATTGATTTGGTAGTGCACTAAATATTGAATAAATTCGGCAGTACACTATCACTAAATAAAACTGCAAAAAAATAGTTTGCACTCTTTGTTACCAACTTTAGTGATGATTGTTATTTTTTTAACTACCACTAAAAAAATTTAGTGATAGTGCAAATTTTTTCACTATCACTAAACGCACATTGAATGCAAAAATCTGCAGTCGATTCAAATAGTGCAAAATTTGGACATGCATTCAAAAAAGCTGCATACAAATATTGTCTCACTAAAATTTTAAAAATGTAATTTTGTATGTGCATGGCTTTTATTTTCTTTTGAGGATATGCATAAGTAAAGAACATTTAACAAAATGAAATTTTGTCAATAACGGTATAATTATTGGCTTTAATCATGAAAAAACAAGTTTTTAATTTTAAAATAAGTGCAATAATTTAAGACTGCTTTTTTTAATCAAACTATTTTTGTTTTGAGTGCAAAATTTTTTAACATCACTATCACTCATGTTTAGTGGGGCTGCAAATTTTCAATTCATCGCTCAACATAAACAAAATGATCACAATTTTTTTAACACTATCACTAAGTGTGAGTTGAAACTTGCAAAATGAGTGCAATGATTCTTGGTATGGTAATGAATTTTAATTTAAGCCAGTGTCATATACAGAATTAAAAAGTTTTAACAACAGTGCCATATTTTTACTATCTATTAGTTTCAATACTTCCGATGGAATTTCGTCGGGTCCCGTTGCTTTTTTGTCTTTTAGAGTATTAATTGCATACTATATATACCTCGTACTTAGTTATTTTGGTTCCATTGAGATTAACTTGTGTTTTCCCGTAGGGAGTCGTTTTCTCAATAGTAGGATGTTCAATTAATCGGGTTTTTTTTTTTTTCGATTGAACGATTAATCGATATTTGGCATTTTTAACTAATTCGATTAAAAAAATTTTAAAAAATTAAAATAGGACTCTAATGGCATAATGGAAGAACTACCTCTAATTTTTTCCAAAAATCCCTTGAACGGCAATAGACAAAGTTTCAAAATTAGGTACAAACATTTGGATAAGTGGGCGTGGTACCTACCGTACAGAAATTATCAAAAAAAACAACTGAATTTTTGGGGTGTCATATGGCCTATGGTATATAAAAAAGATCGGAAATCTTTAGTAGAACATATTTTCTGAAAAACTCGGAAAATCGGTTCAAATGCAAAAAGTTATGACCAATATATAACTTTTTTTTTTTAAATACCCATTTTCGGGAACCATAGATCTTTTCGAGTCCAAGTTTTATCGCCCAAGTAAATGGTAAATTTCTTATTTAACACGTCGGTATATAAATCTGTCAAATTAAGAAATGACAGTGTTATAACCAAAATACTGAAATCCCAAAAATTACTCTTTTTAAAAGCTTTTATTAAACTTACAATGTAAATATGTATGAAATATGTATGTTTGTTCGGGTGAAATCTTGCAACTAAATTTTGAAGCAGTTATCTTCAACCGATTAAGCTGAAATTTTATATAACGTTCAGTTTGGATGACAATTTATGGTAAACTGTGTGACGTCATTCTAAATTCAATAGGGCGGCCACCAGGCGCGGATTCAGCTTGAGGATTATGGGGGGGGGGAAATTTTTATGATACAAAAAAGTAAATAATCTGTTTTTATAAGTTTTTTAAAAACAATATGTGTATATTATATTAAAAAAACTCAACAATAAGGTTAAATAAAATATAAGATCGGTTCAATATAAATTAATCTTTTTAAATAAGCAATTTATGATGTCCTTCTGAGGCAAATTTAGATAGTACAGTCTATCTTCTGTCATTGTTGATCTAAGACTTGATTTTATTCGTCGAAGGGTAGGAAATGATCTCTCGCTCGTAGCATTACTGATAGATTTTCAGATATTTTCCATGTTTGTTGCCAATGCAACAGTTCAGGCTCAAGTTTAGTTGTTAGTAGGTGTTTATCTCTTTTATTAAACATAATCAGCTAATCAGCTATATGTGGTTTTAAAAGTTTTGTATCTGTATTTTTTTTTTTTTTTTATCATTATTTATTTATTGAATCTTCATATATTAAATATGAACTAACAATAATTAATCAGATCTTATCCCAGTTCTTTATTTATGTCCTGCTAGTGCCAGACAAAAATTTTCTTCATTAAGGGTTCTGTTCACATATATAGGTCGATAAACACCTATCTTATTGGGTAAGTGCTGCAGTGTCTCTTCTTCTTAAGCGAGTGTGGCCGCCATGATTTAAAATATTTCGAGCTAGCGCCGTAGCACCAGATAGGCTTTAAGATAGAGTTGTAAAGTAGAAGCTTGAAGTCTAGACTAAGGACAGAATTTCTTCCAATAAGCCAATGAATTTGAATGGCTTTTAGTTTCATTTTAGTTAAGTTTGCCTCTATATGGCATTTCCACGTTAATCGCCGATCCAGATGTATACCGAGATATTTTACATGCAAATGTTGAAGAATTTTTTGATTGTTGATTTGAATAAGGGGGCATGAGTCCCGACGCAAGGTGAATGTTATATGCACGCATATTTGCTCATTGACCATTATCCTCCATTGTCTTAACCATATTTCTAGTTGAAATATATGATGCTGTAAGTAACGAGATGCTTCATAACGGTTTTCGTGGACATTAAGAAAAGCTGTATCGTCTGCAAATGTTGAAGTTTGGGTGTAGTTGTTTGTTGGTATGTCCGAAGTATAAATTAAGTATAATAGAGGGCCCAGGATGCTGCCCTGTGGGACTCCAGCGCCAATTGGCTGAGGTGAACTTGAAAAATTTCCTTCTTTAATAACAAATTGAAGACCGACTAAGTAGCTTTCTAACAGCTTGTGTGTGTTTGCTAGTAAATTTTGCTTCAATTTATGTAATAAGCCTTCATGCCAGACTTTATCAAAAGCTTGCTTAACATCGATGAAGAGTGCTGAGCAATATTTTTTTCTTCAAATGCTTTTCTTATGACATTTTCTATTCGATGAGTTTGTTCAATTGTGCTGTGTTTTCTTCTAAATCCAAACTGAAGGTTTGGAATACATCTATTTTCACTTAAAATCGGTTTTAGTTTTGAAACTAGTAATTTCTCAAACAGCTTTGACATATTTGAAACCTTAAAGATAAAAGATAAAAAGAATAATTCTTTTTGCTATGCGAGGTAACTCCAACAGCATTTTATTACTGATCTTATCAATGCCAATTAGTGTTTAAGTCACAAATAGCCTTTTCGATTTCTCTTATCTTAATCTTAGGGGAATAGCTGCTCTAGCAGCAGCAGGTGGTAAGTCGACCGCAATATCGTGAGATATATTTGGTGTAAAGACGTTTTTCAAGTGACTTACAAACAGATTATCTTTTTCAATATCATTTCTTGCCCAACTTCTATTCAAGTTTCTTAATGGTGACTTAGATATAATTGGCTTTTTAGATTGCTAGCTGCATGCCATAATGAGTAGTCTGATTGTAAAGAGAAGCCGTTTTCTGAGTCTGCAGTAACTTTCTTAGCCTTTTTGTGCACTCTTTTAATAAATTCTTAAGTTGCGGGGATCTGTACAGTTGCCACTCTCTTCGAACTCTCCTTTTTTCAGTCAGGAGCCCCTCGACATCTGTAGAAAATATTTTACTATATTTTGTTTTTTTTTTTGGACCAATACCATAATGTTGAACAGCTAGTTTAAGATAACTGTCAAAATCTACAATAGAGAGATCCACATTCTCCGGTGTGCTAAGCGGAATATTTGCTATGCAATGGGTACTGAGATATTTTTTATATTTTAACCAATTAATTTGTGTAGCTGACGTCGCTAAGTAACCAATCGGAGATACAATTCTATTGGGGTTCATTATAGTAACAATTGTGGTGTGTGGTCGAAAGATAATTCTAAGGAAGCTTCAACATGAATCGTTTTTATGGGAATGTTTTTAACCATGTCAAAATCGATGACATCCGGAATTTTTTGCTGATCAGTGGGCCACTCGAGACCACGTTTAAACCCATTTTAGAGATTGTGTTAAACAAAACACGACCTTATGGTGTTATAAGTCGTGACCCCCAGAAGGTATGTTTAGCGTTATAATCGCCAGCGGCGAGGAAACAGGGTCCTAGTGATTTATAATATTGGCTTTCTGATATGGCAAATCTAGGTGGAGAGTATATAGGGTTGCCATCCGTCCTCTTTTCCCCGGACACCGTCCTCTTTTTTTGGGTATCCGGGGCAGTCCTACTTCTTTTTCATCAAGTGTCCGGGGTTGTCCGGCTTCTTACACCTTCATTGTAAATTTGTTCCTGGATTTAAATCGCAGCTCACAAAATTCATTAAAAAAAAAGATTTAGGTACTCGGGGTTTTTTAAGATACCTATGATTTAATTTTTGGGGACGTAACGTGACAAAAAGAGTACTTTTCTTTGAATGTGCCCAAAATGGAGCTCCAAAAAATGGAACAAATAAGCAAAAGCAACCTTATCAATGTCGTTACTTTTGTTCATATAAATACTTATTGCTCAAATGATTATATTAAAATTTTATTTTAAGATTATTTTTGGAAAGAAAAAAAAAATCATATCTTAAAAAAAGCACATCCCTCAAAGTTTTGGGATTTTTAAAAAACAGTTTGAAGTATTATATAAAAAAAAAATCAGCAAAAAATAGGGTTTTGACTTAGTCCATTTTTAAAATTTGATATTTTGCATATACATTTTTTTCAATATATTTATTGAAGCCTCAAGTGTTCTCTTTAAACTGACAAAAATCATCTTCGTAAGTAAAGTAGTTTTCGAGATATTAAAAAAATAAACTCAACACATTCGGCTTATTCGGCGATATTATGACAATTTGAATATGACATAACTTTTGAAAAAAAAATTTAAAAATTGGTTTTCGTTGATATGTGTTCTTTATGAGGCCAAATAAACCCTCTCGCCAAATTGCATTCAAATCGAAAGGGGTCGAGTCCCACTCTTGGTCGACTTGACATGGAATTACCCAAATGAAGTTTTTGTGTGCCGTCGCATAGTGGCGCCATTTGAGTTTTTTCGTTGCAAAAATCATATCTTTTGAACCGAATAAGATAATTGAACAGTTTAAACAGCATATGATAGATAACTGTTCAGCCTATGAAATGAGCTCAGCCTATGGAAAGGGTGCTACGCTCTGTAGGGGCCTACTTATGGGTTATCAAAGTTAAAATTAGTAGAAAAATCAATTTTATGGTAACTAAAAAAAATTATTTTTACATTTTTAGATTGTTTTTATTTTTTTTTCTTTAGGGTTTTATGTTTTAAATTATTACCCAACAAATTAAAAAAAAAATTTTTTTTTTTTTAAATTTATTTTTTCAATTTTCTGTAAAATATTCATCACAGTTCGTAAGAGAAGGTATATCTAAAAGACTAACCATTTCTAAACTATAATTATTTTCTAACTCTATTCTTGACTTCACATGCCGCAGGGAAGAAATAAGTGGATCGGAAGATGCTGCCAACATGTTGAAGATGTCCTCATTTTGCCTTACCCTTGATGCTTTGAATGTGTTCTGCAATCTATATTTTTTATAAAATTTGTTAGGAGACTCCTGTGCTTCTTCAGAAAGCTCTCCAATTGGCAAAGACTGGCACTCAATTATATCTTTGCCATGCGCCAATATTTTATGGACGGTCGGGGTCAACTTCTTCTGTGGATACATTTCTGCTAAAAGAGATTCAGTTTTCGACGCATATTCTCCATATTTTGTAGAATTGACATTTTCTTTGCAGTTTAAAACATCTAAGATCGTTCCCAATCTTTTCACGATTTGATTGTCAATTCGAGTGATTCTAGTTACTGCCTCATCATTTTCAAAAAATCTCCTAGATTTGTGCCTACCTGTAGGGACCATAAGTCAATATTGTTCTTGACCATTTGCAATATATAGGCTTATGCTACCATGCCGAAAAATTTACCTGTTCCCTGCATACATATGGATTTAGGCTGAATAAAGCAATTTTGATATTATGCACGTGTCCAAATAAGATTTGTGCCTACCTGTAGGGACCATAATTCAATATTGTTCTTGACCATTTGTACGCCAAAGTATTGTTTAAGTGAGGTACGTACCTGCTAATTTCAATGAGTAGTTTTTTTCAAACTATTAGATCAAACTACTGTCAGTCAAAACATATAAGGGATGGACGCCATACAATTTCTGCAACCATGTCTTTTTAACCTTTTTTTACCTCTAGAAGCCAAACGGGCACGTACGGGCAGATAAAATTTTTGAATTATGTAAAGAAATAATCAATGAACAGGTTTTGCAAATATGGCAAATATAGAAAAATATAGATTTTTTTTATTTTCCGTCAAAGTTGAAAAATAGTGAAAAAACGGATAGTTTTTAAATAGTGATTTACCAGGAGAAACACAAAGCAAACAGTTATTAATTTTTTTTTATCATTATACATTTAATAAATACATCAATCAATACAAACAAAAAATAAGGCGATTCGTTACCTATTTTTCGTGTTATTACACCTGAAATCGCAACAAATTTACTAAAAATTGTGTGTTTTTTTGAAAACCGAAAGTCGGTCAACTTTGAACGGCTATATCTTCTAAACTAAAAATGTGATATTATTAAGAGTGGCAGATTTGAAATCGTTGAAAAGTTTCCTATAACATGGGTTTATTCAAAACTTCGTCGGCGCTCATGAAAATTTTGATTTTTGCAACCTCGTTTGCTCTACGGGCGCTACTGTGCGTCGTTATTAATATTAGGTTGTTTAGAAAGTGTCCTCTTTTTTCGAACAAATGTCCTACATTTTTTATGCTGGCGTCCTCTTTTTCTCAAAATAGAAATGGCAAGCCTAAGAGTATAAAGAAGAAATTACTAAGTTTCGATTAAGCTCTTCAACACAAATAGTCGTTGCTTGCAGATAATCTTCACAATGATCAAACATTAAGTAGAGTTTGATTCGGGCTTTTATCAAAATGGCAGAGCCTCCACAAGCTCTATCTCGAGGGTCCTTAGTATCATATAGTATATAACCATTGATTTTAAACGTATTTCTTGAGGTCAGATGAGTTTCAGAAACCATCATAACATCAATTTGTTTATTTTTAAGAAAGTATTCTAGTTCATTTTCATGTTGGCGGATACTGTTAGCGTTCCAAGAACAAATTTTTAAACAGGTCATGGCTTGTTAAGTACGGCTTGCAATAACATCGTTTGCATTCTTAGAATTTCCTGCACCATATTACCCATTGTGTTCGTAAAATTATTTACTGTTTGCATTTAAGTTTCCATGATTTTTTGATATTCTTTAATTAGGCTCGAGTTCATCAAATTTAATTTTCATTAAATTATTTTCACTGAGGGAAGGAATTTTACAACTTGGAATTTTTATTAAAATTTATTGATAATTTTTCTTGGCTGAGTTCAACTAAAAAAAAATCAAAATTGTTCTTAGAAATAGCTATGGCACAAGCTCTAATGTTTACATTTGTACTTTAATTTGTACAAATAAAAATGTCGACGAAAGTGGACAGAAAAACATAATAAACAAAATGTATTCAGGTTTTTAAGACAAAGTCTTGACAGAAAGAATACGAAAAAACAGAGGAAAAAGGAGGCAACATGTAATTTGAAATTTAAGTGATAATAACAGCAAATTTCGAACCACCAGTACTACTGGTTAAAGATTGATGTTTGACTGTTGGCTAACGGGCACCGCAGTGGTGCAGTGGGTAGAACACAGAGATCTTCTGACGATAGAAAGTGGTGTTTCTTGAAACATGTAAAGATCAACCCGGGTTCAAATCCCAGCTCAGCCAAGAAAAATTATCAATAAATTTTAATAAAAATTCCAAGTTGTAAAATTCCTTCCCTCAGTGAAAATAATTTAATGAAAATTAAATTTGATGAACTCGAGCCTAATTAAAGAATATCAAAAATTAAAAATTAACAGTTCAACTAAAAAAAATCAAAATTGTTTCCGTGATTTTTTCTAGACCACTTAAATTAGAAACTGGAGTTTCTTCATTAATTGGCGAAGCGCCTTGCATTGGCACATGGTTTGATTTTAGAATGTTAGCGTAGGAGGTTCTGCTGCGGAGCCTGAAAGTCATTACTGTTTACTTGCTTTGTTACCTCCATTTTCGGTCCAGACTACTGCTTGACGATAATGTATACAGGGCATCCTCTATAATTGGCAGTGTGCTAAATTTTTTTTACATTGGGGTCGGTTTTAGACTTATCGCAAAGAACTGTACCATGTAATTCAGCACATACTACGCAAACAGGGAGTAAATTCTTGACAGTTTAAACATTGAACGGGACCATTTCTTTTGTGTGGCTCTTCTATAGTTATTCTTCTATACAGAATATATTTCAGATTGTAAATAGGATGCGTTTCGTTTTTTTTTTAAAGCTTTACGTCACCGGGTTCTAACTCCACTCGAAATAGTAGCTGAGGATTTTTTATATATTTACTACATGTTTTACTTTGAAGCCTTTTTCTTCCAAGATAGTTTTAATGTCTTCTGGGTCCACACATGAGTCAATTCCCTTAATCACTACCTGAAGACCTTTACTGCTCTTCAGTTGGTATGAATAAAAACTTTTTTTAACAGCGTAAAATTGGTTAATTATTTTGCGAAAATCATTCTCATAATTTACTTGTATTTTAGTCTCGTTTATACTACCACGCTTGATTGCAGCTACCAGCTTGGCTCCAGTTTTTGAGAAATCGGTATATATCAATTTTTCATGGATATTGCTGTATTAGTTTTTTTCCTTCTTAACTTTCTTTTACGGAATGTTTTGACTTTTTTCAAAATTTCACGTAATTTAAACCATTAATGTCGATCAAAAGTAACGATTTATGACCATTTTTAGCCTTTTATATAAATGAGTCTGCGCAAAGTTTCAAATCTGGTGTCTATATTGTCCTTCTTATAAGTTTTTTTAATAACAAATACTCGAAATTTAAAAATAACCGTTACATATCATGGTAATCTTCATCATCCAACTCGGATTGCAAATTGTAGCAAAGGTCTGCTAAAAGAGAATTTAATCGTTTTCCACTATACAAATGCTCTTACTGAGCTGAAACTTGATGAAATCGTTCACCATGCTCATCTGATTCCGTTCGCAATTGGCGGTCGAAGTAATATTGGTGGTAATGAAGAAAATGTATTTTTAATGACATGTCGACATTATTTTTTTCAAAGGATTGAAGCATGTTGTCAACATATGACTTCCAGTTATGTGCTCGAAAATGTCCTATTGCTAAAAATGGTCAAAAATCGTTACTTTTGATCGACATTAATGGTTTAAATTACTTAAAATTTAAAAAAAAGTCAAAACATTCCTTAAAAGAAAGTTAAGAAGGCAAAAAAAACTAATACAGTCATATAAAACTTTTTTCAATAGCGCAGACTTATTTATATCCATGAAAAATGGATAGATACCGATTTCTCAAAAACTGGAGCCAATCTGACACTTCGAAATGTACTTTCGCACTCAGGGGACTCCCCCTAACAGTTCGAAAATTATTCATCGAAGTTAATTTTTTTCGGGTCAAAAACTATCACAGTGTTATTATACATATTTACAACAACACCAAAAATAGGAATTTTAAACCAAAATGCTTTTGCTCAGAATATGTATACTTACATATGTATGTACATTCATACATACATATTTATTTTTTTATTTTCTTTATTTAATTTTTAGTTTTTGATAATTGTTCACTTTTATGTTAAATAATTTATTTAAAAATCATTTTTTTTTCGTTCATTCGCCAAATGTTTATTTAAAAAAACTCAATTGTAATAATTCAAATTCTGTGCGCGGTTAAGAATACACGTCTGTTTGACAATAAAGCACAAACCGAATTTTGTATCTGTATATGACTTGATTACACTTTGAGGTAGAAATTTAGGTATGTTAAATACATTTAGGATATCTATTGGGAAAGGTGTTTTGAGATTTTGAGAGGAATATAACCTACAACTTCATCATCTTCAATCTTCTTAATTTTGGATGTGATTATTTCGTTCAAATCTTGTCTTTTCGATTGGAACCTTTATTTCTTTTCTCTTTCGGGCACATGATTAAAGTTTTGATAATGCTTGATCCTTTTTGAAGATCTTTTGTAAAATGATACTAAGCGGCTGTGTTACAATAAGAACCATACTTAATATGTATATTCCGCAAATAAATTCAAAAGTACTAAGTGAGTTCCTAAATAAAAAGGTTTTGATGAAGTATCTCTACCTTTCCACTCAGATATTTTTTCCAAAGCTTTTACTATACGATGTACACTTGTTGCAAAGTGTAAAATTAAGTCGTGACCCATCTTGTCTCGCATAATGTAGAGAGTTTGGCTCCCAAATACTTTGCTAAAACTGTGTTTCGCTTGGGATGATTATATTTAAAAAATTTTGTTGTTTCTTTAACAAATGATACAACTTTTTGTATTAATGGAACTTAATTGCTTTAAGAAATTGAGTTGTTTGATTTATGGGAATAGCAAGGCGTTTGTTTCGCATTTGTCCAGAATTTTTAACAGCTCCATTTTCTGCTGACATCAGAGGACACCCAACTGTTCCAACTCCTACACAATTTTTTAGGTCAATACCAAAATTTCCAAAGCTTTAAGAACTATTGATGATAGTACCTTCGCATCAATTGTCACATCAACGTCATCAATATCCTTTAAAGCCTCTTAAAATGCGTTTACAACAAAGCCAATAAATTCTTCCCTAACAACTTTTTGTTGTTAGTTGAATTATCTTAAAGATAAGGAAATCTGGCTTTTCCCCGACAAATCCATGCTTTCGTCAAAAATTATCGAATAGAATTTTGATTCATATATATTCCAAAATTTAAAATTCAAAGCCGACTGTGATGAAAATGTGATACGAAAAATGGTTGTATTCAAATGTATATAATAACAGTTTTCATAACACATATATACATAAATATTGCGTATACTAAGGCTTATTTAATAATAATTCAACCACACGCTTTTTCAAGTCAATCGTTTACTCTTTGGATAAAGATGGCACCTGCTGGGATTGAATGTAGTATTTGAAAACAGTAAACTAGATGTTTCATTGGAAATATCTGATAAACAACTATTAGGATTAAGATTTGGATACTTATTGAAGATTTCGTTAGAGGTTCAATAAAAAACAAAAAAAAAGCTTGCTGGGATTTCCAAAAATTTTGTACATTTAATAAAAATATTATTATTGGGAATTCTTGTATTATCAAAATAAACAAAACATATTTTTATAATTTAGGGGGTATTAAGTTAAAATGCTTGCTAAGAACAGCTCGAAACATAAAGAAGGCTCTCTAAATCCAATATGGAGGGCACACACAACTTGGCGGACTAGTTATTTTTAATGCACTTCTACAATACGGGTATCAAATGAAAGGGCTTGCTAAGATTAACTCGAAAAATAAAGTGACGTCACTCTATTTACAATATGGCAGACTAAGTTTATTATGCTTGCTGAGAATACGAATACGTTATAAGTTGATAGTAAAGGTTTTAAAGCAAAAAATTATTTATTTTATTTTTAGCGCATTCAAATAAAAGCTTGTTTTTTAAAAAGGTTTTTTACCTTTAATTTATTTTATAATTAAGTTTGTCTCTTTATACATACATAAATTTATAAATTAAGAAAAAAAACCGTGAAGAAGGCACTCAAGGAAGTGCCGAAATATTGGTTTTTAAATAAACGTTAAAAGTTTTTTATAACAAAAACCCTTAAGCTCGAAAATTTAGTAATATTTGAAATATTAAAGGTCGAACAAAATACATATTATATATATATTTAATAATATTAAATAATTTCCTCTAGAGAATCCAACGAAATATCTTTTTTAAAATATTTATTCATTGGACCACTTGTCCAACCTACTGAAGTTGTTGAAGAACATTTACGTTAATACATTTTTGGACACCTGTTACATTAAGCATTATTAGATTTATCCTTCGTACAATATTTTCAAACCAAACTTATTCTTAAGAGAGAAACGCATGAACTATTTTGTTAAAAAATACGGGGCGTTATAGAAATCGAAATGAAGTGGATTTAAAATCGAGCAAATTTTAAAAACGACCCTGTAATGAAAGTTTCTAACAATATTCCATTTTATCTACTACATTCTTTAAGTATCTACTTTTTTGCAGAAACAACACTTAAAACCACGAAAACTACGGTCATTTTGTAATTACATAATTTAATTTTAATTATCGTTCGATTTCAGTTTTACTTCATTTCGATTTCTAGAACATACCCGATAAATCATAATAAATCTTTGAGTTAACAAACCTTTGTCGTTTTTTCTTTTATGAAATGAATTGTTAAATTGTGTTGAAAAAATTATACAAAAATATAAGCTAAATTACTTACTAAACATGACTGGTTTTTTTTTAATTCCAACTGACACATACATTTGGTTTGTTTATACCACTTAAAACGTTAAAAAAATTATACATTTAACAGAAATACTTTATGATTTTATCATTCGATTAATTGGTGTAAGTTCTTCGATTAATCCTTTAATCGAAATTACCAATTTTAAATTATTCGAACAATTAATCGTCTAAAATTGTTCGATTAATCAAAAATAATTAATCGACTGAACACCCTATTCAATAGTCAATAAATAACTTTGTCACATAATTTGTCCATACCCGTTTTCTCTCAGACACATATCTCAAATACAGCTTTTTTATTTTCGTCGAATAGTACTGCTGTAGATGTTCATTTATATCGTTACCAGAAACGCAAAAGGCCCTACCTAACCAAAAATTAAAAATTTACTTTTTCATTGAATCTGATATGTTGAATGAATACAAATGTCCACAAAAATTTTTGAAATCTTTCGACCAAAAATTGCGATTTTATTAGTAAAAAACAAAGGGCTCTATCTACAAAAGATTATATGGTAAACGCTTAAATGCCTAACGGATTTGCAGTCTTACACTCGCAGCCATCGACGACTGCTGACGTCAATAGTCAAACATCAATCCTTAAACCAAATTGTATTTTAACCTTTGGTAGATCGAAATTTGCTTTTTTTTACATGTTTTTCCTTACTTCTGTTCTTTCCGTACTTTTGTCAAGAATGCTTCTTGAAGTCCAAAGTCCAGTATCTTTTGTAATTAATATTTTTGTGTTGGCTTCGTGGCACTCGTAATTCCTTTATTTTTTCTATGATTTCAAGGTTCATTGACGAATTTATCTTCACACCCTTTATCTTTGGGATGGTGTTTATATTCCGGATTTATTTAGTCATACAATATTTTGTAGTAACCTTAACAATTCTTACCGATTTTTTTGTAATCGGTACATTTCCATATTATTAAGCGAATAATAAGTCAATTTTTAAATAGCTTATATGACATCTCAAAGAGGTAACTAAAGTAATAGTAGCATAAAAACTCTCATATGAATCATGACTGCACAGCAGTATGATTACCCATGGGTCTCAAGTACTGTGGTGTAGGCACGGACTAGTTCGACTTTACTTTCTTACTTTTTTTGTTATTAAAAATTGGCATTTTTATTATATACTAGCTGGACCCGGTCCGCTTTGCTGGCCCTTAGTAAAGATTTAAAATTTTATAAAATATCAACGTGTTTTATTGATTTTCAAAACAATAAAAAAAAAATAAAATAATAAATGTTTTACTTACCAGCAAATGCTATTAGATTCTTCATGTTTGTTTAAAATTATTGGATACCCTAACCGCGTATTTGAAAAATATTTATGGAAGTGGAAATAGACTTTTGTAAACTAAAATTAACATAAATGTTTGGAATAAAACTGGCTATTAAACCATATAAATTTTTGTTTCATTGTGGTGATTTTAGTGTATTTAAGTGAATTACCGCTGAATTGATAAATGTATATTGATAAAGATTTAGTGACATACCATGCATCTAAATTTTAAAACATTATGTTTAGCGATTACGACGAAAATGATAAAAATATAAAAACGTGGAGCCATCTATCGGATAAATACGAAACTCCACAGAAACACTCCTCATACCTCATACATCAAACACACAAATTTTGGTCAAAGTCGGTGCAGTAGTTTTTGAGTTTAGCGATTACAAACAAACACGTCTCTTTTATATATATAGATAGATAAATTTTGTTTTTTCATTTTGGTGATTTTTAAAAACATTATGTTTAGCGATTACGACGAAAATGACAAAAATATAAAAACGTGGTACAATCTATCGGATAAATACGAAACTCCACAGAAACACTCCTCATACCTTATACATCAAACACACAAATTTTGGTCAAAGTCGGTGCAGAAGTTTTTGAGTTTAGCGATTACAAACAAACACGTCTCTTTTATATATATAGATAGATAAATTTTGTTTTTTCATTTTGGTGATTTTTAAAAACATTATGTTTAGCGATTACGACGAAAATGATAAAAATATAAAAACGTGGAGCCATCTATCGGATAAATACGAAACTCCACAGAAACACTCCTCATACCTTATACATCAAACACACAAATTTTGGTCAAAGTCGGTGCAGAAGTTTTTGAGTTTAGCGATTACAAACAAACACGTCTCTTTTATATATATAGATAGATAAATTTTGTTTTTTCATTTTGGTGATTTTTAAAAACATTATGTTTAGCGATTACGACGAAAATGATAAAAATATAAAAACGTGGTACAATCTATCGGATAAATACGAAACTCCACAGAAACACTCCTCATACCTTATACATCAAACACACAAATTTTGGTCAAAGTCGGTGCAGAAGTTTTTGAGTTTAGCGATTACAAACAAACACGTCTCTTTTATATATATAGATAGATAAATTTTGTTTTTTCATTTTGGTGATTTTTAAAAACATTATGTTTAGCGATTACGACGAAAATGACAAAAATATAAAAACGTGGTACAATCTATCGGATAAATACGAAACTCCACAGAAACACTCCTCATACCTCATACATCAAACACACAAATTTTGGTCAAAGTCGTTTTGCAGTAGTTTTTGAGTTTAGCGATTACAAACAAACACGTCTCTTTTATATATATAGATTTTTAAACTGCTAACAGAACATTTACATTCGTTATTTTTTAACATGAACTTTTTTGTTAACTAACGAATTTTGGCTACTTTAAGATAAATTTTTGTCGGTTCTGAAAAAAAAAAAAAATTTAAAAAAATTTTATTGTAGATAGGCAAAGTTTCTATCACATGTGATTTTTTCGCAGTCTATTGCTTTTACTTTCACAAATATTAAACACACAAAAAATATAAGAAATATATTTATGGAACTCAAAAATATAGTAGGTATTTAAAACTGCATATCCCTCGATATCGAATGAAAATTTCGTTCGCTCAACTTATTTGAAAATTGGTTTTTGTTTTAAATGCTAGTTAAGCGAACGAAATTTTGGTTTGGCATCGAGGGATGTGCAATGCAGTTAGTTTAATTTTTTAATATTAATTTTATGAAGATTTAGACGAGAATCGTGCATCAGGGACTCCTTTACAGTCTCGTACTTCTTTTGCGAACCTTCATGCGTCAAAGTTAATCGTTGTTGCACCATACGTTTGTTCAATCCAATTTCTTTTGCTTCTGTTACCAATTGTTCATAGTCGTAATTGTTGAACTGGTTTTCAAATTTATTTAAAAATCTTTGCAAAGACTTTGACTCTGTTGTAAGCTATAAACAAATGTAAGTTGTTTAAAATTAAATTATATTTAGTGTATGATAATACTTACATCTTCGTATTGGCGTTGCAAATCATTTAGAAGGCCTACAAATCGAGTCTTTAAATCATATAAACAAGCGTTATAGGCAGCCCAGGATTCTTCGTAAGTCAGCGTACGATTTTTAAATGGTACCAAATATGGAGCAAGGAAATCGGCTGGTTTTGATTTAAGCTCACATTGATAAATTTCTTCGTCAGCATACTGAAAAAGGGTTTTGAACTATAATATATGCATATACGAAAATTAGCAAATGCTTTGTGTAGGTTCTTAAACACGATAGGAATTTACAGTGGCTTTGTCAGTTGTACGATCCATCTGTAATTGCACATGTTTGTTAAAATTGACAATTTACAGACGGTTTATAATTTTTGCTTTTACACAAATGTTTTAAGTTGCATCTGACATAACACAGAAGTAATGTTGTTTTAAACAATTTTTTTAATTGTTCCAACCAAGTAATTTGCTTGAATTGAAAAAAAAAAAATGATGGTGCTTGTATGTATAATTGCAAACATGAAAACATACACACAAATTTTAAAGTATTTTATGTTGTTTTAAGATTTCAAAAATTTTTTGGTGGTTTCAATTAATTGTGTCCAATGAAAAAATATTTTGATTTGTGTTTACGTTTTTGTTTTATCTATAAACTCTTAAGCTGGTAGTTTAAACTTTATTTAGTAGTGAAAGTGAATGATTTCAATTAAACCTATTAATTGAAACTCAAGAAGAAAACAGCAAGAATAGCTCAAACTTACAAATACGTTAATTGATATGATTAATTTCTTTGTATGTGGAAAATCAGGACGAAATTTAATTAGTAGTATGAATTTCTTACTAACTGAAGTCGATTTTTAATTTTTTCGTGAACCGATAACACTGGTTCACAAATTTTCAACGTTTTGCCATAACCTCAAAATGAGGTATTTTCTAAGCTAAATTGGGACTGCTGAACACGAATTCATTCCGTTTGTTATTTTTAAAATATTGATCTTAGACCCTATAAAGAATATATATTCTGGGTCCTTAACGATGTCCGTCTTACGTTTGATATGTATTTTCCGGTACTCCAGACATGATAGCAGCTAGGTTGTTTTACATTTATGTCACATATAGTCCACCATTTTCTGCTATTCAAATTCAGCCAGATCGGTTCAAAATGGCTGAGATATGAGCAAAAAACCACCACTAACTCTAATTTTTTTTTCCAAAAATCCCTTGTTGTTGTATTTGTATTACTTTTTTCTGTATATCTGGAGAACGGCAAGAGCCGTTATAACGTACACACATTAAGGGTTGATTTGTAATTTTTGTATTATGGTTTACAACTTTGCTATATTGTGGTGAACAAAAACATCAAAAATAATAATAAAATCAAATGAGTTGAGTGGTGAACAATAAAACGGGCCATATTTCAACAATGTTTCTTCATGGTTTAGTTGTCTAGGGGGTTTGTTAAGGTTGGAAACTGTGAGTCCGCTGGTTCGAATCTTGGTGGTCAAAAACCAATTTTTACATTTCGGTAAGCTTTTGTATTGGTTTGCATATAACAAAACGCTAAAAGCTGATTGATACAGTACATATACGGTACAGCAACGTTTGCCTAACTGAGCCTTTGAGGTAAATATGCAATTAAATTGAATTTTGATTATTTTTAATATTTCTTTTTGTATTTTTTTAGATGGAAAACTTGTTTGCATGGAAATATTTTATAAAGAAATCCGCAGATACTGCTGCGTGCAAATTATGGGCAAAATTAATTTAATGCAAAGGCAAAAGCACAAGCGGTCTTATACGCCACTTAAAAGGAATACATAATAAACAATTGCAAAAAGGGATACCACAGGAAGAACCTCAAGAAAGATCAGAAAAACACAGGGCACATAACATCAAAACGCAAGTAATAAAAAGGATGACATGGGCTTAATCATTTCAAGACTAGCTGCAAATGATAGCTTTTCTATACGGTCAATAACCAGAAGTTCTTTTAATAGAGAGTCAATGCTAAATAGAGGTTTTAGTCTGCCAAAAACGGAACGTGATGTCCAAAACCTGATTATTGAGCATTTTTTTAAAGTTAAAAGTGATATAAAACACGACATTGAAGCTTAATTAAATGAAAAATGCAGATTCTCGTTGGTAATGGATGAATGGACGAGTATAAAAAAACGAAGATACTTAAATATATATTTATATGGAAGTGAAAAAACTTTTCACAACTTAGGGATGGTTTATATACCCGGAAAGTGTGGGGCTTTTGAAATTCGTAACCTAATGGAAACGAGATTATCGGAATATAACATCAATTTCAAAAAAGATATAGTAATATAGAAAGCCCTGTCGAAGGCATATTATGTCTCAACCATGCTTTGCACTTAGCGGTTGTTGATTTGTTTTATAAAAAAAACATTAGAAACATCAATTGTCGATCGATTAGGATAATTTTAACGATGATTTTGAAGATGTTTTAAGTACTAACGAAATTTTTGAAATCACCACCAACTATAAACACGTATTACAGCAAACACGTAAAATAATAAAATTATTTAAAAAAGTCCTACAAAAAACTGTGTCTTACAAAAACACATAGTAGCAGAACATTCAAAAGAAATTTGTCTTGAATTGGATGTCGCTAGGAGATGGAACTCAATGGTTGCGATGATGGAGAAATTTTTGTTGTTGAAGAACTCAAGTAGGAAAAGCCTAATTGATTAAGATCTGGGTGAGCTATGGGTTAAAGACAACATCATTGTATTAAAGAACTTATCAAACACTTGTCGTAGTAAATAAATTATGTAAAGAAGTTGCATCACTTCGTACTTCGGTTGGACAATCAATGTTTGAATCCCTCAAAAAAAGAATAGAAGAAAGAAGACATTCCAAACTGTGTACCCTAATTAAGATTTGAAAAATCCCGATATCTTTAATGATAAAAATAATGACAACTTGTTCCCAAAAGTTTCAAAAAACTCTGCAGAACATTTTTACGGTCGTCTTTTTGGTGGAGAAATCGAGTTGGAAGAAATTAAAAGCAGCGATGATAGTGATATTGTAGAAGAAAAGACATTTGCGGAACAATTAAATGCTGCAATATGTAACGTAAAAGAAAAAACCAAAGAAAATTCAAAGCCATTGAAATGTCCCATAAAAAAGATTTAAAATTTTTTGAAAGATCTGGTAAAAAAACTGAAAACATTAAAAAATTCTTTGCTGCTCTATTAACAATACGACCCACCTCTGTTGAAAGTGAACGAGTGTTTTCTCTGATAGGAATTTTAGTTCCTAAACTTCGAAATAAACTTTCAAATGAATCCAAAAATGCTATTTCTGTTTTAAAAACGCATTTAAAAAACAAAGACTAATTGCTTTTTTATATATATTTTAATCTTTATACATTTATTAATGTTATGTATAAGAAAAAGGACTGCATTATTTAATTTTGTTTACTTTTTAACGTTTTTTATTAAATTGAAAAACTTATCCCGCTTTCCCGGGAAATGAAAAAGTCCGGGAAAAGAAAAACTCTACACCCAGAGAAAAAACATGTTTAAATATGGTCACCTCCAACAAAACTATTTTTAAAGAAAATTTTAAACATATTATGGTTAATATAACCACATGATTGTCACCTACAACCATATTATGGTTGAATTAGTCCTCCATCAAGAAGCCACAACCATAGTATGTTTGTTATGGTCAAAAATAACTAAAACATGTTTAACACTTATAATAGCATTGTTGGTTTTCAACCATAGCATGTTGCTCCTGGAAATGAGGAAAATACTATTGTTAATTTTAAAACAAATAATTGTCATATTTAACCATAACATGTTTAGAGGCAACCATAATATGGATGTGGTTTTATGATGGAGGACTAATTTAACCATAATATGGTTGTCGGTGACAATAATATGGTTATATTAAACATAATATGTTTAAAATTTTCTTTAAAAATAGTTTTGTTGGAGGTGACCATATTTAAACATGTTTTTTTCTCTGCGTATAGTTATTTCCTAAAAAGTCCACCAACCAAAAATTTTTCAAATGAATTTTTGTTAATGGAATATAAGACTAGATGTATAATTTCATTTTTATATTAAAAATATGTATTTCCATGATCATTAATACAATAATTTTTACCAAATACTACCCCACCCCTGATCTCTTAGTGTTATACGTGAATTTAGCATTATTTTAGGTGATTTTTGTGCGTAAAACAGCACTAACAGCAGACTCATCAAAATATAAATTTCGTTAAAAAAAGTTAATATTTATGAGTTAAGAAACAAGTTTCAGAAATGCAATTCATTAAAATATAATTTGTTTTGTTAAAATAAATAAAATATAAAAATAATATACTACTGGAATTATATATCAATTAGAAGACACATACGAATGTAGCATTCGTCACGCAGGATTTGCCCATATAGCATATTTTTAGCTATTTATTTCCGATACCACCCAGAAGTGTTGAATGCGAACATTGGTTTCGTCGGCAGCATATGTTTGCAATAAAAAAGGTATCGATTATCAGACGTCATTAATTTGTTTTAGAAGCTTTTTAAAATATAAGTTTTAATACATAATTCTTCCATATTACTTTAAAAGAATACATTAAACTGTTTTTTCTTTCTTTTTGTAATGAGTTAATTTTCTTCATGAATTAATTTGTTGAATACTTATACAGAAACATTAAATTATAATTATATTAATTTTATTAAAAAATTTTAAATTGGCCGGGATACCGTTTTTTTTTTTAATTAAAAATCCCGAATCCTGGGTTTCAAAAAACCTGGTCCCTTTTGGCATCCCTAATACGCATCCACTGTAGTAAACACACAGAAACTTATACGAACAGATATATCTGTGCAGGTCTTTAGTCTGAAAGAGAACAGGCATATCTGTTCAACAGTTTTAACACGATTTTCGCGATTATCACGAAAACGCTTCTTAAAAAAAACAAATAAATGCCATATACGTGTTCAAAAGCCGCAATATCTCATTTAAGAGGTTTATTTTTTTCTGGCATAGTGTAATCGTCCACAACAGCAAAAATATTTCAGTCAACTATTTTAATAAAAATTTGCCGAATCAAAAACAAATGACTTGCAAAACAGCTAATGCCAGGTTTTTTGACAATTCAAAATAGAATACCATCTAATTGAACACTTCACACTGAAGTGGCAGGCTGACATTAACGGAAGTAAATTATTTTAGCTTTTATACGGCATGTATGCATTTTGCATGGGCAAATTTGACATTGTAAAATACATATCGCACTGTACAACAAAAAATAGAAAATTTTGTAAAAATTTTAATGTTCAAAGAAAAGAAAAAACTTTTTCAAAGAAAAAAAATGTTAGCAGAACTTGTCTTTTTCTAATGTCAACGTCAAAAAGTATTAACTGTTTCTAAAATTACTATCGGCCATGTTCTGGAAATCGAAATTGAGTAAAATTAAAATCAAATGAAGTTTTAGGTTATTTTTTTTTAAATTGCGTAAAATCATGAATATTTATTAGAGCAATTCTAATAAATATAAAGTATAACGTATGTATACAAAACGGAATATTTTATGAGCCTTGAGTGCAACTGGAATAATCTTCCTTTGTAATACACCAATTTTAAAAGCTACAAAGTGTAACATTTTTTTTTTTGTATTAAAAATTGTCTTAACAGAACTTTGATATCTTTTATAAAAAATTACGTTAATTAAAAGAATTTTATACTTTTATACAGCATTATTAGTGGATGAAATTGGTACAAATCATGTCAAGAAAAAATAATGGCAATAGAAAGGGTGTGATTGTGTATGTGTCTGTTAAGAATTCCTTAGTTGTTTAGATCGAACTCAATCACACACTCACTCACTCATTAAAGGTGTATAAAGTGATTTGAAAGCAAAACAAATCTTAACATTATAATCATGTGTATTATAAACGAATTAATGTATAATATTTAAGTATGTATTAAACTAACTTGCACTGATGTATAAGTGTACGTACTTTTATTTGTTTACGCAGACATACTCACACATGAATTCGTGTATATACATACAAATATAAATAAGTATATACCTACTTAATGGTATATAATGTAGACATTTACTATTGAATCCTTGTTTATGTATGTCTGCAAGTCTACCCCCATAAATGTATCTGATTATGTGATTGTCTACATTATTATAACTTCATACTAGAGGTCTGCACAAATGATTTGGTAGCCAAATGAATGCTGTGTGTGTATTTGATATGCTTATCAAATGTGTAAAAAAAATGAGAGCGAGTCATTCACGCTCAATCATTTTAAATGAGAGATCAACACAACACCGTTCATTAAAAAGTTAGCCACATACACTTACACTAATTGTGTGTGTTTCTCCATTATTGTTTATTGTTTGATGAACTCAAATTCATACATATGACAATAAAAAAACCTGAGCGAAGTTAAAAATCACACTAATCATTCGTGTGTTTCTTGACTTTCTTATTTTGGTAAGTGAAGAGCAAAGTTAAAATTTTAACAAAAAAAGTAATAAAATGAAATGGTTGTAATAAATGTATTTTTTATATGCAAAAACAATAACAATAATAATATTATCAGAGACGTCCAAAAATTAAATTGTGGTTGTATTGCTTCATATTAGTATTAGTGAAAAGAGAGAGTTTACCCAGCAAACACAAATTCATGTCTAACTAAAAAAGCAATTATTAAAATAGTTTCAATCAGTACCGCAATAATTACGAGCGATGCCATAAAAATTAAAGTTTGTTATTTTCCACCTTTTTTTTTGTTTTGCTTGCAAAATAAGAATTATAATTATAATTTTGCAATGGTAAATTAATTTTAATATTTGACTTTTATTTTTTTTTTATTATCAAAAAACAGGAAGTCATTTTTAATTTGTTTGCTCTTATGTTATGAATCATTTCAAAATAAGAGGGAATATGTTTTAAGAAGGCATTTTGATAACATTCATGGTAATATAAAGGAATTTAAAGTGAAAGAAAAAATAACACCTTTTTGAAAACCGGAAAATATTTTTTACAGAAATTAAAAGGCTATAGGTTTTGTTTTAAATAAACTCTTTCCTTGTACCACAATATAATTGCCTGGCATTGTATTCAGCTAGAATCATATGTAGAATCTGCCACTAACGAAAAGCTTAAAAATTGCGAATATTTTTTTTTTAGATATAAGCACTGGCATTAATGACATTTGTCAACTCGTTATTTGTATGCCGTTAATAAAAAACTGCTTTCTATTATAGACTAGAAAATTAGCTGGCGTTTGTACGGAAGATTCAAATGTCATGTGTGGAAGAAATAAAGGTTTTATAGGGCAATTAAAAAGACACGGCTTTGAATTTATTAGTTTTCATTGTATTATTCCTCAGGCAGCTCTTTTATTGAAATTTATATCTGAGCACCCTGCCATGAAAACTGCGGAGCGAAAAAAAAATTTTTTTGGTGGGTTTTAAAAAGGTCTTCTTTTTCTATTACATTAAATTTATTTTTATAACTGTGAAAGTTATCAAAATGCCTTTTTAAAACATCTTGCCTCTTATTTTTAAATGTTTTAAAACATAAGAGGCATTGTATATTGCCAAAAGCATTCCCAATCATAAAATATCTTTTAAATTGCATCATTTTATTTTTTCTATATTTATGTATGAAATGTTAACTGGGCAAGTTTTCTTTAGTAAATAAATCAAAATATGTAAGCATCCGCCGCATGTGAACTCGTCGCTTGATGATCGACGACTGAATTGTGTATTCTCGTTGACTAAATGAAAGAGCGTAAGAATGTGTGTGAAGAATGTGTGTGAATTAATTTCCACAATTGTGGTATGGGCTGGACACCAATGATATTATAAAAAAACAAGTTAGAGTGCTATATTCGGCTGTGCCGAATCTTTGATACCCTCCACCGACAGTTCGAATGTTTAAGGAGTAATATCTGTATGATGTCTTTTTATTATTATTATCTAAAAATGTGACGATTTGTTATTAATTATGGTTTTAGGAGACTAAACTGTTTGTTTTATTTCTGTGTTTCTCATAAACAAAACGTTGATAACATTGAATAAAATAAACAAAACAATTACAAAAAAAAAAAAAACTTAAAAACTTTGTTTACATTTTTTTATAGTTTACACTTTCTAACATTTACCGTTTCATTCCATCAATTCTATTTCAATTCAATGAATCATCTTTTTACTAATATTTTGTTTTTAATACGATAAAAAAAAATTTTAAAACACAAAACACATGTTGTGTTGATAAAACACAATATGTACATCGTCACACAAGTGTATTTACTCGAATTAAAGAGCAAATTTGTTATTTATACCTGTATCAAATATTTCTCTCACAACACTCACATAAATAATTGAACGCTTTGCACACATAGGCTATTACTTACACACAATTAATTGTGTATGATTCTAAAATCACACACAACACACTACTTGCTAGTTTGATATGTGAATTCATGTGTCGTTTAATCGCACACATGCAGACCTCTACTTCATACACACAATAATATACAAATTTTCATTCATATGATTATGTTTAAATTGCGTATGTGCGTATGTACACAGAATAAAGTGTTGTTTGTGTGGATATTGTGTTTATGTTTGTATATACTTAACCAGCTGATTATATGTGTCAAGTATATAATTAGAAAGTCATTGCTCTGCTCATTAAAGTTCAAGGTCCCATGATATATTTGAAATTAGGCATACATAAATAAATACATACTTGTCTTTAATGAAGTTGAAATAAGAAAAGCACATACTTAATAGGTGTTTGTATGACTGAACGTAGATAAGTATGCATGTCTGTTTGTTTTTTTGTATATGTGAATGCAAACATGTAAATTCAAACGCAAGCACACGCACAACAGTGCATACTAAGTAGGTATATTTCGCATAATTATGGATATTTATGCATGCACATATGTATGTACATATACGATGTATATAGTAAAGCATACACATTTCTTCAAACACGTAGCAATACATGTTGATTTTTTTTTATATACATTGTTATTTTACACTTCGACACTAAAGCGGACAGACAATTCATTCAGAAATACGTTTGAGCATATACAAAATGTGTGTTGGTGTAGAGAGACACATATTTTTTTAATGCATAATTATGCACATATTTAGTTTGTATATGATTATACATATTATAATGAAAATTAGTTGTAATTAAAATAAACATCTACTAACGTGACGTGTGCGTACTTACATACTTATGTGCATTCAGTTATTCTCATTACATTAATACACATTATTATATATGTATGTACATATACGTACAACTTACCTGTTGCAAACGTTTCGTGCGTGCAGCTTTATTGCGAAGACAATCAAATATGCGAAACTTTAGACGTGGATTATCTAGTTCGTTTTTGCGTTGATCCAAAATTGAATTCGTTTCTTCCAGAATTTTTTCAAATTGCTTAACAAGTTTTTCCTCATACTTTAACTGAGTCAATAACAGACGATACAGCTCAAGAGGTGTGAGATCGGGAGCAGATATACTAGCCTTGAATAGAGATTTTTTGTTATGCGGTGTAGTTTAATCCACTTTCGAGGTCTAATTTTATCTTAAAGGCCTTTGGCTGTGTTCATACTTAGCAGATATTAGCAGCGCTACATGTAACCGCTATTTTTATCAAACATTTCTTATGGCGATTTCTTTTCTGAGAAATATGTTGCATTAATGTTACATGTTCTACATTTTTGTGTTCGTTTGTACAAAAAAAAAAACAATTGTGTGAAAAATTTTCAAGTTCTTTTGTGAATATGTTGATGAAAAACATACAAAACATCTTGCATATTTTACCCTTTCTTTTGCTTAAGGTGTTCATGCTGCCCTGTTTTACAACTTTGGTATTTACTACTTTGTTTGTACAACCAATGTTTTTTTTTGCCATAATTCATACCGCTCATTTTTTGAGAAAAAATTTCTTTTAAACAAAATAAAAAAATATCTACATATTAAAATCAAAAAAGTCTATGTATATTATAATCGTTTTAATTTTTCTAAGTCATTAAGACGTTATGACACTACATTTTCAATGCATTGTTCAAGTTTTGGTGAACAGTGCAAATATAATGTAATAGGAAAATTTACCAAGTGCAAAGAGTTCAGCTGTATTAAGATAAATACCAAACTGTCAAACATTTAAAAAAAGTTATCGATAAAAAATTAAGTTATGTCAAAAAATATGTAAAATTTTTCAACTTAAAATTGACATTTCAAACTTGAAATATTAAAAGTGTGGCCGAATCAGCGGTTTATGGGCAAATTTAGCGATTTACAGCTTTTTGCTTGTTTTGTTTTTATGTTTCTCATAAACAAAAAGTTGACAACATTTAATAAAATAAACAAAATCATAACAAAAGAATATAGTTTGCTCTTTTCAATATTTACTGCTTCTCTCTATCAATTCTATATCAATTCAATGAATAAAATATGTAGTGTCGAAAGGGCTTTAGGGCTGTCAATATTTGTTTCCAAACCGTAATAGCGTGCATATGAATGATAAAAGTGTAATAGTTGTAAATAAAAGCAGCTAATTTTGTTCTATTAACGTAACATATTTTTTTCAGAAAAGAAATCGCAATTAGATTAATCACAACGTTTCCTAGAGGAAACATCAAATATTAATTTATAGATTACTTTTTACTACGATATATTTTAAAATAAAGTTTAATTTATACAATAAAAATTTTTAAACTCATAGTAACTGGTTGACTAATTTTGTGTTTTTTTCGTCAAACATTAGTTAAGTTCGAACATACCCAGCAAAAACTTTGCTTACTAAGTAAGCAGAAAAATAATGAGAATTTGACGAGCCGTCTACTTACTTTTCTACTAGAAAAAGTACTTATTTTTGTTCGAGATGTCCCAAAAGTAATCCTTTATAATTTAGCCTATTATAATCTAAAAAATAATATGTTTTTTTTATACTTAAAATTTTTATAAAAATATATAGTTACACAAAGTCAATAAAGTAAAAATTTTTTTATTTTTTTTTTAATTTTTTTTAATTATTTTATTTTTATTTTTTCTTTTTCTATTTTACTTTATTTTATTTTTTATTTTTTTTTTCTGTCTCTGGTGGGATTTGATCCCGCAACCTCGGTGCTGATAGACTAGCTCTCTACCAGCTAGTCTACAGGGGCAGTGTAGTTTTTGCATTAAAAAACTATGTTTTATGACTATAATGACATTTTTATTGTCATAATGAAAATATAAATTTTTCTGTATATTTAAGATATAATAATAAAGTTATTATTTAATATATAACTAATAATCCAAAAAGTGGCGAATAAAGCTACAAAGTAATGAATTCTTGAAGTCATTAAAAGTAGGATTGTAAGTAAAGTTTTTGCTGGGTACCTTTATTCTTAAAAAATATTTCAGGTTTATAAAGTTTATAGCCCACAAAAAATTAAATAAGAAAATAAGAATATGATTGTATTGCAATAGATTTTCCTAAATATTATATTATCACACTTAAGCTACGGTCAACTTGGCAAATATTTGACGAAAAAAACGTTTCCAACAGGTGAACTAAAATATAATTTTCTTTAATTGCAATATTTATTTTTTATTTTATTGCGACATCATACTAAAAACGGTTTTTTTGTGTGTCTGGCGGTGCAATTAGTTTTATTTTGTGATATCAAGACCATGTTAAAAGTCACTAACTATTTTCAAAAGGTTATGGTTGTGCTTATTTGGTTAATAGGTGTAACCGTAGCTTTAGTGATAGTACAAAATTATTGCAATCATTTTGTTTATGTTAAGTAATGAATTAAAAAAAGAAGCCTCACTAAGTATGAGTGATAGGCGATGTTGAAAATTTTTGCACTCAAAAAAAAAAAAAAAAATTGTTTGAATAAAGAAAAAGCCAATCATCAGTTTATTGCAACTTTTTTGTTCTTCACTCATTTGAGTGCAACTTAAAATTTTGCAAAAGAAACTTTTTCTTTCACGAATAAAGCTCAAGAATTATTCTGCAATCGAAAAGTTAAATTTTGATTTTATTGCTAATGCAAATCATCACAAAAATCAAACACCTTGCACATTAAAAATAAAATTTTTTAAATGTTAGTGAGAGTATGTTATGACCTATTTTTTTTTTAAAGCCTATCACCACTTCATAGCCAATGCAAAACCAGCAATAAAAATCGTGTTTGCTGGTCATTTTGGCAGAAAACCTTCCGCACCAAATGCAATTTCTAAAAATTCACCCACATTTTTGTTTACTACATTAGTGGATTTCCGAAAGAGCAAATGCAAAAATTCGTAGTTCTTCTGTTAAATCTAGCAACAAAATACAAATAGTTTTCGTTAGATTTCTTAAAAGAGATACTTTAGCCGTTTAAAATTGTGGCAATGGTAAATTTATTAGTTTATTTTTTTTAATACCCAGTAAAAACTTCGCCTACACAATAATGTGTTAAGTAATCAGGAAAAAGTAAAAATACTACTTCCAATTCTACTGAAAGAAGCAATGAATTTTACAAGGATGTTCCAAAATGAACGCATTTTAATGTAAGTCATTATTATATTTTACCTACATAGATCTAAAATTAAGTAGTTATAGTAGTTATAGAAGAAAGCAACTAAATAATGAGTGAAAGAAGCTATTCATGTTAAAAAGAAGGCAACGTTTTTACTGGGTAAGAACAAATTTCATCTCGTTTGGTGCGGGAACTTTTTTAAAGCAGCGAAAAAGAAAGATGGCGTTTGTTTATATTTTTTATGGACATTTTGGCTATTGCATGTTCAATTTGATTTTTGCAAAAAAATGTTACCCTAATTTTTATATGCAGGTTTTTTTTATTGCAAATTCAAATTTTGCGCTATTTAAATTGAGTGAAGATTTTATGAATTCAATTTGAGTTTATTTTTTTTTGTGCTAGTAAAAAAATACCAATCATCAGCAAAGTAGTGCAAACTAATTTTTTTGCCGTTTTATTAAGTGATAGTGCAATGCTGACTTAAAGCGATATTAAGTGCACTACCCCTAACTATGTTACAGACTCACCTTATAGGTTTTTATAAGCGACGGATCAAATAAAACTTCTTGGCCATAGTCTGGTTTCGGTGGTTTTATAAATTCTCGTGTTGTTGCCGTCAAAGCCCCTCTGACATAATGATACTTTAAAGATATTTTACGTTGCGCTATTAAAAATGTGCGAACTGCAATATCATTTTCAGCTGGAATCCGTTGGTTGCGGGTGAATTTTTCAATAATTTTCTGGGAGGACATCGATAAATTACATGCATCCAAAAAATGAAAAAAAAACATATTTAATTAATCGATTTATTATTTTATGCTTGGTATAGAGTTGAACGTTTCTTGAAATTTAGTCTATTCACAAACTGTTCTTTTGTGTCATATTACTTGTATTTGAAATATTTTTATGCTAAAATTAAACTAAAATTTTTCAAACAAAATTCGTTACATATTTTAAGCGATATTGTTAGATAGAATTTGTAATTACAATTTGAATCATACCCAACAAACATGAAGTCAAACCTTTGATATGAAATGACTTTATCATTTGACATCAAACAAAATTCTCAAACGTTTTTCAAATGTTTGATTTTTACATTTAAATTCAAATTGATAATGATATGAAAATAAACATTGACATCAAATGTTTTATCAATTTGATGTCAAATTGGTATCAAATGTTAAATTCAAATCAAAACTAAACTTGGCAATACTAAAGCGAAAAATAAATGTAAATATTAAAAATGGCGATTAAAGTTAAATTTTTACTTCGGGGTTAAATGTGTTTTACAAGTGAACGGTTTATTTCTTGTGAAAAATTAAAATTATTACTCACACAATGATTAAAAATACGAATTAAAAAAATAAAACGGGAGAGTAAAGAAATTATAAGTTTGTTTTATGATCGCGGTGCTACAATACTTAAAATAAAAGGGTGAAAATTATTTAGTCTTTGCAAGAATTAAAGGACGGAAAGAACATTATTTCATATTTAAGCTATGGTGCCGAATGTTTATCTCACAGTTTACTTAAATAAATAATGAATTTAAATTAAAAAAATAAAATATTTTTATTTATGTTCCACATTGTGTTATAATCCACATTTAAAAACGTTTGAGAATTACGTTTGAAAGAAAGTTGAAAAAAATGCATTTTTCAGTTTGAAAATAACATCCCCTTTTTGTTGAGAATGCTATGATTTTCAAATCATTATCAAACCTTTTTCGTTTGAGAAAACGTGTGATTTCAAATCATTTTCAATTTGAAATCAAACCTTCGTGTTTGTTGGGTAATAATTGATAAATTTAAGAAAATCGTTAAAGAAATTCAAAAATTGTTTTAGAATGTCAAGATTTTGCTTTAACGCATTTAACCTTACGACCCTTTAATACAGAAGTGGGCACAATTAAAACTGTGCTTGTATTGATGTTTATTAGTATTAGTGAGATGGCAGAATTACCCACCAAACACAAAGCCAAGCGTTTGAAATATAATGGTGCATTATATTTCTTTATTAAATATTTTACGCATTTGAAGTAAAATAAAACATTTTTTTAATAGTTCAAAAAATTTAAAACCATATTCATTTATGTAAAACAAAGGTTCAATTAAAAATGAATTAGTTAAAAAAAAAATAAAACAATACTAAATGAAAATAAAAGAATGTATGCTTGATGGAGCATACCGGATCAAAAAAAGGGAAGAACTTTTAAATAAATATAAATACATTTATTTAGGAAAAATAAAAGAATAGTTGCTATGAAACACGTGTGTAAATTCTCTTGAAAAAAATATAAGAAAATATGTAAGCATCCGCTTCATGTGCATTCGTTGCTGTCTCATTCAAAATGAACTTGTTTAAAAAAAAAACACGTGTGTTTGCTGGGTAAATTCTCTTGGAAAAAAATACAAAAAATATAAGAAAATGTGTCTCATCAACAGTGTTGCCAATTTAGCCATTTAGTGGCTAGATTTAGCCATTTTCACCCTGTTTAGCCATTAAAAAATGAGTTTAGCCATTAGCCATTTTTTTAGCCATTTTTCAACTTGTTTAGCCATAAAATTATTTTTTGCCGTTTTTCTTTTAAAAGAATAATTTTTACTTTATTATAAAAATTTATAAAAGTAAAATAAACATTTTTAACAATTAAAACGCCTTTAAATTAAATCACAACTGTTACAATGTTGAAAATCGCTATAAACTATAATTATGAAAAATCTTTCAAAAAAAGGAAAACAATTCCAATATTAAATTTATAAAATGGATCTTTCTGGTAGCAAAAATTTCAATAAAGAGATGCAGGCGGCAACAAAATTTTTTTTAGAAATTTCAGAATTGACTATAAAGTTGCTCTCATTTCCATGGTCTAATGCTTAAGTAGAGAGGGTATTTAGCCAAGTAAATATTGTTAAAAGTAATTTGAGAAATAGGTTACATTTAGCAACCGTTAATTCGATTTTATCAATTAGGTAAATATTTTTACCATAACAATAAAATATTTATAGCAACACCACAATAGTAGAGATGGTACTATGCGCATGTGTTGATGTTTGCAACACCTTAAAATATTGGTCCTAAGCCCACCTTTTCGTATACCGATTGACTCAGAATCACTTTCTGAGTCGAATTAACGATGTTTGTCCGGCTGGCTGGCTGGCTGTCCATGTAAACCTTGTGCAAAAAGTACAGGTCGCAATTTTGGAGATTATTTGATAAAATTTGGTACAAAGGTTCTAATTTGAATATGTTACCTTACTTATAGTTGGGGTTGACCGAATATACTTTCTTACTTGTATTTTATTGTAGATCTGAACTCAAAAGGTAGAGTAAATGTTGTCGTGATTATGATTTACGTTTAAATTATTAAATTCCTATGAGATGAACGAATTTATCGATGATTTAATTTTTTAAATATCTATCAAAATATTAATTTACGTTTATTCTTATTTATCAAGTTGATCTTAACTTACAATTTCATCGTAAACAACTTTAAATGAATTATTTCTGTTTTGTTATTGAATTTTAATGTGTTTTATTTAAAAAAGGTTTTAGCCATTTTTAGCCCATTTTTAGCCATTTTTTAGCCATTTTTTCTGTAAATTTAGCCATTTTTGGTCACCAAGTTTTGGCAACACTGCTCATCAAAAACAAAACTAAAGAGGCTAAGAATACGTGTGAAATCTCTCAGCACAATTGTGCTATGGAGCGCCCACCATTGCTTTAATACATAGTGACACACTTTAGGACAATAATCGAGTGTAACTGCCATATCTAATAATTTCTAAACCCTTCACCACAGGTTAGCTTGACATTTCGCTTGTAGATTCTTCAATATTGATCTTAGACCCTGATCTTAGATTCTGCACGCAGAGAAAAAATATGGTTGGGCATGGTTACGGCAACAACACTATGTTTTATGTAACAATATATTGTTGTCGTACACAAATAATTGTTATATTTATTTAATATCAACAATATTATAGTTACTGTAAACATATCAATGTTTATCGCAATTATGAATTTGAGTATTGTTGACCGAAAAATAATTATTTTTCTAACAACTTAATTATGATAACTTTCTAAACCTATTATATTTGTCACAACCATATCATGATATTTAATAGCCATAACATGATAACTTTCTATACATTTATCATATCATGTTAAAGATGCAATCAAACTATTTTTACTCTAATCATATTATGTTAGCGCCATTTGTAAAATAATTTTGAAGAAGTTGTGTCGTTTTTTTCTATTTGTGAGCGATTAAACAATTAAAAGATAAAATTCCATAAAAAAAAAGTTTAAAGAAATTAAAAAATTAAAATATTAGCGGAGTTCATTCAAGTACTAGTGATGTAATAGTGCAAATGCAAAATATCATAGTTTTTTGTAAAACCCAACAACAAAACACACAGAGATTTCGTTATATTTTATAAAAGTGCTACGATATTCCTGTGGTTTTCATGGGCAACCGCGTATGTCTTAAAACAAATTGTTCAGGAAAGCCGAAAACCCATTCTAGATCAAACTATGGGCTAGGTATTGCACATTTTAAACTTTGTTATTACGTGACAAAACGGAATCGATACATTTTTTTTCAAAAAAATATAAAGAACGTTCAAAATTAGGCAATATGGCATCAACATCTTAAAATCCAAAAAATGGACACACGCGGTTGCCCATGAAAACCACAGATTTTTCATTTGCTCTTTTGCAAGCCTTATATTGAACTTCGCTATTTGATTAACATTAAGAAAAATTGTAAAAAGCCACAAAATAAAAAATCGATTCAAAAATATTTAAATTTATTTTGTATTTTTATGACAGCTATGAAAGGTGCTGTATCATAATATGATTGCTTCTAAATTTATTATGATTAACATGATGATAATATGATTACTTCTTAGCTTATTATGATTAACATGACAATAATATGATTAATTTCTTAGCTTATTATGATTAACATGACAATAATTTGATTACTTCTTAACTTAGTATGATTAACAGAATAATAATATGATTAAGGGAACAATATTATGATGACATATTACGAGTATATTGAGTCATAATATGTTTCAATAATAATCTTAATATGGTGACTACAATCATAATTCTTATCATAATATGTTGCTCTTAGAATATGTTTACCACAACCATGTTTTTTCTTTGCGTGTGTGTCCTTATAAGTAGCGAAGTTTATTTAACGATGCCTGTCGGTCTGTATGTATGTATGTATGTTGAAATAGATGTTTCGAAGGCCCCAAAAACCTTGGGGTTTATGTTGTTTTATATTTATGTCAATTATTCTCCGTTTAATTTTACTTTTGAAATTCAGCCAGATCGGTACATAAGCAACTGAGACATGAACCAAAAACACCACTGTCTATAATTTAACCCATAAATCCCTTGTTGTTTTTTTTTTCTCTATAAACAAGTTTCCAGTCGTGAATTGAAAATTGTTGTATCTATTTTTCGAGACCAATATAGATTATATCCACAATTTATTACACGGAATGTAAAAAATGTAAGGTACAACAGAGGTGTTGCCTACCAGCTAATATTGGATTCAAAGGAACTGAATATACTTTCTAGGTGGCTTGCTGAGAAAAACAATAAACTATTTATATTAATAAATTGCGGGTTTATTTACAAAAAGATATTTGTTATATTCAATGTCTTGTTCACTTACAGCCATACCTACACAAGAACGGAGAGCGATTTCTAGTTGCCAAAAATTGTCATGCCCATACAGATTGTATGAAGCATCCCTAATTGTCATCAACGCTCTGAAGTTGAAATAGGGATGTTGGCCGTTATTGTTAAATAAAAAAGCTATGGTCAATCTAGCGTTTTTATCTTTATTTCGTACTTCTATTATGTGTTTTTTTTAAACAAGAAAGTTAACACTGCTGTTCGTGATGGAAGAAAACGTTCCACCTTCCACCTGTGCAAAATAATGAACTGTCTCAATTGTCCTTATTGTTGTAATTTTAGGTTTTGGTTCTTATTGTTGTTTATATTTATGTGTTTATAAATTTGTTGTTGTAATGAAAGTGCGGTTTTGTTAAACCCACGTGTTTTCTTGTTTCTTAGATTGTTTTAATTCGGATAAACTTATATGTTTGTTAACTGTATGTGTAATACACTTGTTTGGTGTTTCGTTTTTTTATTTTATACCTCTATTTCTTGCGCCGAGAGTGTGTTTGTGTGTAATATTGTTTTGTGTTTTAATTGTTCACTCTTCTCCGTTCGAGATGTTGCTTTGGTTTTTTGTCGATGACAAGTGCCCTTTTTTTCTTCTTTTGTCTTGGCGCTTTGAGCTGGGCGTTCTTACACGACGGGAACTGTCACTTTAAGTCGAAGTCGATCAAGTCTCTTAAAATGCGCCGATAGCAACTGATGGATCTTCGACACTCTATATCTGGAGAACGGTAAAAGCCAACGTTAGGTACAATCATCTTGTTTATCAATACACAACATCCGATAAAATGTGGGCGAAATTGGAAAAGTGGCGTGGCATAAAATTGATTTAAATCTAATGAACCTAGGGTTGCCAGACGGCCTAGAATGTCCTGGATTGTCCAGTTTTTGTTGGGTCTTGTCCAGTTTCCAGCTCAAATACAATTTGTCCAATTAAAATAGAATTAATTTTATAAAAATATTTTTTTTTATTAATTACATACTTAATATAAAGAATCAATTCATATCTTGCCCAAGGATATTCCAATTTATATCTAAAAATGCGATAAAAGTAAAGTTCAAAATCTGTATATATAAATGGATCTTCTATGTATTTTCCATACTAATTTGCAAGGCTTTTTCGAAAGTACTTTAAGTATTTGCAATAACCTATACTCATAAGAAAGGAAAAAGATGTCCTTTGGAAATTTAAATAAGACTAAATTTTGATGAAAGTTGGAAAAATGTTCAACTACATTTACTTACAACTAAAACAAGAGTTAGTAAATTCTGTGAATCGTTAGTGACACAAAGTAAGAGATTTAAGAACAAAAAAGGGAATTTTTCTGCCCTTTGTAAACGGTAAGTCCGATTGAAATCAAATTCCATATGCTAATAAAGGACTTGTATTCCATTTTAAGTAAAGGAGAACCAGAAGTTCCCCAAAAAACAATCCAGAATTCTTAATTTAAGCCCGATTTTAGAAATCTTATCAGGGGAATGCACTGGTCCATTTCTTACCGTATTGGACAAAGATCTAAAATCGTGCACAAATAATTTTGGATTTCGGATAGATATTAAGATAATTAGAAAAAATCTTCTCAGGTAAAATTTGTGTTTTTGCGCTTACGGTTTTTTCTCAAAAATGTAGGCTTTGACCTTTTTTTTACTTACGCCCTTTTGGATTTTAGGTGATGTAATATGATGTAAAACTGAACTTTTATTGTTACATTTCTTCGTTTTTTAATGTTGTAGTAAAAAAATCATGTTAAATTTAATTTTTTTGAACTTTTTAGATTGTCCAGTTATTTTTACAAGATCCAGGTGAATTTTTTACATTGTCCAGTTATTTGAATATGTATTGGTTTCTGGCAACCCTAAATGAAACGTAGGACAAAACTTGTTCATATTTGGTACACATAGCTGGGTAATACATACACCTCTCTAAGAAAAATGGGCTGAACATCTTTACAAAGACTTTATAGATTTTTGAATATCTGGAAAACGACAGAACCATAGTTTCCAAATTAGGTAAAAACATCTTAGTTATCAATACATAATATCCGATAAAATGTGGGCGGGTTTGGAGAAGTGGGCGTGGCACAAAAAAGACTAAATTTGCTATAAAGTACCATATTTAAATTACTTTCCGTTGTTATCGCACTATGGTGAAGGTGAAGGGGTTCATTCGGCTAATACTTGTTTTTTTATATTTATAAACTGAAGCCTTAAACTTTTTATGTCATTCGATATTTTAATTATTTGCAGCGGTGTCCAATATTGTAACTTCAGAAATGATATACGCTATGTATGTACACAGAAATGAAAAATTCGTACTAAATTTTTTGTTTTTCTACTTACTTTAAAATCTAGATTAAAGTACAAATAACACTTAAAAGTACTTAAAATAATTCAAAATGGGACATCTGGCAAATACCAATATGCGTGCATACGCGTGTGTTTGTTGTAAAAGCAACAAGAACACTTCAAAAGAAGGTAAAACCGATTTGTATAAAAAGAAGAACAACACTACATGAAGAAAAATGTAGATTATTTTCAAGAAGTCAAAATAAGAGCAGTTATTCCCATATTCTTTTTGTAAACAATTTTTAGTTATTACGAAAACCATATTGGGCATGCTGCTGGTATCTTATAAATGGTTCGGTGAGGTAAGTGCACTGAAGGAATTTTCTTCAGAATACCAATGATTTTTGACATTAATCCCATGAAAAATTGCATTAAAAAGGAACCTGAGGCCTGTTTCATTAAAATGTATTTAATGAAACATTACATTAGATCTATGAATGTTATTCATTGGATGAATACTTTCAAAAAAGTAAAAAAAAATTTTTTTTTAATTTTTTTAATCAAAGTTGTTCTTATTCAACTTTTTTTTAACCAGAGTCGCTGGCGAGAATCGATCCCGCAAATCTTGGCGCTGATAGACTTTTTAATTTAATTGTTTAATTTTTTTGATTTTTTTTTAATCAAAGTTGTTCTTATTCAACTTTTTTTTTAACCAGTGTCGCTGGCGGGAATCGATCACGCAACCTCGGCGCTGTTAGACTAGCTTTTTTTGAATAAAAAAACTATGTTTTTTGCCATTACTGAATTTAGAGCGTAAATATGAGATTAAATTGTCATAACATAACAACAATAACAATGTTGATTTTTTTGGCTAACGCATAATAAAAAAAGACCACATAAATTTTTAAAATAAGGGTGTGTTTTTTTTAAAGGAGAACATTTGTTTGTTCATTACTTATTACATATACTATATGTAGGTAGGGTACATATGTACATATTAAAGAAAACTAAAAACATACATATATATGGATTGACATTTTTTTGTTTCATTACTATAATGACATTTTTCATTGTCATAATGAAAATTTAAATTTATAAGTTAAGGCATGCTTTTTCGAAATATTTTTATACTTTTAATTATTGAGACTATAGAGTTATTTGAATGTTAAAAATAATTTTTTTTTTCAAATATTGAAGTATGTTGCTTTTATAAAAAAATTTTTGATTTCATAAATTTAATGACATATTACATTAGATGTATGAAATACTTAAATATTACATTTTTTAATTAACAATTAAACATTTTTTTAAGGAAACTATGATTTTGGATTAATTTATGAATATAGTTATATTTGTATATTGTTTTTTTGTTTAACTTGGACAAACTTTAGTTTTCATATATCCAATGAAGATTTTTAACGTAATTACGAAATCCAATGAATAGATTTTAACGAAAATACTTCATTATAACTACGAAATTCCATTTGGACAATGAAAATTTTCATTTAACCAGTGAAATTTTTTTTTATGAAAACGATTCATTAAATATATGAAGCATTTTTCTTTCAGTGTGTTTAGTTAGGTTAATATCAATCTAATTAAACTTTCGGATTATTTCAAGTACGAGTCGATATTAAACTATCTTATATTTAATAAGTTTTCGGATAGCATACACTGAAAGATTTATGCTTCATAAATCTAATGAATCAATTTCATTAAATTTTTTTCTTTAATCCAATGAAAAATTTCTTTACGGGAATGAAATTTTACAGAAATTATGAAGCAATTTCATTACCACTACGAAATTGAATTTCGTAATTTGGTAAAATTTTTCATTTAATTAATGACAACTTAATATCCCTTTAAAAGAAAAATTTAACTTATTGTTATACATTATTTCAATAGGTTTTTTAAGATTAAAATGAACTATTAATTAATATATTCAAAAATGTTTCAGTTACTGAAAAATAGTGTAACTTCATTATTTCCATGAAGAATGTCACTAAATCAATGAAAACAAGATAAAGGTGTCTAACTTCAAAATACTTATAACTAGAAAATACTTTCTTCCTATAACTGCTGTAAGAACGTATTTTTAATTCCATTTTAAGCGATAGACATGTAAATATATGAAAAAAATTGTAAATTTAAATGTTTCATAACATCAATGAAAAAATTCATAACGATAACGAAACACTGAATTTAGCTTAATGTTAGTAATAGGTTTAAAAACATACAACGAGAAAGAAAAAACAATTCTCACATTATTTTTACTTTAATTGTTAATTTAAATACACAAAATTTACGTAGACAGAAAAAATTTTTGCTGAATTATTTTCAAACCAACGATTGTTTGAAAATTTTTTTAATTTCTACAAATTTTTTTACTGATTCAATTATTATTTTTGTTCGATTTTTATTTAACCAACAAAAATGTTGTCAACTATTCAAAAATATAATATACGCGTTATTGGTTTCAAGTTTTTATAATTTTGTATGAAATATTTAACGCTCTTTAATGTTGTCGTTTTTTTATTTGATCGTAAGCAACACTTCTTTATGTTAAACATATGAACAACAACAACAAACACATACAGTCTATTTTTGGATGCTTTAAAAAAGTACAACAATAAGAAAGATGTAAAAAAACAAAGACGTAAAAAACGTTTCACTGTTTTTAAACAACAGAAACAACAACAAAATTAAAAGACACCAAATAAATTTTTGGTTGGTTTCAAAGTAGGTAAAAAAACCCCGTATTCAATTTTTTAAAACTGTTTAGTTAAATAGGTACATCAAATACAAAAATGGAATGAAGACGAGTCGGTCTGCTGCCGTTTTTGGTTACATTTCTTCTTCTTTAGCCGAGGAAAGGATACAGCAACAGTGAGTGAAGAAGAAAAACATTGTGTGTATACTAAAGAGATGCACAAGCACAAGAAATATTGCTTACAAGCAATTTCATTAAATTTAGAAAGTGTGTGTATATTACTCTCTCATTACAAAACACATACTTCCAAAAACAATTGTTTTGCTTTACAATCTATATATATAAAATTGTAACGTTACTGACTGACTGACTGACTGACTGACTGATTCATCATCGCACAGCCTAAACGCCTGAAGCTAAACACTTGAAATTTGGACCAGAGATTGGTCACACCCCAAATCGATCCACTAAGACGGGATTTTTGGAAATAAAGGTAAAAACGGGAAAATTTGGTAACCTTATATCTCCAAAACTAAAAGTGATACAAAAAAAATGTAATACTTATCGTTGTTCTTTAGAAAAATAAGCGGACAGGTGTCTGGTACTTTTATGAAATTCGGCTCTTTTAGGGAGTAAACGGGTAAAACCTGAATTTTAGTACTTTTTTGACACCCTATCTATCTTTTGAACCAGTAAACATACAAAAAAAGTTTATACCACATTCGAAACTTCTCAAAAAACATCTAAGGGGTAAAAATCGTAACTATTTTTGGTACTTTTTTTACAAAACATTTTTCTACATTCATTGAGATATTCGTACCAAATTATGGGCTCCCACTACAATACTGAAATTTTTGAAACTTTAATGGGGGTAACAAATAGTACCAAAAAAAGGAAACACGGGAAATTTGATATTTTTCTTTAGCTTTGTGGTTCTACAACTGGTATTTTTTTAATTATCGTTAATATTGGACCCAAAAACAGAAGATTCAACATGCAATGTCCTGAGGGGATAAGAATCTATTGCGGAACTTTTTGGTTCTTTTTTGTTATAACTGGTACTTTTTGAATTTCCGTTAATATTGGACCTAGAAACATAAAGTTTAAAATGCAATGTCCTGAGTGAACGAGAATCTGTAAAAGGGATCTTTTTGGTACTTTTTTTTATTTTTTGACTGGTACTTTTTGAATTTCAGTTGGTATTGGACCTAGAGCGATAAAATTAAACATGCAAGGTGCTGAGTGAATAAGAATCTGTAAGAGTGCTTCTTGGTACTTTTTTGTTCTTTAACTGGTACTTTTTGAATTTCCGTCATTGTTGGACCTAGAAGCATTAAATTCAACATGTAATGTGCTGAGTGGATAAGAATCTATGATGGAACTTTTTGGTACTTTTTTGTTCTTCAACTGGTACTTTTTGATTTTCCGTTAATATTGCACCTAGGATGAAAATCTATAAGAGTGAACTTTTTGTTACTTTTTTTATTCTTTGACTGGTACTTTCTAAATTTCCGTTGTTATTACACCTAGAAAGATAAAATTAAACATGCAAGGTCCTGAGTGCATGAGAATCTGTAAAATCGCTTTTTGGTACTTTTTTGTTCTTTAACTGGTACTTTTTGAATTTCCGTTATTATCGGAACTAGAAACATAAAATTTATTATGCAATATAATGAGTGGATAGGAATCTATAAGAGGGAAGTTTTTGGTACTTTTTTGTTCTTTAGCTGGTGCTTTTTTAATTTCCGTTAATATTGGACCCAGAAACATAAAATTAAACATGCAAGGTCCTGAGTGGATAAGAACCTGTAAGAGGGCTTTAAGGTACTTTTTTGTTCATTAGCTGGTACTTTTTGAATTTCCGTTAGTTATGGATCTAGAAACATAAAATTCAACATGCAAGGTCATGTAGTCCTTTTTTACAAAATATTTTTCGTCATTCATTGACATATTCGTACTAAATTATTGTCTCCTACTACAATACTGAAATTTTTTATACTTTAATGGGGGAAAAATAGTACTAAAAAGGGGAATACGGGGAATTTGATATTTTTCTTTAGCTTTTTGGTTCTACAACTGGTACTTTTGGTATAATTTCCGTCCAATACTGGGATCTAGAAACATAAAATTCAAGATGCAATGTCCTGAGTGGATAAGAATCTATAAGAGGGAAGTTTTTGGTACTTTTTTGTTCATTGACTGGTACTTTTTGAATTTCCGTTATTATTGGACCTAGAAATATAAAATTCAATATGTGTGATGAGTGGATAGGAATCTAAAAGAGGGAAGTTTTTGGTACTTTTTTGTTCTTTGGCTGGTACTTTTTTAATTTCCGTTAATATTGGACCTAGAAACATAAAATTAAAAATTCAAGGTACTGAGTGAATGAGTATCTGTAAGAGGGATTTTTGGTACTTTTTTGTTTATTAACTGGTACTTTTTGAATTTCCGTTAGTATTGGACGTAGAAACATAGTATTAGACATAAAAGGTCCGGAGAGAATTTGAATCTGTAAGAGGGCTTTTTGTCATTTTTTTTCTTTAACCGGTAATTTTTGAATTGTCGTTAATATTGCACCTAGAATCATAAAGTTCAACATGCAATATCCTGAGTGGATGAGAATCTATAAGAGGGAACTTTTTGGTACTTTTTTTTATTTATTTACTGGTACTATTTAAATTTCCGTTAGTATTGGACTTAGAAAGATACAATTAAACATGCCGGGTCCTGAGTGAATGAGAATCTGTAAGATAGGCTTTTTGGTACTTTGTTGTTCTTTAACTGGTACTTTTTGAATATCCGTTTTTATTGGACTTAGAAACATAAAATTAAACATGCAAGGTCCTGAGTGAATAAGAATCTGTAAGAGGGCTTTTTGGTACTGTTTTTTGTTCATTAACTGGAAGTTTTTGAATTAACGTTAATATTGAACCTTGAATAATTAAATTCAACATGAAATGTCCTGAGTGGTTGCGAATCTATAGGAGGGAAATTTTTGGTACTTTTTTATTTACTAACTGGTACTTTTTGAATTTTCGTTAGTATTGGACCTAGAAAGATAGAATTAAACATGCAAGGTTCTGAGTGAATGAGAATCTGCAAGAGGGTTTTTGGAACTATATTGTTCTTAAACTGGTACCTTTTCAATTTCCGTATTTGTTGGACCTAGAAACATAAAATTAAACATGCAAGTTCCTGAGTGAATGAAAATCTGTAAAAAGGATATTTTGGTTCTTTTTCGTTCTCTAACTGGTAATTGTTTTTAATAAACTGGTACTTTTATTTAATTTAATATTAATTTTTATGCATTAAATAAAAAAAACTAATAGCTGTCTGGTACTTTTACGAAATTCGGCCCTTTTAGGTAGCAAACGGGGAAAACCTGTATTTTGGGTCTTTTTTCCACCATCTAGCTTTTAAATCAATACACATAGAAATAAAAACTATATAACATTTGTAACTTATCTAAAAAATACAAATGCATATTTGGTACTTTATGGAAATTCGAACGTTTAAGGGGTCAAAATTGTACCAACATATGTTTGTTATTTTTTACAAAAGATTTTTTCTCCATCTATTTATCTTTCATCGCGGAGCCTAAACGTCTGAAGCTAAAAGGTTGACATTTGGACCGGAGGCTCTCCTCTGGCCCAATTGATCCTGCTAACCTTATACCTCCTAAGATATGTTTGTTACTTTTTTCAAAATATTTTTTTCCATATATTTATCTTTCATCGCAGATCCTAAACGTCTAAAGCTAAAAGTTTGACATTAGTACCGGGGTCTGTCCTCTCGCTAAATCGATCCTGCTAGCCTCATACCTCCTAAGCTAAAGGAAAACATGACCGTTTATTGTTGTTCATTAGAAAAATTCGCTAACCTCATATCTCCTAAACTAAAAGAGATTCAAATTTAAAAAAATTAACAGACTGGTGTTTGGTACTTTTTTGAAGAATGGCCTTTTTGTGGAGTAAAAGGGTAAATACAAATTATATCACATTCGTACCTTATCTTAAAAAATACAAAAGATTTGGATTTTTTTTGAATTCAAATGTTTAAGGTGTTAAAATCGTTAAAAATTTTGTTATTTTTTCACAAAATTTTTCTTCATCTATCTATCTATATATCTATCTATATGTATATATAAAATTGTAACGTTACTGACTGACTGACTGACTTATTCATCATCGCACAGCCTAAACGCCTGAAGCTAAACACTTGAAATTTGGACCAGAGATTGGTCACACCCCAAATCGATCCACTAAGACGGGATTTTTGGAAATTCGAATGTTTAGGGGGTAAAAAAGGGTAAAAACGGGAAAATTTGGTAACCTTATATCTCCAAAACTAAAAGTGATACAAAAAAAATGTAATACTTATCGTTGTTCTTTAGAAAAATAAGCGGACAGGTGTCTGGTACTTTTATGTTATTTGGCTCTTTTAGGGAGTAAACGGGTAAAACCTGAATTTTAGTACTTTTTTTGACACCCTATCTTTCTTTTGAACCAGTAAACATACAAAAAAAGTTTATACCACATTCGAAACTTCTCAAAAAAATACGAATTTGGTACTTTTTCGAAATTCGAACATCTAAGGGGTAAAAATCGTAACTATTTTTGGTACTTTTTTTACAAAACATTTTTCTACATTCATTGAGATATTCGTACCAAATTATGGGCTCCCACTACAATACTGAAATTTTTGAAACTTTAATGGGGGTAACAAATAGTACCAACAAAAGGAAACACGGGAAATTTGATATTTTTCTTTAGCTTTTTGTTTCTGCAACTAGTATTTTTTTATTGTCGTTAATATTGGACCTTAAAACATAAGATTTAACATGCAATGCCCTGAGTGGATAAGAATTTATAAGAGGGAACTTTTTGGTACTTTTTATTCTTTGATTGGTACTGTTTTAATTTCCGTTAATATTTGACCTAGAAACATAAAATTAAACATGCAAGGTCCTGAGTGGATGAGAACCTGAAAGAGGGCTTTTAGGTACTTTTTTGTTCATCAATCGGTACTTTTTGAATTTCCGTTAGTACTGGACCTAGAAACATAAAACTCAACATGCAGGGTCATGTGGTCCTTTTTTACAAAATATTTGTCTCCATTCATTGGCATATTCGTACTTAATTATGGGCTCCCACCACAACACTGAAATGTTTCATACATAAATGGGTTGAAACAAGTATCAAAACGGATTATACGGGAAATTAACTTACTTTCATTTGCTTTTGTGTTATACGAGTGGTACTTTTTGAATTTTCTATAATATTGAACTTAGAAACACAAAATAATAGGTGCAAAGTCCTGTGTAAATATCAACCTATGAGATGAAAATTTTTGAACTTTTTTGCTAAAACATAGATACATATTCTTTGGCATATAAATATGTTCATGAAAGAAAAAGCCCGATTAAAAAGTTGCGGGTTAAATGCTTGAATTTAAACAAGTTTAAGCCTGGAAAAGTAAACTTTGGCATAAAAATATGTCCACGAAAAAAAGGAGACGCTAACGAAGTAGCGGGTTAAATGCTAGTCAAAATATAAAAGAATAGAACAAAACTGCACTAGTAGAATGCTGAACTAGAATAAAGCTGAATTAGAACAAAGATGAAGTAGAACATTAAAACAGAAATAGAACATTCCAAGCATGTTTGAATGTTTTGAAAAAGCTTAAAAAAGTTTAGAGTTAATATTAATTTTTATTTGCAAAAATTTATTGTTTATTATTTATATACATACATATGAGTAGGTGAGATGCAAAACTCGTTCGTTACACCTTTTTCGAATTTTGGGAAAATGCAAAAAACATGTAGCGCCGGATTAACTGAACTAAATTAGTTGAACTTTTTTGATTTTGAAGTGTTATGCCATTCTGGATTAATAACTCAACAGTTGAAAAATTGAAACCAATTGTATATAGACAAATAATAAATTTAATTTTGTAACGAACGAGTTTTGCCACGAATTTTTGAAAGAAACTAGTTTTGCTACGATCCGTATGGGATCGAACTAGTTCTGCAACGCACTTTAGCCCACCAGGAAAATTAATCATTTAACTTTAGTATATTTTGAAAGTTTAATAAATTTATTAAAATTAGTCCTAAAAAAATGTAACAATAGTTCTGTTCGTGGGAGATAAACTACCCCAACTCACATTGTTTTTTAAAATACGTTTTTTATACAGTTGGAATCGAAATTTTTCCTCTATCGATGTGTAAATTCCCATAAGTCCTATCTAATGTAGTTTTCGAAATAGAAAAGTTTAAAACAACAACAAGTCCAACTTACTTAGAAGTTAAGGGCATCAAGTGTACTTAGTTTTGATTAAAACTGGATTTGTAGTCAATAAGGAGAATTTGCTTAGAGGCAAAGAAGAGTCTTTTTTTGTAATTGTAAAGTGAGATGAATTAAAACACTGCTATTTTGGTTTTATTTAGTTAAATATTTCGACCAACTTTGTTAATCATTCACAGGAAAATAAAATATATTTTTATTTAACCTTTGTCCAGCGGAAAAATTTTACAACGTTAAAAGGCGGTATGGGTACAAATGTACCCTTATATACTTAACACGACTTTCCTAATAATATAATTAAATTATTCTGTTCTTATTTAATAAACAAATGATAGAACAGGCCCGTGGCTAAAAAAAACTTATTTTACGTACACATGTATACATTTTTTGCAATTATTTTCTTGTTTTTTTCTTACGACTTATATGAAGGTACAATTGTACCCCTTCAGCCTTTTAGGGATATGTATGGCTTTTCCTATTAATATAATTAAATTATTCTGTTCTTATTTAATAAACAAATGATAGAACAGGCCCGTGGCTAAAAAAACTTATTTTACGTACACATGTATACATTTTTTGCTTTATTTACTTGTTTTTTTCTTACGACTTATATGATGGTACAATTGTACCCCTTCAGCCTTTTAGGGATATCAAGTCAAAAAAGACTTATTTCGGTATGATATAATCAAAATTTTTTTTTTAAATTTCAAATATGTAATCCGTAATAAAAGTTTAGAGATGTCAGAAAATTTTAGATATCTAGTATTAACGAAAAAAAAGTTATTGCAATTTAAAAATGAAAAAGGTACAATTGTACCTCTTCCGCCGGACAAAGGTTAAACATGCGTTTGTTCTTTAGTTGTTACTTGTAAAATTTTGTATAACACATTTTGAAGAGAAAATTATGGTAAAAAAAATTGTGTAAGCCTTGTATTATTTTTCGGAAATAGCAGACCTTTTGTTGTTGGACTTGATGCTGTTGCGTCAAGAGATTGAACAGTACCAATACCAGCATGGGAGGTAAAGAACACCAAGTCCAATTTAATAAGTAAACGTATGTTACCTTATATGACGTTATTTTATTAAGGATATTATCGACATAAATAAAACATATTAGAGTCATAATATTTTTCTTCAGTGTACTTGTCATTGTTTTTTCCGTTCCTTAATCAATATTATTATTCTCCAAGTATATAAAATTTTCTCTCCAATTTTCCCAAAGTGGATAGATAAAATTATTCGCAAATGTTTTTTCGGGTAAACCCCCACATTGATAGAAAGTATATCTGGAACAATGTCATGCATTTTTTCCGAGTTCCTTTTCCATGTTTAATCTATTAGCATTCGCTTTGAAGGTTGGCATTTAAAATGTAGTTAACTTATTGCTTTCACCACAGGAGATACAGCAGATTTTCAGTCGAGTATAAGAACATCTCTACAAAAATTTATTTCAATATACGGTTTATAAAAAACAAATATGTCAAAGCGAACTTGTTTACAAATTTGCGTTTTTAAATTCCCTAATTCGACTCTATATAATCAACGATATCTTGGCCCACTTCTAACAGAAAGCTTAAAGCAGTGAACCAGCAAGTTTTGTTGCACAAAATGCAAAGAGATAGTTTTGAAAATGTCTGTTGAGTGGAACGAACCAGTTTTTTACCAACTGCAATTTTATGTCACAAAAAAAACATAGAAAAAAACATGATTCGATATAATCTATATATATATTCTTATAAAGTGCCAAAAGATCTGTCTAAATCGATTGTTATCTCAATTTTTTTAATTTTTGAAACGAGCGAGTTTTGCAACTCACCTACTCATATATATGAAGGTACTTAGGTCTAAAATTTAAATAAAATTAAGAAGAATTCATTCTTTTTATAGAAATAAAAAATAAAAACATATGTAATTCATATAATGGTGTGTTTTGCTGCACTCGATGCTTTTATTATAATTTACCGTTTCTTTATTTCATTGTCTGTTTTTGTGTTGATATTCTGTTTGTTTTGATAATACAAGCACTAACAAAGCAGAAAGAAAAACTTTTCAAGTTATGCTTGTTTTGTTTTGGTGGGAGTAATGTGTTGTTATATTTGTTTTGCTATGTATGTTTACAGTGAAAATAATATGATTGATAGTTGTGTGAAGTAGAACACAGAACATTAAGAATATTTTGCGCAGCCCTTTAGTGTATACACAAGACTTGGTTCAAAAATTATTCCAACAAAAAAATGTGTCTCAAAGCCAGCCGCCGCTCTGCTCTGTCTTCATCTTCTCCTACAGTGCTTGCTTGTGTGCGCGTCATTGTTTGTGCAAAAACTTTTTTGTTTGATTCAGCAAAATATTTTGTTTGAAATTTATATGAATTTCAGTAAACTTTTTGTTTGATTCAGTTAACCCAGCAAAAACTTTACTTACAATCCTACTTTTAATGACTTCAAGAATTCATTACTTTGTAGCTTTATTCGCCACTTTTTGGATTATTAGTTATATATTAAATAATAACTTTATTATATCTTAAATATACAGAAAAAATTGTATTTTCATTATGACAATAAAAATGTCATAATAGTCATAAAACATAGTTTTTTAATGCAAAAACTACACTGCCCCGGTAGACTAGCTGGTAGAGAGCTAGTCTATCAGCACCGAGGTTGCGGGATCAAATCCCGCCAGAGACAGAAAAAAAAAATAAAAAATAAAATTAAGTAAAATAGAATAAGAAAAAAAAATTAAAAAAAAAAACAAAAAAAAAAAATTTAAAAAAAATAAAAAAATGTTTACTTTATTGACTTTGTGTAACTATATATTTTTATAAAAATTTTAAGTATAAAAAAAACATATTATTTTTCAGATTATAATAGGCTAAATTATAAAGGATTACTTTTGGGACATCTCGAACAAAAATAAGTACTTCTTCTAGTAGAAAAATAAGTAGTCTGTTCGTCAAGTTCTCATTATTTTTCTGCTTATTTTGTAAGCAAAGTTTTTGCTGGGAAATTATTTGTTTGAAAAAATCAGTGTATTTTTTCAATAAACGAAATGCAAATAAATTGTTTGAATATATAAATTTGTTTATAGGACCGATTTCAGACAAAAAATGTTTTGATTCTACAAATTTTTTGTTTGAATTGGAAAAAAAATTTTACAAAAAAGATGAAGTTCGTCCCGGGCTACAAAATGAATTAAATACAATTTACTAAAAGGTAAGCTTATACAAATAGAACATAACATGATGTAACAGAAATATATAAACGAAATAAAATTAATATAACTTGATGATTTGAAACAGGAAAAAAAATAAAATTCACAACTCAAAACGCACATTGAAATGGCTGAAATAAATAAACATAAATATATATATGGTCATTAAAAGGACCAAATTTAATCAGAGATTTAATGAATTTACGTCATTAAACGTCATTGGATCTGTGAAGAAAATTCTTTCAGTGTACACATTTATCGCAATATAATGCAACTATCGATTGTGAACATTTAGTTATTGGAAACATTGTTAAAGTTTAAAGAAAAAATTTTCTTCAAAATTAAGTAAATCTATGTGATACTCGTGTTTTTATTTTTTTTTTTTACCAACTATATTTTAACACAATATTATACTGTGCTCAGTTTAAGGCTTATTAAGCTGATTTTTAAGCATGGGCTTTATGAAGGGCCTATGGCAAGTTATAGACCTATCTTCAACAAATTTTAGTTCTTGTCTTAGCAAACTATATAAGGCTAAATTTTACTACAATATTATTAAGTTTGGTGTTTAATGGCGTAGCAAAGTGTTTTCCGAGTGTGTTTTATATGGGGCGCACAGCGTTCTCTGTTTAGGGTATTTATCCCCAAATAGGTGATTTTTTTGTAATTACGGAAACAAATTTAGTGAAAATCCCTAGGGGATTTTTTGGGGAAAAAACACTTTTTTCGCTGGGGTTTTTTATTATTATATATGACATTTGTGCAATGGCAAGACCGGTGTGGTCAGGACGTGGGTACAAATTAAAGTCTTTTTTGGTTCGAAGATTTAGTCATACCAAAACGCTGTTGGCTGGAAACCTATTCAAGAGCTTGCTGAAATAGTTTTAAATATGCTTTCCCTCCTAGCATGTAACGCTTGGTATGAACGAGTCTTTTCTATAATAAATAGAATCGAAAGCAACATAGTGCAGTATGAGTTATTAGGAGCTCTTCTTAGAATTAATAGACACTTTAAAATAATTCAGTTTGCTGGACAAATTTATTTCATCTTCTCAAATGCTAACACTTTTTAATGCAAACAATATGTTTAACAAAATTGCATTGGCTGATGAACCTTAAGATTTTATCTGAAGTTTTTGAAATGATAATAGATGCATAATTATTTTTTTGTGCGTTTTTTAAAGTAACATACCTGTGTAAACATACCTGTGTAGGTAGAACTCATAGTACAAATAAAGTAAGTTTCAATAATATTTCACAAATCTCTATATATAAATCGGCTAAGGCAAAACAGTTAGGAACACTTTCCTCCTCTGTATGTCAACCGATTTGAAAAAAGCACAAACCATTTGAAAGATATTTATTTGCAGAAGTGCACAATATATATTTTATTAAAATCTGTTCAATATTTTCGGAGTAATAAGCGTTCAAATTAGCTACTAACACATATGTACAAAATACAAAATTTGTTTTTTTCAATTATCAAATAATAAGAAATAGGGTGCTCGACTATTCGACATTATTTAAGAAACCGGTTTTCAAATATATCGACTATATAAATACGGGAACTTAAATTTCTTTATTTTACTTTTCCGTGCTGCGGGAAATTAAATTTCTTTATTTTACTTTTCCGTGCTGCATGTGGTGATTTATTTAACTTAGAAACACAATATTATAGGTGCAGGGTCCTGAGTGAATTAAAACCTATAAGATGAAAAACGAATAAGAACATGTAAGGGGAGCTTTTTGGTACTTTTTCGTTCAACAACTGGTTTTTTGATTAATTTTTGTTAATATTAGACATAGAAAAAAAAAAAATAAAATGAAATGTCCTGAGTGGAATACAATTTACAAAGGAGATTTTATGACACTTTTTTGTTTTTCAATTGATATTTTTTATACTTAGTAGAACATAGAATATCTTCATATGAACCTTAAAATTTATGGTCGAATTTTGACCACTAGGCGAACACTCGTGAATTTAGTTAAATAACTAAATGTTAAGTAGAATCTGTGTGGATTTTTGGGGATGAGAAAACAACTATTTTCGGGATTTTAGGGGATGAAATCGGTGCATTGCGCCACCAACTTATGTTAATTATTGTATATTTTTAGGGTGGTTTTTCCACATTTGCGTGTATAACTCTTTTCCTACTGAGCCGATTCTGCTGGAACTCAATCCCCAACTGCTTAGGAGAACTAGAAACAATTTGACACCTAAATCGCTAAATCGGCTTAGAATGTCTAAATATGTCCTTTATATATAAACTTTATGGGATCATAAATGAATATTAAAAAAGCTGCAATGACAAACCTAGTTACCTTCATACACCCTGCTGATGCAGGGTAAAAATCTGTTAAAAATATGTTATTTAATATGGTAAATTTATTGTTTCCTTCAAGATTATGTTGTTAAAGGCTAGTTTTCACTATCTCTTACGTATTCCATAATACACTGTGAGATAGAAATCTAATGAGTTTTGTTGCGACTGTCAAAACATCTAATTTAAAGTATAAACACTCACACATGAAATAAAATGCAACTCTGATCCAATAAAAAGTATTATTGTTTAGAAATTTTTCAAAAAACGATGAAGTCGCATGGGATGTCAAACTTTTTTCATAATACTTGCCATTTTTGTGACACATTGCATCCACACTATTACACTTTGTCATATTACTTGAGTTTTTGACATGTATTTATACAAAGTATAATAGCGTAAACTAGCCTTAAACTATAAAATGGTTTCAGAATTCTTACTTCGTAATGTTGAGCTTTCGGTTCCTATTCGCCCTTCCAGAAATTATACACCCCAAAACTTTTAGTCTAATGATGCAAATTTTGTTTCTATCCGCAGAATGAGCTCCAAATTTAACAATGTATATAAGTATATTGATTTCTTGGATCGTATTGGCATCAAAAATAAACTCTTAAGTGTCTTAAAATAACTTTAATCTTAAATTTTTTGTTTTTGTTCTATACTAGATACTAAATTTAATTATTTTAGCTTCCCGCTTTCTCGGGAACCCAAAATTGCGGGAAAACTCTACTAAAGGGTGGTTAAATTTCAAGGGCCGATGTTGATTTTGAATAAAACACAAACTATTTAGGAAATTATTGTAATTTTATTTTATTATGATATATTGGTATTACTCAATTATGTATGGAACAAAATATCGGCCAAATGGGCGCCGCGACCACGGCGGCACACCTCCATCCGATGGTCCAAATTTTCGATGACCCTGAGGCATAATGGAGGTTCTATGCCGTTAATGTGCCGAATTATTTCATCCTTTAGCTCTTGAATTGTTGCTGGCTTATCGACGTACACCTTTTCTTTCAAATAACCCCAAAGAAAAAAGTCCAACGGTGTCAAATCACATGATCTTGGCGGCCAATTGACATCGCCATTACGTGAGATAACACGGCCATTGAATTTGTTGCGCAAAAGAGCCATTGTTTCGTTAGCTGTGTGGCAAGTGGCACCGTCCTGCTGAAACCACATATCGTCCACATCCATATCTTCCAATTCGGGCCATAAAAAGTTCGTTATCATCTCACGATAGCGAACACCATTCACAGTAACTGCCTGACCGGCCTCATTTTGGAAAAAATACGGCCCGATGATGCCGCCAGCCCATAAACCGCACCAAACAGTCACTCTTTGTGGGTGCATTGGTTTTTCGACAATTACTCTTGGATTCTCATTCGCCCAAATGCGGCAATTCTGCTTATTGACGAATCCAATGAGGTGAAAATGTGCCTCATCAAAAATCACGAAGTGCACGATATGCATTTTGATTTGAACGCCCATTTTCCTAATAAGTCTGGATAACTTGAACACGTTGTTGGATTGTGTATCTCTCCATGGTTCAAATTGAGTAAGTCTGAAATAGAGAAATGTCAAATAAAATTCGGAAAAAAACTTGGCGTTTAGGTGTGGTTCACATTCAACATCGGCCCTTACAATTTAACCACCCTTTACTTGCGACCCTATTGCGTTAATATAGGTTTTTTGTAGGCCCAAATGGGCGTTGTAAACAATTTTTGACTGAAAAGTAATATGTTGCCAAAATGCATATAAAATATGATCTGGGAATCGCTTTCTGAGTCAATAAAACAATGTCCTTCCGTCTGGCTGGCCGCGCATTAAACCTAATGTGCAAGACACAGGACGAAATTTTTAAGATAAAATTCATACATACGTTTCAATGGTCATAAGGACGAACCTTATTAAATAAAATGAGAATCCGTTCATAATTTCACACTTCCTCGATACAAAGCTTCTGTGTAATGAAATTTTTTCAATTTTCCCCGTTTTGAATTAAACTTTTTTTTTTTTATATGAACTTAATTTGGTTAGTCGCAAATACAAATTGCGCCCACAGCTTTTTTAACAAAAGGGAACTGTATAGTAATGGTTTGTGAGTAGGCACATAATTAGAGATGGCATTTTGTTGATCTTACTGTTAATAACATGAATGCATTTCCTAACAGTACACGTATATAAACAGTGAAGCCACTTAACATTTTTATGCAATGCAAACAAAAGGGAACTGTATAGTAATGGTTTGTGAGTAGGCATATAATTAGAGATGGCATTTTGTTGATCTTACTGTTAATAACATGAATGCATTTCCTAACAGTACACGTATATAAACAGTGAAGCCACTTAACATTTTTATGCAATGTTATCTAAGAGTAATCACTTATTTTACTTTTTCATCATTATTTGCTTTATAATTATGTAATTAGTGTGGGGGGCGGAAAGAACCAAAAATGGCAAAGTTCTTGAAATAACAAACGTAGTCTTTTATACTTCCTTTCGACCACTCAAAAACATCACAAATATTATTAACCTAACGTTGGCCTAAGTGTCTATAGAAGTATTCATAAATTGAATATACGCAATAACATTGCTCTAGATTTTGAGTTTGCACCCCCAGGTATTGAGACTTTTTATGGGACTTATTCCTAAAGCAAAGGCAAAATAAACTTTCCCGAATAAAATCCAATCGTCAATAATAAATGTTAATGAATCAAGTTTTTGTCTTGCTAACCGGGTTTGTATTAAGGTCACAACAATTTAATTTCTTAAATCTTCTGACCTTCTATCCGCAAAGAACACACTCACTCACCAACCTAAAAACTACTGGAACTCATATAATCTACCTATACCATATAGGGATTAATCGAACTAGGCCATACTCTTAATGGTAACATCGTGTAACCATTTAAATTAATTTTTATTTTGAACCGAATGAAACCAAAATTAAGAAATAATAAAGAAAAAACAGAATAATGGTTTCTGCGAAGTTTATGAATGGATAGCACTGTTCATTCATAAATGCTTTCACTCAAAAGCTTTATTTCCAATGCAATCTATTCTTACTCATGTTAAAATTCATTGATTTGTACTTGATTACACGAACCACTCACAATTAACTCTATATATATATATGAATAAACTAAGACTACACAGTAAACATATTCAGTTAATATCAACGTATAGTTTCATAGTTATTTTGATATTTGTAAGATTAAGTTGTTTTGTGTTAATTCAAACACAACTTTAGTATTTTCTTCAATTTTAAATGTTTATACTATTTAAAAAATATGTATTGTAAAGATAATGTGCTAAAATCAAAACATTTATAAGTTTGCTCTATTTTTCGACTTGTTACTATAACTTTTTATTGATAAATAAAATTGTGGCATCATGAATTGGTAAATTTAAAAAGAAGTGTTTTCGACTAACATGTGCTAATAACGGATAGATTGGGAATACAGTCAGGGGTTCTGAGCAAAAATAACGGCGTACTCGGAACAATGGATTGGGAGGGCAAAATTGCGCCTAAACTCAACAATATCTGAGGGGTTTTTAGGGTAATGTCATATTTTAATTTAGCATCCATCCAGATTGGGGTATATATGTTTCGACTTAAATAAAGGGAGTCTATAATATTTTCTGTAAATGGAATGATCCTTCTAATGGGAGCACAAAGCACCTGCCCGGCTGACGCTAGCAGCTCAAAGGCTCCTCCATTCCCTTTAAGTGGATCACGAATTGTTTCAACGTATGAGATAAGACAATTATTATTACCCTCCATCGGGAATAGAACCAAATTTTATTGGAATCGGTCCATATTTGACCATAGGTCCCATACAAATACCACTCTCGAAAATAGCTTTAAATCCCATAACTTCCTTATAAATATTTTTATTGACATTAAAATTGGCAACAATAACTTCTATGATATCTACTAGAGTATCCAGGAATTTTTCCGCCATTATTTGGTCGAATAATTAAAATAGACAATTTCGAATAACGAATAACTCCAAGAATTTATATCAATTAATCGATTAAAATTAATTTCTTAGAAAATTCTACTTTTTTAACGTAAAAAACTAAAATTTGTATACAACTTTTCGTTTTTTGAGTTGGTTTGACAGCGGCTGTTTAATCAATCAGAAGTAAAAGCCGGTCCCATATAAACCCCCTTCCTAAAATCATTAAAAGGCAAACAAATATATAGATAAATATATCTAAATAATAATTGGCTGTTCTGGCTGGTCCATGATTGCCAATGGGTCCCTAGTAGGGTACACTCTCAAAAATTTATCTTTATATACTGTTGTGTATGGTATTAATTGGTCGGCTTGACCGACTGTACGTTCTTTTTGTTTTGGAATGTGTAATTTTTAGAAAAATGTATTTAAACAAAAGTACACGAAACATCACTTTGCAATATAACGGTGATAATAAAATTACATACTTTAAAAATTAAAGGTTTGTTGGTTTTAAACTGATTAACAGAACATTTAATAGGAGATGTTTTTTCAAAAAGCAATTCATAAAATTAAAGTGCAAGAAAAAAAAACTGTAAAACTGTTCTCAAATGCATGACTGTAACCAGGGCTGTCAGATGTGTTTCAGGTTTTATCCCCAAATCGTAAATACCCAAAAAATAACTTTTTTCGTCCTCAAAAATCCCCACTAAATACTTTTAAATTTGTCAAAAAATATTTTATTTGTTTTGCATTTCAATTCTACGTTTTGTTTTATTCGACATTTAAATTATACATCAACTCCTAAATGTTAATTTGATTACAAGAGTCAAAAAGTTCACAATCAAGCTCATTATCCTGCTTACATATTTCTTGAATTAAACAGCTTTATCATTTCTGATGATGGTTCAAACGTCTCGAAACAAGTTAAATAACTTTTAAAATAAGCATTTATTCGTAATATGGATTCTCGTATTACATTTTATTTCGTATTACACCGTTCATCGAACGTGTAATCCGATTGTCCGTCTGTGCGTGTGTATGTTGAAATGGGTTTTCCGAATACCCCCGAAATGATGGGAACTAGGTCGTTATATATTTATTTCACATACATATACTCCGTTAAGGTTTGCTATTAAAGTTCAGCCAGATCGGGCCATAAATGACGGAGATATGAGCGAAAAACCACAACTGCCTCTAATTTTCCCAAAAACCCCATGTTGTTGTAGTTTTTTAATTGGTTTTTTCTATATGTCTGGAAAACGGCAAAAGCCAAAGCTTCCAAATAAGATCCAAGCAATTGGTTATCAATACACAAAATCTCTAAAAAAAAATGGGTGTGATTAGAGAAGTGGGCGTGGCACTAACCATATAAAGACATTTAAAATTTTTGTATATCTGCACAGAAAAAATTCTCCCACATTTTTGACCAATTAAAGCATTAATCAAAAATATAATCAGTTTTAATTAAATATTTAATCAACTGAATTAAACATTTAATCAAGTGAATTAAACGTTTAATTAATACTATTAACTGGTTTAATTGATACTATTAATTTGTTTACTGGTGCAAATTTAATTAATTTTTTAATTAATATCACAAATTTTTTAATTGAAATCAATTTTTATTTTTTTCTGTGTGGAGAATGAAAATTAGGTACAAACGTCTCGGTTATCAATACATAGCATCGCACAAAATGTGGTCGGGATTGAAGAAGTGGGCGTGGTTCCTCCCGTCCACAAAACACCAAAAATGTTATAAAGACTTACAGCAATATTCATAAAAAGTTCTTATTTTATGCTTATAGTGTGTAATAACCAAGGCCCGGATTTTTATGCAAATGCATATTTGTTCTCGTCAGTCGGAGATTATCATATACAAAATATCTTTGCGAATCAAGAAAGTTGCAGTAAAATGGCATCGATTTGTTAGTGCATATTTTTACATATTTTGCTTGGAATGCATATTTTTGCATATATTGCTGATATTGCATTTTTTGTTGCATATTTTAAAAAAACTTGTTTTAATTGCTTTATTTTGCCATGCACCCTTCCGCAGAAGAGATGAAAGACAACTCGATATTTATTTATTGATTTCTAATGGGAAAAATATTTTGTAAAGCACCTTCGCGTGTTGCCGCATAAAAAAAGAATTATCCGGATTAATGTCCTCCTCTACAGCCTGTAACAACCAGATGGGAGACGTGGTTGAAAGCAATTATGTATTATGCTGAAAACTTTTGCCAATTCAAAGATGTGGTAAAAGGATTCAACAATAGTGAATTTAAGTTAATTGATATTTCCATAAATTAGATGTATTTTGTGGACGGTAACTTAAGTTAACAAATTCGTAGCAAGCTTGATAAAATTTAAACAAAAATTAAGGATTTAAATTTATTGTTTTAAATCCTTAGCTGCTTGCACATTTTATTTAAATTGTTTTCGAAAACAGCGTAGTGAAAATGAATATACCACAGAGAAACTATTAGCATTTAATCATGCACCTATCACTTCCGTTTTATTTTGTTTTGAAAAACAAACAGTACACTTTTATTTTGAAAATATGTGGGGTCAAATATATCTCTTAAGGCATTTTAAAAAACAAAATCAATAAACTTTTGATACGTATGTAATTGCGATCAATTTCCACTTTGCTTAAGCAAATGACAGTTTAAAAAAAATTAACAAAAATGTTCTTAAGTTCAATATGGTCTGACACTTATGATTAACATGTATTCGCACAGTTGCTCAAGCCAGCTTATGCGTATTAAAGTTGGGCCTTTAGTGCCATGGCATTCTCTTTTCTCTTGTCTCCTTAAAGCTCAAGACTTGACGAGTCAAACTTGACGCGTGTGAACCGGCACTTACAAGTGACTTAATTTACATGATTGTCGTACTGTTTCTTTATATATTTGTGTTTTACTTTTTTTAACTTCTACTTTTGTGCCTTACTTACGTTTATGAGACTGAATTTTAACGTTTAACTTTTTGGTTTTTTCTTGTTATTTTTATGTTTTTTTTTATCACTAATAAACAAATTTAAGATAATTTTAACTGCATAACCGCATAATTTTTAAATTGTAAGCGCATATCTATTTTTAGTTAATTTTTTATGCGCATAAAACGCGATTTTAACTGCATAAAAGTCCGGGCCCTGGTAATAACTATTAAACGCTTTTTGTCTTATAAACCTCTTATAAAAATTTGTATTCATAAACGTACATTAACAGCTTTTTTACTAATAACTGTTTGCAGCGATTTTTTGTTTAAGTATGTCAACTTTCTTGATATTTGGCTGCCATTTTATTGTTAGTGATGCACGAAACTTCTATTCGGTTTACATGATATTCTATATTTAAAATTTTTTTTATAATTTTTTTTTGATTGTAGACCTTCAAAATTATTCTTATCAAATAAAACTACATATTATTTTAGTTTCTGAACAAAATGTTTCCGAAAGGTATCATAAAAATTTTGGCTTGGACCTTTTTTAAATATACGATAAGAAAGTAATCGAATAAAAAGTTTGTTTACTTTTTATTAACATCACTATTATTATGATTTGTTTTTTTTTATGTTTTTTTTATATTTTTGAACAATAATTTGTTGTTTAAAAAAAAAAAAAAAAAAACAACTAGTTGCAATAATTTAATAAATAACACAGTGCAGCACTAAAATCTTGAACCAAGTGAGACCCCCAAGATCTGAAAGCTTATGATAGTAGTAGAAAAACCCTAGGTGGGTTTTGCATTATTAGCTAAGGTTTTTTTTTTAATTCATGTTTGAAGTTTTCGACTGGGGGTGTATTTTAGTACAATTTTCAAAAACATGTACTGATTCTTAAGTCTATATCTCGTGAACTATTCGAGTTATCGCTTGTATCTTTTCGGCAAATTTTAAGCTCTTCATCAGATCTAAAAATTTTACCTTAAGATAAAATCGAAAAAAACATGAACATCTTACTCAAAACAGCAAAACTGTCAAAAAAACTTAGAAAAATTGATGATTTTAAACGTAAAGAATGAAAAATAAGGACACTTCAAATCTTTTTAAATATATATTTAACTTTAGTCGTCGCTTTCGGAGCTAGTCTCATTATCTGAAAACGTGTTCCCGACCGTTTCGCTTGCACACCTGTTTAAAGCAAAAAAAAAAAATGCACAAAAAATTAAGAGAATAAAAATTTTAAGAGAATAGTTAACAAGTACATTACCGGCTTTAGTTTTTTGAGCATTGAGTGTTATGAAACTATGTATATCAAATGTCAAAAAATTTGCATTGTTTTGATTGCACGTTCGAATTAAATAAATTTGGGGAATTTTTATATTACGGCATACATTGTAGAAAAAAAAGTTGATATGGAAAAGTGTTGGAAGCTGAACTTGTTTTGCTACGTTTGTGGTATTTATGTTCCCAAACGTTCAATGAAAACACAAAAAACTAATTTTACTGCTGAATTTAGAAATGGGTACCTCTTATATTATTCTGACCAGTGGGACTTATTCGATTGTTCGTGGACACCAGATGTAGTATGCAGACGTTGCTTTTGCTATATATTCAACTGGATAAACAGAAAACCAAGCCCACTGCCTTATGGAACACCAGTAATATGGACGGACCCAAAGGGACACGATGAAAACACATGCTACGGTTGTATAAATTTTAAAAATGGAATGAATCGAAAAAAAAATATCAAATGTAGTGTACATTCCTGGTCCTCATGCATCTCTCCTCAAGAACATTCTGAAGCCAACCCACCACGAAGACTATCGAGTCCAGATAGAGCAACTGTATGGACTGCTAAAACGTTTGACAATGTGCTGGCTGGAATTGTCCTTTTTTTCATTCTTTACGTTTAAAATCATCAAAAAAATCAAGTTTTTTTAACAGTTTTGCTGTTTTGAGTAAGATGTTGTTGTTTTTTCGATTTTATCTTAAGGTAAAATTTTTAGATCTGATGAAGAGCTTAAAATTTGCCGTAGAGATACAAGCGACAACTCGAATAGTTCACGAGATATAGACTTAAGAATCAGTACATGTTTTTGAAAATTGTACTAAAATACACCCCCAGTCGAAAACTTCAAACATGAATTAAAAAAAAACCTTAGCTTATAATGCAAAACCCACCTAGGGTTTTTCTACTACCATCATAAGCTTTCAGATTTTGGGGGTCTCTATTGGTTCAAGATTATGAAGTTAAAAAATGTGCTACAGTGTAATTAAAGAGAATATCTGCATTTGCCCCTGAACATATTCATTTAAATCATATAAATTTTTTTTTTTAAATAATTATCAATATAACTTTAAATTGGCTGTCTAAAATAAAAAAAAAATTACTAAAATGTATTTAACATGTCCGTTTTAATAAATAAAACATTTTTGTCATTATTTTTCAACATACATATTTCACACAAAAAATATCATAAAATGCAAACCCTTTTAAATTGTCATTTTATTTTTGGTTTAAAGAAGGGCAAATCCAACAATAAATTTTCTTACTTTATGAATGGTTTATTAAAGGTTCAATAGACTATTTTACGTTTATGAATACAACTTTAGCAATTTTTGCTTAGAAACGGTCAATTAATCATCAATAAGTTTTTACATTTTAGGGCTTTCATTATGACCTATGGATACGTCTTGTATACCAGTCTATATACGCAGAGAAGCTTTAGTTAGCGAAGTCGGTATTTGTTATACCATAGAGGAGAAAATTCTTGCGCTCGGCCGAAGGCCGTCTACGCATAGAACCTTTAGTTAGCGAAGCCAGTATATTTAGTACTATAGAAAACAAAACCCTCTAGCCCAGAAACCTTTTCGTTATAAATTAAAAAATTAAATAATCTCCAAAAAAATATTTTTGGGCTTTATTTCATAATGATTTTTTGGGGGATTATTTCATATGAATTTATAAAAATTAAATAGCACCCAAAACAAAATGAAATTCTAAAATTCGTTGTTGTTGCGTTCTGTACAAATTTTTGGGGGGTTATATAATTTTTTGAGTGAGTTAACTCTTTAGTGGTTATTTCATGCCGCCGTTTTTAAAAGTAATCCCATATTAGATTGTTTTAAGAACGTATTAGTGTTATTAGTTTTTCAGTGCGACTCGTACTAAAAGTAAATGAAAAAACTTTAATTTATTTTTACACTCACAATATTTTTACAGTAACGGACTGTAGTTTATTTAAGAAGTATTCCGTTCAGTCATTTTTAAATAAATAAATATTTAAAATTCCAACTGATTAAAAAACTAAGAGCACATTAATACGGATTTTCAGCTGCACTAAATATTGTCCGTTGATTAAGTTAAAGTCTTCTGTATGTAAAATTAAATGAAGATTTAATTTAAAATAACGAAAAGTTCATTTAATTTTTACTGTCAAAAATTCAACAGCGAATGTCGTAAAAACAAATGAATTTTCAGTATTTTTATGTAATTTAACTACCAAAATATTAATTTTTAGTTATCTATAAAAAACGATTTGCTTGTTTTGTGTAAAAAAATTCCCATATTCTACTCGCCAAAATTATTTAGTTAAATACATCAAATTCTTAATGTAAAATAATTGCGACACCATACCGGTCATGCTGCTAGTTCTTCTGTAAACAAGGGGGTCAGTACAACAAAAGCAGTAGTGTTTACCGTACGGTATTTACCCTTTTTAGGGTAATTTTGGGCCGCAAAAGGTATCAAGGTAATTTAATTTGAAACAAGTAAGAGTGCTATATTCGGCTATGCCGAATCTTATATACCCTTCACCATGATGAGATGAGAACAAAAAGTTATATACATAAATAACGTTCTTTAGATAGGTATAAATAAATATTAATTGAGCCACGCCAACTTTTCATTTAGCCATGCCGAAGAATATAAAAAAACAAAACATTTATATATGTACCTAAGCCCGTTTCCTCTTTTGCCAAAGTTGATGTTTGGAATTCGTTTTATAATCTTAAAATCGTTTTTTAGAACATAAAAAAATTAAATAAAAAAAATGAAAAAAAATTCTTTTTGGGATTCGAACTGGCAATATCATCAGTCTCAGGAGAGAACTTAACAACTCGGCTACGAATGCTTTGAGTCTATGCGTTTGTTTCTTTTTTTGAGCGGCATATAATATACATGGATTAATGTGTATGTGGATGCGTAATATTAAACACATTACAAATAAAACACCACTTGTAGTGAAGGGAATAAAAAAAACAACAAAAATAAAAAACAAATTACCAACACTGTATTACCATAGCCACTGTATGACCGTAGAAACCAAAATTGAATTGGTTTGTATGGTATGTTTATGTCGTTTTGGTAATACAGCGTTGGTATGGTAATGTCACTTTTAATTGGACCTTTAAAGGAAAAAAATTGAGGCAGTCGTGGTTTTTTACTCATATCTCAGCCATTTGTGGACCGATCTTGCTGAATTTCAATAGCAAATAATTCTGGACCATATGTGACATAAATGTATAATAACCTGGCCCCCATTATATATGGGGTCTTTGGAAAATCCATTTCAATGGACAGACGGACATCGTTAAATCAACTTCGCTCCTCATAAGGACCCAGAATATATATACTTTATAGGGTCTAACATCAATATTATAGAAATTACAAACGGAATGACAAACTTATATATACCATATTCACAACCTGTGGTGAAGGGTATAAAAACGGTAAATTAAAGAAATTTGGATTTTTGGTATACATATTCTTACATATTGTTACGAAAGTAACTTTAGTTAAGAATTAGTTGTATTTATTAGTTATCTTGTATTTATTAGATCAGACTTTGTAAAGTTAAGATCACATCTCGAGGAGAAAATAGTAAGCTTTAAATACAGAGCGGTACTTAAATAAAGATTGTGAAATTAACAAGGTGTAATTGATTAATAAATAAATGTTATACATTAATATGGGGTGTTTGTTTTATTTGAATTCCAATTTTCGACATCGAAACGGTTTATAATAAAGAAAATAAAGCAAAACGTTATTGAAAGGCAGAAACGTAACAATATGTAGGTTTTTTTATTTTAACTTTGGAAATGTGATTTTAAATTTAAAAATTGATACATTTTATAACAAAAAATTAAGAACATTATGTTCTTGCAAATGTTTTCGTAACACCAATAAGTGCAAAATAAGAAAACTGAAATTACTCTTGTTTCTTATTTATTTTATATTTAACTTTTTGTTTGTTAAAAAATCAACAATACATAAACATATAAAATAGCTGCAATGCTATAAATTTAACTATAGTTTTCGAATTATTTTAAGTACGAATTCGGGATTAAATATGAATACGTGAAGTATTTCGCACTTGAATAATCCGTACTTGAATCAAGCATTCTACATTTGATTTAAAAAAATCAGCGGACAGGTGTCTCTCTGCAGCGTTGTCAGCTTTGAAATTTCAAAACTCACTAAAACGGAGAAAAAACGCGCCATTACAAGAAAAACGCACCAACTTTTTATATAAAGTGTTTAGTTAGTTAAAAAAGCATAAAAAGTATAATTTTTGTATTGAAAATCCATATCGATGGCTTAATATAAAAAAAGCGTAACTCGATTTTTTTGTTTGTTTACAGGGGCAGAAAAAAACTTAATAAAATCCGTAAAGTTTTAGATAAAAAAATTTATAATGCAGTTTTTAATAAAAATATCCAACAAATGTTGTACTACAGCGCCTTAAAATCAAGATACATGTGGCATTAGCTACCAGAATAAACAAAAAAAAAGCTATTTTTTAAAAAAAATCGAGTTACGCCCTTTTTATATTAAGCCATCGATATGTATAACAATAAAACATTCCTTTACAGTTTTGGGTTTTGAGAAAAAAAAAGAAAAAACTAAACAGGCGGCATGAAATAACCCACCAAAAGTTTGTACAGAGGTCAACAACAACGATTTTTGGGCGGTTAATTCATTTTGTTTGGGGTGTTATTTTATTTACTTAATTAGGGGATTACTTGAATTGAAATAATTCCCCAAAAAATCATTATGAAATAAAGTCCCAATATATTTTTTTGGGGATTATTTCATTTTTGAATTTATTACGAAAAGTTTTTTGACGCAAGAACTTTCTCTTCTATGGTATACCAAACACCGTCTTCGCCAAAGGCCAAAGGCCGGCTATGCAAAAAAGATTTAGTTTAGGAAGCAAGTGTTTGTTATATGTACCATAGAGGAGGAAATCCTTGCGCCCGCTCGAAGTCTCAATCATGTTATCTATCGCATGATTCTTAAAACCAAAACTGTACAATTATTTGTATTATACATATTGGGGTCTTATTTCGTTTCAAAAATTGGGGTCTTATTTCATATGAAATAAGCCCCCAAAAATTAAGGTATTATTTAATATAATTTAATTTTATTTATTTAATTTAATTTCTGTTTGGGGTGCTATTTCATTTTGTTGGGGGTTTATTTCATTTTCAAAATTGGGGGTTTATTGCATATGAAATAAGGCCCCACACTTTAAGGAGTTATTTCATTATGTTTTTGGAAAGTTATATTTTGGGGGGTTATTTCATGCCGCCAACTAAACAAGAAGTGTTTTCGAGATATAAGCGAAAATCGTGGTTTTCTGCAGTTGTTTTAGGTATTTCGAAAAATCTCGAGAACTGTTCAACTAAATTGTACAAGATTTAACATTTTGCATAGATATTTTCTCTTTCAGCACATATCTATACCGTGTCGGTCGGACAAAGACTTACTGAGCTACAGGACTTGAAAAAATGTGATTTTTTATGTTTTTTCAAAATTCACATTTTTAATTCACTCCAGTAAGGCAATAAAAAAAATTTAAAACATTTCATTTAACATGTATCTTATATAATTGGGGTATTCACAAGGTGTGCTATCATGTTGTATTGTCATAATGTGCTAACATTTTACAATGGTTTAAAAATATTGTTGTTGCTTTGTAAACAAAAAGTGTCTTAAATTAATAAAACTTTGCTTGCTATGTTTATTGTGCTGTCGTAATTAATCAGAAGAGACCTGCGCCGAGTAACTGAGCCGAGCGGCTATGATTTTGTAGCCGTCGCCGTTGATGGTATAGTTTTATCCGGCTAACATCCGAATTTAACCTGCGGCTAGCATTTTTTGCAACAAAACACTTGCGGCGTCAAATTGGATCGGCCTAGGACTCTGATGTTTGGTAAACAAACAAAATAAAATATTTGTGGCTTGCGTCTGAAAAATGGAAAATAGTCAGGAAATATCTAATTTAATTTATTAATTCATGGATTAGAATTAAAAAACATTTTAATTTTAGGTAAATATTTATTTTTTTTTATATTTGTTTTAAATCAGCTGACATAAATTCAAAATAGCACACTAAATTATGAGGGGTTGTTCACAACAGTCGTATTTTTTCATGTTATTATTTTAAGACATATGATTTTATGACACCTTGTGAATCCCCCAAATATATTTTAAGCGTAGTAAGCGTAAAATTTTTATCGTCGCACAAAAAATTAAGAAATAATAGCATATTTAGTGAAATCAATGCTACTATTATATTTATGTACCTTATTGCTGTGTTAGGTAGTATGCTTTCACATATCGGACTATTTCAAGCATCACAAATATAAACAATGCACAAATTTTGCAACCGTTGTACAGTGAATACGTTTACCATTCAATAATGAACTCAAGGCATTGCTTTTAGAAAAGTTGTCTATGAATTCTATGCCTTTCAGTGTTGCATTGCAACACCGAGTTTATGAAGTCAGCCACTGTCCCGCTTTTGTTGTTTTAATAACTTTTGAAATTTCTAAATTACATTGTTATTTATAATCTTTCATTTTTGACCGTGGCCGGGATTAGAACCGCGGCCGGCAGGTTACCATGACATGTTTCGATCGCAACCACTCGATCTCCTCAGATGGATTTGCCGTTTTACACTCGCAGCCATCGACGACTGTATTTTAACCTTTGGTAGATCGAAGTTTGCTTTTTTTGAATGATTATCCATTTTAATTGATTTACATGTTTTTCCTTACTTCTGTTTTTTCGTTTTCATTTTCATGTTGTAAAATTCCTTTCTTCATAGAAATAATTTAATGAAAATTAAATTTAATGAACTTAAGCCTAATTAAAAATTTGGATTAAAAACCATAAATAGTTCAACAAAATAACCACAATACTAATTATTACATTGTATATTAAAATATGTCAATATCCACTTGATAACTCTTTGTAAGTTTGTGGTCTACATTATTAAAAAAAATGTCCGAAGTAAGTTGACCAAAATCTTTTCGGAATCTTATAAATTTTATTTTCGGTACTTAGTCAGATTTTTCAATAAGCCATGGACTTGAAACGAATTTTATTCTACGTGTTTTGTAAAATTATCTAAATTTGGTAAGAATATGGAGGAGTATTTGTCATTCGGTGAGCTAGTGGAATGAAGGGATCCAATTGATCATATGACTGATTGCTATATCTGCACCACTAAAGTGCACAGCGGAAGAAATGGCCATGTTATATATCCGGATATAAATCAATTGATCTCCATTCACAAAGCGAAAACCTACAGCACCAAAAGTAACATCACATAATAAAGAAGACTTAAATCTAAGTTTTAATTCTATAGGTAATACGAATATTAAACTATCAGTAGAAGCGCACTTAATGTTTTCATCATTACTTACTTTAACTTGTCAAAAGAGAACTATAAAATACTCGCTTCATGTTTGAAAGAAAGATGATTTTCGGAGAGGCACGCGTTTTTTTACTATCGCAATCGCTCCAAGATATATGAAACTCTTTTTAGAAACCGAGTGGGTTTTTAGGAAATAACAGAAGCCATAACGACAGTTAACTAATTCCAAATATGATGGAAGAGTTTTATGCCATAGGTTTATATAAAATAAATAAAAAAAATCAGTATTATTTGAAGTCTAAATTTGTTTCCTGTAATTACAGGAGTACACATGTCATTGATAATGTGTTTTTTTTTATTGTGACTAACAAGGTGAAAGATTTCACCGAGGTCTTGCTTTTTTTTATTGAAAATTTAAATTTGGATGTTTCTGCTAATTATATTGCATTTTGTCTGCTGATAACCATTTTGTTACAAATATGTTTGCAACAAAATTGTCTTTAGGAAATGGAATTAAAAATTAAAAAAAAAAAATTTTTTTTTGCCTTAACGGAAGGACTGAAAATTTTGAATTTTGAAAAAAACGTAGAAAATGTCATTTTTTTCCAATCTTAATGCATTTAACTCAGTGAATTTTTGTCAGATAAGCACAGTATAGATATCGGCCTGAAAGGGGAAAAAGGCATCTTTGGAACAGTGTAAAATCTGCGTAATTGAATAATACGTTCTCAAGATTTTTGAAAGCACCCTTATGATCTGCAAAAAAAACTTGGTTTTCGCGAATATCTCGAAAACGCTTCTTGAGAAAAATAAATTAATCAGCAGCCCCGATTTATCTTAGAAAACATCTCATTTTTGAGGTTATGGCAAAAAGTTTAAAATTTGTAAACCAGTGCAATTCCTAATGAAAATTAAAACTTAAATTTGAAACTGAGAAAATTCCAAATAAAATTGAGAATAGCAACTTGAAATTGAGAAAATTCTTAATGAAATTGAAAAAATTCCAGTTGATATAAGAAAAATTCGAACGAAATTGAGGATTTTAATTTGAAATTGAGAAAATTGAATTGTATTATTTTTATTCATTTATTTGGAATTCTCTCAATTTCATTTGGAATTTTCACATTTTCAATGAAAAATGGTGTAGATTATTTTCAATGAAAAATTGTGTAGATAATAATTTTTTTTAACATCATAAAATCTACAAAAAAAAAAATTTAAAAGAGATTAACGATTAATAGTATGGATTCAAAATTAAAAATACAGCAAAAATTCTTTTTCTTTACTTGATACAAATTATCTACAACAAGACCGTTTTACTTAGTGCATATGATTTGGTACGTCTTTAAAATCATTACTTCTTGTTCTTATTGTGGCCTGTAAAATTTTGCGCTGTTGAATGAAATGGTATTGAAACAAGTGTATTTTAATGTATACAGATTTTTTTCTCAAACTGAAACAAAAAGTTGAGTTGAATTTAGGATGGAGCCACCAAAAATTAAAAAACGCACCGAAATTTAAAAAAAGCGCACCTCGCACCAACAAAAGAATTTTTCGCACACAAAATTTAAAAATGCACCCAAAAGGGTGCGAAACGCACCGAGTTGACAACGCTGTCTCTCTAGTATTTTTTTAGAAATTCGGCTCTTTTGTGGAGTAAACGAGTAAAACCTGTATTATTATACTGAATATTCCTTTGTTTTTACGGAATATGTAGTTAATTTTTTGATAGTTAAATTATTATTGAATTTTTGACAGTAAAAATTAAAAATAAATGAAAAATAAGTAGACCGGGTTTTAACTGAATTTTCATTTATTTTACCGTAGGAACACGATTGAACCGTATGAACGTAGTAGCGTACGACGTAGATACGTTGTCGAATTAAAAAGAATAGTAATATTTTATACAAAGGAACACAATAGATGGCGTAAACGTAAAAGCGTATCTACGTCGTACGTCGACTTAGATCTAAAGGCAGAGTTAGCCGAACGGCCACGTCCCATAACGGAACGTCTGGTTCGTTTTGTTATTTGCAAACAATGTAAATGCTTACTGAATTTAAATGTCACGTTGACGGAACGTCTCGATCTGTTTAAAACAGATTTTTATGCCGTTGTTACGTGACAGTTGTAAAACAGTGAAGGACTGCTTGTATGTTAAATTGAATGCGGGTATTTTTGCTCTTTTTTTGGTACTTTTTTTCAGTAAAGCTATGGAATTGCGACAAAACAACTTAAAATACAACATATTTCCATATAAACAAATATATGTATTTATGTTTACATAGCGTTTACATTTGACAGTACTGGCAAGACAGTAAGAAAATACATATTAGTTGCCAAAAACACTGCTAACTGTCTTCGTGGCGTAGGCGTCCAGACAGTAGTTAAGACAGTTCACTTTGAAATATATGTCAAACGTGAATGTTGGAGTTAAAGTTCAGCTAAACGTGTTTTATATGAACCAAACAAACTTAAAAACAGCCTAAAATAACTATATTTTGTAAAAAAAACACAACACTTAACTAAAACATAAAAAATCAAAGCAAAATATATTTATTTTTTTACGATTTTTTTCCTTTTGCTAATAAAACTTCAGATTACTATTAGAAAATGGCAAATCACTGTCCAATTTTACTGTCTGCAAAATTTGCTAGACAGTTGGAAAAGTGTGCATGTATTAGTAAAACAGTTTCCATGTATTGCTACTGTCATGCCAGTACTGGCAAATGTAAACGCCAGGTTAGATATAAAAATTAACCAATTCATATACACATACAATGGAATTGTGAAACAAATAAAAGGCTTTAAATGGTATCAAAACCTTGTTTGGTGCATACACCACAATACAATATATTGTTACGTTACTGCCTTTCAATAACGTTTTGGTTTATTTCCTTTATAATAAACCGTTTTCAGTTCTTTATTGCAACTTTAATAAAATAAATAAAACACAAACACTTTAAAAACTGTTTACAATTTACTCAACTCTATTTAGTACTAAGTAAAGTCTTTTTAACAACCATAATTTAAAGCTTTTATTCACAACCAACCATAATTTTCTCCGCGTTATGCGTTATTGGCAAAGTCTGAACTTAGAATGATCTCATTACGCTAGTCGCCGCTAGTATTTATACTGCAATTTGGTTGTCTAGAACATTCGAAATGTTTTTCGAAGGTTCGAGGCTTTACTATTCACCACACGTTAGTTTGATTTATGGCAGCACTTATGTTTACATAATTTTGGGTATGTTCGTAAATGCAGTTGTTGCGCGTTATTAAAGTTGAATGTTCATTAATGCATCACTTGTAAGAAACTTGGCCTTACTTTCATGTGTCAAAAGTTTTTTTATGCAGTGATGCCGCAGTTCTGCAGCAAATATTGGCAATTATTGCATCAGTTAATTTTCTGATGCAATAACTTTCAACATTAAATAAATCGTTTTACTTTTCCTTTTTGATGCTTTTTCTTGTAATTTATAAGAAAACTATTACTTTTGGTTAAATATTTTCAATAAAATTTTCCATCGCGATTGTTGATAACATATTTTTTTTTTAATTTTATGTTCGCTCATTAAACTTTTAAAATTTAGCTTGTGTTTAAAAGTTCAAACTTTGCACAGCTGTTGTGCAGTAAAAAAGCATCAGCATCACAAGTGCAACTGGTGATCACGCATCAGCAACAAAATTTTGCATCACTGCAGCAGTGATGCACAGTTTTGATGCATTTACGAACGTACCCTTTACCTCTTATACTGAAGCTTTTTTAACGGTCATTTCTAGGGCTTTCTGCACTTTAAGATTGAAGTGTACTAAATTATAACAATTTTTAATAACAATGTAAAATAATAAAACTACAAATAAATACAAGTTAACTAATAAATACAAGATAACTAATAAATTCAACTAATTCTTAACTAAAGTTACTTTCGTAACAATATGTATGCTAAAACTACAAATTTGTTTATTGTAAATCTACAATATAAATATTAAATTATTAACGTTTTTTACATACACAAAATACTGTTTTAATACCATTTAAATCACTTGGTACTTTTTCTGCACAGCGGTCAACATTTAAACATTTTTGTATACTATTGCTTTTTGTTTATGTACGGGAAATACATTTGACGCATTTTTAAATGTTCTAAAAGTGCACCAACGTGCTTACACTGCGGTGCGGTACATTACGGGTACAGCAACGTTCGTCTAACTGGGACTTAATTCTGTATCGTACGCCAGTAAAGACCGTATTGTCATAGAAAAAGAAAAATTTTAAATATAAAATTAAATTATTTTTGTGTTTTCAAATTAAATATTTGCTAACAAAATTAACGGATAGAAAAATAAACAATAATTTAAATAAATTTGGAATTTTTTAATATTATTTTCAAAAGAAAACAAAATACGCTTACCGCGAGTTAAGCGTGTTTACGGCGTTACTTCGTATTTTCATACGACGTACGACTCAATTGTGTACCTAGCATCACTGCTGTAAATATTGTTTTTGACACTTGAAATATGCTAATTTATGTAAGTGTTGGTGATAGGAGCGTTTGGGAACGACAAGATTAAGAATTCAGTCCAGTGACTACGATTTTTGTCAACAACAAAACGAACTTAAAAAATTTACGGTTTAAAAAACTTTATATTCTTTCCAATTTTTAAAATTGTGTTTAATATTTTTGCTTGGGTTCTATTAAAAAATTTTGATTAAAATTTGTGCATTTTAATTTCAGCTTTACCTTTAAGACTTGACCGGTTGGCTTAAATTCAAACTCCTGATAGCAGCAAAAATCAATTCTGTTCCTGTAATGAAGCACAATACGATCACTATCGAATTTTAAATATTCAAGTGAATCGAAACGTGGATCGGAATAGAAATAAAGTTCCTTTGGAGCTGCCGCATAAATATTAAAATGAAGAACTGAAAAATAATAAAATTAATGTTATATGATTTTATAAAGCAAAATTATCTTACAAATATTCTTTATGTAATTTTGGAAAGAAAAAATACTTTAATTCCTCGCCCATATTTTGAAACATTTGCTGCAGAAGCTATTTCCAAATCTCTTTTGAAATTGCAATTGCGAACATATCATTAAACTTTTGTTTTGCAGCATTTTAGTATTTTTTTCTTCCTTCTCTACATAACAGATGCACAAAAACTGCTTGTACACCAGAGAACTGCAAAATCCACTATTTTTGTTGATTTACTCACACGCTTAAATTTACATTGTTTTGTACACATTTGATTTGTGCATGTGTGAGTTTTTTATTGAAAGTGCTTTGTTTGCATTTACCCGGTGGCGGACGTCATGATGATTCATCGTGAAACATACTGACAATGATAAATCATCAATGAATTTTCTTTTGCGTCATACATGAATTTTTTAAGCAATTGTCCAAAATATCATAGATGACCAGAACTGATTTTGTTCGTTAGGCTTCCGCGTATTAGTGAGTCCTAACAGACAATATCATCGATATTCAGACAATGTTGTAAAGTTTCAATATAATTTAATGCGGTGATAAACAAGAAATTAACATATGTACAAACATTTAACAATCCGTTATTCAACCATTGACGAATAGCAGACAAATTTCAGCAGAGTTCAGTTTTATATCGAGTGATAACATACAATGTCGATTGCTTTCAACTTTCTTTTAGTATACAGTGAATCTTTTATAAAAATGTCTGCAAAACTGTTTTTAGTAGTGTCGTTGTCGCGCACTTTCATCGACATTTCGATATTTTCATAGAAATTGCGCCTTGAGACCCAGTTTGTCAGGAGGAATCATAGATGAAAATATCAATTTGACAAAGTCGCTCAAAAAACGCCACCGGGTATTGTTGCGCACGCAATAACACAATTGCTCAAAGTCAAAAATTCTTATGCTTTTGCATTCACGTAGTCATTGTCCACTCGATGAGGCAACGACGAATTAAATTGGTATGAGTACGAGTCGCTTTGTTACATTAACTCTAACAGCAATAACAACAATACATTGTATATACAGAACTACTCTACTTTTTAAGAAATGATAAAAAATAAAAAAAGTCTTCAATTTCTATGGAAATTGTTTGTACCTATGTGCGTTTGCGTTTCATTTCAATATTTTTTTCTTGTACTACATAGCAACTGCTGAATGCCTACATGAGTAATGATTGCTTGATTTCTGGCTTTTTTGTTTGTATTTTTTTTTTCTTTACCAATACAATTATTGTCGCACCGAACACACAAGCATCTTAATTAAAAAACGAGGCTAAACGATGGTATAAATAACAAAGCACGATGTGCATTATTTAAATGACTGCAAACCAGTAGCGAATATGTGCGGTTGCGCAAGTTTGATTGTATGACCGCAAGCGAGTGTATTTGTTGGTGTTCATTTAATGCGATTTTTTTGCAATCGCACAAAGCCGTTCTCTGTTGTACACTAAACAAAGTACTTTTTTCCATTTGTTTTTATCCTTCAACCATCAAACTCAAATTTTTCGTAGCATATGTTTCATAGCATGGATGAGGACAAATGAGTTCAACAAAAAGCCAATTTAAAATTTTATTTTTTATTTTGTTGCTTGTTATCTATGTTTTAATAATTAAAAACACTTTTTGAATTTTAACTAAAATATTGCAACAAATCAAGTGATATCGTAACTATAATATTTCGCCAATAAGTATGTAATATTGATAATATTCGATTATTTTTTGACTTCTCTGCGGGATCAATATAGTCATATATGCACTCGTTTTTGAGTCGAAAATTACTGTTAATTATGAGTTATTTTCGATACTGTTTCTGCTAGTACTTACAATCTATTGCGAAACTTTTACGAGAAATTTTTTAGTAAAATTTCTAGCTATTTACGAGTCTTTTTCGACTCGCATTTTGTATTGTTTGGCCTAAAAACAAATATATTTTTAATGTTAGGAAAAGTATAGGGAACTTTTTTTTAGTTGTAGGGAAAAAAGGGATTTTTTGTAAGACACGTAGGGAATTTTTTACACTAATGCAATTTCAAAGCATAATATTAAACAATTGTAGTAACAAAAATTGCAAGTCTGTATGATGACTAAGCATAAATTTACAAGACTAACTTGCATTTCAATCATAAAAAAAAACCGTTACGTTATAAAAAGTAGCAACGACCAAGGAAACATTTTTTCATCGTTAGGCTGCGCTAAATACAGGATGGCCCAAAATTACCGAAGGGCTTAAAGTTCATTATAACTTTTTAATTATTAACTTTAAAAAAAATAAAAAAATATATTAATGTAGAATTTTTATTTTTATTATGAAATTAAATTATTATATCTTGCAAGTGGTGGCCATTTTTTTTTTATCATATTCGTGCTCTTTCCATAAACTTTTGCAAAGCTTCAGGTGTGATGTTGTTGATCTCATCGCGTATATTGTTTTTTAATTGCTGGATGGTTCTTGGCTTATTAATATAAAATTTTCCTTTAAAAAAATCTCAAAGGAAACAGTCTGGAGCGATTAAATCCGGTGAACACGGAGGCCAATTAAAATCGCTTGTATGCGAAATACTTGGTTCAGCAAAGCTGTCACTTAAATGAGCCATTGTGTCTATTGCAGTGTGCGATGTGACTATACTGTTGGGACCATACACAGAAAACAATTTTTGCGCCAGTAAATCAGATGAATTAAACTCTTAATCAAGTGAATTAAACGAAATATTGTCAATTAAACATTTAATACACTTGATTAAAAGTTTAATACACCTGATTAAATATTTAATTAAAACTGATTTTATTTTTGATTAATTCATTTACTGGCGCAAAAATTTCCTGTACCCGTTGAGTATTGTGCGCCCGGTCGTTGTGAGGGTTCAACCCAAACATTGAAACGAACGACGATATGCACACTGAGTCAAAACACTGGAACTTTGATTTGGGGAAATAAAATTCAATGATTTGACCTCGTTGTTTAATTGTGTACTGTTCCATTTTAAATACCCCTAGTCTTTTACGAAATAGTAAAAAGAAAAAAAGGGTATTAAAAAAGTCATATAGAACTCAAACTCCTTCGGCCATTTTGGACACATTTTGGTCATCTGCACGATCAATTTATGATTGATCATCTCAGCAATGTTGGCAACCGATGCCTTTACCAATGTCGCTTAAATTGAATACCGGTATTGGTACCGAAATTCTTTTTGTCGATATCCAAATTATCTGTAGGCGCTTCGGTATTAAAAATTAATATAAATTTTTCAAAGAGTAAAAAAAAAAAATTAAAAGTTTTAACACTTGTGCTAATGGAAAAATATTTGTTAACTTAAAAGAAATAAAAAAGGAAGTTCTTTCTAAACCCCCGTTGCCACTTGCAAGTGCAAGTTCGAAAACTCAATACACTCACTCTTTTTCGCTAACACAATGACATTTTTCGTACTTGCAGCTTAACCTGTAACCCTACGTTTCCACATGCAAGTAATTACTTGCACGTAGTGTATACGTATTATCAACGAAACAGCCGATTGGAGGAAAGTACAAAAAATGTGTGAATTTAGTGAAAAAGTGTGAGTGTAATGAATTTTTCGAACTTGCATTTGCTTGTGGCAACGAAGGGTAAGAATGAAGCCTTCCTAAGTGCATTTCTTTTGGATTCATGTGAAAACATGTTTCTGAAGTGTATTTTCATTGAACAAGCAATTGATCATACCAAGAGTATGTGTGAAGATGGACACAGTTAGCCAAAATAGTTGCACAGATCTTGATGAAGATAATAAACTGTTAAGTGTATCTTTAATGCCAAATAACAACAATATATAAGAATTACTATGTTCTTTTAACGTAGGGAATTTTCAACAAAGTATATAGCCACACATATACTTGGAATAATAAATTGTTGACTTGGACAAGAGTCGTGTAAAATTTTCTTGGTTTAAGCCATATTTTCTGGTGTTTTAGTAAATAAATCTTTCCGTGTAGGTTATTTTTTAAACCATATCCAACTATTAAAACATCATATAAAAGTTTTAATTATGGTCTTCCTATAGATATATAACAGATGTTACAGTTATTTGCTTAGTCTTTGTTCACACTATTAAAGTTTCTTTCAGAATTCCTGAATTTTTCGGAAAGAGGGGAAGAAACCCATATTTTTTTCTCCCCTCAGCAATAAACTCAGACTCAGAAAAGTTTTAAAGTGTGAACCCAGACTTGTTATTACATATAACTTTTGTTTTTGTAAATTACATTTTAAACTATCATTTCGACCCTTTTCAAAGGCCTCTTCAATTGCGGATGCTTGATAGTTATATTTTAATTGAACAAGCAAATCAGAACGGTTTTCATAATATTCCCAGCGTATAGTAGGTTTCAAATAATTGTCGTCTTCATAAAGAGTTAACTGCATAATTTTGCCATCCTTTTGTGAGTACGGAGAAAATCTTTCGTGCTTAGCTCTTTTGTAAAGAATGGTCTTTTGTAGTTGCGGGAAACGTTCTTCAAAGTTCTTTTCGCCAATGTGCAGACGACTGACCCAAGATCGTATTATATCTAAGTGTTTTTCCACCGTTAAAATATTCTCTGTAGAAATAATATTTTCATCAGAACGCACTGCATAAGTTCGCATTTCGGCAGGTTCCCCTGGTAAAAGATGTTCCCAGTCTTCAGTGTTGCGTAGATCCCAACGGATGTCTGCAACACGTAAATACTTTTGCTTATTTACGTAGTATTGAGAATTATTCCATACACTGTCGACAAGAATGTAGCTTTTGCAATTAGATTCACAAGTAAGTCCTGTCGATGGCTCTATGAAACGCGCCAATGGTGGTTCTTCAGTTATTTCGCCATTTTCGTTTAAATACGTTTTTCTAGGTTTTATACCCCAAGGTGCATTTTCAATTATGGCCACCCAGGCATGACATCTTCGATAATGATATTTATCAGCAGGTTGTAATTCAAGTTCCTAATAAAATAAAATAAAAATAATTAAAATTTGAAAATACAATAAAAATTCACTACGACAAATGTCGTCTTATGTATAAAGAATTATGTTCTCAATAATAATTTTCAACCATTGTCCATAAGCTAAACATTGATAGCACAGTTGCGTATCTAGTTTTAATAAGTTTAACTTATTCCTTTTAAATAAATTTTAACGTCGGTTCCAACTAAAAAGCAAATCTATATACATATAAATTTGGCAAAGGCAAAACAGTTAAGAACACTTTCCTTCTCTGCAAGTAAAGCGATTTGAAAAAAAACACACACCATTTGAAACATATTAACTTACAGAAGTGCACAATATATGTTTTATTAAAATCTGTTCAATATTTTCGGAGTAATAAGCGTTCAAACAAACTAACACATATGTACAAAATACAAAATTTGTTTTTTTTTTTCAATTATCAAATAATAAAAAAATAGGGTGCTCGATTATTCAACATTTTTAAGAAACCGGGTTTCGAATATATCGGCTATATAAATACGGGAAATTAAATTTCTTTATTTTACTTTTCCGTGCTGCATGTGGTGATTTATTTAACTTACAAACATAATATTATAGGTGCAGGGTCATAAGTGAATTAAAACCTATAAGATGAAAAATTAATAAGAACATGTAAGGGGAGCTTTTTGGTACTTTTTCGTTCAACATCTGGTTTTTTGATTAATTTTCGTTAATATTAGACATAAAAAAAAGGCAATGTCCTGAGTGGAATACAATTTACAAAGGAGATTTTATGATATTTTTTTGTTTTTTAATTAATATTTTCTGATATTTTTTATAGTAGAAGATAGAATATGAACCAGAAGTTGGTCCCTTGCCAAATCGATCCACTATGATGGAAAAAATGAATGCTTAAAACATGTAAATTCATATATACTTAGATGTAGTATCTTCATATGAACCTTAAAATTTATGGTCGAATTTTGACCATTAAAATAATTTTATGAAATGTTTAAAATTTATTCTTGAATAAAAATTTGCTGATGTCACGAAATCTCAGGTTCCGCTTGGCTAGGGTTAAAAAAGACCATACACTTATCAAAAGGCTGAATAGTTTAAATATTTTTTGGAATTAAAAAAATTTCGGGCGTTAAAAAAGTACAAATTCACCTCACGCAACAAGAATTTTGCATGGTGAACTAAAACAAAAATTATGTGTATGTAAAACTTATGTGAAAACTTTGAAAAATTTTAATTTTACTGGAATAAGAAAGTCTAATAAATATTTTGGGAAATAAATGCCAATTTTTTCAGTTTAAATTTTTGATTCTTTAAAATAAAAATTTTAAATCGTTATTTTTTTTTAATTAATGAAACTACCGATCGTTTTAATAAAATCTATCAAAATTATTATTTTTTTTTTTTTTTTTTCAATATTTATTTATTGAATCTTCATATATTTAATATGAACTAACAATAATTAATCAAATCTTATCCTAATACTTTATTTATGTCCTGCCATTGCCAGACAAAAATGTTCTTCATCACGGGTTCTGTTCACATATATAAGTGTTTATCGCTCATCTAACTGGGTAAGTGCTGCAGTGTCTCTTCTTTATTTTGGCGCCTTTGAATTTTTTCGATATTAGAGGCCGAGGCAGTGCCCCATAGTTGAATACCGTAGCACCAGATAGGCTTTAAGATAGAGTTGTAAAGTAGAAGCTTGCAATCGAGACTAAGGACAGAATTTCTTCCAATAAGCCAATGAATTTGAATGGCTTTCAGTTTCATTTGAGTTAATTTTGAATCTATATGGCATTTCCACGTTAATCGCCGATCCAGATGCATACCGAGATATTTTACGTGCGAATGTTGAGGAATTATTTGTTTATTGATTGTAATAGGGGGCAAGATTCCCGGCGCAAGGTGAATGTTATATGTACGCATTTTTGCTCATTGACCATTATCCTCCATTGTCTTAACCATATTTCTAGTTGAAATATGTGATACTGTAAGTAACGAGATGCTTCATAACGGTTTTCGTGGACGCTTAGAAAAGCTGTATCGTCTGCAAATGTTGAAGTTTGTGTATAGTTGCTTGTTGGCATGTCCGAAGTATAAATTAAGTATAATAGGGGGCCCAGGATGCTGCCTTGTGGGACTCCAGCGTCAATGGGCTGAGGTGAACTTAAGAAATTTTCTTCTTTAATAATAAATTGACGACCGACTAAGTAGCTTTCTAGCAGCTTGTGTGTGTTTGCTGGTAAATTTTGCTTCAATTTATGTAATAAGTCTTCATGCCAGACTTTATGAAAAGCTTGCGAAACATCGATGAAGAGTGCTGAGCAATATTTCTTTTCTTCAAATGCTTTTCTTATGACATTTACTATTCGATGAGTCTGTTCGATTGTGCTGTGTTTTCTTCTAAATCCGAACTGATGGTTTGGAATACATCTATTTTCACTTAAAATCGGTGTTAATTTTGAAACTAATAATTTCTCAAACAGCTTTGACATATTTGATAATAAGCTAATAGGCCTAGAAGACTCAACTTTTGTATGGTCTTTACCTGGCTTTGGTATCATGGTAACTAAGGAAACCTTCCATTTTTTAGGATAGTATTCAAGGCGTAAAATAGCATTAAAAATAAAAAGAATAATTTTCTTTGCTATGCGAGGTAGCTCTAAAAGCATTTTATTACTGATCTTATCAATACCAGGTGCCTTCTTAGTGTTTAAGTCACAAATAGCCTTTTCGATTTCTCTTATCTCAAATCTGAAGGGTATAGCTGCTCTAGCAGCAACAGGTGGTAACTCGACCGCAATATTGTGAGATATATTTGGTGTAAATACGTTTTTTAAATGATCGACAAACTGGTTTCCTTTTTCATCATCATTTCTTGCCCAACTTCCATTTAAGTTTCTTAATGGTGGCTTAGAGACAACTGGCCTTTTGAGATTTCTAGCTGCACGCCACAATGAGTAGTCTGATTGTGGAGTTGCATCAAGTTCCTTGAGATATTTTTCCAGTGAAGCCGTTTTCTGAGTCTGCAGTAACATTCTCAGCCTTTTTGTACAGTCTTTTAGTAAGTTCTTAAGTTGAAGGGATCTGTGCAATTGCCACTCTCTACGAGCTCTCCTTTTTTCAGACAAAAGACGCTCGACATCTGAGGAATATATTTTATTATTTTTGGTTTTTTTGGGGGCAATACTGGAATGTTGAGCAGCTAGTTTTAGAAAACTGTCAAAATTGACAATAGAGCGATCTATATACTCCGGTGTGCTAAGCGGAATATTTTCTGTGCAATGGGTGCTGAGATATTTTTTATATTTTAACCAATTTATATGTGTAGCTGACGTCGCTATGTATCCAAAGGGAGATTTAATTCTATTGGTGTTTATTATAGTAACTATTGTAGGTGTGTGATCAGAGGATAATATTAAGGAAGCTTCAACGTGAATCGTTTTTGTGGGGATGTTTTTAACAACGCCAAAATCGATGACATCTGGAATTTTTTGCGCATCAGTAGGCCAATATGTTGGTTGGCCACTCGCGACAACATTTAAATTCATTTTAGAGATTGATTTAGAAATTATTAAATGAACGAATATCATCAGCTTTAGGGGTCAAACTATAAAATTAATCGCAAATTTAATTATATGGAAGATTTGGAAATTAGAATTTGACCATTTTATATTATAGTAATTGCAAACCGAATAATAAATATTGTTACGTTACTGCCTTTCAATAACGTTTTGGTTTATTTCCTTTATAATAAACCGTTTCGAGTTCTTTATTGCAACTTTAATAAAATAAATAAAACACAAACACTTTTAACACTGTTTACAATTAACACAACTTTATTTAGTACAAAGTCTTTTTAACAACCGTAATTTATAGCTTTTATTCACAACCAACTATAATTTCCTCAGCGTTATACGTTATTGACAAAGTCTGAACTTAGAATGATCTTGTTCTCCTACTCGCCGCTAGTATTTATACTGCAATTTGGTTGTCTAGAACATTCGAAATGTTTTTCGAAGGTTCGAGGCTTTTCTATTCACCACACTTTAATTTGATTTATGGTAGCACTTATGTTTACATAATTTTACCTCTTATACTGAAGAGGGCTTTCTGCACATTGGGATTATAACAAATAATAACAAAAACGATGTAAACTAATAAAATTACTTATGAATACAAGATAACTAATAAATACAAGATAACTAATAAATACAAGATAACGAACAATTATAACCAATTCTTAACCAATAATTACAACTAATTCTTAACTAAAGTTACTTTCGTAACAATATGAAATAGGTAAATTAGCTAGTTTAATATTCTGTATTATAACTACGGTAACCATATTTTTGAAACCAAAATACAGAACAGGGATCTAATCACTGCATTCGATATCGGGAAATAAAAAATTCCTCATAATTTCAGAAAATAGCTATTTATACTTTGAAATTTAGTTTTCTATTCTCTAAAAATTAGCATCTGTGGATGGGTTGTGGATTAGATCAATTACAAGAAGTGAGTACATGTATTTAAATCAATGTCTCCTGATGCAATAAATCTACTAAAAGCAGAATGGGCAGTGCAACAGTTGATAATTATTACATTTAGTGAAGTGAAGAGTTAATAAAGTACATTAATTCAAAATAAGATGCAGGCAGTAAAGTTTCATTGTCCATGAACAAGTCTTAAAAATAGGAGATACTTAAACATATCGCTCCTTTATTGCAACAAAGTCATATCTACAAAAACAAACGATATTGGCAAAATGCGATTAAAGTTTTCAAAATGTACCGACTTAAAGATATATTTGGCTATAACTTCGGTTCAGTTTGAGATATAATACGAGAAGGTATGAAGGAAAACTTTGCTAAAGTTACTTCGAATTTTGAGATATGACTATGATGCAATGAAGGAGCGATATGTTTATTAGGTGATAAACACAAATTCCCAATTTCAATTTCAATTTGTGTTGGTTTATATACCCGTGAAGTGCGGGGAAACCGAAATAAAATAACATTTTGGAAACTCGTGTAAGATACTACAACATACAACTTGAAAAACACATTGTCCCAAAGATTACAAATGGACCTATTGAAATGAAAGGTTTGTAAGAAGCAGTCCGGTTGATGCAATTTTTGCATCCACCTTGACATGCATTTGACTGACATAATAATTCAAGTTGCTATTTCAATCTTCAATTAATTTTTTGGTATTGAACCATTTCTTTTACTTTCTTTGTAAACAAGTTCCCTTAGGTTTTTTATAAAAGTTTTTTTCATTAATTAATAACAAAGTTTACTTTGTATTATTTATATGGAGCGGGATCCCGGGAAATTTAAAAAAATTTCCCGCTTTCCCGGGAATCGAAAAAGTCCGGGAAAAAAACTCTAATTGTGAGTCAAACCTTAAAGTCAAGTTTTATGCCCAACTTTATTTTACATTTTTTTTGTTTCAGTGTCTGACAAATTCAACAATGGAGAGGAACAGAATTAAGCAGCGCGTTAAGGTTAAGAATTACGAATCAAAATGCATTCCGTGCACTTCGTGATTTTTTTGGTGAGCATAATCGACCAAATGTGCCCACAGCTGGGAGAATGGAGCGCAAATTTCAACAAACTGGGTCTGTAGAAAAAGTGAAAACACCTGTTCATGCTCGCTCAGTTCAATTATGGTTTGGTGGCGTCATCGGGCCGTACTTCTTCGAAAATGAGGTCAGCCAAGCAGTAACTGTGAATGGTGTTCGCTATCGCGAAATGATAACGGACTTCTTGTGTCCAGAAAATGCTGATATGGACCTGAAAGATATTTGGTACAACAGGATAGTGCCACTTGACACAGTTAACGAAACAATGGCTCTTTTGCGCGAGAAATTCATCGGCCGTGTTATCTCACGAAGTTGCGATGTTAATTGGCAATTATGTGATTTGACACAGTTGGACTTCTTTCTTTAGAGATATTTAAAAGAAAGAGTGAATGTCAATAAGCCAAGAACAATTCAAGACTTAAAGGACGAGAAAATTCGGCACATTAACGACATTGAACCTCAATTATGTCTCAAAGTCATTGAAAATATGGGACACCGTATAGAGGCATGCCACCGAAGCCGTGGTGTGCATTTGGCCGATATATTGTTTCACACATAATTGTGATAAATACTTCTATTATAATAAAACATATTAAGATAATTTTTTGAAAACTTTTTGTTTTATTTACAATAAGCATCGTGCGTTTTTGTTAGACTACTCTTTAGTTTTCCTTTTTGGTTAAGAATTTTTCCTTTCATAAACGAACTTGAAATTTCTGAATGAAAAGTTTTACGTTGCTGAATTGGAAAAAAGTTAAATCTTTTACAAAGCCCTATTCAAATGTTTTTATTTAGAAAAAATCCAATGCTACGCCAATAGATTAATATGTTTGTGTTTTATTAAGTAGATTTGAAACTAGATCACAATTTCAGGAAAATAAATTCATTTCAGATATTTTTAATGGTCAGAAAAATTATAACTGGTCAAATACAAGCTACTTGTCTCCTATTGGGTGTAAATATGAATCTCCTTCTTTTGATTCGAATTTATCAATTAGACATCTTTTTGTCTAAAAATTCTTGAGGAGTTGTTTTTTTTTTTAAATTTTTGTTTGTTGTTATTTTAAGTTTATTTTTAAGTTATTTTTATATATTTTTATTATTATTATTTTTATTATTATATTTTTAAGTTATTGATAAGATCAGTAATAAAATGCTTTAAAAAGAAAATTGCATTTTAGTTAAGAACAATAATAAAAAAACCACACATATAAAAAAGTCAAATGTTTAGAATCGGTTCAATACTTTTGCTGCAAGAAGATACAAATAATGACACACGAATTATTCGTAGAGAGCTGCGAGACGCATCTTAAATTATTAACGTTTTTTACATGCACAAAATACTGTTTTAATACCATTTAAATCACTTGGTACTTTTTCTGCACAGAAGTCACCATTTAAACATTTTTGATTCCCATCACTGTGTGTATTGTTTTATGTATACTATTGCTTTTGGTTTATGTATGGGAAATACATATGACGCATTTTTAAATGTTCTATAAGTGCACCAACGTGCTTACAGTGCGGTTCAATACATTACGGGTACAGCAACGTTCGCCTAACTGGGCCTTAAGGCTTATTAATAATTCAACCGCACGCATTATCAAGTCAAACGTTTAGGCTTTAGATATATATAGATGGCACCTGCTGGGATTGAATGTAGAATAATAAATATTTCAATACGGTAAACTAGATGTTTCATTGGAAATATATAATAAATAACTGTTAGGATTAAGATTTGGATACTTATTGAAAATTTGTTTAGAGATTCAATAAAAAAAAACCTTGCTAGGATTTCCAAAAATTTTGTACATTTAAAAAAATATTATTATTGGGAATTCTTGTATTATCGAAACAAACAAAACAAATTTTTATAATTTATTTATTCCCCCCACCCCCTTAATCCGCGCCTGGTATGCATTTGATAAGCTCTAACTAGAGTTTTTTTCCCCGGACTTTTTCGATTCCCGGGAAAGAGGGAAATTTTTTTAAATTTCCCGGGATCCTGGGATCCAGCTCCATATAAATAATACAAAGTAAACTTTGGTAATAATTAATGAAAAAAAAAACGTAAGGGAACTTGTTTACAAAGAAAGTAAATGAAATGGTTCAATACTAAAAAATTAATTGAAGATTGAAATAGGAACTTGAATTATTATTACCTCACGCCTTTATTCCCTATTATTATGCTTTTATTCAGTATTATTATGCTCTGGATAATTCATAAAACAACAAGTAAGAAAGTATAGTCGGTCAAGGCAGCCCATATGATACCCTACACCACAGTATTTAAAAACACATCATGCTTATGTGTCCATATGAATATGGATTTATCTATGTTTATAAACTTCATTAAAATCGGTTTGAAAGCTTGTGAGAGGCAGAAATTGCCCCCTACTTCCCCTTGTGGTCCTATTTTTGAAAAACTGTATAGATTATGCGTCCATATAGATATGGATCTATCTATGTTTTAAATTTCATTAAAATCGGTTTGAGAGACATAAATTGCCCCTATCTCCCCTTGTGGTCCTATTTTTTAAAAGATGCATACCTTGTGTGTCCATATGGATATGGTTCTATCTAAGTTTTAATTTCATTAAAATCGGTTTGATAGTTTCTGAGAGGAAGAAATTTCCCCCTATCTTCTATCGTTGTCCTACGATTAGGCCCATTTTCAATAGGCTTGGTCCTTGTACCAATAAGAACCTATGTCCCAAATTTTATCAAATTATCTCCAAAATTGCGACCTGTACTTTGCGCACAAGGTTACATGGACAGCCAGCCAGCCTGCCAGCCAGCCGGACGGACATCGTTAGTTCGACTCAGAAAGTGATTCTGAGTCGATCGGTATACTTTAAGGTGTTACACACATCAGCACAAATGCATAATACCCTCTCCACTATTGTGGTGTGGGTATAATAATAAAAACAAAATAAAAATTGAGGTACTTAAGATATGAAATCATAAAGTTAATTAATAAAATAGATAAAATACTTTAAAGAAATATATAACATTTTTTAATGGCTTAGGAAATAACTTTCTGACACACTCATAGCGCTTTGTAAGTCGTCAAAAAGTGTATTCCTGATTTTATTTACTAATTATCATGTTTCCGAAAAATTTCGTTAATTTTTTACCGAGGTTGGACAAATATGTAGTTAAAAGTGCACCGTTGTAGCATGCTTCGAATTCACAATCAGAAGCAATTTTTTCTTTTTTATAAACAACGTCTATATCAGTCAAATCAAGTCAAGTCATGTCAAGGTTGGTGCAAAAATAGCATCAACCGGACTGCTTCTTACAAACATTTTTATTTCAATAGGTCCATTTGTAATCTTTAGGACAATGTCTTTTTCAAGTTGTATGTTGTAGTATCTTACACGAGTTTCCAAAATGTTATTTTATTTCGGTTTCCCCGCACTTCACGGGTATATAAACCAACACAAATTGAAATTGAAAATTTATGTTTATCACCTAATAAACGTATCGCTCCTTCATTGCATCATAGTCATATCACAAAATTTTAAGTAACTTTAGCAAAGTTTTCCTTCATACCTTCTCGTATTATATCTCAAAGTGAACCGAAGTTATAGCAAAATATATCTTTAAATCGGTACATTTTGAAAACTTTAATCGCATTTTGCCAATATCGTTTGTTTTTGTAGATATGACTTTGTTGCAATAAAGGAGCGATATATTTAGGTATCTCCTATTTTTGAGACTTGTTCATGGACAATGAAACTTTACTGCCTGCATCTTATTTTGAATTAATGTACTTTATTAACTCTTCACTTCACTAAATGTAATAATTATCAACTGTTGCACTGCCCATTCTGCTTTTAGTAGATTTATTGCATCAGGAGAAATTGATTTAAATACATGTACTCACTTCTTCCAATTGATCTAATCCACAACCCATCCACAGATGCTAATTTTTAGAGAATAGAAAACTAAATTTCAAAGTATAAATAGCAATTTTCTGAAATTATGAGGCATTTTTTAAACGGGAAATAAAATAATGGCAATTCCCGGGACGGGAAATCCCGGGAAAACCCCCTAGCTCTAACGTAGCGAATGGCAGCTCGAGTGATGTTATCTGTTTGGTTACTCGAAAAAAAATACGAAACATTCTATACGATATCAAATGCTGTGATACAAAAATAAAAATATCGATCAATTTGCTCGATATCAAATGCAGTGATAAGAGCCCGGTAGTTTACATATTATTTAAAAGCATACACAAATGTTATTATTATGTTATGTTACTATTTAAGTAACATAACAGGGCAGAATTTAAAATGTTAAAAATTGATATTACCTTTTTAAGACAATCACAATCTTATTCCTTAAATTAAGCCCGTCTTATTACCAATAATATTTAAAATGTTCGACATTGCCAAATTAATTTCTTCTTATAACCCATTATATGCCGCTATCATAACAAGCAGGAATTTTTTGAATCCCTTGAAGGGAGGTGGTTTTGAGACTTCAATTAAGAATATTTTTCACATAATTTTGTCTCCCGGTTTGTAGTTGTCTTGTCGACCAATGGGCGAAATCAGTAAAAAAAATTATTATATTTTTTTGTAAAGAAATATTGATCTTGGCTTAATTTATGGAAATTTATTAAACAATTTCTTTATTATAAATCTTAATAGCAGTTTTTGTAAATATATGTATTTCTGCATGTAAATATACATAGTATGTGTCTAATAATTAAATTGATTATGGCGGATAAGGGATAATGAGTAAAAAATTTACGTAAGCACCTGCCTTGTTCGACCATTCTCATGGTGGTCCTAAGCACTACTCTGAAAGAAAAATGCTTCATATATTTAATGAATCGTTTTCATTGTCCAAATGGAATTTCGTAGTAATAATAAAGTATTTTCGTTAAAATCGATTCATTGGATTTCGTAATTACGTTAAACATTTTCATTGGATATATGAAAACTAAAGTTTGTCCAAGTTAAACAAAAAATTTTAATTGGGAACATAAAAAACAATATACAAACATAACTATATTCATAAATTAATACAAAATTATAGTTTCCTTAAAAATATGTTTAATTGTTAATTAAAAAATGTAAGATTAAATTATTTCATACATCTAATGTAATATTCCATTAAATTTATGAAATCCAAAATTTTTTATAAAACTCTTAATAATTAAAAGTATAAAAATATTTCGAAAAAGCATGCCTTCATAAATTTGAATTTTCATTATCACAATGAAAAATGTAATTATAGTAATGAACAAAAACTTTCAACCCATAAATATGTATGTTTTTAGTTTTTTTAATATGTACATACCTACCTACAAATAGTACGTAATAAGTAATGAACAAACAAATGTTCTCCTTTAAAAAAAACCCACCGTTATTTTAAACTGTTTTCAACCAAATGATGTATACAAAAAAGCTTGCTCTTTCTTTATGTGGTCTTTTTTTATTATGCGTTACCAAAAAAATCAACGTTGTTATTGTTGTTATGTTATGACTAGGGCAACCAAAAAAAAGCAAATGCTTATTTTTTTGGTTAACAAGATTGAAAGATTTTGATTGAACACAAATTCCGATCATAAAAAAACAAAGAAAATGAGCTTTATTTGTTAGGGCATTTTTTGCTTATTTTGGCAATATCGGCTTTTTTTAGTTATTTTTGCGATATCGGCTTTTTTACTCATTTTTCCATTTTAAGATAATTTCTAATTTTTTTCATACGGAAAAAAACTTATTTTATAAAATTTTGCAAAAATCGTTATTATTTTTTTTTATGTGCAACTTTTTTTTATAAATACTAAAAAATCAACCATTTCTGTGCTGTAACAACTCTGGATAAAAAAATCGTTCAACGTTATGGTAATATTTTGTGCTTCCCTTAGACAATATCATCCCAAAAGCTATATTATCTCTGTATATTAGGTATTATATCTACACTTAAGAGTGGAAAGGGTTTTATGCATTTGTGATGTGAGAAACACCTTAAAATATTGGTCCGAAAGTATACCGATCAACACAGAATCACTTTCTGAGTCGATCTAACGATGTCCGACCGGCTGGCTGGCTGTCCATGTAACCTCGTGCGCAAAGTACAGGTCGCAATTTTAAAGATAATTTAATGAAATTTGATACGTGGGCTCTAATTGGCACAAGGGCGAATCGGTCCATAATTTTATATAGCCCCCATACAAGGTGCTACCCGGAAGAGGGTATAGCCCTCAAATTTTAATGCAATTTAAGACATATGTAGATATATCCATATTTATATGGACACGTAAGGTATGTATTTTTTAAAAAATAGGACCACGAGGGGAGATAGGGTCAATTTCTGCCCATCAGTAACTATTTAACCAATTTTAATGAAATTTAAAACATAGATAGATCCCTATTCATATAGCCATACACTCTCAAAACGTGTTTTTAAATACTGTGGTGAAGGGTATCACACGATCGGGCTTGACCGACTATACTTTCTTACTTGATTTTTATGCAACTCTTTTTTAGCGGTACTGTAACGTACTTTTTATGAAGTTGTGTATAATTTGTATGTGTTTATGTTTTTAGTATTAAGCCTTTTAATCAACCTAATTTAATATTTGCTTGTTTAAGTTCTTTTCTCTCGAAAATTCCATAGCTGTATTCTTACGATCAAATTCCTCAGTCTGTAACGTCTTTTACCATCATACTTTGTAACGTCTTATTTCTTTTTAAATGTAGTTTTTGTATAAAGTAACGTCTGTTAGTTCCCCTTCTCTCTGTTTTTGGTATAGTAACATTTTTTTTTTTGCTTTTTTAATATAGTTTTAGCTATTAAGAATTTCTCTGTTTATCAAATATTGTTAATTTCTGCAAATTTTGGGGTTTTACATGAAGTTGTAACAAATTTGGAATAATAAATCTTTTATTGGTTTTCTAAGTGAACATAGTTATGGACCGTAAGAAAAATGTCCCGTGTTCCAGGGGATATAGAAGACAAAGTTAATACGAAATTAAAATCAGTTTCATTATAAAATGAAGGATTTTCGGTATTAAAAGATATTGGGGATATTTTGGGAGGCAAGCGGAATTATGAGTCCAATCCAATAAAATATACTTCAGAACAAATACTCAATTTTAAATATGCGCCCTTAACATCTGTAAACGTAGGAAGAACTTTTTCTATGTACAAGAAGTTGCTCACTCCAAACAGACAGAGTTTTCTTTTCGAAAATTTATTGCATCAACTTATAATTTACTATAACAACGTATTAAACGAATTAAGTGGAAAATAAACATGTTTAAATTGTTTTTTCATGTTTTTGAATGCTTTTTTTAAGAGCTTAAAACTGTTTTTTTAGTGCTTTTTTTTGGTTGCCCTAGTTATGACAATTTAATCTCTTATTTACGCTCTTAATTGAGTAATGGCAAAAAACATAGTTTTTTTATTCAAAAACTACACTGCCACAGTTGGCAAGCTGGTAATGAGCTAGTCTATCAGCGCCGAGGTTGCGGGATCGATTCCCGCCAGCGACTCTGGTTAAAAAAAAAAGAAAAAAGTTTAATACGAACAACTTTGTGTTTATAAAAAAAAAAATTCAAAAAATTTAAAAAAAAATAAAATACAAAAGTCTATCAGCGCCGAGGTTACGGGATCGATACCCGCCAGCGACTGTGGTTAAAAAAATGTTGAATAAGAAAAACTTTGATTAAAAAAAAATAAAAATATTAAAAAAAATTTTTTTTTTCTTTTTTGAAAGTATTCATCCAATGAATAACATTCATAGATCTAATGCAATGTTTCATTAATTACATTTTAATGAAACAGGTTTCATTGATCCAACGAGGCGCTGCATAGGTTCCTTTTTAATGCAATTTTTTATGGGATTAATGTCAAAATTCATTGGTATTCCGAAGAAAATTCTTTCAGTGTAGGTGACAAATAGTTCGTTTACCAGTCTTTGAAGTCGACTTTTTAAGATCTCCCTTCACGTCACTTTTAGTATAAACCAATAGTCAGACAGGAGTTGTGACTACTGACTACCGTGGCACGGTACATGGTCAGCCACGATCTGATGAGATATGTCAATTAAGAACTATTCCGACTACCCGATTTGGCCAGAGAAAGTAACACAACAAAGTGGCATTTCCTTTAAATTCACATACCCTTGAGGATTTAGGAGCATGTTGAAATCATTAACGTAAAGCAACTGTATTGTGAATTCAGGTCGAAAATCAATTTGTGAAAGAGAGCCATTGCCGTGAAAGTTTAAACCATCCATATCCTGATTATACTCCTGAATTGCTTTCGGCTGGGCAATACAGTTTAACATTAGCCATTGGTTCGACTGAGGAGTTATCGATAATTACATTGGCTATAGCTGTCATTCCCGCTTTCATTCAGTAGACAGATGAGATGATAGGAAAAATTGTAAAAAAAATATGTATATGACAATCGGGATCGGGCTCGTTAATTATCCAGTAAATACAAAATAGTTTGAGCACTATATAAAATACTGTAGAATAAATCTCCACTTCCAATGAATATGCAACATGTTTTTAGTCCAAAACGTATTGGTTTTCTCTTAACGAATATGTTGCACGAGTGTCACTCAACATAGGAACTATTTGCATAAACTGCATACAATTTTTATTGAGAACATCAATAAGTGGGCGAACTTTGACCAAACAACATGTTGTATCTTAGCGACTAATATCTGATAGATGTAAATAACTTTTAGATGTTCTTAACCGATTGCCAATATGTGGTAATGATATTGTAGTGCTTCCGGCCAGTGGTCGATTTTTCTACCACCAAAGATGATGGGCATTTTTAAGTCAGAAAACTGGTCAACTACAAATTGATTTTTGTTGATTGTTATAAAATACTCTTTATGCTTTAAAAATAATAAAAACAAAAAATTTTATTTTTTATTTTTTAATTTGCAAAAAAGTGTAAAAAATAGGCATTTATCAATTTATCACTAATATATTAGAAATCATTCCAGATTTTATTTTTGTAAAAACAGATCAAAAACATTACAGTAAACTTTAAAGATATCCGTTAAAAAAGGTACTGGTCGAAAAATCGACCGGTGGCTTAAATGATGGGTTAAAAATGTTCGGATATTCAGCAAATAAACACTATAAAGTTGAAACTAAAAGAGTATTAAGGAGATATATGCTGTGAAAGCTTAGAAAAAGAAATTTAAAAAGTGATACTAAGCACTAACGGCCATGTTTTGAAAATCGAAATCACAACTAATTTTGAAATCAGGATAAGCTACGTTAATTATTACAAACATTTAATTGAAAATCTCTATAAATTTCAATTTCACGTGATTTCATTATTATTTTTTAAATTTTAAATTAATTCTTTTTATTTCTTAGGTTTCAAAGGTAATTTTGTTGAACCTGAGTTTCTCTATAAAATATATTTGACAAAAGGGGAGATCTTTTACACTAGTTTTTTATATTATTTAGTTATATGATGAAAATCGTTTGTTTTTAAAAGGTGTGACGAATTCGCAAGTCGATTTTTAAAATAAAGACTTAATTTTTGTTTAAAAATACAGTTCAACTAATATATCGTAAGCTAAAATACAAAAAGGCATAATAAAATAACAATAACATAATTTTAAAGGAGAAGCAAAAACCTTTGTAAAATGAAAGCTATAAACATGTCAGAAAAACATGCATTGATAAATCATCTATTAAATTCTTTAAGCTATTTTTAAAGAAAGCCATTTCATTATATTTTGTTTAAAAAATTTGTAGTAACATCGTTTTGCGTTTATCAAATAAACCGTCCCTTTGTTTTTTGTAAATAAATTTTTTGATCGCAGAAGTGTAACATTTTGTCAAGACATGTACTTTAATGGCATTTAAAATTAGCCTGATTACGGTTGGCGTTGGCGTATACGCCTGAGTCGTTTTTTGTAGTAGAAAGAAAAATTGTACGAGTTTGCGGCAATGAGCAAAGTCAAAAAAATTAGGAAAACGTTTTTGTGTAGGCTACTTTCAAAAATAAAGGACAAGTTTTTGTCTAACTAAATAATAGTTAACACAGAACAAAGCTGCAAAATGCAGTGAAGTTATAATCAGTGTTACCAAAACTTATTGCTAAATAATTCTAAATAAATGCTAAAAAAATTTATATGAAAAATATACAAAGATCTTCATTAAAGTAAGGGCCAATAAATTTTTATTAGTATGCTGCATATTGTCCTTCAGGTTCAACAACGAGTTGTTAAGATTCCTTTAATAAAGGTTTGTCAGATACTCGACAGGTGCAATCTAACTATGCACAGCACATAAACTTAATGTCGCCTCGGCTAAACATTGTAACAAATTCTTAAGAAAGGGATAGGATTGTTTAAAGTTATGCCCGTAACACTTTTGTGCTTTCTTATTTCTGTGTTTTGCTTCAGGCCACTAATTTAAGACAATATCGCATCTGCAGTAATTGCAAAAGGGTTTTTTGTTAGCATCTGTTTCTTTCACCCATTCTTTTTACTTTAGGTGCTTGCCCCAATCTTTGCGAAACTTTTGTAAATAGGTTTTTACTAATGTTTTAAAATGTTCACCTTTTTGGTCTTCTATTTCAGTAAAATATTACATTGTTGCATTTTTTAGATCTAATTCAATGTTAGAATCTTCCGTTTTTCTTTTATATTTGTATTAAACATTATAAAAATGGAAAAATATTAAAAATATCACAAAAACTAAAAAAATTCAAGGAATTTTTAAATAATGCTAGAAAAAAATTCTAAATGCTAAATCAGTTTTTCATGCCAAATGACTTTAAAAATTGCTAGATATAGCATGAAAAATCCTTAATTGGCAACACTGGTTATAACCTTTAAAAAAATAATGAATATAATTCTTAACGTGTCGGTTGAATTGAAAACACTTAATTTTTACATACAAACCTCCATTTCAGCTTTTCTTATTTCATTTTGTATTTCTTGTTCTTCGCTGGCTTTTTGCTTCAAAAGTTCATTTATATTTTCATTCAAGTGACTTTTCAAATCTGGCATCGATCGCAATTTATAAGTTTTTTCGCTTTTAACTTTTTCTTTAATATTATCTTCGTCAACATTTCTTTCAACTATTTTATGGGGATACGGAACATTGCGTTGATTGTTTTCAACAGTATCAGATCGTGCAACACCGGATACTACAACAGCTGGAAATCCGGCTCCAATTAGCATACTGCATAGAAGTGTCGCCATTTCAAAGCTATTTCCTCGACGTCGCCTTAACAAACTTGAGGGTGACATCAGCCTGTTGGGCTGAAAGAAAAGACAAAAAAAAAAAAAAATTGATTATGCACTCGTCTTTTTTTATTCCAAATACATTTTATTTTTAAATACATAAATTAAAATGAAAATTTTTAAAGGTATCGAGGTCATTAAAATAACTGAGTATTTATTAGATGTTGGTTCGAATGGTATTTGTGTGTTTGTTTAAAATCAGAGCATTCTTTCAAAGACAGACCTAGTCAAGATTTTTTTCTATCATTTGTTTTTTTGTGTTTTTTTTTCTTTCTAAACAAAATTGAAGGAAAAAAATCAATAAATAATTTGAAAAGAGACATTTTTCTGCAGGCAACTTGATGGTATTTGATGTTCCATCAGTACGTTACCATTGTTTGGATGTCCAAATACTCGTATATGTCCATTCATACACTTGTACATAAATATGTAAAAAGTATGTACGTATTAAAATATGTACCTACATTCAAACATAAGAATATACATATGTGTGTTTGGGTAGGAAATTCAAGATATGCAATTTAACGTATGTTCGGAGTAGTCAAATATTTAAGGGAAAAAGCGTGGCAAAATTTTTGTAATAAGCAATACTAGCCGTTCCCGAGGCGTTGCCCGCCCAGAATGAATTTTTGACTTACTATAAAGAAATATAAAGCCTGTGTGTTTTATTGTGTGTGGATCGATCGTTACATAAGTTTTAAATTTCATCAAAATCGAAATCGTCTTTAAATCCTCGTAAGCTTCAACTTTCGCTTTAAAATACACTTAAAAGATTTGGCTGGCTCTAAGCTGATGCCGCGAAAACTATGATAGCTTTTTCATCAAAAATGAAATAACATAGAAAAACAATGTAACGGTAAATTCCCGGCAATTACTTTGTTTAGCAGATTAAGTGCAGAGTGACGAGTAGAATGGAATATTAAAAAGTATTAATTTCTCAGCGGTAAATATTGAAAGGACCACAAGTGGCAGGCCTTTTAAAGGCCTCTATACTTCTTTCGAAAAGATTCCCTTCGCATGATGTCCTGCCTTCAGAAGCATGCCTTCTTTTTAAAAGACCTTCTAAAATATTAAGTACTCATTTGCTACCTTTTTAAGAAGGGAGAAAGGAAGTTATTCGGTTTAACTTTTAGTGTCCTTCCTTACTCCCTTCTCTGGGAAGGGATCGAAGTTGATATTAAAGGCATTGAAAAAGGGTTTGCTCCCAATGACAAAAAAGTACCAAAACTTAGGTTTTTCCGTTTACCCCTATATTTCAAAAAGGGACCAGACACCTGTCCGCTTATTTTTCTAAAGAACAACGATAAATATTGAATTTTTTCTGTCTCTTTTAGTTTTAGAGATATTAGTGAGGTAAGAATAGGAGGTTAAGCGCCCATGGACCCTATCCATCCATTTTTGTAGAACCGTATAAAGCCTTTGTCCGTTAGGAGTTAACATTCTACATTTTGTAGAAGAAATTTTTAAAATCCGACGGGCAGTTCCGGAGATTACCTCTTACAAACATATAAACATAGAAACTATTCTACCTTATAATAGTATAGATTTTTTAAGGGTTTACGTTTTTTATGCAAGCGGTTTAAGCTTTTCTTACGAGCTCTAATAAGTAAGCTTTAACTATATGGAGTTTAGACTAGATATATCAATATCAAAAATTATGCATTTATCACTATAGCCGATTTTACGCGTTGATGCTATTGCTTATACATATATCTGAGGAATAATGGCCGTTTACCAACTGCTTAATCAACTAATCGACTCAGAGTAACTCAAAGCTTGCGATATAATAAAATTTCCGTCTATTTTCTGAATGAGGCGGTCGCTGTGTTTTGCTCATATCTAAGTTTTATTAGACCTTAGTTCCAACAGGAAACTTTAACGGAGTATATCGTTAGCTAAAATGCAAAAAGGCGTAACTAACAAAAATATAATTTTACGGCGCACACTGGTTCATATTTTGAGAAGGCGGCCAAAATTATTTTTTTTTATGTTCTCCGATTTTAAAATTTTTTTATTCATGTGAAAGTAAATACTAGTGAACCTCGGGAGCCAAAAAATTAAAGCCCTATTTCAACTATTTCATTGAGAACAGGGTGGTCCGAAATGGACTTTCTCAATATTTGGTTATAGTTTTGAATTTCTGAGTCAATTTTTGAAGTTGAAATGCTCATAACTTTTTTGTTTTTTAAGATTTTTTGACAGAATAAGTTTTGTGTATTAGTTTATTTTATTAGCTATACGTGGTTTAAAGCATTAAACTCTGTGACCTCTAGAACTATTTAATTTTTTTTTTTTTTTTAATATCAAAATTTCCCGGAAATTTCCTACTTTATAGAGCATAAGTCCTGAGCGTCAAAATGCGTCAAAAAAAAATCTATACTCTCTTGTAGTCCAGAATCTAACCTACATTTCTATACCCCATTGTACGCACATCTGGATACGGCCTTGCGAACTACAGCAATTTCTGTGACCCAAGGTAAGATATTCGGTTCAAAAAATAAGTCCTGCAAGGAAACATTACTGAAATTAAAGAGGTGAATCTTAAAGAATTTTCGACAAATAAAGCAGTTCAGGCCACATAAATTATCTAGCACGTCAGGTTATCAATTAATTTGGAGAAGGTAAAGGTATTGCCATTGTTATGAACTTATTGTGGGTGAACGGATGCTGCAAAACGAATAGGCGACATAAATAGACTAACACGTTAGATTTCTGAGTAAGTTAAAAGGTTAAACATTAGTAAATAGCCGCAACATAAACTACATAGTTTAATTACCTGAAAATTTCAACTTAATTTAAAAAAATGGAAGAGCAGGTAAATGGTAAAAAAAACTAGCACGCAGTTATATTTTACGTGAAAATTATGATAAAGGATTCATTTCTGCATCAAATTCAACCAACGCAAAATAAGAAAACAAAAATTGCAATAATTGAAAAAAATAGTGGAAGCGAGCCCTAAACGCACAAAGATGATTTTAAAAAGTATGCCTACACCAACTGAAGAAATGAAATTTACTCCAGAAGAAGCATTTGCACTATTTTTGGATTTAAAACTGACAAAAAATCAGTATACAGAACTGCGAAAGCGAACCAATGAAAAAAATTGTGGAATCTTTTCAGTATATCGAGATTTAGTTTCTGTCAAAGAGTGCTTACCTTCACAAACGGCTATTAGTGTAACTTCAAGTTCAGCAGAAGTAAAATTGCAGGCTCTTCTCGAACACACTGCAGAACGATTATTAAATACACTTGATACTGACTGTTTAAAAAAACTTAAAAATTGCAGCATCACTTTATTTTCTAAATGGGGATGTGATGGAAGCTCTGGTCAGAAACAATACAAGCAATGTAATTCAGAAAATTCATCTGATGCTAACTTATTCATGGTATCTTTAGTTCCATTACGTTTAAGAAAAACTTATATTGGCTTAGAGCCGTCAACCAGTAGAGAAATGGATGTATGTATGGAAAAATGAAATTCCCTCTTCAACAAAGTATTGCAGACCAATAAAGTTTGTTTACAAAAAGGGAAACTAAAGATGTCATAACTGAAGAAGTTCGAAAAATAAAAGATCAAACTAAAGAACTTCAACCGGCAATATTTAAATTTGATAACCAATGCATTGAAATTAATTTTCAAATGTTCCTTACAATAATCGATGGAAAAGTTGCACAACCATTAACCGAAACAAAGTCTGAGTCAAGCTGTACCATATGCCAAAGACATCAAGTCAATTAAACCAACCCCCATCACAAGACAATAGTTTCAATGAAGCATACGAATTTGGAATGTCCCCTCTTCATACCAGAATTCGTTTTATGGAGCATATTCTTAAATTGGGTTATGATTTGGAATTTGGTCCGTTAGGCGAAACAGTGAGAAAAAAACAAAGAAAATGTGGAAAAAAGGAAGCAAACAAATTCAAGAAAAATGCCTTCACCTAGGCCTTATAATTGATCAGCCAAAACAAGGAGAAGGAAATTCAAATGATGGAAACACTGCTAGGAGATTCTTTTCCGATCCAGAAACTGCAGCATCTATCACAGGAGTACATTTTGAATTAATAAGACGATTCCAGATCATTTTACAAGTTATATCATGTAGCAGAAAGATAAATGCAAAAAAATTGGGCCAGTATGCAAATGAAGCAGCATTTCTTTATAACAAAAAATACTCTTGGAGACATATGCCAACCACAGTTCATAAAATTTTATACCATGGGGAACAAATAGTTCAACACAATATGCTACCAATTGGAGATCTATCTGAAGAAGCGCAAGAAAAAAGGAACAAAGACTACAGATTCGTCCGCGAGCATAACACAAGAAAAATGTCCAGATGTTGTACTAATGAAGATCTTATTACTATTTTGTTGTGCACATCAGATCCATATATCCATATTCGACAAAAATGGATATCAACCTCAATCGAAGAAGCTAAACAACTTCTGGAAAATGAAACCCAAAGCTATTTAGAAGAAATTTTTACTAATATTGTTTAATTTAAAATTGTTTATAGATTATAATTTGTTTTTGATTTAAGTATATATTTGTATTAATATATAAAAATAAAATACACATATGTACATCTCAAACCAAAAATAAAAGTTGAATTACCTAAAATGTTATCGGTAGCCAAGAATGCTATTTGGGAATTTTTCAAAATATTCCTTTTCAGTTTTATCCTTATAACAACTTGTCTCGTCCCAAAAAAGCCAACCTTTGGCCCCTGTGAATATTGCGACTAAAAAATTTACAGGGGCCAAATATTGGCATTTTCTGACAGGATCTAAGTTCGACAATAAAAAATAAGTATCAGTTGTAAAATACAAGAGAAATAATGATAAATTATAAAAAAATCATATTTGAAATATTCAACTTTTACGCCGAAACTCAACAAAAAAATGAAAATGCATTTTGAACTCCCCATAACTTTTGCTCCTATCAGTCGAATTTTACGTTTTATAGCGCAAATGAAAGCCTAACATCGCACCTATCGAACAAAAAAAATTGCATAAAAAAATACCGATCCAGTCAAAAGTTATGGAATTTTGACCGCCTTCTCGTAAAATTTCCCACTGTGCGGCGTTAAGACGGAATAGAAGGATCCAGAAATAATAAATAATTTTATTTTGTTAAAATAAAAATGGGTTACTACGTAATTTTGCATTTATAAAATAAATTCTCTTGTAGTTACGTTCTTTTATTTTTTGCTAATAAAAGCGTAATTTTTGATCGCAGAAGTGTAAACCTTTGTCAAGACATGTAGTTCAATGGCATTTATTATAACCAATAAAAAACAAGATTTTTAATTTTTTGTTAGTTGCGCCTTTTTGCATTTTAGCTAACGATACGTGACATAAATATTTAAAAACCCAGTCTCCCATAATTTCTGAGGTCTTCGAAAAATATCACACGGATAAGTGATGCCAATAGTAGGGAACATTCCCTTTTTGTAGAGATTTTTTCGGAATATTTCAAGCGTAGGGGAAAAAGGACAGATTTCTCATTTTAAGGCAAATGTAGAGAATTTTCAAAATATTATCTCATTTTCAGTATATTGTCTAAAAATACCTAAATATTCGTCTTATTTTCATTTAAAAATTAAAATTTTTCATACACAATAGCATTTAAGTACAAATGTAGTATTTTTAAACAGAAGCCCTATACTATAAGTCCTAATATCCTGGCAATATTCAACAATTGCCAAAAAAGTACACGAAAATGCGATGCCCCTCCCCATTTGCGAACTATTGTCTTATTTTTGATATTTGCATTCGCTATCACATTTGATAAAATGCATGCGAATATTAAAATCGATTTTCGAATAAATGAAATTTGTACATAAAAATTAACTTTCAAAAAAACCAATGAAAACTTTTACGGATAAGGAAGGATATATTTAAAAAAAAAAATTTTTTTATATTGTAGTTTAGGGGAGCTGAAGAAAATATTTTCTTAAAATTTTACAGAGACCAAGTTTGCTAAAAAACTTGTATATAAAAAAATGAAAAAAAAAAAAAATATTAAAAATTATTTAAAATAAGTATTTTTGAAAGATATTAAGCTCTTTAAAAAGGACAAAAGGTGAGGAAATTAAAAATCAAATACGAAGTATGACTATGTTTTGTCTCTATTTTAAAGGATATATAGAGGCGTTTCTGCCAAAACGAAAAATTAAATTTACAAAATGTTTACAAAATATTTATTTGTTTGTCTGTTGCTAAAACAATAAATTTTTAACGTAGGGAAAAGTGTAGGGAAAATTATTTTGGTTTTAGGGGAAAAAAGAGATTTTCATTTAGACACGTAAGGATTTTTTGAAATTTTACCTGGCATCACTGAAACGGATAGACGGACATCGTTAAATCATCTTCGCTGTTATATATACATATGTATATATAATTTTTAGGATCTTAGACGAATATTTTAGATATTACAAAAGGAGTGACAAACTTATCTTATACCTTCAGTGAATTGTGAAAAAAATCATTCCAAAGGTTTGCGACTTTTGTTTTCTTAAACAAATTTTTGGTGCGACTTTATTTTTATAAAATTTCTACATCACAAAAAATTACAAAACAAAAAACTTGCAAAAATTATGTTTAACACGCATAAAACGCACTTCTGAAAAACACTTTAATGATCCTAAAATTGAGCAGTGCACAATTACCCTTCCTTGGTCCTAAATAAAGATGTCGCCAATATTATTTATATACTTGGTGGATTTTTAACAAAAGGCGCTACATCAGCCTGATTAAAATAAAAATAACGGCTACGCGTTTTCGTCTAATATTTGAGGAATGTGAATTTTGTTCGTTTTGTGTTTTTGTTCATGTTGGATCTGTTTGTTTGCGCTGGTAATATGTAGATGATTGCTGTGCTTTTTATAACAGCTGCTTTTTCTTGCATGTTTGGAAAATGTCTTCTTTTAGGTTCTTCATTTTTTAGTATATATTTTATCATGGATTCTTTTTTTTTTTTGCTTTTGTTTCACATTGGCAACACAATACAAAAGCAATCACTATCAAAAGCATAGTAAATGAAAACAAAAAACGAACTAGAAGAGTTTAAGACAAAAGAAATTTCAATTCGATGGATAGAAAAATTAACAGAAAGAAATTTTTTTTTTTCATAAAAATCAACGACATACATACAGATATTTAGATACTTGTGTATATATTCATCTGCATCCATCCATACATTCATTTGTACTTACCCAGTAAGCAATTATTGATGATACGGCGGATGTCAGGCAAAGTTTAACCATATTCATGATAATTATTTTTAATTTCATAAAGGTTTACAAAGGTTTACTTAATAAACGTTTGTTTAATTTAATAATCGGTTATGAATACGGGGGTAAAAGTTTATCAGAAAATTTTCTTTATAGTCCATTTATACTACAACGAAATCTAGTACTTAAGAGATTTTGAACGAAATCTTGTTGCTTTTGAATAGATTTCCCATACAAAAAGAATTCTTCTCCGTGACTAGATTTTGACGAAATCTGCACAAAATCTAGTAGTACTTAAGGCTAAATTACACTAACAAATATTACTTGAGTTTTTGGCACGTATGAATACAAAGTATGCTAGTGTAAACTAGCCTTTAGTGAGGCAGCTATGGTTTTTTCTACATTGACATTTTAATCAAAAACAAAACAAAAACAATAATGGCGACCTTTTAAAACTGTTGAAAAAATTGAAAAGTTTTGAATAAAAAAAATTAAAGAGACAAATAATATTGATAAAATAAAAGAATTTGATTATAAATAAAAGGTAACTCAAATATCGCACTCGTTCCGACTTTTGTGATATAAGAGTACACATAAAAAATTTCCTTAGAGGAACCTGTGCGATATGTAAGCCAGCTGCATTTGTTATGAAAACAAAATCTCGCTAATGTCAAAAAAGTTCAATGTAAACGCACAAGATTTTGAGGAAGATTGCAAATGAAATCTGCTAGATTTCGTTGAATATATTGCAAACGGCCTATTAGACATTTAAAAATGGTTCTGCTGAAATGATCGAATTACTTTCTTAGCAAAAGCTTAATAGTTCCTTGAGTGCTTTTAATTTTGGGACATTAGGGTGGTACGAATAGAGATCTGGTGGATAAATACTAGAACGGGATATTTGAGGTCAATGGATCATAAAGGCAAAACACCTCAAGACAAAAAAATTGATAAATCATACTTTAAGATCGGACTATAAATGCCTACGATATAACGAAAAATGTAAAAAGGCGTCCCCTATGATCGGCACAACCTATTTAAACCTACTTTCAAACATACTTTATATTAGAGGGTGTACGGAGAAACTTTTTTGAGGTACGGTCTTAAGTACAGTGAAATCTTATGTGACAGTACGGCGAAGGGGCCTTTAAAATATGACTGTACAAGGAAAATTGACTCTCAAAAAAATCAATGTTTTCCTATAGAACGCTGCCGAGACAAGAAAGCAGTATGTCGGAACGGGATGACCGTTTGAGGATGGTCTCCCTTATGGAGGTACACAATGGTTATTTCTATGTGTTACAAACGAAATAATAATAAGCAGAGTTAAGAAATTACTTCTTAGGGGGTGTTTAGACAGTAATACAAGTCGTACGTAATCTGATGAAAATGCTTCCCTGATCTAATTACTGTTCGAAAGTTTTCAAAAAACAATAACAACTCATCATGACAGGATTGTATTTTCTTGAAATACGTACTAAACCGTGCTGCACTAATAATATATTCCAGGGTTCTTATACAGCAGTTTTGTTTTGATGAATTTCTTAGATTATGGAACTATCAATAATTATTGGTCACTTTGCTATGTTATGATCGTTTTTTTTACCAAAAATATTAAAGGTTTCTAGCAGAATATTCTGTACATTTTCTTACCCGTTTTAAAAACTTTTAACCCACATTATAAATAACAAGAAAAATTGCTATATTTAGCTGTGCCCTTTCGTTGATGCCCTCACACAGAGAAAAAACATGGTTGAAGAATGATTAAAAACAACTTATTATGGTCCCGCAACCCAGCCGGAAAACAAGGAATTGATTATATAAATAACTAAAAAAATAATGTTTTATTTTCGAAAGAACAATAATGCATTCATTGGTATAGAGAAAGAAGGTGATTTTATTGACACAATAACTAAGCCTTGATTACCACGTACATTCTCACATTTGCAGACTAGGAGTTTCTGTTCGTAACAATAATTCGTGTTTTTCTTCTAATCGCGCCAATTATTCGTATTTTTTAGAATTAATTAATCTATTCGCAGTATATATTAAAATAATTTATTACAATCCTAGAACATGATCTGTGTTAAGAGTAATGAGCTCTGGAATCAAATATTGATCAAGATATGTATTACATTCTCGTTTGCTCTTGATTTCATTTCCCTGCTGGGAAACTATTGTTGTTTTTAACAATACTTTTTTCACTATTAATAATTTTTGGTTTCTATTTACCAATAAAGTGTTCACCTCCCTCAAAACTTCAAACATGGTTGAATTAAACAATATAATGTTTGAATGAAATTAACCATACACTTAAACATATTATGGTTAATTTAACCATATTATTGTCACCGGCAACCATAGTATGGTTAACTTCGTCCATCCAAAACCCATAACCATATTATGGTTGTCCCCAATCATGTTATGGTTAAAATTAACAATAATATGGATGTAATTATAATATTTTAAAACATCGTATGTTTAATTTTAAAATAATCACCCCTATTATAAAAGTCGTCGTCGACACAAGTCGACGGCACCGGCACAATAATTGTATTTGTTTACTATTGACAGTCACTTGATATTAAAGTCGACAAAAAAGTTTGCTAAAATAGCAAACATTTTTAATTTGTGCCGATTACCTCAAAGAGCACCAAGACTACGCGAAAATTGCAAATATTCTGAAAAGTTTTTTAGTTGCGACGATTGCCACAAAGAACTACACGAAAATTGAGAAAATTTGCGAAAATGTTTAATATTTTAAGCAAGCCAAACAATATCTTAAAAGTTCCTAAAACTAAAAAGAAATTGCAAAAATTGCTATATTTGCGGAAATTCGCAATAACTTGCTAAAAGCAACATGATAGCAAAGACTTATTTTTATATTAAATCCTTAAAGCTGTAAAGAATTAGAAATGTCGGAAAAAAGCATAAATATCATTAACAAATATGCTATAATGACAAAAAACAAAAATAATAGAAACATAATTAGATATGGAATTTTTTTTGGTCAGATTTTCAATAACTAATCGACAAAATATTCTTATAAAATACCAAATTAACGGCAAAGTGATGTAGTCGTCGACTTGATGTGACAATTACCATTATTCTATTTGGCGTCGTCAACAGTAAGCAACGCCGTTTTTTATGTTTTGTTTCAATTTCGTATTCCCGTTGGCCATATTGCCATATTTCGATAACTGTTAACATATGTTTGGTATTTTCTAAGAAAATTGGCGTTGCTGTTGCCTTTAATTGCCTTTGGTTTTGTCGTCGGCGTTTTTAGTGTTGTCTTGTGCTGCTTTGAGTTGTGTTTTAAAATGTTTAAAAAAGTTTACGATACGGTTGGCTGCAATTTTGATTTCTACTGTAAACCATGAAGAGAGAACGGCGGTTTTGATATTTTTCTACATTTGTGTTGTGTTTTGATATATTTTTTGTGGAAATAATTGAAAAAATTAAAATAACAACTATGTGCCAGTTCGAGAAGCTAGTGAAAGAGCTTGTAAAAAAATCCTAGCCAGAGGATTTTGCAGGGTCTCTTTTCCTAATAAAAGAGCGATTAAACTAGAGATGCTGGTCTTGGATTTTTTTTTTTTTTTTTGAGTTAAAATTTTGATGTGAGTTCAGTGTAAACAATTGGCTGTTTACACTGAACCTGGAAATGCTGCTTTTTAAAGAAATGCAACTCAGTCTCATTCCTACAGGGGTGTGCTAGAAATCGAAAACGTAAAACGCAAGATTCTTGTAGTTGTTTTGAATGCACTTTTAATCTAATTTTTATAATTTTTGTTTTAAAATTCTGTTCTATAGAGAAATATTTATATAACACCTGTCAAAAAATTCTTTTATTACAGAATCTTGTTAAAAAACGACTTTTAAAAATCTTGCGTTTAACGTTTTCGATTTCCAGCACACCCCTGCTAGTAGTATGATTTCTTTTCGTATAAAAGAAACTTGTGCAAATCTTATTCGGAGAATCGATGCATACCAATTTATGTAAGTTTTTGTAATAAAAATACAATTTTTTTTAGGAAGGTTGTAACACATTTGCTTGATTGTTCTTTCGTCTTTCGAAAGTGATTGTGTTTTTAACGGACGGGTATACGGACACACATATAGACAGACGGACATGGCTACACTGACTTAGAATTGCTCAAGGACCCAAAATATGTATACTTTATGGGTTCTTAGAAGAATATTTAAAAACAGGTATACTCTCATTCACCACTAGTAGTGGAGGGTATAAAAAGGGCAGCCATAAAATTTTTGGGTTGTTTTTTGGCTGTCCATTCTCTAACAGAAATTTTTTTTATATAGAAACCGGTGTTCGAAAACAATCACTAAATATTGCTCCTTAGTGTTGGGTGCGGTAGATTTGTGGAAAACATAAGCGCTAATAGTGTTTCTGAAGAAAATCAATTAATAACATAAAGTTTTCCTGTTTGTCATCTTTTGAACACAAAAAAAATACTGGTTTTATCCAACTCAACAAAAGATGAGAACATTTAATTCCGTTCGGTTTAAAAAAAAAAAAACACAAACTTCATTGTGTTTGGTTAAGCGCATAAATGTTCGTCCCTTTTGGCTGGTAAAAACAACCAAACATTTTTTACAAAAACAAAATTCAAATACGAAAAAAACGAAAAACCAGCAAAATAATTTTACACAAACAAGCTGTCCGTGCTGCGGTCGTTGCTAATTTTTTTTGTTTGTTCATGTCTTTATCAATGTAAAAAAAGAAATATTATAGAACATTAAAATATAATGTTTGTCTACAGTATCACTACAATTTTTCTGTTTTTTAACGAAAACAGAACACTTTATAACCCTGCAGATAACGAGACTAGTCCATACATGCATGTAAAGAGTAGTCCATAAAGGAGTAGGAGTACTCCAAATATATGGGTAAAAGGTGGTCCATATAACATTACGATGTCCTAGGAGGGGACCATATAACCCACCGAAGTAGTCCCTAAACTACTCCATGGAGTACTAAAGTGGGTTAGTTTTAAAAGTACTCCATGTCACTACTGAATGGAGTGCACTAAAGGGGTAGTTTCAGACCTACTCCATGTCACTACTCCATGGATTAACTAATAGGGTTAGTTTTAAAACTACTCCATGCCTCTACGGAATGGAGTGGACAAAAGGGGTAGTTTGAAAACTACTTCATGCCACTACTAAATGAAAGACTAATGGCCTTATTCATCAAAAATATTTTAGGTTAATAACAGGTTTATTAAACGAATTTCTTATGGAAATCTCATTAATAAACCTCTTATAAATCAGTAATATTTTTTATGAATATGGAGGTAAAAATAACTTTACGATTAAGCTTTTTTATTTATGTTTATTAAAAATAAAATAATAATAAAAACAATCCTTTTCTCACCCATATAATATATTTATATATGTATACGGTGAAGGACTTAAGTATGCATTTAGTGTTATTTTGAAGAAAATGTTTATTTAATAAAAAAAATTAGTGCTCCTTTTTTTTAAATTATCCTTATAAAAAAACCTAAGTTAAATTAATTAATTTGTCGTTTTAGAAAAAAAAACTAATAACTTAAATATAGTATCATATGTCATGCACTTTTAAATAAACAATTAATAATGGACACCATCAGGGCTACCAATGTGTAATACTGTAAACTATAGAAAAGTATACATCATGCATTTGTTGGCAGTACTGCATGTTAATTTCTTATAACATGGTCCATACTACAGTACATTGGCCCATGTTGTAAGTTGTCCATTTAAGCCACAATGGACCACGTAGTCCAATATTATCTGCAGGGTAATGTGCGGCTCTTTCTTGAAAATAGTTACGAACGGTATTAAGGGTTGTGCTCGTCTACACAAACACTAAAAAAAATAGAAATTGGTTCTGGGTGTGTGAGCCGAACGCTAAATAATTTTCTGTTTATTTTCGAACACCGATAGAAACCATGCAACCAATTGCCAAATTTCTCTAATTTTATTTGATTATGTTGTTTATCAGTTTAACTTTTAATGAGAAACACGTTGAACAAACGCCCATATAAAAACTCATTTGAATGTAAGCAATAATTTTTAAATTTTTGTTTTAATTTGAAACAATATATTTTTAACTATTGTCTTCTTATTTCAAAATGTTACGTCGGATCAGGGTTGTTAGATGTGACGATTTTTCGTCATTTTGACGATTTTTTTGAGAAAATACTGTAAAATGACGATTGACGATTTTTTTGCTAAAAGTAATGTTGTTATGACGATTTTCTGGCGTCAATAAAACACTTACAAGATATATTTACAATTATATTAGGAACAGTCAGTCCAAAACGTAAAAACCAATTTTTCGAAACACAAAAATTATTGGAAATTAAACAAAAAAATTCTTCCCCCATCACAAACCAGGTGACTTTCATTAGAAGTATTAGTAATTCGAATTCTACAATTATATGACTGACATCGATACTGCTAAAAATATACACTAGAGCCCCGATTTGCGTCGGTCCTATTTGGTCCGCTTTTTAAAAATTGGTTAAATCCGCTTTGCGTTTTTATGATTTGGATTTGCGTCGCTACACGATTGCATTTTTTTGCTGAAGTCATAATCACATGTGATGAATTTTTCTATTTGCGTGTTAAAAGGCGAATTCCCCTTTAATTTTGTTAGGTAAGTTATTCTGAGTATAGTTGAGTGTTAAGAAGTAAGAAATTGGTTATTAGTAAGAAGTTGTGTACAAAAATGAGTGCAAAGAGAAGAAAATGCATTTGGTTGGAACTAAAATTGGACGTAATAAACCGTTTCAAGTGAGTAAAAAGCCTGTTGATATCGACAAAACCCAAAACCCTTTGCAATAGTGAATGCGCTAAAAATTAATCATTTGAAGATAGCTCGAGTTAATAGCAAATGGGATTTTATTTTTTATTTAATGATTTTGTGAATATGGATAAATGAAATAAATAAATTTTTGTTTTGTTTATATGAAAATATATTATTTCCTATGTATTTTTCTTTTCAAATGATAAATATATTTCAGTCCACTTGCTGAAATAAATAGAATAAAACTTAACCATATCACTTTCTTTACCATAAATAGCATTTCTTGCTAAAAATTTATATTTTTGAACCAATCAATGCAATAAATTGTCTCTATATTTAAATATTTGGCGATTTGTTGACGATTTTGTTAAATGTTCGCGACGATTTTGACGAATTTTGTTAAAACTTTTGACGATTTTTGAAGAAAAAAGCCTAACAATCCTGCTTCGGATGTTTCCTACAATGACGTAGCAAAGTTTGTTATACACGTGTGTGTTGTGACAGCTTGATCAGACTTTTAGAAGAAGTATCGGTATTTTCTCTGATCTTCGGTTAAAGTTTTATCGTTGTCCAACAACAATCCAAACATTTCTAAGCAATTTCGCTTTAGAACTTTTAACTATTTTAGTTAGAAATTCGTATAGCCAAAATTAAACAGTTTTTATTAAATTTTCTAGACAAAGAGTTTCGATTTATTGTCAAGCCCATATTAATAAAATTCTCGAAACATTTTCGCTTATACAGTGTGTAGATATGCACCTTAATTGAGTTTTACGCAATAAATGACGTTATTGAGCTCACTTATCCATATAAAGTTGCAATTTAGTTATTGCTCAATTAGGGTGTGTGTGAAACGGTAGCAAAGTTCTATGGTGAAATGAAATTTGTTTGTGGTAGAAAATTTTCATATTTGTGCTGTGTGAAATTGTAACATTTTTGACAACGTAAAATTTTGACATAAAGAAAAAAACAATTACTAGTAGTTGTGTGAAAATGAATAAATTAATCAAGTTTTTACCAATAATCATTTCAATTATGTTGGAAATAAGATCGTCCCAACTATTTGATGAATTCGTTCTGATATATTAACAATTTTTGCAAAAAGTCTGGGCAAAAAAGCTTATACATATGTAAATACTTGCATGTTGTATAATTCTTTTTAATTTTTTTGCCGCTGGTCTTGCTTCCATATTATTTTTTATTTTGTTTAAACAAATTTGATGAAAAAAAATAATTTTGTGGTTGTCAAAAATTTCTACACTAATGTCAAAATTTATACTAGCCCCCAGGGCTAGTGAAATTTTATTCACCTCAATAGTGTCAAAATTTTACTTTCATGAGTACTTTGCTACCGTTTCACACACACCCTTAATACGAAATTGTTATAAATATCGAGTAAAATTAAAATGCAACCTTGTCACAAGTGTGTTTAGTGAGCAAAACACAACTTACTTAACAAAGTGTTTTGACGTTTGGCACTGAAATTACAACAAAACAAAAGCCCATCCATTACATAGCGTCTTCAACTGACAATTTTTTGTCATACCAAACGTCAAAGTCTATATAAAAAAACTCGAAAATTTTTGTCAGCGTTTTTTTAATATAAAGTGAACAGAAAGATAATTATGTAAATAAACCGAATAATGACTCAATAAAAAGGTATGTCTGAACACGGTATTAGGCATTGGAAAAGAAATCAGCAATTGTGCAGTCTGTCAGTAAGATTTTTCGGCACAAAATGTTCATTAGGTGATTCCCATACATATGTATGTATCTATCTTTGTATGAATGTGTGTTTGTGTATTTTTGATTTTTTTTTTGTTTAGTTTTATTTTTTTTAGTAATATCTAGGATACATACCAAAATAACAACTACTATTAAGAATGAGCAAGTATTCAAGTACTGTAGTCTTAAAACAACACACAAACACATAAAATCATTGCTGAGTACATGTGTACGGATGGGTTGAAGGTGTTTGTATGCAAATGTAGAAATATGTAGCACGTATAAAGGGAATATCTGTAGGGTGTTTATATTATATATAGAAAAGTCGTTATATAGAGTTTTTGTTATAGTTGTTATTAATATTTTTTTCTAGGCTTTCATCAGAATTTTTTATATTTGAATTTATATAGTTTACTTTTATTTTGTTTTGTTTAAAGCATTGTATAGTTTTTTTCTTTGTTTCTTTCGCCTCAAACATCTTTGTCCTTGTGAACATCAAAGTAATTCCTTTGAACCTTTGTCCAGATTCATTTTCAGTACTTTTTTCGGAAGTTTGGTTATTAACTTTTGAAATGTAAACCACTCATACTCTCATACTAAACAATAAGAAAAAAGAAATTATTTTAAATTTTGTCAATTTTTTTAACTATGTATATGAATTATCCTAAGTATTTTTCAAATATGTATGTATATTACTGATTTTTTTTTAAATGTTCACAGTTTTTTGACTTAGCTAGATGATTTCATTAATTTCTTTATCCCGGAATTCCATGTTCTAGATTTTTCCTGAAATATTAAGGATTTTATGTAGATCTTGTACAAAAAAAAGAAAGACTTTTTGTAACTATCAACTGCCTGTTTTCAAAAAATTAAAACATGTTTCATGTGACAATTTATTTTGAAAACAACAACAAAATACGAAAATGTATCTTTGTTTTCAATTGGGTCGTTTACGAAAGGCAGATTATCAGGTTATATGGTTATGTTTATTATTTATTAACAGCAACAAAATATATTTAAAATTAACTATAACCTGATAACCTGCCTTCTGTGAACAACCCAAACAAAACTTCTTACACGAATGTTTGCTTTCATTTCCTAAAAACAATCAGTAAGTCCTGCGGTTGTCGCAGCTGCCGCCGTTTTAAGTCACTTATAGTTTGGGATCGTAACAAATATAATAATGAACAGATCAAGTTTTTTATGTTTTTTGCATAAATTTGCATCTAACGCAGGTTGACAGATGCTTTTAACAAAAGAATTGCTCTTAAGTCAATCTGTTGCAAAAAAATAATAATATTATGGTCCTTTTTCTTACGTCGAAATTTTCAACAAGAACTATGAGAAATTACGTCGGGTAAAATTTTTCTAAAATAAGCGGTTACTAAAAAATTTTGGATGTTTCGTTTTTGATAGTGATTTATTTAAAAATGGCAAAAGAAATTAAAAAGTTCTTTAATGCTTTCATGGTGAGAGGTAACATAACATAAACATTTTAAGAGTGCATTGATTCGTTCTGTTTTTTGTGTGCCTTATGCTAGGAACATAGTGAGGTCGAACGTCGTGAGAATGTACGACGTAAGGCCACACATTTGTAAAAACACGCTCTATTAATCCACAACTCTATCGTCAACGCATTTGGTTTTCTTTTGAAAAAAATATTAGAAAATTAAAAATGTATTTCAATTGTTGTTTATTTTTTCCGTCTTTTATTTTGTTTTCAAATATTCAGTTTCCAAATACATAAAAAATGCCTTTTATATTTTGAATTTTTTAAAAAAATAGAAATTGAATTTCATCGCCCATAGGTCCAATTTTTTGTTTTAGCTTATTTCAAAAATTTTAGTGCCATTCGATAGCAAACGTACCAGAACTAAGGTATCCAAAAACTGTATCAAAATATTGGTAATTGTGGGTGTAGCACGCTGCTGAAAACAAACATTTTATGCTATTTCAGAAAAAACTAAATTTTTGTAAATTCGATCAGAATTAAAATATGATTTCCCGCAAACTATTGTGGGTTGAATTTTTTTGTTATATGAGCCGAATAGAAGTCTTAAAGAAATGATTCGTTGTATAGCTGTACCATTTCTACCTGTTGTGTTATGAATTGTTTTCCCAGGCTGTTTATTTCGGTTATTCTATGCCATATGGCATAGTGCTTTTTGAAAGCCCCTGTTTGGGGCAAAATAGATAGAAATTATTTCTTCGATATTTTTGTATTTTTATTTAATGCTTTTTATTGAAATTGAAAAATAAAATATTTTGATTGGTACACCCAGTGCATTCTGATAGGCCAGAAAGCAAACATGCCTTTCAAGATTTGTAGTTTACGAAAAAAGGTCAGTTTGTAATTGTGTTAATATTGTTACGAAAATAATGTTATTTTATAACTTTCCATAAAGCTTTTAGCAGAGTATCATTGCCTATTATCATGAGTGGAGAAGTGTTGTTCCAAGAAGGTGTCCGATTTTTTTTTACATCATACTATGCCATTTGGCATAGATTTTATTCAAAGGAAAAAAATAATAATATAGAAATATACATACATATGTACGTATATATAATATAAATTATCGTGGTTTTTAATTTATTTGTCTTTCTGACTGTAGAAGAATAGCTTTATTTTATAAAGAAAATGCATTTGAATAGTTTAAAAAAAAAAATTGTAGTGTTTAACAGTTTTTATTCAAACAAAACAACTAAAAATAAACTTTAAATTAAAAGCAAGTATAATTTATAGGTTTTTGTATATACATATACAATTAACAAAATGCATACACAGAAATAAAAACACTCGGGATAAATCAAGTTTTTTATGATTACTTTAAGTACGAGTCGTACTCAAAAATGCAAGTACGAATAACTTTTAAACGTACTCAAAACAATCCTAAATGGGACTACTTTCAAAAATCAATCCCGGAATTTCTTGAAATAAGTATGAAATTCTTAATTCTGATATTGGTGTTTTATCATTCTGTAAGGTGTAATATGGGTAAGTAAATCAATCATTATAACTTTTTCTTTCTAATTTCTTGATAAAATCAACTTTATAATACTTGAATCAATCGCATTTTGAGATTGATTCAATCTTAGTTTTGCTTAACTCAATCTCATTTTCGGATTATTTCAAGTACGAAACGGGATTGAATATGGATAATTTAAGTATTTTGTGATTGAAAATCCCTACTTGAATCAATCTTTCTGTACTTGATTCAAGAAAATCCGTACTCACCGTACTATTAATACCGCTTACATATAAGCCAATACCCCAGTTTGCGTCGCTAATTGGGACCGGGAAAACGCGACGCAAACCGAAACGACACAAAATGAAATACGATTTTAAAATACTCACGATCTTCAACTTGCAAAAAAAAATATCTCAAGAAAATTTTTAAAAACACAGTTTGTTAAAAATAAAATTTTGGTCAACAAACTTTTTGTTTGATTCCATGGCAAAATTGATCAAATTTACACTTTGCAAAACAGCACTTAATAAAACATATTTAGTAAGTAAATAATTAAATATTTCTTCATATTCAATAAAAAAAAAATATTTGAATCAAAGTAAAGACAGTATTTTTACAACTCTTGTACATTTTTTAATAGCTCATAATTCTCATTCGCCTTACAGTTTTATTTGTATAATATATTTTGTTTTGCCAAAGTCAAAGCCACCAGCGAAATGCGCATATGAAGTAGCTTATCCGCCTTAATAAAGTTTAGTGTATTTATAAAAAAAAAAAAGATTCGACAAAAATTTTGTTTGGTTTATTTAACATTTCCAACAATTTATTTTAACAAATCACGTAAACGCTTTGTTGAAAAAAATTATTTTGGGCAACAACTTTTTTTATTGATTCAATTAACTTGGTTGTTGACTAAAAATTCAATAACTATACTTAAAAACTTTGTTATCAATACCGCAAAAATCGACATCGCAGAAAATTCAAACTTTTTTTAATCAAATATGCGATTTCGTATTCAAATATGAAAATTATTTTTTTCTGTGTACATATTAGAATTAAGCAGGGCTGTGGAGTCGTTCGACAAAAGTACTAACTCCGACTCCAAATGGTGAAATTTTTTAAGTACGACTCCGACTCACGACTCCGACTCCTACTATAATCTTCATGCTAAATGTATATGAGACTCAGTGATGTTAACTTTTACTTTTTCATTAACGTACTACGGCCTTTTAAAAATTACCGTTCTTGAGAAGAAATTACCGTACGCAAATATTTATTTGATGTTTCCAAATGACTGGCGATTGATAATGTAGTAAAATTTATATGACAAGCACTCACTCCATCGCTTGTCATTTGGAAACAGTTGTGAGCATTTATTTAAATATAAATGTGTTTTAAGAACAAATTTGATTAGAAATTTTTGTTTAAAATACATTTTGAAGCAAAATCATTGTATTTTTATGAATATGGCATTAAAATAATTTTGAATAAAATAGGTACATACATACATATATGTATATTCATTCAACTCAAAATATTTTTATTTAATACGCTTAGCGTGCATATGTATGTGATAAACTTTAAAAAAATAATGTTTTGTTTAATTCATTTAATTATATACTTAATAAAAGTTATGTACTATAATAATTTTTGAATTGTTACAGTCACAAGAAAAATCAATCCATCCGTACTTAACCAAGGCAAAGTTGTGTCAATAGTATGGTAAGTACAGTTTTTCTTAAATCAAGTACAGAATGCAAGATTCAAATACGGATTATTCAAGTGCCAAACACTTAACTTAAGCTCCATTTAATCCGTGATCTGTACTTAAAATAATCCGAAAACTATAGTAAAATTTATTAGCTCATGGCTATTTGATATGTAAGTATGTTTAAATATTGTCGATTTTTATACAAACAAAAAGTTTTATATAAAATTAATAATAACTACACAAGCATAATTTAAGTTTTCTTAATTGGACTTTTTGCTTTTACGAAAACATTTGCAAAAACATTATGTTCTTAATTTTTTGTTATAAAATTGATTTATTTTTAAATTTAAAATCACCTCTCAAACGTTTAAATTATTAAACATTTATACCATAGCTTGGGAATAATGATTAGAAATCCTAATGATTAGCAATTGGATTAGAAATTTTAATTGTGCTGAAAAATTGATTAATTATGATTAGTAAGCCATTTTAGACGATTACTAATTGATTAGATTAGAAATAATCAAAAATATAATCACAATTAGTGACGATTAGCATTTCTAATCAAATCTAATCAAAACTAATCGAAAAAATAATTGATTAGATTTCTTGATTATTTTTGATTAGATTTGATTAGATCAACTATTTTTAATAATTTTTGTGAAAAGGAAATATTTATTTATCACATTTGTTGCTATATTTACATAAGGTAACAGCAACCAAATAATTTTTTTAAGATTTTTGCTAAGAAAATATTGCCATTTGTGATTTTTATATTAAAAACGCCATGATCTGAAATCGTAAACAAATGAAGTTTTTCTTGATTTTAAGAGAAGTAAAGATAATTAGTACTTAAACTGGAAGTGCATAAAATCATCCGGAATCGATTTTAGAAAATTACTGAAAAGTTACACAAAAGTCGTTTCAGTGTTTTTAAAAACTTGAAAATAAGTTTAAGGTTCTGAATTTAGGTAATTTCGAGAAGTATATTTATATACACATTTGAAAATACACGTAGGAATTTTAAAGATTTTTTAAAATTACATTGATTTCTCAATATAATTTTAAAATTTATGGAATTTTCTGTAAGAAATGGCTGTAATTTTAAAATTTATGGAATTTTCTGTAAGAAATGGCTGTAAGTTTAAAGAAATTTGAAATTTTACTGTTTATAAGTTTTCGGTATGTATATTTATTGATTGTTTTTTAAGATAATTATTTGGTAAAACAAAACTTTTGACCGTCAGTCATATACTTTTTCCCCATTGAATGTACGTTATGATATATTAGAACAATTTTGAAACATTTTTTTATAATAAGAATTATAACATTGAAATAAAATTTACACAAAACAGAAAAAAGTTTTTATAATATTTTAGATATATGTATGTAAATTAGAAAATATTTACATAAAATGCATTTCGCATATCGCCAATCGTTTTAAATTTCGCCAAAATAATCGCCATATCGCCAAACGTAAATTTCCAACGACAAAAGGATTAAGAAATCGCCACATTTGACAGTCCTGCCAATAACAGCTAAAAAGCGGAAAACTATTATCCATTTTTGTTATTTATAACTGGCATATGAAAAAAAATATTTAATTTTTTTTTTTATGTATATTCCTTTTTTCGTAAATTTTTTTACGAAAAAAGTCTCAAATAAATAAAAACTTTTAATTAAGTTTCACGTTATTTTTTTAATATGTAAAAGAATTACATTTCTTGTTTTGTTTTCTTGATTTCTAATTATTGTTTTACTATAAAGTGAAAATAACCTTTGTGTTACAATGTATTACAATGATTTTCTCAATTAATAAAAAGCATTTTAAATTTGGTTATATTTTTTTACATTTGGTTACTTTTTTCAAAATTTTGGTTGTAAAAATTGTATTCGTTGTGGCAGCACTGGTTACCTTATGTAAATATAGCAACAAATGTGATAAATAAATATTTCCTTTTCACAAAAATTATTAAAAATAGTTGATCTAATCAAATCTAATCAAAAATAATCAAGAAATCTAATCAATTATTTTTTCGATTAGTTTTGATTAGATTTGATTAGAAATGCTAATCGTCACTAATTGTGATTATATTTTTGATTATTTCTAATCTAATCAATCAGTAATCTGAAATTTTTATCAAAATTCAATTCTAATGATTAGCTTATTTTATTTCTCTAATCGTAATGATTTCTAATTCTAATCGAAATGCCCAAGCTATGATTTATACATATGTAAGCATGTATATGTGTATACTAAAAATCCAAATTTCTTTTAATTACCGTTTTTTAAATTGCTTGCTTATTTTTGCAACCCAAAATTACCCTAAAAAAGGGTAATTACCGTACGGAATAAGGGTATACTAAGTTTGTCATTCCATGTGAAACTATTTTATTATGCATCTAATACCCCTGGTTTCTTGAGTAATTCTAAGTCGATTTAGCTATGTCCGTCTGTTCAAAATACGCTCACTTTCGAAAAACTTAAAACAATCTTGGTGTCAAATTGCTTCTAGTTATCCTAAGCAGTTTGTGAGTGACATCCAGCAAAATCCCATCAGTAGGATCATAGTTATCAATCAAAATGTAGAAACTCCACTCTTAAAAATTAACAATTTTGTTACAAAAAATAAATATAAATAATAAATAAATAATAAAATAAAAGCTACCATACTTCTAAGACCGTAGTAAATATTGCTATCATATTTAAATGTGCTTCGTAAAGATTGGTCCATAATTTACCAAAGGCCCCATATAAAGCCTACTCCCGGAAAACAGTTTAGTACGCTTAAAAACGTAATAACTAATGCTATTGTAATGCAATTTGGCACTATTAAGCTGTACAATTTCTAGAAGATCGGTCCATAATTTTCTATATAATGCCCCATATAATGCTCACTCTAGGAAATAATTTAAATGCAACTAAAACCGTAGCAGCCATAGATATTGTAAAATTTGGTCCAATTTTGGTTCATATGGCTAGAAATAAGACCATGCAATTTTCTGATTATCGGTCCATATTTACCTTAGATCCCTTATTAAGCAGCTTTCTGAAAAGAACTTTAAGCGCTAAAACAAATTTCACTTCTGTATTGAAATTTGGTCCATTTAGATATTTAATAACGGAAATCACTATACAGGCTTTCGTGATGATCCGTCAATAATTTATTTTTTTAAAAAACATCTTATTTCTGAAAAAAATAATTTGTTTTACAAAAGTGCCAACATTTTTAAAAGAGAAAACAAAATCATGTTGTAAGGCTTTTTATATTACTGTTAAATAATTAAATGGAAAAAAAGTATAGAATTCGTTTTATTTAAAAATATATAAAAATTAAATCTAAAAATGTTTTTATTTTGAATACGCCATCGCGAAAATTTTCAATATTTTGCTCTTTCTATTAATTATGTTACTAAAAATTTAAGCTCAAGCTAAAAAGGTACAAGATCTTTGACGTGCGTAAGAAAGTCGTTATCAAAATCGAACTTTTTTAACAGAACATTAAAAATTGCAGCATAAAACTTTATAGAATAAACTCCAAGATCAATTACATTAACTTCAGACAACTTATATGAATCTAGTGCTAAAGATATTTCAGAATCCAAAAAAAATTTGGGATCTTTACGAAGAAGTTAACACAATTAAAACAATAAAGAACAGAGAAAATACAAGACCATTTAATAACATGAAAACATCACTTAATATTTGTTGCCAATATACAGCAAATCTTAAATTATGTACTTATAAAAAACTTAAAAAAACTTTTGTTAAATTTAAAACTTTTTTGCACCTCAAAAAACTTGCAAAAAAAAAAGGGAAAACTTGATAAATGGCAAGGCTGCCATGGTATAATGTGAATGTCTCTCCTGTAAATCATTTTATTACGGCATAACCTGTTACGAATCATGATATATTATTATTCAAGTTAGTTCAAATTGCTAGAAATAAATGCTTACACTTTCTGATTGTCGTACAATTGGTTTGAACCGAAACCAATTTTTATACTGACGTCAAAGATTCGGTACATCCGAATATAGCACTCTAACTTTTTTAATGCATAAGCTTTTAAATGGTTAGATATAGCTTTGAAATGATTCTAAAAATTTTCAGATCGATATTTAAAATATTGCATCGTCGATTTCGAATAGTTTTTATTTTGGGATTTTTTTTTTTAATTTTTTTATGCCGAAAAACTTTTGAGTCGGAGTCACGAGTTTTTTTTGGGTACAACGACTCCGACCCCGACTCCGGCACAAAAACCTGAACTCCGACTCCATAGCTCTGGAATTAAGGCAGAATTAATTAGTCTTTACTTTCTGTTCTGTTACGAATCAGCTGATTTGTTTTTGAATTAAAAAACCTGTGAAATTGATTAGTTTTTCTGTTCTGTTGCGGTCCACTTTGTTAAACTCAAAAACTTGTTAAGTAATTGTAAGTGACAGCAAAATAAATAATAAAAAATACATATTTATATTGAATTAAACTGTTTTTTGATTTTAAGAATTCATAAAATTTAATTTCTTCAAATTTATGTGCATTAAAGTTACTGAAATAAAACAGTGTCATAAATGGCTGATAAGTAAATACAGAAAAAGTTACACTTACGATTTCGTAACAGAATGGCACGGAACAGAACAGAAACAGAAAGTAAAGACTAATTTTGCCTTTAAACGGAAAAATCCTCTTTAACTGTTTTGACTTTGTACAAACATTTTTATATTAACGACGCAAATCGAAGTACTAACGAAGCCACTTCGAAACCATGCAAAGCAATGCGTTCAATTGTTTTTGTCTCCAAACAATTTCTGATTTTAGTTTTATTTTAATTAATAATTCGTTCAACGTTAGCTGACGAATTTAGTTAAACCATTAAGTCTTTAATAGAATTAGATAAGTAAGGGCTAGTTTACACTGTTACACTTTGTATTAATACATGTCAAAAACTCAAGTAATATGTAAAAGTGTGATAGTGTGAATGCAATGTGTAGTGAAAATGACAAGTATTACGGTAAAAATTTGACATCCCATACGACGTCTTCGTTTTTTGAAATTTTTCAAAACAATAATACTTTTTATTTGATCAGGGTTGAATTTTAACAAAAGCATGTTTACGTTTGATAGTGTGACTACAAACTGTAATGTTACATTAGATTTTTTGACAGTCGAAACAAAACTCATTAGATTTCTATCTCACAAAGTATTATGGAATACGTAAGACTTGTGTGTAGGGATGCAAACGAAATGTAAACATCGATGTTTTGATGTATGATATATCGGCGATACATCGGCGTCAAAACTAAAAAACATCGACATCGTAGTTAATATTTTCATTTATTTAATTTTTCTTTTAATATTTTTACAATTTTTAATTTTATTTAAAATATAAAAGAGTGCATTTATTTAAAAATACAGTATAACCCGGTTAATTACCACACGCTTAAATGCCTTTTACGGTTATTTACCTTTAGTTTTAAATCCCCGTTTTTTCTTCCATTTTTAAAACAAAAATCCACGTTTAACTGCCATACGCTTAATTACACATTTCGGGTAATTGCCTTGAAAATTGAACTTCCTAAAGCAAAATTACACCTAAATTTCATTCGTTTAATTGCCTCAGTACTTTTTTACAACAACGCAGCAAGTAATACCATGTTCGCACGACAGCGTATTTTCGTAATTTACTCTCACATTCGTAATCCACAGCCTAATTATGATCCAAATTACATAATTCGTCATACAAAATTTTGAGAGCGGATTATCTCTTTTGTACGTAATTAAATTTTTATTACCCTGTGGATAACTTTAAAATCAATGTGATCTCAAATTTTTATCGGTTTTTTTCCATCACCAGCTGTCAAAGCACTAAAAAACGAACAAAATATAACATAAACAAAGAAAAGTACACAAAAGTAAAGGAAGTAGTTTTATATTATAAAAATATATTGAGTCCATTTGCTAACATCTTTTCTATTTACTGGGAAAATAAATATTTTATATGTACTATGTATTTCTTTGAAATAATATTTTTTACTTACTTTTTCTTTTCATTCTTAATACAAGTAACCGCAAACAAGCAATTAAATTTAGCAATAAACAAAATTAATAAAAAGAAAAAGAACTGTCAAAACCGATTAGGAAAATGCCGTGCGAACATGGTAATTCAAATAAGTAATAAAAACAGAGAGCGAAGTAATCCAAAGCACCGTGCGAACATGGCATAATGCAACCAAGTTTACATGTTAATAAAAAAATAAAATATACACTAAAATTTTTTTAAAAAATATGCCCCAATAAACAAAATATGGCTTATTTGAAAGCAAAATATTCCACAATTTAATATTTACAATAAAATAAACTTTATCCTGGTATCACCAGAATAAATTAATGTTATGAGTTTAAAGCTAAGATCCCACTATCGGCTCAAATAGCACAATCTGTGACGATTTTTATCGTGCTATATCGGCGCACATTTAAAAACATTGCACAATTTATTCTTGGGTGGTCCCATTATCGTCGCACATTGTGACAATTTTTTTCGGTTCATATCGGCCAAAACTCGATTGCGACAATAATCGGTACAATGCGGTCACACTATCGTACTATTTGGGCAATTTAAATCATATGTTTTTGTTTATTTGCTTGTTGGCAGACATAATTTAACTTTTGAAATCGATTACTCTCAACAACAGAAAACTGCCTTGGCCCTTTATATTGTGGCGTTAATTTATAAAAAACAGAAACAAACAAAAAAAAAAAAATAAAATAACGTTGAAAAAACGTAGTATTTGGGTAAGAGAGTGGTTAGAAAAAAGAAGTGAATATGGAGGCTATGAAAGTACTTTACGCGAATTTCGTGAAGTCGATAATCAACATTTTCTTTTTAAAAACTATGTGCGTATGAATGAAAAAAATTTCCTCGAGCTTGTTGAATTAACCGCCCCATACATTAAAAAACAAGACACCACCTTTCGAAAAGCTATTCCAGTATCTCACCGTTTAGCTTGTACCCTTCGCTTTTTGGCTACTGGTGACAGCTATAAAAGCCTTTCAGCTTTTTTTCGCATTGCTCCAAACACAATATCTAAGTTTATTCCGGAAGTTTGCGATGCAGTTTTTGCGGTACTTAAAAATAATTACCTAAAGGTAAAGTATTTCTATATACTTACATACAAGTGTATGTATGTACTTATATTCTACGGAAGTAAAAACCCTTTCCACCAACCAACGTTTCCTTTTTCAGATGCCATCAACACAACAACAGTGGACCGAAGTTGCTTCGAAGTTTGAACAACTGTGGAACTTTCCTCACTGCATAGGAGCAGTTGATGGGAAACATGTGAATATGATCGCACCACCAAATTCAGGAAGCACCTTTTATAATTATAAAGGGTTCAATAGCATAGTGCTTATGGCTGTTGTTGATGCAGAATATAAATATTTATATATTGATGTCGGTTGTAACGGCCGCATTTCAGATGGTGGTATTTTCAGTAAATGTTCTTTCCAACAAGCTTTGGATAAAAACGAACTAAATTTGCCAACACCACGTCCTTTGCCGGGTCGTGAAGTAAACATACCATTTCTTTTGGTAGCAGACGATGCATTTAGAATGCAAACTAATTTGGTTAAGCCATATCCGGGACGCAGTTTATCAGCAGGTCAACGAATTTTTAATTATAGGCTATCCAGAGCAAGGCGAATAGTTGAAAATGTATTTGGGATTATGACAAAACGCTTTGAAGTCTTCTCTCGGCCAATAAAGCTAATAAAGCAATAAAACAACCCGTGTAACTCTTGCTTGTTGTGCACTACATAATTTTTTAGTAACAAAAAATCCAAATTATACAGCGACATTGGTAGATCGCTTTGATGAAGATGGAAATCTGGTTCTTGGAGCACGTGCTAATAATTCCTTATCAATTGCTGAACTTGCAGTAGAAGAAATTCCAAGTTCTTATATATGCATCAAAGCAAAAGCCATCCGACAGGAGTACGAAAATTATTTCATGTCACCAACAGGTGAATTGTCCTGGCAATATAAACTTTTATACAAAAATTGAGAACAAAAGGCCCTAACTAACCAAAATTTACTTTTTCATTGATTCTGAGGTATTGCATCAGCACAAATGTCTATACAAAATTTGGAATCTTTCGATAAAAATTTGCGATTTTATTAGCAAAAAACAAAAGATTATATCGCTCCTTTATTGCAACATAGTCATACCCAAAAAAAAAAAAACTTGGCAAAATGAGATAAAAGTTTTCGAATTTAATAAAATATATTTTGCTATAGCTTCGTTTCAGTTTAATACATAATTCTGATTTTTTTTACATATAAAGAAACTTTTGCTTAAGTAAATTAAAATTTTTGATTTTTTGAGATATTACTATGTTGCAATAAAGGAGCGATATGGTAAACGCTTATGGGTCTAACTAATAGTTTTCATAATATGCAGCATTGTCAAGAAAACCAGTATGTTTTACAAGAAAAACAAATTATAAACAGTTTAAGGCAATTTATCATTTTAAATAGTTTTAGCTTCTCCTGTAAAATTTTTTAAATGTTATAAAGGGCCTTTTGCGTTTTTAGTGATGATATGTATGTATATCTTATAGTGTGTACTTGAAGAAATAAAATTTTTTTATTTGAAAACTTACTTCTAGAAGTAGAAAATGATAGTGGTGACCATAGTATAATAAGTACCAGATATGTTCATTAGAAAGAGTTTTCATTATATACCCATGTAATTTCAAAATAATTTATTTGATTTTTGACGCGTGTTTTAATTTTTTCCCCATATTTTCTTTTGTCTGACGTTATATGGGTTTTGAAATTAAAAACAAAATTTTTTAATGACTATACCTTGTATTTATTCTACCATGGTGATGACGTTTTATCAAGTATTTTCACAAATAAATTTAATTCAAAGTAAAAACCTTTTTTAAAAAACAAGCCTTTACTTTAATGCGCTAAAAAGAAAAAAAGAAAAAATCAACGTTTACTCTTAAACTTTAACTATTAACACAATTTATATGATATAAAAGTCTCTAGATTTAAGTACACACATTAACTTAAAAATTTAAAATTTGTTAAAAATTTTAATAGTTAAAAACAATGACATCATGTTATTAATTTTACATGTTTACCTACACAAGTTAATCTTCCGACTGGCTTTTATATCATAGAAATTGTGTAAAGACGTTATAATTTGAAAGTAACAGTTCATTTTTTTTCTTTTTGTATCCCGGGAAAGGAAAACCAACGGGATTTTAGAAACTCTAGGAAAATTTCTGATTTTGTACAAAAAATTGTAAACACGTTACGCTCTGAACAGAAAAAGATCTTAATTTTCAATTCATTTTCGTCTATCACGTTTTAACTATAAAACCTACACCAAAAATTTATCAAACACAGTTGTAGATAATATTTTTATATAAAAAAATTTTTTCACAAAATTTGCACATTCCAAATAGTTCCCGAGATAATCTCAAGAAACTCAAATTTCAAAAACAAAAACAAAAACGTTTCCATATAATATTAATATTTACAAATAATTTTTATTAAATGGTTATGCACCTGCCAAAAAAAAATCTTAAATCGGAAATAAATTTCCTACCGTACATATCGATGGCTTTATATAAAAAAGGCCTAACTCGATTGTTTTAAAAAAAGTAGCTTTTTGTTTATTCTGGTAGCTAATGCCACATGTATATTGATATAAAATTTTTAAGGGGCTGTAGTACAACATTTGTTGGATATTTTTATTTAAAACTGCATTATAAATTTTTTTATCTAAAATTTTACAGATTTTATTGGCCCCTATTACGGTTCCCAACTCAACTCAGTTGAGTTGTAATATCTTAATTTTTATATTATAGTTTACAACTTTACTATAGTGCGGTGAACAAAAAAATTTCAACTGACACAACCAGTTGTCTTAATTACAACACAACTGAGTTGAGTTGAGGGAACCGTAATAGGGGCCAATAAAATCCGTAAAATTTTAGATAAAAAAATTTATAATGCAGTTTTAAATAAAAAAATACAACAAATGTTGTACTACAGCACCTTAAAAATTTTATATCAATATACATGTGGCATTAGCTACCAGAATAAACCAAAATCTACTTTTTTTAAAACAATCGAGTTTTATATTAAGCCATCGATATACTAAAAAAAATAATGACTTCAATGAGTTAAAAATATATTAAAATAATGTTGTAACACTTCAACGATTTGACTCGTCTTCTTCCAGCATTGCATCCATTGTTTTTTTAACCAGCTCGGCGTGTAACTTGTTTGCAGCCTTTACATTTATTTGGGCAAGTTCGCGCATCTGCAATGCTAAACACATACCGACACCATGCCATTTGTCACCATCGGCATCCAAAAACTTAAGTGCACGTTGCATTATGACATCAGGTGACAACCTTTCTACTACAGCAGCATTATCTTTTTTGGCTGCAGAAAATGTACTTGATGAGGTTTCTTCTGTAACTTCAAATGTTGAAACTGATGTTGTACTTTTTGCTGCGTCATGGTGATAATAAAACTGCATTGCTGTCCAAAACGGCCAATGTGGTTCTGGCACCACTGCTCCCTGCCCAGACTTTGTCTTAAGTTTCTTTTTGACGTTCAGGAAAGCCGTTTTCACGTTGGCCCATTTAGCTTTGCATCCCTCTACACCGTGTTTTGGGAATTTGTCAGCTATATTTTGCCAAGCTGTATCTCGTTTTTGCCGGTTTTTATATTCCGAGCAAGAGTATTCCCATATACAGTTGTAGGCTTCAACGGCTTGAATGAGTTCATGTACTGACTCATTTGTCCATGTAGAGATTACGTGTGGCTTTTTTCTCTTCTTGGCAGAGGGTGTTGCAGCAATTTCCTCAACGCAAATCGTTGGTTCGTCAAGAAATTCACAAAATTCTTCGTCTAAATATTCCATTATGTTTCCGATCAATTTTAAATAATCAGGTATGTGATGAAAATCGATCGATTTCAAAACGAACGTTTTAGAAAGGTGTGATGAATTTCGAGGGATTTTAAAAACCATTTCTGAATTATAGTCTTAAATTTTCGTTCAGAATACACTTCAGTTAACGTTTATGATATAAAATTTAAAAGAATAAAGACTGAAAATAAAAGGAAAATGTATTTAAAACCCATTTTAAAAGATACTGAAAACGATATTTTCGGTTTCAAATCGTTTCGTTTTTAAAATCGATTTCCATCACATACCTGAATATATTTATATGTAATAAAAAATGTTGAATAAAATTGTCAAACTTAATGCACTTGTTCTTTTTCTGTAATTGTTGTTTTGTAAACAGATGTTTACAAACCAGGGATGGCAACATCGATACAACTGCAATGTTTTGGTTAAAGCGAATTGGTTTCTTTCATTTAAAAGTACAAACGTACTATTTTAAATTTTAATACATTAATAATAGATACAACAGATGTAATTTTCTTACAATTAAGCTCAAAAAAGTAAAATTTTTGTAAACAGTTGGTGCAATTTTAAAAATTTCGTTTTGCCATCCCTTGTATCGGCGCTGATTGGCGACTGTGATCGGTGCACAAGTGGCCGATAAAAATCGGTACATATTAAGCAATTTGATTGCTCCACATTGTGCAAAAGAGTGTTCACATTATCGGCGCATCAAGGTTAATTTTGATTGTCCACAGTCAGCACAATTTCGCATTTAAACATATTTTGACCGTTCACACTATCGGCACATGAAATACGACAAAAATTGGTGCATTGCGCCGATAGTGGGATCTTAGCTTAAGATTCATATAAGAGTTACTTGTGCTCAATATTATCTTAACATGATTAAAGGAACGGTCGCTTAATTTTAAATTATGTTAACATTTAAAATAATAAAATAGCTTGAATATTTAAGGGATTGATATTTGAATGGAAGCTGTATGTTTAAATCTGAACCGATTTAATTTGCAGTAAGATATTTTGGGCCAAATTTAATCTTAATACGAACAAGACTAAATGATTTATGGACATAAAGAAAGAAGTTAGCATGGGGACTATGTGATATTATATACCGATTCTCACAATTAACATAGGTTTCGTTCTTATATCAATTAAAACGTATTAATCAAATTTTATCCCATTATCTAAAACTGCGACTTTTACTTTCAGCACAAGGTTTACATGGACAGACATGGACAAAGTGTTTCTGATTTGATCGGTTTACTAAACTATGCGTCCAGACTTCTATGCATCACCAGGAATTTATACAAAAACATATAAAACTTTACATATTGGAATAACATTTATCTTTGACTTAGTTTTGGCTTACAATTGTAAAGTGAAAATTTACTGTAGATGGCGTTATTAAAGCAACAGAAAATTCATCTGTTGGCCAGAATTTTAAGCAATTTTTTTTTCTTTGCTGAACATGTATAAAAATATGCTTCAAAAACGTGAAATGTGTGTGCAATAAAAATGCAGCAATAGCTTAAATATGTAAATTATTCACAAACAGATCGATGCCAAAATCAAAAAACACTTTTAAATTGAATAAAAATTCCTATGTCTTAACATTTTTTCGTACATCAAAGTTGAGGTGTCTTGTAAATAAATACGTTTAATTACCTCACTAAGGTATTTAAACGTATTCGCCTAAATGCTTACTTCGCATCATAACCCAAATATATTGGCATTTTTGGCGAGGTAATTATCCTTGGAATACTGATAAAAAAGTGTATTTCAAAGCATATATGTACATATGTATGTGTATACATGCATATCATCCATTGCATAACTATATGTAATAAGGGGAAACCCCTTTTATAAACTAAAGAAATGTTAAAACAATTTTGGAGACTGTGTGGACAAGTGCAGGCTTAACTATAATATGCTTAATTTGGCTTTAGCAACTGTGTGAGAACATGAAAATCATATGTGCCAAACCATATTGTACATAAGGAAATTTTTGTTAAGTTTTAGGAATCTGGCATTTGCTTAGGAAATGTGCGAAACTGATCAGACTTTCCGTACGGAATCAAATGTTTTTTTGATTTTGTTGCTATGTCTTTAAATTCATTTGGCAGGCTTTTTGTTAGTTTTTGACGGAAGCCTCTGCAAACTTATGCATATTATAGTTGGGCATTAAGATTTTCAGTAGCAAAGACGAGTTTGAGCAGTCCGTAAGTGTTAATACCAAGTATGTGTTTTTACCAATGTTTTTTAACATCGTTGGTTATCGTGGAAAAATCGGTATTTTTAAACATCGATATTTTTCACAACGATGTTGCATCCCTACTTGTGTGATAGTGTAAACTAGTCTCAAGGGTATGCATTATTATTGTTTAACAACTTTATTGATTTGATTTTTTTCCAAAAGATATTGATATCAAAATCTCTTTCGTCAAAATTTTAAATCTTTACTCTCTTATATCCTTTTCTATTGACTGGAATCTCTCTTTAGATAAAAAAATTAGGAAAACTTAGCAAAGAAGTCAAAAAGTATTTCTGTTTAAAATAATAGATAAAGTTATTAATTTTAAATTATTTGTAACTGAATTTCCGAAATCAAATCTTTTTTTTTTTGAATGCTTAATTCAACATAAAATGTCACACAATTATCAACAAATTAATTGTGAGCTTCAACATTATTTGCAAATTGACAATTCTTTCCTAGTTAAAAAATTTTAAGTGTCAACAAAATTAATTTCATCAAACGGATTATGTTTTACGAAATCTTCACTCATTTTATGAATGTGTACGTACACCTTAACGTTGAAAAGTCTTATTGATATTATTTTAACGTTAAGTATTTATTTTGAAAACCAAAAATGCAACCCATTTAAATGTTTTAATACCATCAGTCTAATTTATAACCGTATAATTGCAGCTTTATATGTGAGTAGGTGAGTTGCAAAACTCGCTCGTCACAAAAATTCAAAAAATTGAGATAACAATCGATTTAGACAGATCTTTTAGCACTTTATAAGAATATATATATAGATTATATCGAATCATGTTTTTTTCTATGTTTTTTTGTGACATAAAATTGCAGTTGGTAAAAAACTGGTTCGTTCCACTCAACAGACATTTTCAAAACTATCTCTTTGCATTTTGTGTAACAAAACTCGCTGGTTCACTGTTTTAAACTTTCTGTTAGAAGTGGGCCAAGATATCGTTGATTATATAGAGTCGAATTAGGGAATTTAAAAATGCAAATTTGTAAACAAGTTCGCTTTGACATATTTGTTTTTTATAAACCGTATATTGAAATAAATTTTTGTAGGGGTGTTCTTATACTCGACAGGAAATCTGCTGTAACTCCTGTGGTGAAAGCAGTAAGTTAACTACATTTTAAATTCCACCCTTTAAAGCGAATGCTAGAAGATTAAATATGGAAAAGGAACTCGGAAAAAATTCATGCCATTGTTCCAGATATACTTCCTATCAATGTGGGGGTTTACCCGAAAAAACATTTGAGAACAATTTTATCTACCCACTTAAAGAAAATTAGAGAGACAATTTTATATACTTGGAGAATAATAATATTGATTAAGGAACAGAAAAAACAATGACAAGTACACTGAAGATAAATATTATGACTCTCATACGTTTTATTTATGTCGATAATATCCTTAATAAAACAACGTCATATAAGTAGGGATGCAAACGATACATCGATGCTTAGAAAACATCGATGTTAACATCGATGTTTTGATTTACGATACATAGGCGATACATCGTCGTCAAAACTCAAAAACATCGACATCGTGCATTTAATATTTTCATTAATTTAATATTTTTTATAATATTTTTACCAATTTAAATTTTTATTTTTCAATTAAACCTTTTATTTAAAATATAAAAAAGGGTTTTTTCAAAGCATACGTTTAACGCAAGAATTTGAAATATCGGGTTTTAATAAGATTTCTGTAATATAAGAATTTTATGACAAATATTATACAAATATTTCTCTATTAAACAGAATTTTAAAACAAAAATTAAAAATGATTTATTAAGGGTGTATTAAAAACGACTTCCAAATTCTTGCGTTTTACGTTTCCGTTTTCCAGCACACCCCTTATAGCCGTACAAAGTATGTACATTAGAGCGACTCAAGTTGTATGAAAGCAAAATTCTTGCTCGATGTACTTTCCTAAAAATGAACCTTGGACTTTTTTAAGATGACATTTTAAATATTTCGGCGCCAGCTTTGACCTCTCGTGAGCTGGACTATTTTGAAAAAGGGTCTATTTTTGCATGTTTTGTTAATTTGATAATCTGTTTTCTTTGGTGAGTCGCTCTTATGTACATGCATGCATACTGTGCATTGCATAACTATATGCATTATTAAGTTCCTTAAGTTGGCTCAAGCAACTGGGCGAATACATAAAAATCATATATGTCAAACCATATTGCACTTATGGAAACTTTTTGTTTAATTTTATGAATCTGCGTAACTGATTGCACTTGGTTTTTGTGTTTTTGAATGCATTTGACAGGCTTTTTGTTAATTTTTGACAAAAGCTTATGCAAACATATGTATATAATAGTTGGGACTTAAAATTTTCAGTAGCAAAGAAGAATTAAAGCAGTCCGTAAGTATAATTGCAAAGCAGTTTTAAACATCGATGTTAAACATCGATGAATCGTTTTTTTTACCGATTTTTTTAACATCGATGCTTATTGTGGAAACATCGATGTCTTCAAATATCGATGTTTTTCAGAGCGATGTTGCATCCCTACATATAAGGCAAAGATGCCCAGTAGTGGCTGATATCAGCAAATTAAACTCACACGTATACTTACGCTCTTTTGTTTGATCGTCAATCAACCAATAGGAAATCAGCATGTTGAGTGGGAGAGACAAACTACACTTGCAGAACTTCTGTGTCTTATTTTACATTTTAATCGTCATCGAGACTGCTGTGAGTTAACACATAAATTGAAATTATTGCGATTTATTAATGATGTCAGTCGAAAATTATTTTATGTTACAAAATGCTTTTGATGACATGCAATGTCTTATTTGTCATAAGACATTTAAAAAAACTAAGAAATATAATTTAAAAAAACATTTTGAAGATGTTCACAAAGACATGAATTATTTTCAGGGGGAAGAAAAAGAAAAACAATTTTAAAATTTATAAGAAAATTTTTATTGAAAAGTTGAAGGAATGGGTAAATCAATATAAAGAAAATGATGAAGATATGGTGGAGGAGAATTTAAAAATTGGTTTATCTAACTTAATAAGTTTATATATTGTAAAAAAGGAAGGCCATTTTATATTGAATTATATTTGCTCAAAAAAACGCAATAAGCTGAATTCTTCTAGTTTGAGAAATATACTTTTATTGCGTAACTGCAATAAGAGTATCAACTTAGAAGATTTTATTACTTTTTAATTGCAAATTGAACAATGATTAATTGAGGGAAAATTTATAAACACTTCGAAGAATCTTTTTATTTCGAAATATATCATACTATCCAGATGTCCGCATATATAAATTATATATGTATGTATTATAGATATATATATATATACCTTTCAATACATTCATCAAGAGTATTACTAAAATAAATACATTCACCAAGAGTATTACTAAAATATGTACATTCATTAATTTTACATTTCCCTTTTGTTAAACAAAGAAACAGAAAAAATGACAACACCCGCCACACATGTGCTTTCGTCGCAATCTCGTTGACGACTAAATAAAATGAATAGCAAATTGATTTCTTCCAGTGTTATTTCGTCACTCTCACCAATACTACTACCTTGGGCATCAATGATATAAGGTAACATACGTTTACTTATTAAATTGGAGTTGGTGTTCTTTACCTCTTATGTTGGTATTGGTACTGTTCAATCCCTTGACGCAACAGCATCAAGTCCAACAACAAAAGGTCTGCTATTTCCGAAAAATAGTACAAGGCTTACACAATTTTTTTTACCTTACTTTTCTCTTCAAAATGTGTTATACAAAATTTTACAAGTAACAACTAAAGAACAAACGCATGTTTAAATAAAAATATATTTTATTTTCCTGTGAATGATTAACAAAGTTGGTCGAAATATTTAACTAAATAAAAAATAAAACCAAAATAGCAGTGTTTTAATTCATCTCACTTTACAATTACAAAAAAAGACTCTTCTTTGCCTCTAAGCAAATTCTCCTTATTGACTACAAATCCAGTGGTAATCAAAACTAAGTGCACTTGATGCCCTTAAGGTCTAAGTAAGTTGGACTTGTTGTTGTTTTGAACTTTTCTATTTCGAAAACTACATAAGATAGGACTTATGGGAATTTACACATCGATAGAGGAAAAATTTCGATTCCAACTGTATAAAAAACGTATTTTAAAAAACAATGTGACTTGGGGTAGTTTATCTCCCACGAACAGAACTATTGTAACATTTTTTTAGGACTGTTTGCCTAATTTTAATAAATTTATTAAACTTTCAAAATATACTAAGGTTAAATGATTAACTTTCCTGGTGGGCTAAAGTGCGTTGCAGAACTAGTTCGACCCCATACGGATCGTAGCAAAACTAGTTTCTTTCGAAAATTCGTAGCAAAAGTCGTTCGTTACAAAATTAAATCTATTATTTTTCTATATGCAGTTGGTTTCAATTTTTCAACTCTTGAGTTATTAATCAAGAATGGCATAACACTTCAAAATCAAAAAAAGTTCAATTATTTTGGTCCAGTTAATCCGGAGCTATATGTTTTTTGCATTTTCCCAAAATTCGAAAAAGGTGTAATGAACGAGTTTTGCATCTCACCTACTCATCTTTTTATAAGCCAAAGTCGAAAAAGGAGTATTCATAAATGCTTAATAGCCTATTGAACGTTAAATAAACATTTCATAAATTTTAAATATTTATTGTAGCCTTTACCCTACTTTAAGCGTTTAATACTGACAAGAATAAAGATATCATAATGAATTTTGGCAGTTATGTAGATTGAAAAGTTCTTCAAGCAGTGCACTTAAAAACATTTCCCTTTTTTTTTTTTTAAAAAAACCTAATTCTTAATCTCATTCAAAAGCATTTTCATACTAAATACTAAAAGCATTTTCATACTTTATTTAATTAACATCATAAATAAAAACTTTTTTGCTTGGGTGAAAATTTAATTTATTTAATTTATTTTTTCCGTCTTAATTGATCGATTTGGCGAGGGACCAGCCTCCGGTCCAAATGTTATATTCCACTCAAGTCCGCAAATGTTTAATTAAATTTTGTTAAATAATAATAAAAAAAATCAGAAAGTACCAATTGAAAAACAAAAAAGTACTACTCTGGACTCTGCATGCTGAAATTTATATTTTTGGGTTTAGTTTAAAAAAAAATTTCAAAAGGTACCAGTTAAATAAAAAGAATCTCATTCACTCAGGATCAAGCTTGTTTAATTTAATGTTCCTAAGTTCAATATTATAGAAAATTCAATGATTATCACATGCAGCACGGTAAAGTAAATAAAAGAAATTTATTTTCCCGTATTTCGCATTTTGGATACTATTATATTCTCCCCATTGAAATATCAAAAAAAAAAAATTAAATTGTAGTGGGAATGCATAATTAAATATGTATATGTCAATGAATTAAGAAAAATGTTTTGTAAAAAAAGTACCAAATATGCAACCCTCAAACATTCGAACTTCGAGAAAGCACAAAATCTATATTTGTATTTTTTAAAACAGTTACGAATTTTGTATAATCTTTATTACTACGTTCACTTATTTAAAAGATAGTTGGGGTGACAAAGAAGTTTCAAAATACAGGTTATACCCGTTTACTCCGTTTAAGGTCCGAATTTCCACAAAGTGCCAGACACCTGTCTGCTTATTTTTCTTTTAAACAACGATTAGTATCATTAATACGATTTCCGTATGACGTGCTAAATTCCCAATTTTCCATATTTGATAAATACACTGAAATTTATTGTTGAGGGAAAGCTAGCTTCTATGCGCATTTCACTGGTTGCTTAGGCCAGCTCATCAGGAAACCTTTTCCTAAGATTTTAGAAAAGCTAAAAATATTATACAAATAAAACCCTAAAGCGAATAAGAATTTTAAACACTCAAAGTCTTACTTGTAAGTAACAATATCAAAGCTTAAACAAAACACCAACAATAAACAGTGAGTTTATCTTTTCTTACATCCCTCTACAATTGGTTGGGTTCTTTCCGACTCGAATTGTAGTTATAAGTGGGTAAAAAGAAAAAACAAAATTAAAAAACAAATTGTTTCATTCTATTGTCTTCGTAAGAAAACAACAAAAAAACCAATTTGCCAATTCAGTTTTCCGCACGGGCACATGCGAGTATATTATCAAAGTTATTTACGGGAATACAAAATTTATCATTAATACGATTTCCGTATGACGTGCTAAATTCCCAATTTTCCATATTTGATAAATACACTGAAATTTATTGTTGAGGGAAAGCTAGCTTCTATGCGCATTTCACTGGTTGCTTAGGCCAGCTCATCAGGAAACCTTTTCCTAAGATTTTAGAATTTAGAATAGAATAGATTTTATATTTAATGTACATATATACATATATGTATATATGTACATTAAATTGGGTCGAAAAAAGTTGTGCCAGTCAACACCTAGAATGTCAATGTCAGTTCCTAAAATAGGAAAAAAAAATTTGTTTGCCACGCCCCCAAATGCACCTTTTTTGTTTTTTATATGTAGCGCCGCATTTAAAGTCCGATCTCATCATATCGTTGTTCATGGCTTGACAGCGGCTTTATTTTTGCCTTTGGTGACTTTGTAATCCGACATCAAATTCTGGGCGCCACTTATGTCATGGCGGATCCTTCCCACCAAAGTCCAATTTTTTTTACGCGCCAAGAAATTGCTTCTAAAACTTAGTATGTTTAGCTTCTAATATGCTCACTTTTATGACACGCCTCCAAATTAAGCCCTTTTTTTCTTTTGAAATCTTTCTATCAACAACAACCTTAAATCAAATGTGAAAAGAGACTACAAAGTTCGATTTCTTTTTATTTTGTCCATCTCTACTGTCGAGCTCTAGATCTTCAAGCATCTGTTTGTCATCATTGGTCCGCGAGCGCTCCAATCTAGTGGCTAAAAAATCCAAATGAAAATTGAGTGTCTTTTACAATAGAAAAAAACAAACAGTTGTTGTTTGGGGAATAATCAAAACCAAAATGATACTTTAAGGACGGGTTTTTAGATGTGATTAAGCTTAAACTTAGTTGATCGTAGACTGGAACTTGTTTTTTTTATTATTTTATTTAGTAACAACGTTTTAAGCAAAACTAAGCTGTTTTATTAAAATTTTGTAAACAAACTTAACAATCGCGGCACAAATCTGTTTTCAGATTAACTGAACCTTGTTTAACTGAGATCTTAAAAACCCAGCCTAAGTGATGCATTTTCTTTCTTCGAGTACTCACAAAAGTACACAAGTCTTATAAATATAATGTATAGCCCGTTTGACAAAATATAAGAAATGTCTCAAATACACAGGTCTGTTCTTAAAATCACGTGATTTCAAATCAAATTTGTTTTTCAAATCAATCGTGTGATTTTGTGCTGATCTGTAAATTTCACCGTTTTTGTGTTTTTCGGTGTAATTTTCAACTGTCGAAAGCACAAACAAACACAATTTAAATGTCCTGTTTTTAATACCTAACACAAATGATGTTCTACAAAATTATAGCTAAATTTTTTTAACTTTAATGTTATCTTCGGACAATTTGTTTTTTAAACCGATTTAGCGATCTCAAATTAGTTTAAGGGTTTGTTTCAAATTTTGCAATATTTCGCGAATATATTTAAGTAATTTGTTATGACGGTTATCTTACAATAGTCGCAAAAATAACAAAGTGATTTCAAAAAGTTGTTTACGTAGCTTGAAATCACAAAATTATATGCCCAGAACACTGGACCGATTTGGCTTATTTCTTTCTTTTTTTTATGTTAGTTATAGTCCTAATAAGATTTTAGGGGAAAGAAAAATTAGAAAAGTGTACGCCAAATTGGAAAGTTCTGGAAAAATTAAAAGTGTTTTTTTCTATGGGATTTTTGTATGAACTCAAGACCAAAACACAGGATTCGAACGATGGATGCGTTTTGTTTTTTTTTTTTTTTTTTTATATTTACATTCCTTTTTATTTTGCCATATATATTATTTTGCATTACATATTGACGGGAAATTTACTCAGTGTAATTACGATTATATTGAAAAAATATTAAAGTGTTTCCGAAAAAGTGAATTTCTTAACGTTGTTTTTTTTTATTGTTATTCCGTTGTAAGTTCATAGCAATTGTTTCATGATTTGAAATAAGTTTCATCATTTTATCTCAAACGAATTTATAGATTTACCTACGAAAAACAGTGAGTTTTGAAGTGACAAACGGCTATTAGATAAGATCAAAATGAATCAATTTTGTCTCGTTACAATGCGGCCAATAAGACGGAGAAATATAGGTCGCAGAATCCGCAGTGCTACAAACCAAGCGCATTATCACAAACAGGTTAAGCACGTGCTCAAGAAGAAAGAGAAAATGCAAACGAATTTGATATGTACCGAATGAGACACCATCGTTCAGTAGAAAGCAATCGCGTGATTACGAGTTCGAATAATCGTGCAAGTAGACAAAGAAGTGTTACGTTGAATACTCATCGTTGAATACAATCTAAGGCCTTAGTATGTAGATAGAAGCTAGAGTTCTGTTCTGCGCAATTGTATTCGCAATGAGATCAAATGTCGTGGGTGTTGGCCGGCTTAACATTGGTTGCTTAATGCAAGGTATCCCATTCCACCAGAGGGTATTCTGTAAGAGTTCTTGTGGAGCGCAGCCTCGACTTGCTTGGCGCTAGCAACGCTGAGAATTTTTCCAGCTCGGTTTCCAACGAACGTCATAAGTGTATTGGGATCTTTCTTTAACCAGCCGAGCACAATTGAGTACTGATTACAGTGCAGACCATTCCGTTGCTATTGAATTGATGGCCGTTTTGTGCCTTTATTGTAAGGCATTCAAATAAAGAAACGAAACTCCTTTATTGTATTGCGGAAGTGACAAAGTTAAATTGGAACCATTGATTTCACCACCACAACAAAACAAAAAATGCCGTGTATCATAAAGCATTGCAATGAATGAAACGGAGATGTCACAGCAAACCATTTGACAAAAAATATATATTTTTGTTTTGATTGCTTACTTGAATATCGATATTACAATCGAAATGTTTATAAAACGTCTTGAGATTGATTGCGATTTAAAATTTAAATAAAACAAACGAGTGTAAGACGGCAAATCACTCTGAGGAGATCGAGTGGTTGCGATCGAAACATGTCAGGGTAACCTGCCGGCCAGGGTTCGAGACTGGCTACAGTCAAGAATGAAAAATTATCAATAACAATTTTAATTAACTTTCATGTTGTAAAATTCCTTTCATCATAAAAATAATTTAATGAAAATTAAATTTGATGTACTTTAAGCCTTATTAAAAATATTAAAAATTTGGATTAAATAAAACTTGACCAAAATCTATCTATATATGTACATAAATACGGTACTCTTTTTTCTTTTTTACTTTGTATACGCATTTACAATTACTTTTCAGTAATTCACAAAACGATCACAAACAAATTTGTTGAGATTGGGACAGGTAAACGTCTGTCGGGTCAGCTAGTATTTGATAATTTTATTCAATTTTAATTTCTATAATTGAGCCTTTTACTTTGAAAGTAAGGCAACTCCATTTATAGATAATACTGACCCTGCGGGAAATTTGTGTCAATTGTTCTAACAGACTGGTCCTGGGATTTGTGCAAATAGAACAAGTACCAAAAGAAAGAACTCATGACCAGTGGAAGGAGAAACAATCATTTAACTGGTATATGAAGAACAAAACGGTAGAAAAAATAGTGAGTTACAGTACAGTCTTAACTGGTTCTTAAATTTAGTTCTAGGACTTTTATTGAAAAAATAATTCATTGTATCGAAACAAAACTATGAACATTAGGGGTATAACTTATTACCATTTTTTGCAAATATCAAAATGGCCCTAGCATAGTCGAATAGTCCATTGAAAACTATTGAAAAAAATGATATTAATTTTTCGCGGTTTTCAGAAAAGTTCACCAACAAAACGCGGTAAAGTTGGAAAAAATTTTTTTTTTTTTTTAATTTTTTTGTACTTATACATTTAGCCAAAAACTTTAGCAAAACAAAACGCACATTAAAGTTGAAATTCATGTTCTTTTTTTGATTTGTTAATAATATATTTAAAATTTTTTTATTAAATTTTTTTCTTTAGGGATTTTAAAAAATCGTTTTTGTGGGTGAAGTTTTTATTTTTAAACGACCCAAACAAATTGTTTTCGTAAATAACACAATATTAGCTATCGTGTAATTTTTGGTTATCACCCTAATGTACACTGTAGTAACTTACACTAAACACGTTCATTGAGAATATATGTGTGACTGGTCAAATGCGGTGAATAACAACACCAAGTATTATTTTGAGGTAAAATATAAAATACATATCAAATATACGAGTCAGTTTAAAATTTACTTCACAACTTTAATATTTAAGAATTCAAATGACTGAGAAATTTTTCATGAAGCCAATTGCCTCAGTTAATACCACATCCCAAGAAATATTTATGCATATTAATAAAAATAATAATGAAAATTTTCGTAGTTAATACAATTTAAACTTGAACTTATTATAAACGTGGTAGGAAAATATTTCCCATTTTTAAAGGTTTTTTTTAAAAAAGGAAGAACAGAAATACATTTTTCAATATGGCAATCATCAGCAGAAATTAATTTTAATTAAAAACAGTCGCTTTCAAAAATTATGTTATAATTCGCAGATTTTTTAATTTTTCTATATGCAGTCGAAAACGAGTTCCAAATTTTGTCCCATTCATGATAGCATGTTTATTGCTTATATGTATATCAGAAATAAAAAAATCGATAAAAGCTTTTTTTCCTCTATATCTATCTAAAAAAAATGGAAAAAACTTAATATTTCTTTATTTTAGCCCACTTCAAATGTGAGCGTGCGATACGTTCCAAATCCTTGAGATGACCATATTAAAGGTCCAACTATAATGTGCTTAAGTTGGCTTAAGCAAATGTACGAATGCATGTAAATCATATGAGGCAAACCATATTGAACTTAAGGAAACTTTTTGTTAAATTTTATGAAACTGTCATTTGCTTAAGCAAAGTGCGAAACGATCGCACATTCCGTAAGGATTCAAATGTTTGTTGATTTTATTTTTGTTTTTTTAAATACTTTTAAGAGACTTTTTGTTTATTTTTGACAGTAGGTTAAGCAAGGCTATGCATATTATGGTTGGGCCTTAAGTTTTTGTGGAAAAAATATTTCTCTTTTTTTTGTAATTGACTCAAGTTAGGAACGATGCTAATATCTAAATCTGTATATGTATCCAGAAAGCTGCAAAAGCCAAAGTTTCCAAAGTTTAGCAATACACAACATATGACTAAAATTATCTAAATTTGGTACTCAGAGCTGTGATATCAATACACAACATCTGTAAAAAAGTGGATGGGGGTGGATAAGTAGGGGAAAGGCAAAAGTGATTTCTGTATATCTAATTTGTAATAAACAAATAGCTTGGCTAACAATACGCAATATCAATGGAAAAGTCGCCGCGATTAGATTAATAACCGTAGCATAAAATAACATTGTAATAAAATAACAATACAAACTAGATTTCTGTATATCTAAAGAACGGCAACAGCTATAGTTTACAAGTCTGGTATGAATAGCTGGGTTTTTACTACGCAAAATTGGAGTGGATAAGTAGGCGTAGCACAAAACAGAATTCCGTATACCTGAAGATCGGCTTGTGTAAAATTGTCCAAATTTGGTACAAATAGAATGGGTTTCAAACACAACAGCTGTCAAAAAGTGGGCTAAATTTTAGAAGTAGGAGTGGTACCCCCATACAATGACAATATTAATTTCTATATCTCCTTAAAACGCTTACATTACAAGTTGCCAAATTTGGTACAAATAACTTCGTTATCAAACGAGATCTGCTTAAAAAAACATTTTACTAATTCTATTTCGTTGGGGGAAGCGACCCGCACTGAGTTAAGCTAGTGATACATAAATCCTATTTCGGCTATCTTTGAAAGCAAACTTTAATTGCACAAGTTGGCATGCAAAATGCGTTAAATATAAGCAATGTATTCACAAAAGCGATAAAATGACTTGAAATGATGAAGTCAGCTTTTATTAAGACTACATCCCATAATCCATAATATTTAATTCGTGTACAGTAGAACATGGCATTCTTATAAATACCTGATTCACAATAGGTGACTTGTCGCACAGATACAAATATTTCATGAAACAGAAGATTGGCGTAAACAATACAGGCCAAAATATAAACTCAAGCAACTATTTGATGTTGTTCGTTAATATGGTCGTAAAAACTTTTGATATTTTATATTTAACCTTCATAAGGTCTTCGGGTCAAATTTGACCCATTTTGAAATAAAAGTTAAATTTTTTCTAAGAGTGAGTGACTAATATTTTTTATTTTTTGTGACTTGTATTTAATTTTAAACGCCAACAATTACGTTAGGTTTTTAGAAAAAAATATTGGCGGAAAAAATATTTATACAATTTTTGCACTTAAGGTCTTTGGGTCATATTTGACCTGTAGCAAAATTCTTGAATTTTCGTTAGAAATTTCCAGTTGTTATTTATTTTTTTCACCTCCTGTGACATGCGTTATTTTGAATTTTACAAATAACGCAGGTAAATGTGTATTTGGTATTGATTGGACTGAAGTGGCGACACCAAAATTTCACATTTATTGGTTCTCTAGTTACCTGAAGTGTATAGATCAAATAATGAAAGTACAGACAGTTTGTGGGATGTTGTGGAAGGAAACCCTTTTTTAGAGCAATCTTGCCGTTGAACAGAGTAAAAAACCTTTCGATTTGACAACAAGGATACTCGCAGTGAACTCAAATTTTAGAGAAGTTTGCGCCAATACGTGAGCTATGAAATCTATTGGTTGACAGTTGGTTTGAAATGTCACAGTATGACTGTAGACAATTGTTTTACATCGTACTAATTCGGACAAAAATTGCTAGAGAATCAAATTTCTTTAGAAGGAACTATATGTGAAAATAAAGAAATTGCCACGAGAGCTTTTGGCAACTAAAGGCTATCATTAACATCAGCTAAACATGGCTATGACGAAAAATATTTTACCAAACTTCGACATTTCTAAGAAAATTTAGGCTTTCAATTTGCCGCGCCTTATATCAAGCAACCAAAAACAATACCCAAGAATAATTTTCACGAAAAATTGCAAAAAACTGCTGAGCAGGAACAGCACAATTATGTCACAAAACAGATACAACCACTTTATGCTAAATGTACTTTTGTATTCGCAACAAATGTTTACAATAAAATATCAACTTTTAAAACATACTTAATTGAAAAAATATGAGTTTTTATATAAAATTTTTTATTTGGGTCAAATTTGACCCGAAGACCGTTAAAGTCAGCAAATTTGAAGAACTTATGAAGGTTAAATTTGACTTTAATAGTTAAGCGTCAAACTGTAGCTTATGGCTTGCGATAAAAAACGTAACGCCTGAACGTGTACAAGTTCTCGAAGAGACACCAATAAAGTAATATAAATATTGCAGGCAGGGTTATGTCACATAGTCTGAAACAGGTATAACTTGTGTTGTATTTTTTTTTGTCCCTTAGGAAAGTTAATTTCAATTTGTAGAACATGTATTATAAAACATATCAACAGTCCATGTTGTAAACCATAGGCCTATGGTTATAATGGGTTACGTCTTCCTAGTCATCGTCCAGACTTGCAAATTTTTGTTGCTGAAATTTTTAAAAGTGCAGCTTAATGAAATTATAGTTTTGCGATTTTTGTATCTTATCTTTCCTCTTTCTCTTTTATATTTTATATATAAAGACAAATAAGGAGCTCCATAACAAAACGGAAGAATTCCACTTTTACAATTTTTGGATAAAAGAACAAAAAAAAAAATAATAGACAGTACGATGTAAATAGGTATGTGAAATGGTTCCGTTTTGATCCGATTCAAAGTAAATAAATTCGTTAAAACAATTACTATAAGGATAATAGTATGTACAATAATATTCAGTAAAAAAAAACATTAAACTTAAAAAGTGGAATTGTTGCGTTTTGTTATGGACCTCCTCAAATACACCTGCAGCCAACTTCAAGTTAAAAATTGTTCGAATAACAAAACAAAACAAAATTGCAGTATACATTTAACGAGTACCACTCGCCTATCTTCTCACCCCTCTCACCAATAAGCTCAAGAATTGCTGCAACAAAAATTGCAAGTCTGGACGATGACCTACTTTTAAGCGAGTTCAAAATTGATTTTGAAATTTCTTAACTAGAGTATCCACTCGAACACGAACAACGATTAATCGAAAAATTTTTCCACCATTATTTGATCGAATAATTAAAATAGCCAATTTTGAATAACGAATAACGCAAACAATTTATGTCAATTAATCGATTAAAATTAATTTTTTTAAAAATTCTACTTTTTTAATGTAAGAATATTGTGTTTAGATTTCTAACCTTTAAAACTTAATTACATGTTGTTACCTTTTGCATTTATTTTCATTACTCATATTTTAGTCAATTTTTAGATTTTATGTTAATCATTATAAACAGGGTTTAGAAACTGCAGTCGAAACCAGAAACTGTCGAACAAAAAAAACGAATATTTGTGTACAACTTTTCGCTTTTTGGGTTGGTTCATAGCGACTGTGTACATTTAATGAATCAGAAGTAAAAGCGAAAATTTTTTTGGCCAAAGACAAATGAAGAATGGAAGGAACGGCAGTTTTTCTACTTTGAAGGCAGTTTTTTAAACGCTGCCTAAAAACGTCAAATTCGTAAAAAAAATTCATCAGTAGTTATAAATGTGTAAAACATGTTCTGTCAGATTATGGGTTACCTGTTATTACCCGAATGTAAATTTTTTTATTACCTTGTATCTTCTAAGCGGCTGGATGTTGACATTTGAGATATTATTAGTTAGATCCGTCTTAAAAACCTAAGTGCCCTTCTGTGAAAACGAAGTGTCTGTTTTCTGTAGTGAAATAGTAACATGATAGAGTACATTTTTTAAATAAAGGAATTTTCAAAGGAATTACAAAAAGATATATATATTCGAGTGTAATTGGAACCAAACAAATTAAAAAAGATCCTGTTTTAAAAGTTTATAAAATAATCCTTTTATGTAGTATACATTGAATTCCTATCCTTACCAGAATTTCTCTTACAATCAGGGAAAAAGCGGTGATTTTTAAAAAAGCTTAACGCAGAATCTCCATCGATTTCAATTTCACTCGATTTTAAGAAATAATTAATTGGTTTAAAATGTTTTTCATAACTGGCTGGCACCTCTATCTAACCTCTCTTTTTCTGTTTATTAATAAATAAAAGTATGAGTTCTAAAAGAGATGTTGGTTTTTTTCCATTGGATAAAATTATTTGAATTCTTCTAGTTATTCGAAAAATTCGAACAATTTAAAAGCTTTATTCTATTAATCGAGCAATTTTAAAATTCAAAAATCGATTAATTCCTTACTCGAACAAAACCTTAAGTCGAATAATTGGATGCTCTATTCTTAACCAAAACTTAATAAATTCGAACAGCAATTGCAAATTTCTGATGCTGATAAAACCTAAATTGGTAAATGATAGTTTTGAGTTTTAGTAGGAAAACTGTAAAGTATTGGTAAAAGAATTTAAATATTCTAATAAATTAACAATTTCCTTTCCTATATTTTGTGTACACACAGAGTTTGGACTTGAAAGTTATTTGAAGTTGTCTTAAATATTAGAATAATTTTGGTTGGAATGATATAAAGATGGATGCATGGATACACATTGGACAATGTTGTATTAGGCATATCAACAAGAATTGCAATCAAACACACGTACATAAGAACGTTTGATATACTCATATGTATATGTATATCCACATTTCCACAAAAGTACGTATGTATTAATGTTAGTACGTGTAGAGAAAAAGAAGCATTTTTTGTGTTGTTAAGGAGTTTTCTATAGCTGTTGGTAAGATTCTTTAGTCCATATACTAGGGCTAAATATCATCTTTTGATGCACTCTTAATCTCATATGCTGCAGAATAAAATTCACCTATACAAATTCATACACACTTTAAAAATACATACACATACACTTTAAAGATAGTTCGTGTATTCGTATGGCCTTACGTACATACATACATATTAAAATTTACATGTACATATATATGAAGAAAAAAAAACAAGTATATAACAATATTTTTACCATCATTCCTTGATCACCTAAACATGGCATTGTTGGAGAGTCCTCCCAGTCACTATCGTTCATATTATTATTTGTGTAGTATGCAAAAACCACGAAAGGATACTTGAGCAAGTGTGCGAAGGATGAAGTTAAAATAAAATTTATACGTTAATATACATACATTCACATAAGTATTTATTGTGTACGATTGACCAGACGACCAGCCAAGCCAGCCCACCAACTACTCAAACTAATTCGAGCATATACATACATTCAACCTCATTGCAATATTCGAGCGTCGACAATTAGATTCTACAAAATAGAAAGAAAAAACCAGCAACAACAACAACAAACATCATTTAAGAAAAAGAAGAAATGCAGCATACAGACTATTTTCTACATGTGAAACAACTGTGGCTCAGTCTATCTACAGCAGCTAATGAATCTCCTGAACAAATGTGTGTTGGTATTCAGATATGTATGTATATAAGCGTGCTTGGATGTTATGTCCAAGACTGCATCGTATCGTACGTATACATGTGGCAATATATGTAAATATAAGTCTTAACATGTGTAAATGGATAGACACGCACTCATACAGGCACAACGGTTACTTTACATAAATGTTTGGTAAAAGATGAAGACTAACAATAAGATGCTGAATAGAGGAAAAATCGAAGAACAACTTTCCAAAATTAATGGAAACAATGGACAGCATATCTGGCACGATAAAACGTTAAAAATTTTCAGTGGAGGAATTAACTACCTAGAAATTGGAATGGGACAAGTTGTCTAGATGGTTGCAGCCACAAACAAATATTAGAACCAAAACCAAATGTGCATGCAAATGTTTGAGTTGGATGAATTGGCTGTTTCTTGCATAAACATCAACAAAACTTTTCAAATTACTAGAGAATAAGAAAAGACGAGGGCTGGTTGAAAAGTTTCTGCTTAATTGTTCTTTATTAAATAATTCGTTTAAAAGGAATTTATAGATTAAATTTGATTAGGTATCCGGCGAATAACAATTTTTTAAACATTTTTAAACTGTATCGACAACGATTTCACCTAGTCAAATAAAATGTACGCAAACATACGTGAATAGAAAGCACTTTATAAAACAAAATTTATAGAACTACTATATTTAAAAAAAAAACAAGACCTCGCTTTCATAGTAGAAAAAAAAACAAAACTAAATTGACATTTCAAAAATTGCAAGTCCTCGTCAATATTATGAAACCTTTGCTGCAAAACTTTCTTCAATTCTCTTTTGAATAGAATCAAAAACAAACTCAACTCGAAATGAAGTACACTTTTTTATTCGTCTTTTCCCTTTAGTCATCAAAATCAAATGTTTTAAAATATGGACGAGGACTTTGTATGCTGCGAAACATTTACCATTTAAGTTAAGGTGAATGAAAATTTGTACTTTGTTTCGTGTAGAAGCCAGTGTTGCCAAAACTCAAATGCAGTTATACACAGACTACATGCCTTCAAAATTATCCAAAATTTTAAAAACTACACAAAAAAAATTTGTGTTTAATACCACTGTGCTACAAATTGAAACTTTTATTGCGACGCTGAATCCCTTTTTTGGGTTAGCTCTTGCTTTCGAGATAAACCGTTATTTCGAAACTCAAAAAAGGTTTAGTTTATTGAATAAACTAAAAAAGCCAAAATTACACAATAAGATCTAAGTAAGGTTAACATTTTTCCTAATATGCGCATTAGTAGTTACCAAAATTTCGAATTTTTGTTCTTAAAAATTCATAAAATAAATTGGAAAATGCTTCCAATTTGTCCACATAATTCTATACATATAGAAAACAAAGTTTAAAAAAACAAGCCTTTAATGATTAAAATCTGTCTACAACTATTATATAAAGGATATTCAATATCTATGAAGTATATAATTCATATGTACTGAAGAAAAAGTTCCATAACTGCCAAGAAGACGCCCCTAGGGGGATTACATAAATAACCGACCTCCATTAGTAATCTGTCCAAAGTACCAAAATACTTGGCCTTTATCTCCGCACCTTAAGCAGGCCCTTATACAAATATTGCGGTTTAATGAAATCCTTAAATTTGGCACCTGCAGCGCCTAGGATGTCCCAAGACTGGTCGAAGGTATGAAAAACCCCACTTTATTTTTCGTCACCATCTTTTGTTTCTATGATACCTACCCACTTACTTCACTTCTTAAGGGGGCTCCCATACAAAATTTTCAATACAGGCTAGAAATTTAACTAGGCAAAAGTGCCCTTACTGCCTAGGAGCCGCCCCTAAGGAGATACAATGTATGACCGACCACTATTAGGTTTTCGTCCTAAGCATTTTCTCGAAACATACTTGCCTTTTATCTCCGCCACTTAGGGGGCCTCCCATACAAATTCTTAAATTTAATTAACATTTTTGATCTGTTGTGAATATAATCAAAAGTTGGAGACAGATTTTAATTATTTATGGCTTGTTTTGTTCGGAACTTGTTTCTATAGAAAATAGCTGCATTTTCCAATTTGTTATGAATTTTTAAAAAATTTAAATTTCTTAAAATTGTTTTTGCAAAAAAACAAAAAGTTTCTAAAACGACTGCGCAAATTAGAAAAAAGTTATCATTAATTAAAGTGAGCTGCCAAAATAAAGTAATTTGTTGTTCTATTTGTTTTTTCTTCACCCACTTACAACCACATTTAGAGTTGACAAAAAATCAACCAAATAGTATACCGAAATTCGCCAAAAATCGCCAAAAATTTATTTTTTTAGATATTTGGTAAAAAAAATTCGCCAAAAATCGCCAAATAAAAGTTTAATATAAAAAAGAGTATACAAGTGTATTGAACCTTTATATAAATTTTCCATATTTATCCGTATTCTATCAGTGTGTTTATATTGTAGTAGACAATCGCCAAACGCTTAACATTTGTGATCCAGACTTGAAATCTGTAAATCATAAATCACAATCACAAGAAGTTTGGCAACTTCAAATTGCAAAAGTATGCTGAAGGGAACTAGAATTTTTGTAATCATAAGAAGGCTGATTATCTTAAAACCTAGAACTTGTGTGATCAGTTAATTGAATTGTGCCAAAACATTAACTTTATCAAAATGAGTAGAGTTTGATGCAAAAAAATGAGTTTTAAAAAGCGTGGTTTTCTATGTGAATAGAAGAATATGGTAAAATTTTGTATTTTTTTGAAGCAAAGGATATAAATATCTTAAAAGGTGGATTCAAATACCTTAAGTCAACCCAATCTTCTAAACAAATTACATGAATTATTTTCAAAAATTACCTTCTAACCCAGGTTCGTTTTCGATTCTATATAAAATCAGGGTTTTCAAAAATTTCAAGCGAATATTTAATTTTTTTTTTTAAATATTTTAAGGTTTAAAAGAAATATTTGATTTTATTTCGTAAAAAACTGAGTCGCTTTGCACACCACATTGAAAAATACGATTGATACTGCTATATAGAATCCGATATCAATGCAACTTTTTTTTCAAAAAATTTCTGATTTTCTTTCGCTATTAATTCAACTATTTTTGCATACTATCCAGTATACATTATAATTTATTTATTTAAAAAAAAACCATTTCATATGCAATCGAAAACGATTGCTTTTTTAAAATTTATTTTGCAAAATAAGTTTTTCGGTAAAGCTCCGATTATTGATAACTTCTGATCAGGAAAATGTGCGAAAATCTAAGCAAGCTTAAGCTTCATTCCAAATTTCTATGGCAAAAATTCGTTTATGGTTTCAATGTAATTATCTGGCAATATTATCAATTTATCATTTAAAACAATCGCATTCGTATTGCGATTTAAAAATTTGTTAAAAATTCAAAGAAAAACTTAGTCCGTACTTATAAATTTGTTCATATAAATATGAAAAACAGATAAAATGTGTTTTAAAAATCGCCAAATAATCGCCAAGTTTTTTTAATTTCGCCAAAAAAAATCGCCATGTCGCCAAACACAAAATTGCATCGCCAATTAGGTTTATAAATCGCCACGATTGGCGAAAAATCGCCACATCTGACAGCCCTGGTCGGGACTGTAAGAAAAGATAAACTCACTGTTTATTGTTGTTGTTTTTATTTAAACTTTGATATTGTTACAAGTAAAACTGGGGCTTATAATTCTTATTCGCCTAACAGTTTTATTTGTATGTATTATATCTTCAGTTTTTCTAAAATCTTTGGATGAAGTTTCCTGAAATGGGAATTTAGCACATTTAAACGAAACCTTGTTAAATAAAGTTAATTTCGTTTTTTTAGTTTATTTAATGAACTAAACCGTTTTTGAGTTACGCGAATATATGTTGTGCAACCTTCTTCATTTTCGAAATAACGGTATATCTCGGAAAGTGTTATTAATACCTTTTGGAATTTTCTATCATGCCGAATTTTATGGCTTTAAAATTCGACCGATTTTAAAACATATTTTTGAAGGAAAGTCTTAATTTTTTGGTATAACTCAATTGTCAAGCCTGAAGTCTTTTTTTAATTTTATTAATTTTTTGTTCAAAATACAGTTCAATAACATACATAATATAAAATTCAAAAGAATATAGACAGGAAAAAACAAGAAATTAGTTTTAAAAGCTACTAAAAACGACATTTTCGATTTCAAATCGTTTTGTTTTCAAAATTGTTTTACATCACATACTTGATGATAAATTTTCGTAATTTTAGGCATCTTTTCCCAATGTTTGCGTACCTTTGTTGGAATCATAGCAAATTTAAAATGTTCTTTGAGGCAATCGTCGCAATTTAAAAATTTTTGCTATTTTAGTCAGTTTTTTCGAATTTTCGCTTAAAATTAACTAATAGAATTTGTGCCCATAACTTCTTTAAAACTTGCGTTTTTTACTTTAAACGTAATTAATAATTATGTTTACATTCTATTTAAAATTTCTTTAACTTTCGTTTGAGTCAATTCTACTCGACGTCGGCTCAAAAGTACATTAGAAGTAGTAACACTGAAAAAAGTTTATTTTCTAAAGTGATAATTTTGGTTTTAAGACTAGAAAACGCAAAAATAATTAGATGATTTTAATTTTGAATTAGATGATTTTGTTTGTATTAATAAAATTTTCTTAAATAAAGAAAAATTTTCTCATGATCAAAAAATTCACGTTTTTGGTATATGATCAAAAATTTCTTAAAGCTAGAAATTCAAAAGTTGCTAGTTTTTATTTAAAAAAAGAAAGATATTATTATATATTTAAAATTCAGGCTTTTCTTCGTATTTTGTAAAATATTTATGGCCGATTTCAGCAATTTATTTAAATATCAATTTATGTTTAAAATAAGTTTTTATGTCAAATAAAATAAAATTATATGAAAAACAATATTTAAATATGAATATGAATGACCATAACTTATTGCTTAAACCAAGCCGCACATACATATGTATGTTAACAATAAGAGACTTTTGGCTTGGACGAGAGTATACTGAAAGAATTTTCTTCAAAATACCAATGAATTTTGACATTAATCCCATGAAAAATTGCATTAAAAAGGAACCTATGCAGCGCTACGTTGGATCAACGAAACCTGTTTCATTAAATTGTATTTAATGAAACATTACATTAGATCTATGAATGTTATTCATTGGATGAATACTTTAAAAAAAGAAAAAAATATTTATTTTTTTAATCAAAGTTGTTCTTATTTAACTTTTTTCCCTTTTTTTTTAACCAGAGTCGCTGGCGGGAATCGATCCCGCAACCTCGGCGCTGATAGACTAGCTCACTGCCAGCTATTCTACTGGGGAAGTGTAGTTTTTGAATGAAAAAACTATGTTTTTTGCCATTTTGCCATTAAGAGCGTAAATATGAGATTAAATTGTCATAACATAACAACAACAACAACGTTGAGTTTTTTTGCTAACGCATAATAAAAAAAGACCACATAAAGAGAGCAAGCTTTTTCGTATACATCATTTGGTTGACAACAGTTTAAAATAAGGGTGTGTTTTTTTACAGGAGAACATTTATTTGTTCATTACTTAGTACATACTTACATTTTGGTATGTACATATTAAAGAAAACTAAAAACATACGTATTTATGGATTGCATGTTTTTGTTTCATTACTATAATGACATTTTTCATTGTCTAATGAAAATTTTAATTTATGAAGGCAGGCTTTTTCGAAATATTTTTATACTTTTAATTATTGAGACTATAGAGTTATTTGAATGTTAAAAATAATTTTTTTTCAATTATTGAAATATGTTGCTTTTATATAAAAAATTTTTGATTTTATAAATTTAATGGCATATAACATTAGATGTATGAAATAGTTAAATCTTAAATTTTTTAATTAACAATTAAACATATTTTTAAGGAAAGTAATTTTGTATTTATTTATGAATATAGTTATGTTTGTATATTGTTTTTATGTTCCTAATTAAAATTTTTTGTTTAACTTGGACAAACTTTAGTTTTCATATATCCAATGAAAATTTTTAACGTAATTACGAAATCCAATGAATCGATTTTAACGAAAATACTTCATTATAACTACGAAATTCCATTTGGACAACGAAAATTTTTATTTAACCAGTGAAATTTTTTTTATAAAAACGATTCATTAAATATATGAAGCATTTTTCTTTCAGTGTAGTGCAAAATGTTCATGGTTCAAGACAGATTTTCTGGTGATTAAGAAAATAATTCTTTCCGTGAAGTAACTGTTAATAGTAATGAGTAGGGATGAGATATTCATGCACTAAAAACTCCAAAATATGCACTAAATCCTTCCAATTAAGTTATTGTTTCACCAATATATCCGAAGTTGGACAATACAAATAGGAATTGGCTTTTGATGTAATTTAAATTAAATATTTCTTTTTTCCCGTTCTTGTTAATACTGGCTGCGGTGATGACGGTAGCAAGAGATATATTTCATTCAAAATTGCAACTCGTGAAGGAGCCTTTAAAAATATTTTTCCCGTATAAAACCAATAAATCAATACTATCGAATTGGCTTCTAATTTCCCCTGCAACTCGGTGTAACCCATGTGCCAAGCAAGTAACATGAAACAGTTTTGGATAAATTGTTTTAGGACAATTGGCAGCCTTAACCATTTAAAGTGCTGCATCGGTTAAAAATTTAAGGATCTTTTGTCGAAATCTTGTATTTAGAGCAGAGCTCAATTATTAATTAATTTTAAAAAAATTTTTTTTAATATTTTTTTTTATACAATTTGGAAATTTTTTGAAGAACTTTTTTTAATATATGGAAACTTAAAAAAATATATCACTCAAAAATGTTAAAATATGCAAAAATATGTATTTAAGCCCAATGTATGCACAAATATGCATTTTCACCAAAATATGCAACAATATGCAAAAACAAATCGATGCCATTTTAACGCAAATTTAATGATTCGGAAAGAAAATTGGTCGACATCGATTTTAGACTATCGACAACAAACATGCATTTGCATGAAAATCGCAACCCTAGTAATGAGGTGTGATCCCATACTCAACGTTGGGAGCCCGCGGAATCCCAATCTTATGGAAAACTGTTCCCGCACTCAAAGTTTGGTAAGGTGAGAGAGCTTTAAAGAGAAAAATATTCTTCTTCTTGCACGAAGTAGCCCGTATTTTTTCTTTGGGCTGATTAGGAAAACTGTTAAACAATCAGCTGTGTCAGAAAATAAAAAATAAAAAACTACAAACAAGTACCTATTACCAAAAGAATTAAAATAAAAAATATTAACAAAATAAACAATAGGAAATGTTAAAAAATGTAAGTACATGCTTGAATTTTACTTTTATACATGCTAATGTGTCATTTATGTATTTATTTGAACGTTTTCATAGTAACGTTCTGTTCTGGGTTAGAAATTTAGTTTTTATTGTTCCCGTACTTTTGTACATTTTTGTCTATTAGTGAGAGAAATTTTTGTTTACACTCATTTTACCGAACTTAACCCAAAAAGTACGGGATCGCACCTATTGTGTCAGAAGTAGACGTCGACTTTCATAAGAGGGGAAATTATTATTCATTAAAATCCCGAATTACAAAATACGAAATCGCTAACAAGAATTAGCGAAGCCAACCTTGCACCCGGCCATTACTTTTTTTAGCTTATAATTCATCTTAAAAGTTATTAAGTGGCTATAGAGTGATAAAACTTGGCAGAAGTATGCGTTATGGTCATAGGCTGATAAAGCTAACAAATAAATAAAATCCTACCTTGTAAAAATGCACTTGTTTTAAAGTTTTCCAATGCAACTTTTAACGTTGGCGAAAGTCAAAAAAAATTGGATACTTGGGATCGTAAAATGCCATTTTTCGCCTGTTGTGGGCGTGCAAAAATAATGTAAATAATAAAAGAAATGGAATTCTAACGCCCAAATATCAAAAAAAAAATATAATGTTTGAGCTTTTATGGGTAAGGGGGCTATCACTCCAATCTCACCCCCAGAACGACCCTGTAAAATTTTTTTTGCTTATTTCCACAAAAAAATTAATTTTTAAGATTCTGTGTTTTTTATAGCATTTAATTTATTTGAAAATAGTTTATTTATTCATAATTATAACTTTTTTAAAATAAATAGAAACAATAAATTTGATTTAAAATAATAGCAAATAATGTATTTAGTTCTTTTATAAAAATTGATATGTCATCAGCAGTGTTGCCAATTTAGCAATTTTAAAGCTAGATCTAGCATTTTTTAAACTCATTTAACATGAATAAAACTGATTGAGCATCTAGCATATTTTCTAGCATTTTTTAAAAATTTCTAGGATTTTTTTAGTTCTTGTGGTATTTTAAATATTTTGCAATAATGTTTCATTTCATTTCAAATTTTAATACAAAAAAACGAAAGGTTCTAACATTGAATCAGTGATGCCAATAGTAGGGAATTTTCCCTTTTTGTAGGGATTTTTTCGGAAAATTTTAAGCGAAGGGAAAAAAGGACAGATTTTTTATTTTAAGGCAAATATAGGGAATTTTGAAAATATTATCTCATATTCAATATATTTCATATACAATAGCACTAACGAACAAATGTTGTATTTTTTACCAGAAACCCTATGCTATGAGTCCTTACAGCCTGGCAATCTTCAACAATTGCCAAAATAATGTACCCAAATATTGTTCGCCCTTAAAACATATATTGGGGGGCGACGAATATTTTCGTTCGCATTTGCGAACTATTCTCTTATTTTTGCTACTTGCATTCGCACTCACAATCACTAAAACGTATGCGAATATTAAAAGCGAATATTAATGAAACGAATGAAATTTCTACATAGATATTTATTTGTAAAAAAAAAAAATAACACCTCCTAAACTAAGAGAAATAAAACAATCAAATTTGGAATTTTCAAATAATGTCTTATGAAAACTTTTGAGGATAAGGAAGGATATATTTTTAAAAGAACATTTTTATTATATTTTAGTTCAGGGGAACTGACGAAAATGTTTTATTAAAATTTTACAGAGTCCTCCCTTTTATTTGGCACCAAGTTTACTAAAAATTTTTTAAAATCATTATTTTTGAAAAAGATTAAGCTCTACGGACAAAAGACGAGGAAAAAAAATCAAAGACGAAGTTTGACTATGTTTCGTCTTGAGACTAAAGGATATATAGTTCTGCCAAAAAGAAAAAAATGTATATTTATTATTTTGAAATTGAATTTTTATATTTGCGTGTATGGCATTTACATATTTTGGGATTTTCTTGTTGTTAATAAACGCATTTATTTCAATATTTACAAACTGTTAATAAAATAGGTACCTATTTGTTAGTCTGTTGCTAAAAACAATTGATTTTAAACGTAGGGAATAGTGTAGAGAAAAATTTTTTGGTTGTAGGGAAAAAAGAGATTTTTTTCGTAGACACGTAGGGATTTTTTTAAATTTCTCCTGGCATCACTGATCTTAGTATATGGATTCTTAAAACATACAAAATAAAATTGTCAATTCTGCTTACTTTTGCCCCATTATAAAACTTCTTACCCGAAATGTATTTAGTATAATTGCTGTCTGGAGACCTATAAATTGCCATACAGGCTCTCAAACATTTTCTTTTAAAGATTCTATATTTCTCCATGTATGAGGGAGAAATATTGGACCATATTTTGCAACCATATGTTAAAATGGGACGAATTAGGCATTGATACATAATTATCCTAACCTCTGGTTTAATGTTTTTCGAAAAAAATAGTTTCTTATATTTAAAAAGAGCATTTCTGGCCTTAGTAATTTGCATGTTAATGTGTTTATCAAAATACAAGAATTTATCAAGATGAACTCCTGAGTACCTCACCATATCCCTGGTTGGTATATTCACATTGTCATTGGACTTAATACCAAAGGATTTCCAATTATTTTTAATGTTATTATTACATTTTCCTACAGGAGGTCAAAAAAGTATAGCCCCACATTTATTGGTGTTAATCTTCATTTGCCAATCAGTAGCATATTTTTGTACGATGTTAAAGCACTGTTGAAGGTTTTCATTAATGTTTGTAATATTATTATCTGAATGGTAAAAAATGATGTCATCCGCAAATCCTATAATATTAGCAATTTCGTTTAAGAGATCGTGTATAAATAAATTAAAAAGAATTAATTACTTGTTGTAAACCATCTACAATAGTAAATTTTTTTGTACTGAAACTGTTTTTATCACAGACTATAAAGGATATGTTGTTTATCATATTGTGTACATGTATAAAAAGGTATATAGGAAATTTGTATTTTAATAATTTATAATCCAAATTTTAATATTGTTAATCAGGCTTAAGTTCATCAAATTTAATTTTTCATTAAATTATTTTTATGAAGAAAGGAATTTTACAACATGAAAATTAATTAAAATTGTTATTAATAATTTTTCTTTCTTGGCTGACCTGAGATTCGAACCCAGGCGGTCAGTCAAGAAAGAAAAATTATCAATAACAATTTTAATTAATTTTCATGTTGTAAAATTCCTTTCTTCATAAAAATAATTTAATGAAAAATTAAATTTGATGAACTTAAGCCTGATTAAAAATATTAAAATTTGGATTAAAGCCATAAATAGTTCGACAAAATAACCACAATACTTATTATTAATAATTTATATATTAATCCAGGGATCCATATACTATCGAATGCTTTCTCGAAATAAATCAGACAAGCTCCTGTGCACATCGATCTGTTTAGGTTCCAGTAAATATCAGAAAGTAATAAATGTATTGCGTGGACCGTAGAGTGTCTATATTTTAATCCAAATTGCCTATCGTTACCTAGACCATTCTTTTTGCAAAGTTCTACTATATAGTTGTTAATACATGCCTCAAATATCTTGCTTATATTCGGAAGTAAGCTAATTGCCCTAAAATTTCTTGGGTCACTGGGGTCCTTATCTTTCCTTGGCAGCACTACCACTTTATCTGTCTTCCATGCTCTAGGAAAATAAGAGTTGTTCAGCATATTGTTAAAGAGTATGAGGTTTTCGAGCACAATCACTTCTGGGATATGTTTTAAGATAATATTGGAAATGTTATCAATTCCTGACGATATTTTGTTCTTTAAGTGAGAGAAGATGTAGAAAAGTGTATCTTTATTTACAAAAAACTGTTCATTAATTGCATTGGCCTTATTGGATGAATTAAATATTGTTACAGTTGAACTATTGTTTTCAAACTCAGTTTTATTTTCCAAAAAAAAACTAGAGAAACGACTATTAATTTCAACATGAAGGTTGTTATCAGAATCAGTCTCCTTGTGAGAGTGAACTGATTCTAAAAAGGTTCCAATTACATTCATCTTCTGTTCATCGTCTTTTACCAAGTAATCATTACTAACAATATCTTTTTCTAGTTCTTCAGGGTTAATTCCTGAATACCTAAGCCACCTTTCGTTTTCCTGGGAAACCCTAATAAAATCTATATTGGAGGCATGTACGGATCTAAACTGTTTCCTTACCTCGCTAAACATATTAGATGAGTCACGCTGGTCAATGTAAATAAGTTTTTCCTGAAAATTATTATTAATTGATATGCAAAAGTTTTCGTTTATAAGTTTTTTGATTAATCTTAATTTAGTTTGCAATAAATTTAGTTCCGTATTCGATAATAATCATTCTAGTCTATTATGTTTCTTAATAATTGTTACAATTTTACTCTTTTCAGAATGTAATTTTTTAATTGTTGGATTGGTAAATTTCTCAGAAGGGTTAATGTCATCAAATAGTAATCAATTTCAGGGTTAGATAAATTCCAATTATTTTGAATTGATTCACAATTATCCAATTCATTTCACATATTCCTCTTGAATCGTTTCCAGTTAGTCCTTTTATAGTTGTATTTCAAATTTGGTGGTTCCCTGATAAATGACATCGGACTATCATTTTCTATGCCTAAGATTGTTATGTGTAGTGCATTATGGTCACTATCATAATCAATTGTTTTGAGATAATTGTTTGAATTATTCACTTTGTGAATTGCTAAACGGGAGTCTGCCAAACACAGGTCCAAATATGAATGGCTGCGAGGATATGAAGGTGGAACAGAAGCGTATAAAACACATCTAAATAAGATTTCATTATTTGACATCCATTCCTTTAACTTATTTCCCTTTACGTTATGCGTGTTGTTTCCCCAGTCACTGTGCTTACAGTTAAGATCCCCTGCTAATATATTATGATTATGATTCTGCAAATCTAAGGACTGAAAGATTTGTAGTAATTTATATTTTAACATATAACCATTGTTACCAGAAGGATAGTAAGCTGATATAACGAATAACATTCGGTTTGATAGCATTGGAATCTTTACCACGCAAGCTTCCAGACATTTAAAACAATTAATAGTTCTATTGGTGTGATTAATGAATTTTATACCATTTTTTATTAAAATTTCTGTACCACCCCCAGCTTTTGCGTCTTTTCTATCTTTACGTATCATACTTTAGCCTTAAAGTTCATTTTATGTCTAAAGTTAAGTTTAGTCTCATTTAATAATAACAAATCTGGTTTATAATCATTTACAAAGTTACTTAAGGCTTAAATTAATTATGGAATTGACATTAATTTCAAACATTTTTAGTTTTTTTTAATAAATTATTTCAGCCATTTTGAATAATTATGATTCTAAGATAGTGAAAATTGTATCTATTCTAGATACTTGTAACTGGAGCTGTTTGTTCAAGTTTATAATCTGATTAGATAAATTTTGCATAGATTGATTTAGTTGTTCTAGTGCTACTTGAATAGGATTGTTATTCACATTTTGGGAATTGTTCATCTTAACCGAGTTTTTCGTTGAAGTTCTTTATATCTTTCACATCCCTTGTATGATGCCGGGTGGCCATACTTTTTACAAAGGAACAAAACAGCTTTTCTTTTTCGTTTTTAGGAACATTTTGTACGGGAAATTTTCCAATATCATGCGTTTGATTACACTTGACACATCTATGTGGAAGAAAACAATTAGATGCGCTGTGAAGGAAACTTTGGCAGTTTCTGCATTGCGTAATTTTGGGTTTTCCCAGTGGACGCATCGATATAGAAGACTCTTAATTTTTTTAAGTTCATCAACTTTTCTGTCATTACTTGTTTGTACTAAGTAAATTGTTAATTTGTATCCCTCTTTTGTTGCTTTCTTTGTTGTAAAAGCGCTAACCTTTTCGAATTTTAAATATTCGCTTTGGAATTTACAAAGTTCTCCCAAAATATCTTTCATGTCCATTTCGGCACTTAAACTTTTTAGTAAATAAATCTTTGTTTTTGTTATTTTTGGTGTATACGTAAAAAACTTGGTTTTACTTTCTTTATTGCTACTAACTTCTTTGTTTGTAGTGTTGTTGGAAACAACATGAGATGTTGAAGCATTATTGCGCTCTTGCACATGTTTTTCAAATATTTTTAAATTTTCTTTATCGCAGTCTTTATCATTATCCAGTATTGAATACAGTACTTTTCGTTTATAGTCACTACCGCTTATAGTCACATTAGCGTTATAGTCCATTTTATCTGTTTATTTTGCCGCTATAAGTTTATTTAATATAAAGTATTAACGTTATAGTCCATTTAGCGTTAGAAGCACATTTGCAATAGGGAAAGTAAAGCAAATTATTGGCGTTATAGTCACATTAGCAATATTGACCAAGTTCTTTTTAGTTTTCGAAACCACAATCCATCAAAAGAAAGAAAGAATTAAATCGTTTAATTTTTCTCATCAACTCTCTACTCGTAAAAAATTAGTTTTTTCCGTTAACTATTTTAACTATTTTTTATACAGCATGCAACTCTGTTGCAAAACCATATCCCTGTGTAATTTATAGAAATTTTATATTTTCTTTATTCACATAACTTGATTATATTCGAATTCGGTTATATGCCTCATAGTGGCATATATGTGAATTAGCCTTATAGTCACATTAGCGATATAGTCCACGTTATGGTTGCAACTAAAGGATGTGACTATAAGCGAAAAGTACTGTAATAATTTTTTTAAGTTGTTTTGGCAATGTTTCATTACTCATTTTGCTTTTTCTTTTACGCACATTCTCCGATTGATCTACTTTTTTTTTTAGGCACATTATCAATATTTTAAAAGTCATTACATACATAAGAGTTTTGAGCTCTAAGCTCACTCATTACTTGTTTTTTAAATAAAGAAAAAAAATGCTCATTCAATAGACAATAATTCAATCGACCTCCGCTAGACGTGTCTCCGATGACATTCAAAATTGAACTCTCATCAAAAAAGCGCTGGGGGCAAATTAAGGCAGTCGTGATCGAATACTTTTTCGATTCGAAAGCTATTTTATTTCAGTCGATACTGAACGAATCGTTATTATTTGTTCAGTGTTTTGAAAACTTAAATAAATGGTTTACAACACTAAAAAAATTATTTCGATCCGTTCAGTATGGACGGAAAGAATTGGAAATAAACTTGCTTTCGAATCGAAAAAGTATTCGATCACGACTGTCATAATTTACCCCTGTTTCTTTACTTTTTGGGTAAAAATAAGAGCAAATTTCTCTCATAAAGAGACAAAGGTACAGGAACAGAAACAACCACTGTTGCCAACTTTTTTATTGAACAGTTCCCTCCATATTTGACTTTAAAACCGCTAGAAACCGCGATTTATATATTTAATTTTGCGGATTTTTTTTTAAATACCGCTTAAACCTAAACATTTTTAAAAGTTTTATATAAATCTAGATAAAAGCTGCATTTTCAAAGGTATATGACTCTCAAATACGTTACATACTAACAGCCATATTCATAAAAAGTTCTTATTGTAAGCTTATAGTATGTAATAACTATTAAACGCTTTTTGTCTTATAAACCTCTTATAAAAATTTATATTCATAAACGTACAATAACAGCAACTTTCTTTATATTTGGCTGCCATTTTATTGTTAGTGATGCATGAAACTTCTATTCGGTTTACATGATATTCTATATAAATTTTTTTTATTTTTTTTTTTTTTAATTTTAGACCTTCAAAATTATTCTTATCAAATAAAACTACATATTATTTTAGTTTCTGAACAAAATGTTTCCGAAAGGTACCATAAAAACTTTTGTTTGAACCTTTTTTAAATATAAGATAATAAAGTATTCGAATAAGAAATTTGTTTACTTTTTATTAACATCACTATTATAATAATTTGTTTATTTTATTTATTTTTTTATATTTTTGAAGAATAATTTGTTGTTTTAAACAAAAGAAACAACTAGTTGCAATAATTTAATAAATAATTAAAGAGAATATCTGCATTTGCCCCTGAACATATTCATTTAAATCGTATAAAATTTTTTTTAAAAATGTATCAATATAACTTTAAATTGGCTGTCTAAAATAAAAGAAAATTAGTAAAATGTATTTAACATGTCCGTTGTAATAAATAAAACATTTTTGTCATTATTTTTCAACATATTTCACAAAAATATAATCATAAAATGCGAACACCTTTCAAAATGTCATTTTATTTTTGGTTTAAAGAAAGGCAAATCCAACAATAAATTTTCTTACTTTATGAATGATTTATTAAAGGTTCAATAGACTATTTTTTGTTTATGAATACAACTTTAGCAATTTTTGCTTAAAAACGGTCAATTAATCATGAATAAGTTTTAATGAATACGGCTGTAAGGTTTCCAACTTCCCTAGCTAAATATTTTATTTAAAAAAAATAAAACAAATTAGTTAGCGTAATTAATTGGGCTGTGCCGAATCTTTGATACCATCCACCTACAGTGAGAATATTTCCGGAGTGGTCTTTATATGGGACCTATGGTAAATTATAGGCCGATATTCACGAAATTTGAACAAGTTATTTATAGACTACGGTTTTAGGCTTACTTAAGGTTTATAAGTATGATTGTTATGACTAAAAAATTAGTGAAAGCATAAACGCTGGTTTAGTTGAACTAAACTTACATTTTTATGTAGTTTAAACTCAACAATCAGTCTCCCATGTATAATATGTACCCTACAAGAAGAGAATGAGCGAGTTGTCACTTTTTTCACGTTGGTGTTAAGAAAATGATAGAATGAAATGACAGAAAATTTGATTTCGGTCATTTCATTCTATCATTTTCTTAACACCAACGTGAAAAAAGTGACAACTCGCTAATTCTCTTCTTGTAGGGTAGTTAAAAAAAATAACATGTGGCAGAACTACGACAAATCTTGTCAAATTCATATGTTCTGCATTGGTAGTTTAAACGCCCAATTGTATGCGTTTAAAGATGGTTTATATGTTAACTGATTTATAAATTTGTTTGTTTAAACACATTTTAAACCAAAAAGAGAGTTTAACTTGCTCTGATTTAATAGCCCTTAGTCACATAGAACGAATTTGTGCAAAATCGTATATCAATATGTGCATTCCGCCAATAGTTATGCTAGTTTTTGTAACAAAATGATACATTTTTAAGGGTGGTTGTTCCACATTTTAATTCATAACTCTTTTCCTACTGAACCAATTTTGTTTGATTTCAATCCCAAACTGCTAATGTTAACTAGAAACAAATCGATACCAATATTTATCTTTGCTTTTGAGTCGTTTGAAAGTGAGCTTAATCGACTTAGAATTCTCAATGACCTAGAAAAATATATTTCTTTGGGTCTAAAGCCGTGTGTCCACTATCATGTTTTCTTGCGGAAGTTGCTTCCAGAAGTGACTTCGAGAAGTTACGGCTTGCAGAAGTTACTTGCAGCAATTATGTGGAAACACGTGTTTGTTGCTTGCTGGAAGTAACTTGAACGACTTGCTGTGAACTACAAGTGTTTTTTTTTTTTTTTTTTTTTTTTTTTTTTTTTTTTTTTTTTAGTTCTTTTTCGCCGCAGCACCCAATTTCTCACCCAAAAATTTTTTTTGCTTTTTTTTATTAAATATGCTTACGATAGCAGCTGCCAATCTTATTTTGCCACAAGACATTTTTATACTGTCATTCGTAAAAAAGGCAAACTACTGCAAGCTGTACTCACATTGTGTGGAAACACGTCTGCAATTTCTTGCAGCAAGTTCGTCGTGTTAACTTCTAAAAACTACATCTGGAAGCAGACTTCCGCAAGTTTCGGTTTGAGTGGTAACACTTCAGCAAATACTTGCAGAAGTTCTTCCGCAAGTGACTTGCTAGTGGACACACGGCTTTAGATGAATAGTAAAACAGCTTCACACGGAATGACAAACTTAGTATACCCTCACCACAACTAGTAAGTGAATTATATTGCTTGGGATATATCGATACAATTTAGATCAATACCTTACCTTTTGTTTCAAATTTTTTTTGGCAAGTTTAAAGTTGTGAATTGTCACATACAGCCCTAACAAAATACTAACGGAAAATCGAAAAAAAAATGTCACAAACAATCCTTAGTTACCCAAAACTACAAAAGTAAGTAAAATCGTGGACATTAACAAGTAATTTTTAACCAAAAAAAAAAAAAACAAAATATCTTAATAAAAAAGAGTATAAAATCCGTAAATTTCAATATTGATATATGCTTTTGCAGCGGAAATGAGCCGCTGAGTGATGTTTGAAAATCGCTAGATTACTCGCTTACCGCTTAAACGTATTTTTTCCCGCGATTGACATTTCAAAAACGCTAGATTAAGCGGGAAAATCTCTAAAACAGTTTTTCTCATTATTTATTTATTGAATCTTCATATATTAAATATGAACTAACAATAATTTATCAAATCTTATCCCAATTCTTTATTTATCTCCTGCCAGTGCCAGAAAAAATGTTTCTTCATTACGGGTTCTGTTCACATATATAGGAGTTTATCGCTCATCTAATTGGGTAAGTGCTGCAGTGTATCTTCTTCTTAAGCGAGTGGGGCCTCCATGATTTGAAATATTTCGAGCTAGTGGATTTGGGTGTTGTTCAAGCCTTTTTAAATATCTTACTGCATATTTTGTAATCATAGTTTTAACTAGCGGCACATTGAGATCCTTATGAATGTTTGAGTTTTTAACATACCAGAGAGCGGCGATGATTATTCGAAGAAGTTTATTTTGGCGCCTTTGAATTTTTTCGATATTAGAGGCCGAGGCAGTGCCCCATAGTTGAATACCGTAGCACCAGATAGGCTTTAAGATAGAGTTGTAGAGTAGAAGCTTGCAACCGAGACTATGGACAGAATTTCTTCCAATAAGCCAATGAATGGCTTTTAGTTTCATTTGAGTTAATTTTGCCTATATATGGCATTTCCACGTTAACCGCCGATCTAGATGTATACCAAGATCAGCGTTGCCACGACCAAAAAAATTTTGTAACCAAAATGTAAAAATAAAGTAACCAAAAGCGAAAAAAGTAACCAAAATTATTTTGTATCAAAAGTACTATTTTGTTCGCAATTCAGTTTAAAAATGTGTCTTAAGAAGAAATTGTGTTTGTTTGTATCTTGTAGGCTCATTAGCCGCTGGACCGATTTCAGGAAAGAACAATAGGATATACAATTTTTCGAAATTTTTAGTGGAAGTGGCACTTTCTATACAAAGTTTAAACTTATTTTCGTCATTTTTAAAAATTTTATGAGCTTAGCTTTCATTCTTTTTATATGAAGAGCTCTTACTGTGTTATATTATCAAAGTGCAAAATTGAGCTAATTTTTGCGGTAGATCTTTAATTTATAGATGATTTTTGCCCAGTGGAATATACTCATATTAAACGGGATCGGATCGGAAGGGCCTTTGACCTTATCGTTTATCTAGAAAAGTTTTTAAGTCAGCCATATGAAGCATGAAGAGTAGCAGATAATGTCCATTTACACTTGATAGTCTGTTAAAGCTTAAGCTTCTAAAAAAATTATTTTTAACTAGATGAAAAAAGTATTGGTTTAAGATGCACAAATACCACACAAAATTTTTAAAGATCAAAAAAGCGGAGCGGGTAGTTCTTGCTCCAAAACAAAAAATTGATTATTTTTGTGATGAAAAAAAGTAACCAAAATGGAAAAAAAGTACACAAGTACACATTGAGAAAAAAAAGTAACCAGTTATGGTTAAAAGTGACCAAAACGGCAACGCTGACCAAGATATTTTAAATGCGAATGTTGAGGTATTATTTGATTATTGATTTTAATAAGGGCATAATTCCCAGCGCAGGGTGAATGTTATTTGTACGCATTTTTGCTCATTGACCATTATCCTCCATTGTTTTAACCATATTTCTAGTTGAAATATATGATCCTATAAGTAACGAGATGCTTCATAACGGTTTTTGTGCACGCTTAGAAAAGCTGTATCGTCTGCAAATGTTAAAGTTTGCGTTTAGTTGTGTGTTGGCATGTCCAAAGTATAAATTAAGTATAATAAAGGGCCCAGGATGCTGCCCTATGGAACTCCAGCGTCAATTGGCTGAGGTGAACTTAAGAAATTTCCTTCCTTAATGATAAATTGACGACCGACTAAGTAGCTTTCGAACAGCTTGTGTGTGTTTGCTGGTTAATTTTGCTTCAATATATGTAATAAGCCTTCATGGCAGACTTTATCAAAAGCTTGCGAAACATCAATGAAGAGTGCTGAGCAATATTTTTTTTTTCTTCAAATGCTTTTCTTATGACATTTTCTATTCGATGAGTTTGTTCAATTGTGCTGTGTTTTCTTCTAAATCCGAATTGATGGCTTGGAATACAACTATTTTCACTTAAAATCGGTGTTAATTTTGAAACTTGTAACTTCTCAAATACTCAAATAGCTTTGACATATTTGATAATAAGCAAATAGGCCTATATGACTCATGTTTTGTATGATACTTACCAGGCTTTAGTATCATGGTAACTTAAGAAACCTTCCATTTTTGAGGATAGTATTCAAGGCGTAAAATAGCATTAAAAATAAAAAGTATAATTTGTTTTGCTACGCGAGGTAGCTCCAAAAGCATTTTATTACTGATCTTATCAATACCAGGTGCCTTCTTAGTGCTGAAGTCACAAATAGCCTTTTCGATTTCTCTTATCTCAATCTTAGGGAGATAGCTGCTCTAGCAGCAGCAGGTGGTAAGTCGACTGCAATATCGTGAGATATATTTGGTGTAAAGACGTTTTTCAAGTGACTTACAAACAGATTTCCTTTTTCAATATCTTTTCTTGCCCAACTTCTATTCAAGTTTCTTAATGGTGGCTTAGATATAACTGGCCTTTTTAGATTGCTAGCTGCACGCCATAATGAGTAGTCTGATTGTGGAGTTGCATCAAGTTCCTTAAGATATTTTTCTAGAGAAGCCCTTTTCTGAATCTGTAGTAACATTCTTAGCCTTTATGTGCACTCTTTTAATAAATTCTTAAGTTGAGGTGATCTGTATAGTTGCCACTCTGTTCGAACTCTCCTTTTTTCAGTCAAGAGCCGCTCGACATCTGTAGAATATATTTTATTATTTTTGGGGCAATATTGGAATGTTGAACAGCTAGTTTTAGAAAACGGTCAAAATTAACAATAGGTCGATCTACATTCTCCGGTGTACTAAGCGGAATATTTTCTGTGCAGTGGGTACTGAGATATTTTTTATATTTTAACCAATATAATTGTGTAGCTGACGTCGGTAAGTAACCAGTTGGAGATACAATTTTATTGGAGTTCGGAAGATAATTCTAAGGCAGCTTCAACATGAATCGTTTGTATGGGGATGTTTTTAACCACGCCGAAATCGATAGCATCTGGAATTTTTTGATGATCAGTAGGCCAATATGTTGGTTGTCCGCTGGCGACTACATTTAAATCAATTTTATAGATTGTATTAAACAGAACACGACCCTTTAGTGTTATAAGACGTGACCCCCAGAAGGTATGTTTAGCGTTATAATCGCCTGCGTCCAGGAAACAGGGTCCTAGTGATTTATATTATTCACAATATTGGCTTTCTGATATTGGGAATCTAGGTGGAGAGTATAAAGATGAAATTACTATGCTTCGATTTAGCTCCTCAACACAAATGTAAGTTGCTTGCAAATAATCCTCACGATGATCACACATTAAGTAGTGTTTGATTCGGGTTTTTATCAAAATGAAAGAACCTGCACAGGCTCTATCTCGAGGGTCCTTGGTGTCATATGTAACCATTGATTGTAAACGTATTTCTTGAGGTCAGATGAGTTTCAGAAACCATCATAATATCAATTTGTTTATTTTTAAGAAAGTATTCTAGTTCATTTTTATGTTGGCGGATGCCGTTAGCGTTCCAAAAACAAATTTTTAAACAGTTCATGGCTTGTTAAGTACTGCTTGCAATAACATCGTTTGCATTCTTAGAATTTCCTGCATCATTCCATGATTTTGTCTAGACGACTTAAATAAAAAATGGGGTTTCATCATAACTTGGCCAGGCACCTTGCATTGGCACATGGTTTGATTTTAGGACGTTAGCGTAAGAGGTTCTGTTATTACTAGGCTGCGGAGCCTGAAAGTCATTACTGTTTACTTGAGTTGTTACCTGCGTTTTAGGGGGATCCATTTTCGGTCCAGACTACTGCTTGACGATAATGTTTACAGGGCATCCTCTATAATTGGCAGTGTGATTACCGCCACAGTTGCTAAATTTTTTTACATTGGGGTCGGTTTTAGACTTATCGCAAAGAACTGTACCATGTAATTCAGCACATACTACGCAAACAGGGAGTAAATTCTTGACACTTTAAACATTGAACGGGAACATTTCTTTTGTGTGGCTCTTCTATACAGAATATATTTCAGATTGTAAATAGGATGCGTTTCGTTTTTTTAAAGCTTTACGTCACCGGGTTCTAACTCCACTCGAAATAGTAGTTGAGGATTTTTTTCCATATTTTTAATATTTACTACATGTTTTACTTTGAAGCCTTTTTCTTCCAAGAAAGTTTTAATTTCTTCTGGGTCCACACATGAGTCAATTCCCTTAATCACCAACTGGCCTTTACTGCTCTTTAGCTATAAAAACTTTTTTTAAGTGCTTCAAATTTGTTAATTATTTTGCGAAAATCATTCTCATGATTTACATGTATTTTTGTCTCGTTTATACTACCTCACTTTATTGCAGCTACATAAAAGAAATTTTCCCCAATCAACGAAATTTAACTCTCTATTAGCTCATTTGAGTTTTGCTCCCTAAGATATATCGGGGGAGGCTTGGACGATTTTATAACGTTTGGTGCTTCAGAGGATTCATCCTCCAGAATTGCAAAACGATTTTGTGAGTTTATTTAATTATAAGATGGTACGGCTGCGACCCCATTTAAGCACTGTTATATACCTGTCCATACCAACTTGCACTTGAGGCTTTTGGCAACTTTTTACCATAGGGTTTTGCATTGTATCTGTGCTAAAGTTCATGTTATCATTTCCTACTAAAATTGTTTTTGCCGTCGCGGCAATACTTGCGGGGTCAGAAACCTTTGCAGGCTCGGCAACACTTGTTACCAGAGCTAGCTTTATATTTTTTAATATAACTATTCGCCGTTTTTGTAAACACCGAGGGTAAAAGGGAACGTGTACGAATAATTTGCCTAGCGGTTAGGTAGTTAATATTCACCCCTTTTCACATATTTGCGATCATTAAAAACTCCCATGAAAAAAGTTAATTTAAATGGAAATATTAAGGGCTAGATCCGTTAATAAGGGACAAATCGAAGACGTGGTGGCAGAATTTTGGAAAATATTTTACTATGTACATAAAATTTAAAAATTGCAAAAAACTAACGTTGTAATCAAACTATCCCTGCAATACTAAATAGTTTGCTTTATTATTTAACTTTTCTTAAAAATATATACGTGTATATTTTGAACAAAAATGTCATTGATTTTTAATTTTTTTCACTGGAACTGATAGCGTGAAAAATTTTTCACAGGAAATACACGATTTCTTTTTTCTTTTATAGGGGAATGAAAATTTCATGGGAAAAAAAATTCCACTTGTAATTCACGATAGGGGTGATTGTTTTGTTTTGTTTTATTTATTTCATCATAATTTTCGTTTGCATGAACTGTTACATACACATTTCTTTCATTTAGCTTTATTGTTGTTTCATTGTTCTTACTCTTACAAAATGTTGCTTTTGTTTTTCACCGTTTTGCTGTGCTTTTAATATTTTTATTATTTATTGTACTTCACAACAACACCAAAATTAAGAATTTTAAACTAAAATGTTTTTGCAAGAATATGTATACAATGTATATACTATATACTATATATACTATACATACATACATATAAGTATGTACATTCATACATATATATTTTTTCTCTATTTAATGTTTTGTTTATGATAATTGTTCACATTTATGTTAAATAATTTATTTAAAAATCATGTATTTTGCGTCCATTCGCGGAATGTTTATTTAAAAAAAAAATCGAATGTAATTAATTTATAATTCAAATTGTATTCGGGGTTAAGAATAAACGTCTGCATCACAACAAAGCACAAACCGAACAAAAACACATAATTTAAAGCACAAAATAAAAAGTGAGTGTTTTTTGAAAGTATTTACCTAGCATTTACACATGCAAGTGCAAGTTCGAAAAACTCAATACACTCACAACCACTTGACTGTGTAAACATGCATGCAACTTGTATGATATTCGGCTATTTCGGCGACATTTTCGATGTTAATACGTATCTAAAGTATGTAATTACTTGCATTTGTAAAGTTTGCGAAACTTTTGAAAAATAGTATATTGTCTCTAGAAATAAACTACTCTTACCAAAAATTATTTTCCTAATATTTTAATATTAAACTTTTTATTAAAGTACATTATTTTATTTCACAACATTTTTTTCAGAATTTGGTTCCAGAACTTTTTTCATTGCCTTTTTTTTGTCTATGTTTTACAGCTGTTTGGCAATTAACACAATTCTCACGAATAAAAAGTCTGGGCTATTTCGTGCAAGAAGAAGAATTTTATTCTCTCACACCCGCACTCATTTACACAAATTTTAAGCACGGGCCCGGCTGTCAGATATGGCGATATCTCGCCAAACGTGGCGATTTTGAAACGGGTTGACGGTCATTTGAAGACTTTTTTGCGATTTTGATATAACTGGCGATATACTTGGGTATTTTTACCATTTATATTATTTCAAGAATATTTTTAACAGTCTGTCATTTTATGTAATCGTTACTAATTTAAAAAAAAACTTGCAACTTTTTCACAAGATTTTTGTTTTGTTATCATTTTAAGTGAATTTTATTTCAGTGACTTTTTAATTGTAATAGTATGAATGCAGGTCAAAACACCAGTAATGAAATCGATAAGGTTGAAGTATACGATCTTATAGACTTGTGAACTTAATTTTAGTTTTTTAACTGAACATATGATCGCCATTTTATGTTATTTAAAAAAAATAAAAATAACAGAAACTAAACAAAATTTTCCTTCGGCGACTTTTTTGTATTTTTTCTCAGTTTTTGGCGATTTTTGACTGAAATGTAATACTAGCTTTTTTGCAGCGTTTAAAAAACTGCAGTCAAAGTAGAAAAACTGCCATTTCTTCCACTTCTACATTTGTCATTGGCCAAAAAAAACTGTTGCTTTTTTCATTAAATATAAACAGTCGCTGTCAAACCAACTCAAAAAGCAAAAAGTTGTACACAAACTTTCGTTTTTTGTTCGGCAGTTTTTTGGTTTTGACTGCAGTTTTTTAAACCCTGCTTTTTTGTATGCTAAATTTAATTTAAAAAAAAAATGTTACGAAAACTGAAATTGACGTTCGGTGATTTTTGGCGATTTCTGACATCCGGTTTGGCGATGGAGCTCAAAAAAATCTGACCACCCTGAGTACGGGAACGCTTTCCGTTCAAATTGGGATCCCAAGGTATCCCAAAGTAGAGTAAGGAAACAGATCTTAAATTTACGATTGTAAAATAAGATGAAAAATACTCACAAGTAATTGTAAAAACTACCATTAAATTGTTAAAAAAGAGATGAGAAAATTGTATAACAAATTATTATTTGAGGTGATTCATCGGTAGAGTACCATTTTCCCACAGCAAGAGTGTCATTTACCCAGGGGCGAATTTTTCGATTACAGAAGCGATGATGTGATAGACACTAGTAAGACAGTAATGCACACTATCTCAATTACAACCTAGTACACTTTTTCGAATGCATTGCCGCATTTATGGAGTGAACGCCTACCACTTGCACACAAAGTAAGCGGGATTGTGAACTGTTCATTCAATAAATATAAACTCAGTACTGCTTCACATACATTGTAAGCAGGCAGTGGGCAAGTGAAAGGCGTCTTGCACACTAATTTGCACACATTGTAAGCAGACAGTGGGCAACCTATACACATTGTCGCTTACTTCGTGGGCAATTAGTAGGCGTCTTTCACACTACTTCCCTCCCATTGTAAGCAGGTAGCCTTTTTAGATTATTGCGTTATTTCAGAATTATTGATTTTGTAACTATTTTTAAACATTAATTATAACTAGCGATATATTTTTAGATAAACTACTTTACAAAGAAGCAAATGAAAACAAGTAAGAAAGTATAGTCGTCAAGCCCATATGATACCCTACCCCACAGTATTTAAAAACATATCATTCACTCATTCATCGTTGCGTGCTCGTTGACTGCAGACGTGTTTTTTTTTATCTCGGAATACGGTTTTTTTAAACATTTGATCAAAGTGATTTGAAATCACAAAAAAGGTGTTCTGGGCATATTTTTTGTGATTTCAAAACGTTTAGCTACGTAAACAACTTTTTGAAATCACTTTGTTATTTTTGCGACTATTGTAAGATAACCGTCATAATAAATTACTTAAATAAAATATTCAATGTGTTGTTTATTAATGTTTATTTATATGTTTATTTATATTTATATGAATAATGTTTATTTATTTTTTTATTTCTTTTAATAATTTAAAAATTTAATTTTAAGATATAAATAATAATCATTAACATTTTTTGTAATAATGGGACACTCATAAAAAAATTAAATGTTTACACCATAAAAAAATTTTTAACATTAAAAAAAAATAGTAAAATCGACTGGAAATTTTGCTATTATTGCTGAAAAATAAACAATTTTTTGCTTTCAAATTAGTTTACACTTATTTATTTATTGAAACATTTCATACATATGTGGATAAAAAAAAACTTTTAAAAATAATAGCAGCAATATATTTTAATAGCTTTTGTAACAATGTGAGTTTCTGTTTATTATTATTTTTTACTAATACAATGTCTGTCTTATGCCTTGTTCGCACGGTGCTTTGGATTACTTCGCTCTCCGTTTTAATTACTTATTTGAATTACCATGTTCGCACGGCATATTCCTAATCGGTTTTGACAGTTTTTCTTCTTCTTTTTTTTATTAATTTTTTTATTAGTTGTTTTTTTGCGGTTACTTGTATTAAGAATGAAAAGAAAAAGTAAGTAAAAAATATTATTTCAAAGAAATACATAGTATATATAAAATATTTATTTTCCCAGTAAATAGAAAAGATGTTAGCAAATGGACTCAATATATTTTTATAATATAAAACTACTTCCTTTACTTTTGTGTACTTTTCTTTGTTTATGTTATATTTTGTTCGTTTTTTAGTGCTTTGACAGCTGATGATGGAAAAAAACCGATAAAAATTTGAGATCACATTGATTTTAAAGTAATCCACAGGGTAATAAAAATTTAATTACGTACAAATGAGATAATCCGCTATCAAAATTTTGTATGACGAATTATGTAATTTTGATCATAATTAGGCTGTGAATTACGAATGAGAGAGCGAATAACGAAAAAACGCTGTCGTGCGAACATGGTATTAGATCTAATGAATTATTATTATTGTTCATTTAATTGAAAGATTGATTGCAAATATTCCATATTCTGTTCTGTGTTATTTCTGTTCTTTAGTAGTTTTTTGACTTCTTCATCTAAATCCCGATGTTCTACTTTCCATTGATTTCGAATACTGGAGTTGAAAGAATCTGACGTTGCCAATAATATATTAAATAGATCTTCATTAGTGGAATTTTGTGAAATTTTTCTAGTATTGTGCTCTCTATAAAATCTGTAATCCTTATTCCTTTTTTCCTGAGCTTCCTCTGATAAATCTCCAAGTGGCACCAACTTATATTTAATGACATCTTCTCCATGAAAAAGGATTTTGTGAACTGTAGCAGACATATTTCTCCATGGGTACTTGGTTGTATATATTTTTGCAGTTTCCTTAGTATGATGCAGCTGGATGCAGCCTTCGTGTTAGTCAAATCCTGGCCTACTTTTCCATCTATCATTGTTAGCACTAATTGGTAGCTAACGTCAATTTGCTGCCCATCTAAATCTAACTGTAATGGCTGTAGTATTGCAATTTGTTAATGGCATCATGAGTTTCTTTTTTGAATTCAAATTTAATAGGTCTGCAATATTTTGAGAAGATAGTGTCTCATTTTTTCAAATATCCTTTGTTTGCGTTGTACTAGTCGAAGGCTCTGAATCTTCCAAAATCTTTTTTAATCGCAATGGTACAAATGATACCATGAACATATCTGAGTCCGAAATATTTTCACATACTACTTGTTTGTATTGTTTTTGTCCGGAAGAACCATCACATCCCCATTTTAAAAAAAGAATTAATATTGTGTTTCCATATTTCTTTTACTAGAGATTGAAGTTGTACCTCTGCCGAAATTGATGTGATTGTAATAGTGTCCTTTAATGGCAAACAGTCCATTTTAGCAGCTGTTATGTGATGATATGCTGGATACAGATTTGAGCCTTTTTCAATCGCACGCAATCTGAGCTGAATATATTGCTGTTTTGTTAATTTCAAATCCAGAAATAATGCTAATGCCTCCTCATTTGTGAATTGTCTTGCATCGCTCGGAGTTGCTATACTTTTAAGAATCCGTTTTGTTCTCAATGGACTAGCTTCAACAACTTTATCAATGATATCCACTTTTGTCAATTGTTTCTGTGATCGTAATTGATGTAGGAAAGTTTTATGAAAACAGATTATTTATTTTCTAAGTCCAATTGTATTTCAGTGCTATAGGAATTTAAGTTTCCTTTTTATACCCTCCACCACAATTAGTTGTGAAGAGGGTATACTAAGTTTGTCATTCCGTGTGAAACTTTCGAAAAACTCAAAAGAAATAAACAAACTAGGTGTCAAATTGCTTGTAGTTATCCTTAGCAGTTTGGGATTGAATTTCAGCAAAATCGGTTCAGTAGGACCAGAGCTATGAATCAAAATGTGGAACCACCACCTTCAAAAACTTGATAATTTTGTTACAAAAACTAACATAAATGATGTAAAAATGCACGGAATGACATAAGATTTTGCACAAGTCCGTTTTATTCGACTAGAAATTACACTGTAAAATCGGTCGGTCCATAATTTACCCTAAGCCCCATATAAACACTACTCCCGGAAATCAGTTAAGTACGCCTAAAACCGTAAAAAATAATGCAATCATAACAAATTTTGGCTCGTCACAATTTTATAGGACTATAAATGATACTGTGAAATTTCGTGAAGATCGGTACATAATTTACCCTAGGCCCCATATATGCCCTACTCCCGGAAAACAGTTTAGTCTCCTAAAACCATAATTAATAACAAATCGTCACAGTTTAAGATAATAATAATAAAAAGATCATGCAGATATTACTCCTTAAACATTCGAACTGTCGGTGGATTGCATCAAAGATTCGGCACAGCCGAATATAGCACTCTAACTTGTTTTTAATGTAATTTTTAACATCTTCCCCGTTTTTGTTTCTAAAATACTCTCCGGCCAAATCTTTATAGCTGAAGCTCTCCATGTTTATGAAAAACGTTGTTATTGCTCAGATATATTATATCCACTGAGTTTGCATCCGAATGTCACTTGCTTTTAAACCTTTTCATACCAAATACAGGTAGAATAAAAAGGATTAAAAAACTTAAAATCCTTTTATTTATATGCTATAAAATACCTGATGCAAATTTAACAACTCATTGCAAAGCTCCAGGGTCATGGAATATTATTAGAGTCATAAAAACAGATAAAATAAAAAGACCAAACAAAATTTAAAAATACCTTCTAAGGTGGGATTCACAATATACCTGTTTAGCGTAAAGGCGTGTCTAAGCTCTTTATTCTACTATAAAATACGCTAGTGTGAACGTAGTGTAACGGATAAGGATGAATAAAGGTAGCTATGGGTTTTTCTGATTGTGTAATATTAATAAACATTTTTATATGTACTACCTGTATTATTTTCGATCACGATCAATTTTCCCTATATCATAAATTTTGTTTGAAGACAATAGCACATGATTTCTGTTACATTACAATTTTTGAGTCATTTCATTAAAATTACCTTTCTATCAGTGGTTTTACCATCTTCATCCCTTTTGATCCGCAAAAGTTCTATTCTACTAAAGTTGAAATTTGACAAAAATATAGTAGTTTAGAAAATATGTCCTAACATCTCAAATATAAATAACACAACAGTCGCAAATATTACCTTTTTAAAGGTAACAAGACTACCAACCTAGCAAAAAAGCAGGTAGGTCATTATCGCTGATAGTTTTTGTGCAATGATAATTTCTTTCGGATTAAATATTAAAAAAAAAAACACTTTTTTCTGAATTTAAAAAAAAAGTTGTGTTTAACAACATGGCACAGCCACAATTACCAATATTTTGACCTAATTTTTTGGCTACCTTAGTTTTAATATGTTAACTATTAAATAAAATTAAAATTTTTGAAATCGGTGACAAACAAAAATTGGACTGTTGGCCAATGAAATAAAATTTTCAGCCACTGTGGGTCGTAGTTCTACCTCCTCGGCAGTTGCTTCGGCACCGAAAGTTTTAAAAGATGGTACAACTGACAGAACAAATTCCCACACTCGTTTCTCAATTCTGAATGAGGCATAATCGGAAGCACCAAACGTCATCAAATCGTCTAAGCCAGCCCCAAAATATATAAGAGAGCAAAACTGAAATGAGTTAATTAAGAGTTTGATTTTGTTGATTGGTGAAAATTCCTTTTATGTAGCAGCAATACAGCGAGGTAGTATCAATGAGACTAAAATACAGGTTAATCACGAAATTAATTTTCAAAAAGTAATTACAAGATTTGAAGCTCTTAATAAAAACTTTTGTACATATCAACTGAAGAGCAGTAAAGGTCTTCAGGTAGTAATCAACGGCATAGACTCTTGCGTGGACCCAAAAGAAATTAAAACCTTTTTGGAAGAGAAGGGCTTTAAAATAAAGAACGTGACGAATATTAAAAATGGGGGAAAATATCCCCAACCACTATTTCGAGTGGAGTTAGAACCCGGCGACGGCAAGCTTAAAAAAAATTAAACGCATCAAATTTATAATCTAAAATATATTTTGTACAGAAGAGTAACCATAGAGGAGCCGCACAAAAGAGGTGGTCCCGTTCAATGTCTAAACTGCCAAGAATTTGGCCATACTAAGGCATACTACTACTTGCCACCTGTTTGCGTAGTATGTGGTGAATTACATGGTACAGTTCTTTGCGATAAGTCTAAAACCGACCCCAACGTTGAAAAATGTAGCAATTGTGGCGGTTATCATACTGCTAATTATAGAGGATGCCCTGTATACACTACAGTCAAGCAGTCATCTGGACCGAAAACTAATCCCCCTCAAATACGGGTAACAAATCAAGTAAAGACTCAGGCTCCGCAGCCGAGTAATAACAGAACCTCTTACTCTAACGTCCTAAAATCAAACCATGTGCCACTGCAAGGTGCTGCTCCAAGTAGTGATGAAACCCCATTTCTAATTTAAGTCGTCTAGAAAAAGCCATGGAAACTTTAGTGCAAACAGTAAATAATTTTACAAACACAATAGGTAATATGTTACAGGAAATTCTAAGAATGCAATTGATGTTATTGCAAGCTGCTCTTAACAAGCCACGAACTATTTAAAAATTTGTTTTTGGAACGCAAACGGCATCCGCCAACATAAGAATGAATGAGAATACTTTCTTAAAATAAACAAATTGATGTCATGATGATATCTGAAACTCACTTGAACTCAAGAAATACGTTTAAAATCAATGGTTATATACTATATGATACTAAGAACGTGAAGCTTATCTGCAAGCAACGAATATTTGTGTTGAAGAGCTAAATCGAAACATAGTTATTTCATCTTTATACTCTCCACCTAGATTATCAATATCAGAAAGCTAATATTGTGAATATTAAAAATCACTAGGACCCTGTTTCCTGGACGCAGGCGATTATAACGCTAAACATACCTTCTGGGGGTCACGACTTATAACACTAAAGGGTCGTGTTCTGTTTAATATAATCTATAAAATGGATTTATATGTGGTCGCCAGCGGACAACCAACATATTGGCCTACTGATCAGCATAAATTCTAGATGTCATCGATTTCGGCGTGGTTAAAAACATCCCCATACAAACGATTCATGTTGAAGCTTTCTTAGAATTATCTTCCGATTACACACCTACAATTGTTACTATAAAAAACCCCAATAGAATTGTATATCCGTCAGGTTACTTAGCGACGCACACTGGTTCATGTTTTGAGAAGGCGGCCAAAATTATTTTTTTTTTTGTTCTCCGATTTTAAAATTTTTTTATTCATGTGAAAGTTAATACTAGTGAACCTCGGGAGCCAAAAAATTTCAACCCTATTTCAACTATTTCATTGAGAATAGGGTGGTCCGAAATGGACTTTCTCAATATTTGGTTATAGTTTTGAATTTCGGAGTCAATTTGTGAAGTTGAAATGCTCATAACTTTTTTGTTTTTTAAGATTTTTTGACAGAATAAGTTTTGTGTATTAGTTTATTTTATTAGCTATACGTGGTTTAAAGCATTAAACTCTGCGACCTCTAGAACTATTTAATTTTTTTTTTTTTTTAATGTCAAAATTTCCCGGAAATTTCCTACTTTATAGAGCATAAGTCCTGAGCGTCAAAATGCGTCAAAAAAAAATCTATACTCTCTTGTAGTCCAGAATCTAACCTACATTTCTATACCCCATTGTACACACATCTGGATACGGCCTTGCGAACTACAGCAATTTCTGTGACCCAAGGTAAGATATTCGGTTCAAAAAATAAGTCCTGCAAGGAAACATTGCTGAAATTAAAGAAGGTGAATCTTAAAGAATTTTCGACAAATAAAGCAGTTCAGGCCACATAAATTATCTAGCACGTCAGGTTATCAATTAATTTGGAGAAGGTAAAGGTATTGCCATTGTTATGAACTTCTTGTGGGTGAACGGATGCTGCAAAACGAATAGGCGACATAAATAGACTAACACGTTAGATTTCTGAGTAAGTTAAAAGGTTAAACATTAGTAAACAGCCGCAACATAAACTACATAGTTTAATTACCTGAAAATTGCAACTTAATTTAAAAAATGAAAGAGCAGGTAAATGGTAAAAAACTAGCACGCAGTTATATTTTACGTGAAAATTACCTACATGTTACCTGTTAATTTATTGCCAGTATGTTATCCTTTTAAAAAGTGTGAAAACAGGGGTTTTTTTATGTTTCAAAGAAATGCTAATAAAAGATTAAATTTGTATTTAAAAAAGGGTTTTTATGTTTTTAAGAAGTAGTAACAAAAGATCATTTAAAAAAACTTCTATCAAGAGTAATAATTTTACCTTCATTATTGTTTAAACAATGGCTAAGTTCAGTTATAAAGTTCTCGCAGATATATATTTTCAACAGAAAGATGAAAAAGATTTTGTGTTACACATAATGAATAATCCATTCTTTAAATTATGCAACGAACAAGAAATCAAAATTCATAAGATAAAAATTAAAATTTTTTCATTAACATTAAGAAAACGGTACCTTAAATGTTCTAGAAACAAGAAAACGTTTTACTTACGCAACGAAAAATGGCTAACAAATGATCTGATTTTTAAGAAGCTGTCAATAACCGCTAAGGAAACTGGAAAAGTGGGTCGGCCCGCAAAACAAATTGAAAATTGCAGTGAAAGATCACGAAGACGCAAGCTAGCAAATATCAATGAAGAAATTTCTCATAGTATGATAAAGGATTAATTTCTGCATCAAATTCAACCAACTCAAAATAAGAAAACAAAAATTGCAATAATTGAAAAAATAGTGGAAGCGAGCCCTAAACGCACAAAGAGGATTTTCATAAGTATGCCTACACCAACTAAAGAAATGAAACTTACTCCAGAAGAAGCATTTGCATTATTTTTGGATTTAAAACTGACAAAAAATCAGTATACAGAACTGCGAAAGCGAACCAATGAAAAAAATTGTGGAATCTTTCCAGGATATCGAGATTTAGTTTTTGTCAAAAAAGAGTCCTTTCCTTCACAAACGGCTATTAGTGTAACTTTAAGTTCAGCAGAAGTAAAATTGCAGGCTCTTCTCGAACACACTGCAGAACGATTATTAAATACACTTGATGCTGACTGTTTAAAAAAACTTAAAAATTGCAGCATCACTTTATTTTCTAAATGGGGATGTGATGGAAGCTCTGGTCAGAAACAATACAAGCAATGTAGTTCAGAAAACCCATCTGATGCTAACAAGAAGCTAAACAACTTCTGGAAAATGAAACCCAAAGCTATTTAGAAGAAATGTTTACTAATATTGTTTAATTTAAAATAGTTTATAGATTATAATTTGTTTTTGATTTAAGTATACATTTGTATTAATATATAAAAATAAAATACACATACATCTCAAACCAAAAATAAAAGTTGAATTACCTAAAATGTTATCGATAGCCAAGAATGCTATTTGGGCATTTTTCAAAATATTCCTTTTCAGTTTTATCCTTATAACAACTCGTCTTTCCCAAAAAAGCCAACCTTTGGCCCCTGTGAATATTGGGGCTAAAAAATTTACAGGGGCCAAATATTGGCATTTTCTGACAGGATCTAAGTTCGACAATAAAAAATAAGTATCAGTTGTAAAATACAAGAGAAATAATGATAAATTATAAAAAAATCATATTTGAAATATTCATCTTTTACACCGAAACTCAACAAAAAAATGAAAATCCATTTTGAACTCCCCATAACTTTTGCTCCTATCAGTCGAATTTTACGTTTTATAGCGCAAATTAAAGCCTAACATCGCACCTATCGAGCAAAAAAAATCGCATAAAAAAATACCGATCCAGTCAAAAGTTATGGAATTTTGACCGCCTTCTCGTAAAATTTCCCACTGTGCGACGAGAAGGCGGTCAAAATTCCATAACTTTTGACTGGATCGGTATTTTTTTATGCGATTTTTTTTGCTCGATAGGTGCGATGTTAGGCTTTAATTTGCGCTATAAAACGTAAAATTCGACTGATAGGAGCAAAAGTTATGGGGAGTTCAAAATGGATTTTCATTTTTTTGTTGAGTTTCGGTGTAAAAGATGAATATTTCAAATATGATTTTTTTATAATTTATCATTATTTCTCTTGTATTTTACAACTGATACTTATTTTTTATTGTCGAACTTAGATCCTGTCAGAAAATGCCAATATTTGGCCCCTGTAAATTTTTTAGCCCCAATATTCACAGGGGCCAAAGGTTGGCTTTTTTGGGAAAGACGAGTTGTTATAAGGATAAAACTGAAAAGGAATATTTTGAAAAATGCCCAAATAGCATTCTTGGCTATCGATAACATTTTAGGTAATTCAACTTTTATTTTTGGTTTGAGATGTATGTGTATTTTATTTTTATATATTAATACAAATGTATACTTAAATCAAAAACAAATTATAATCTATAAACTATTTTAAATTAAACAATATTAGTAAACATTTCTTCTAAATAGCTTTGGGTTTCATTTTCCAGAAGTTGTTTAGCTTCTTGTTAGCATCAGATGGGTTTTCTGAACTACATTGCTTGTATTGTTTCTGACCAGAGCTTCCATCACATCCCCATTTAGAAAATAAAGTGATGCTGCAATTTTTAAGTTTTTTTAAACAGTCAGCATCAAGTGTATTTAATAATCGTTCTGCAGTGTGTTCGAGAAGAGCCTGCAATTTTACTTCTGCTGAACTTAAAGTTACACTAATAGCCGTTTGTGAAGGAAAGGACTCTTTTTTGACAAAAACTAAATCTCGATATCCTGGAAAGATTCCACAATTTTTTTCATTGGTTCGCTTTCGCAGTTCTGTATACTGATTTTTTGTCAGTTTTAAATCCAAAAATAATGCAAATGCTTCTTCTGGAGTAAGTTTCATTTCTTTAGTTGGTGTAGGCATACTTATGAAAATCCTCTTTGTGCGTTTAGGGCTCGCTTCCACTATTTTTTCAATTATTGCAATTTTTGTTTTCTTATTTTGAGTTGGTTGAATTTGATGCAGAAATTAATCCTTTATCATACTATGAGAAATTTCTTCATTGATATTTGCTAGCTTGCGTCTTCGTGATCTTTCACTGCAATTGTCAATTTGTTTTGCGGGCCGACCCACTTTTCCAGTTTCCTTAGCGGTTATTGACAGCTTCTTAAAAATCAGATCATTTGTTAGCCATTTTTCGTTGCGTAAGTAAAACGTTTTCTTGTTTCTAGAACATTTAAGGTACCGTTTTCTTAATGTTAATGAAAAAATTTTAATTTTTTTCTTATGAATTTTGATTTCTTGTTCGTTGCATAATTTAAAGAATGGATTATTCATTATGTGTAACACAAAATCTTTTTCATCTTTCTGTTGAAAATATATATCTGCGAGAACTTTATAACTGAACTTAGCCATTGTTTAAACAATAATGAAGGTAAAATTATTACTCTTGATAGAAGTTTTTTTAAATGATCTTTTGTTACTACTTCTTAAAAACATAAAAACCCTTTTTTAAATACAAATTTAATCTTTTATTAGCATTTCTTTGAAACATAAAAAAACCCCTGTTTTCACACTTTTTAAAAGGATAACATACTGGCAATAAATTAACAGGTAACATGTAGGTAATTTTCACGTAAAATAAACTGCGTGCTAGTTTTTTGACCATTTACCGTTCTTCCATTTTTTTAAATTAATTTGCAATTTTCAGGTAATTAAACTATGTAGTTTATGTTGCGGCTATTTACTAATGTTTAACCTCTTAACTTACTCAGAAATCTAACGTGTTAGTCTATTTATGTCGCCTATTCGTTTTGCAGCATCCGTTCACCCACAATAAGTTCATAACAATGGCAATACCTTTACCTTCTCCAAATTAATTGATAACCTCACGTGCTAGATAATTTATGTGGCCTGAACTGCTTTATTTGTCGAAAATTCTTTAAGATTCACCTTCTTTAATTTCAGTAATTTTTCCTTGCAGGACTTATTTTTTGAACCGAATATCTTACTTTGGGTCACAGAAATTGCTGTAGTTCGCAAGGCCGTATCCAGATGTGCGTACAATGGGGTATAGAAATGTAGGTTAGATTCTGGACTACAAGAGAGTATAGGTTTTTTTTTGACGCATTTTGACGCTCAGGACTTATGCTCTATAAAGTAGGAAATTTCCGGGAAATTTTGACATTAAAAAAAAAAAAAAAAATAAATAGTTTTAGAGGTCGCAGAGTTTAATGCTTTAAACCACGTATGGCTAATAAAATAAACTAATACACCAAACTTATTCTGTCAAAAAATCTTAAAAAACAAAAAAGTTATGAGCATTTCAACTTCAAAAATTGACTTAGAAATTTAAAACTATAACCAAATATTGAGAAAGTCCATTTCGGACCACCCTGTTCTCAATGAAATAGTTGAAATAGGGTTTTAATTTTTTGGCTCCCGAGGTTCACTAGTATTTACTTTCACATGAATAAACAAATTTTAAAATCGGAGAACAAAAAAAAAAATAATTTTGGCCGCCTTCTCAAAATATGAACCAGTGTGCGACGTCAGCCACACAAATAAATTGGTTAAAATATAAAAAATTTCTCAGTGCCCATTGCACAGAATATATTCCGCTTAGAACACCAGAGAATGTGGATCTCTCTATTGCTAATTTTGTCAGTTATCTTAAACTAGCTGTTAAACATTCCAGCGTTACCCCCAAAAAAATCAAAAATAATAAAATATATTCTACAGATGTCGAGGGGCTCGTGACTGAAAAAAGGAGAGTTCGAAGAGAGTGGCAATAGCACAGATCTCCGCAACTTAAGAATTTATTAAAAGAGTGCACAAGAAGGCTAAGAAAGTTACTACAGATTCAGAAAAGGGCTTCTCTAGAAAAATATCTTAAGGAACTTGATGCAACTCCACAATCAGACTACTCATTATGGCGTGCAGCTAGCAATCTAAAAAAGCCAGTTATATCTAAGCCACCATTAAGAAACTTGAATAGAAGTTGGGCAAGAAAAGATATTGAAAAAGGAAATCTGTTTGTAAGTCACTTGAAAAACGTCTTTACACCAAATATATCTCACGATATTGCAGTCGACTTACCACCTGCTGCTGCTAGAGCAGCTATCTCCCTAAGATTGAGATAAGAGAAATCGAAAAGGCTATTTGTGACTTCAGCACTAAGAAGGCACCTGGTATTGATAAGATCAGTAATAAAATGCTTTTGGAGCTACCTCGCGTAGCAAAACAAATTATACTTTTTATTTTTAATGCTATTTTACGCCTTGAATACTATCCTCAAAAATGGAAGGTTTCTTAAGTTACCATGATACTAAAGCCTGGTAAGTATCATACAAAACATGAGTCATATAGGCCTATTTGCTTATTATCAAATATGTCAAAGCTATTTGAGTATTTGAGAAGTTACAAGTTTCAAAATTAACACCGATTTTAAGTGAAAATAGTTGTATTCCAAGCCATCAATTCGGATTTAGAAGAAAACACAGCACAATTGAACAAACTCATCGAATAGAAAATGTCATAAGAAAAGCATTTGAAGAAAAAAAAAATATTGCTCAGCACTCTTCATTGATGTTTCGCAAGCTTTTGATAAAGTCTGCCATGAAGGCTTATTACATATATTGAAGCAAAATTAACCAGCAAACACACACAAGCTGTTCGAAAGCTACTTAGTCGGTCGTCAATTTATCATTAAGGAAGGAAATTTCTTAAGTTCACCTCAGCCAATTGACGCTGGAGTTCCATAGGGCAGCATCCTGGGCCCTTTATTATACTTAATTTATACTTTGGACATGCCAACACACAACTAAACGCAAACTTTAACATTTGCAGACGATACAGCTTTTCTAAGCGTGCACAAAAACCGTTATGAAGCATCTCGTTACTTATAGGATCATATATTTCAACTAGAAATATGGTTAAAACAATGGAGGATAATGGTCAATGAGCAAAAATGCGTACAAATAACATTCACCCTGCGCTGGGAATTATGCCCTTATTAAAATCAATAATCAAATAATACCTCAACATTCGCATTTAAAATATCTTGGTCAGCGTTGCCGTTTTGGTCACTTTTAACCATAACTGGTTACTTTTTTTTCTCAATGTGTACTTGTGTACTTTTTTTCCATTTTGGTTACTTTTTTTCATCACAAAAATAATCAATTTTTTGTTTTGGAGCAAGAACTACCCGCTCCGCTTTTTTGATCTTTAAAAATTTTGTGTGGTATTTGTGCATCTTAAACCAATACTTTTTTCATCTAGTTAAAAATAATTTTTTTAGAAGCTTAAGCTTTAACAGACTATCAAGTGTAAATGGACATTATCTGCTACTCTTCATGCTTCATATGGCTGACTTAAAAACTTTTCTAGATAAACGATAAGGTCAAAGGCCTTTCCGATCCGATCCCGTTTAATATGAGTATATTCCACTGGGCAAAAATCATCTATAAATTAAAGATCTACCGCAAAAATTAGCTCAATTTTGCACTTTGATAATATAACACAGTAAGAGCTCTTCATATAAAAAGAATGAAAGCTAAGCTCATAAAATTTTTAAAAATGACGAAAATAAGTTTAAACTTTGTATAGAAAGTGCCACTTCCACTAAAAATTTCGAAAAATTGTATATCCTATTGTTCTTTCCTGAAATCGGTCCAGCGGCTAATGAGCCTACAAGATACAAACAAACACAATTTCTTCTTAAGACACATTTTTAAACTGAATTGCGAACAAAATAGTACTTTTGATACAAAATAATTTTGGTTACTTTTTTTCGCTTTTGGTTACTTTATTTTTACATTTTGGTTACAAAATTTTTTTGGTCGTGGCAACGCTGATCTTGGTATACATCTAGATCGGCGGTTAACGTGGAAATGCCATATATAGGCAAAATTAACTCAAATGAAACTAAAAGCCATTCATTGGCTTATTGGAAGAAATTCTGTCCATAGTCTCGGTTGCAAGCTTCTACTCTACAACTCTATCTTAAAGCCTATCTGGTGCTACGGTATTCAACTATGGGGCACTGCCTCGGCCTCTAATATCGAAAAAATTCAAAGGCGCCAAAATAAACTTCTTCGAATAATCATCGCCGCTCCCTGGTATGTTAAAAACTCAAACATTCATAAGGATCTCAATGTGCCGCTAGTTAAAACTATGATTACAAAATATGCAGTAAGATATTTAAAAAGGCTTGAACAACACCCAAATCCACTAGCTCGAAATATTTCAAATCATGGAGGCCCCACTCGCTTAAGAAGAAGAGACACTGCAGCACTTACCCAATTAGATGATCGATAAACTCCTATATATGTGAACAGAACCCGTAATGAAGAAACATTTTTTCTGGCACTGGCAGGACATAAATAAAGAATTGGGATAAGATTTGATAAATTATTGTTAGTTCATATTTACTATATGAAGATTCAATAAATAAATATTGAAAAAAAATATATATATATATATATATTTTGGTATTTGAATTGTTTAAAATGAATTGAACAAGAGACAATCAGGCCTTTCACAGAAATCAATTCCGATCGAAAGTGATTTCGTTTTATGTGAAGCAAGATATGAAATCACTTCCACTTTCGATCGGAATTAATTTCTGTGACAGGCCTGAATATTCCACGGCAAGAAACTTTACTTTTCAACATTGGCTTTAAGAAATTAAAAATTTTAAATTTAACAGTTTTTACCAAGTGCTGCCATATAAAATAATTTAGGTAATATTTTAAAACAGTGCTACCATACAAAATTTCAAAACTTCAACCCTATTTTAAAAATAAATATTGCCTAAGTCAGACAACTTTATAGGCCGTTTACCTTACAACGAAATCTAGATTTCATTTTAAATCTTTCTCAAATCTAGTACTTTGTTGACGTAAGCAAGATTTTATTTGCATAACAAAACAAACTAAAACCTTTTTGTGAAACACATGCTTACATATAATAATGGAACACTTAATATGCGGCCGATAAAATCCTCCCTTTAGCTATTGGTAAGTTGTGAAAACAGGCCTTAGAAAAGGTGTTAAATCCTTAAAATAGACTGATCCTACATAAAAACCAACCTTGTTCTAAGTGTACAGAAATAATAAAGTAAATAAAGCATGTGTGATGATCCAATCGATTTCAACTGCGGATCGAGAAACGATTAAAAAGAAACTATTGGAAAAGTCCGCGCCGTTCCTATTAGTTAATCGTTAAATGGAACTAGGTCGTTGCGGAACGACACAACTCTAATATCTTCAATTATAGACATTTTGGAGGGGATCAACCCCAGTAAGGCTTGATTCACTAAGAACATGTACCGAATTGATAAAGGAAAAACTTTGCGAATATCAAAGAGTTTCCTTTTTATTTCTAAAAATACTTTAGACGTATACAAATTTATGTTTTAAAACATCGCGTTTATTTTATTGCATCTAAAGAAGAACTACGTATTCACAGCTGAATATTTACATGCACGCATACAAGTGTGTAATTACATAGATTCTCAAAAGGACATATTAACAATAATGATTCATTTTATATATTTATACATATATAATACAATACAGAAATATATGTACATATGTATACATTTGAACTTTTTATATACTTACATTACCATACATAGATAAATGTATGTATGTGTGTGCATGCAGTGCCTTTGTAAATATTGGAATTATATTTGTACAGAAATATGCAGTATTCCAACTAGCCATCGGACAGTTGGGCAAATGAATGAATGCTGTGTCCGTATTACCAACGTCTAAAATATTCTTAGGCTTGACAAACAAGAAAAACAACATGGTCGATCGTCCTGGGATTTTACTTAGAAGCCTTTAGTGTCTTGCGTTGGCCTACTCATTCACTTAGTCATTTATGGAGACAGTCATCTACCTTTTTTTATTTATCCATTCCACCGTTTGTGCATTCGTTAAGACTTGTGTATTTTCGTTCGTTCATTTGTTTCTTTAGCCCCTTTCTTCTATACTCTTGTTGGTGTATGTATGCTTCTATTTCTATTGTTTCAAAAATGATATTCTTCGTTTGGTTCGTTCGCATGCACTCATATTCGCAAACACGTTTCAACGAAACGCACATACAAACCAGTGATGCTAAGTGTGTCACAAAGTATTCGCAGTGCCATTTGTGGCACTTTTGAATGTTTAATGGTCCTGTGGTACTTTCTAATCTATTTTGGCCCTTTCAGGTCAAAATTAAACTAAATCCCCTTTTAGACAGGCAAAGGTTTATATGGGAAAGTTTGTTGAAACATGAAAATACTAAAAAAATAAGGCATTTTGTACATTTTTGAATTTTTTATTAAAGTTTTATTAAACTTTCCATTTTTAAAAAGCTGAAAAATCAAAATATTAATCCTAATGTTAGTTTTTTTATTAAAGCAACAGCTTCAAACATTAAAAGATATTGAAAATATTTTTTAAATGTGATATTGATACAAAATTATACAAAATAAACATATACAAAGTTGATTAGCTATACAGGTTTTATTTAAATTTCTTCATATAATTGACAAACCTGTTTTCGCCTTCTTTTTTTTAAACTACGAAGCATCAAAATTAAATGTATAAATTAAATAAATCAACTCAATCAACTCAACTTTTAATTTTAATTGCATAAAAAATTCGACCCTTTTAAATCCTCAAAGATTACATACCAAATTATAGTGAAATTTTGCAATTTATCCATAAGAGTTGAATAGTAATATTGCATGTAATTTTACATGAGTAAATAAGTAAGGAAATTATAAAAATATTCCCTCTTCTTGAACAACTTTAAAGTTTTTTTGCTGGGAAGATTTTTTTATATAAAACTAGCTGTTTGGTCCCGTCGCTTCTCGGGATTCTATAAATTAAAATTAAATACGGGAGAATTTTGTTAATAACTTGACCCCTGCGCTATCTATCTATCAGACAACATATTTTTGCTTAATAAATATATTTCTCAGCCAAATCGTATTATAAATAAAATAATTAAATATCACGACAACAGCGCCACCTATCGGAATCAAACTTAAGAGAAACCTGGCTTCCGACTTAAATAATTTATTGTGCAAGTTTGGTGTCAATCGGTTCTGCGGTTAATAATTTTTACTTTTTTACCCCTTGTTATAAACACATTGATTTAAAAAAATTTTGTAGACTTTTCTCTTCAAGATATTTTATTCGCCAAATGATGATTTTTTACCAAACTTTCTGGCATCGCTATATATAAATATAAAGTAGCAGCCAAGGTATATTTACACAAGGCAGACTTATTTGGGAGTGTAGACATGCTGCTCTATAAAAGGAACCGAGTTGTCAACATTGTCTTCATATAAAACAAAAACAATTTAACACACACGTACAAATTTTGGATCATATACACGAAATTTGACATTTGGGTTCCAACTTGGGGGTAAACAGCTGACAAGCATATGGGCCAACGAGTTTACCTTGTGCAAATATACCTTGGCAGCAGCCAACTTCAGGTATAAACTACGAACGAAAAACAAAACGAATTTGCGAGTACAGCAAGGTATGTACTCCCCCGCTATTCTCTTTTCCCCTCTCTTCATAACTTAAGACTTTGCAAAGTAAACTTCGCCTGTCCAAAAGGGGACTAACTCCTATAGGCCGGTGCAGTAAAGTTTTTAATATTATTTTCTCACTGTTTTGAATCTTCTTTTATTTACGACATTGTTTTGTTGTTTAATGACCAAGTAAAAAAAAAGCGGTTTGATACGAAATATGAAACACGTATAAAGCATATTTGTACCAAAATCAAACATTTTAAATATTCATAAAAACTCTACATTTATTTGGAAATTTTTTTTTTTGATTCATGCGTAGACCCAGAGGAAATTAAAACTTTCTTAGAAGAAAAAGGCTTCAAGATTAAACACGTGGAAAATATTAGAAACAGAGACAAAAATCCACAACCACTATTTCGAGTAGAATTAGAGCCCGGCGACATTAAGTTAAAAAAAAACGAAACGCATCCCATTTATAGTTTAAAATATATTCTACACAGAAAAATCACAATTGAGGAGCCGCACAAAAAAAATGGACCTGTTCAGTGCTTAAACTGCCAAGAATTTGGCCATACAAAGGCATACTGCTACTTACCCCCTGTTTGCGTAGTATGTGGTGAGTTACACGGTACAGTTTCTTGCGATAAGTCTAAAACCGACCCCAACGTAAAAAAATGTAGCAACTGTGGCGGTAATCACACTGCCAATTATAGAGGATGCCCTGTATATAATATCGTCAAGCAGACGGTTGGACCGAAAACAAATGCCCCTCAAATGCAGGTTGCAAATCAAGTTATCACAAATGCAATTCAAGCCCCCCAGTCTAGTAATAACAGAACCTCTTATGCTAACGTCCTAAAATCAAAACATGAGCCAATGCAAGGTGCCTCGCCAAGTAATGATGAAACCCCAGTTTCTAATTTAAGTCGTTTAGAAAAAACCATGGAAACATTAGTGCAAACAGTTAATAATTTTACGAACACAATGGGTAATATGATGCAGGAAATTCTAAGAATGCAATCGATGTTATTGCAAGCTGTACTTAACAAGCCATGAACTGTATAAAAATTTGTTTTTGGAACGCAAACGGCATCCGCCAACATAAAAATGAACTAGAATACTTTCTTAAAAATAAACAAATTGATGTCATGATGGTTTCTGAAACTCATTTGACCTCAAAAAATACGTTTAAAATAAATGGATATATACTATATGATACAAAGGACCCTCGAGATAGAGCTTGTGGAGGTTCTGCCATTTTAATAAAAACCAGAGTCAAACACTACCTAATGGGTGATCATCGTGAAGATTATCTCCAAGCAACAAACATTTGCGTTGAAGAATTAAATAGAAACGTAGTAATCTCATCGTTATACTCCCCACCTAGATATTCAATATCAGAAGGCCAATATTATAAATATTTTAAATCATTAGGACCCTGTTTCCTGGCCGCTGGCGATTATAACGCTAAACATACCTTCTGGGGGTCCCGACTTATAACACCAAAGGGTCGTGTTCTATTTAATACTATTACTAAAATGGATTTGAATGTGATAGCGAGCGGACAACCAACATATTGGCCTACTGATCAGCAAAAAATACCAGATGTCATCGATTTTGGCGTGGTTAAAAACATCCCCTTAGAAACGATTTATGTTGAAGCTTCCTTAGAATTATCTTCCGACCACACACCAACAATTGTTACTTTAATGAACCCCAATAGAACTGTATCTCCAACTGGTTACTTAGCGACGCCAGCTACACAGATCAATTGGCTAAAATATAAAAAATATCTCAGCACCCATTGCACAGAAAATATTCCGCTTAGTACACCGGAATACGTAGATCGCGCTATTATTAATTTTGACAGTTTTCTGAAGCTAGCTGTACAACATTCCAATATTACCCCAAAAAAAACTAAAAATACTAAAATTTATTCCACAGATGTTGAGCGTCTCCTGTCTGAAAAAAGAAGAGCTCGAAGAGAGTGGCAATTGCACAGATCCCCTCAACTTAAGAGTTTGTTAAAAGAGTGTACAAGAAGGCTAAGAAAGTTACTACAGACACAGAAAACGGATTCTCTGCAAAAATATCTTAAGGAACTTGATGCAACTCAGCAATCAGACTACTCATTATGGCGTGCAGCTAAAAATTTAAAAAGACCAGTTGTCTCTAAGCCACCATTAAGAAACTTGAACGGAAGTTGGGCAAGAAATGATAACGAAAAGGGAAATCTGTTTGTTAATCATTTAAAAAACGTATTTACCCCAAATATATCTCACGATACGGCGGTCGAGTTACCACCTGTTCCTGCTAGAGCAGCTATTCCCCTCAGATTTGAGATAAGAGAAATCGAACAGGCTATTTGTGACTTAAACACTAAGAAGGCACCTGGTATTGATAAAATCAGTAATAAAATGCTTTTAGAGCTACCTCGCACAGCAAAGAAAATTATTCTTTTTATTTTTAATGCTATTTTACGCCTTGAATACTAACCTCAAAAATGGAAGGTTTCCTTAGTTACCATGATACCAAAGCCAGGTAAAGATCATACAAAAGTTGAGTCATATAGGCCTATTAGCTTATTATCAAATATGTCAAAGCTATTTGAGAAATTATTAGTTTCAAAATTAACACCGATTTTAAGTGAAAATAGATGTATTCCAAACCATCAGTTCGGATTTCGAAGAAAACACAGCACAATCGAACAGACTCATCGAATAGTAAATGTCATAAGAAAAGCATTTGAAGAAAAAAAATACTGCTCAGCACTCTTCATCGATGTTTCGCAAGCTTTTGATAAAGTCTGGCATGAAGGCTTATTACATAAATTGAAGCAAAATTTACCAGCAAACACACACAAGCTGCTAGAAAGCTACTTAGTCGGTCGTCAATTTATTATTAAAGAAGGAAATTTCTTAAGTTCACCTCAGCCCATTGGCGCTGGAGTCCCACAAGGCAGCATCCTGGGCCCTCTATTATATTTAATTTATACTTCGGACATGCCAACAAGCAACTACACCCAAACTTCAACATTTGCAGACGATACAGCATTTCTAAGCGTCCACGAAAACCGTTATGAAGCATCTCGTTACTTACAGCATCATATATTTCAACTAGAAATATGGTTAAGACAATGGAGGATAATGGTCAATGAGCAAAAATGCGTGCATATAACATTCACCTTGCGCCGGGAATCTTGCCCCCATATTACAATCAACAATCAAATAATTCCTCAACATTCGCATGTAAAATATCTCGGTATACATCTGGATCGGCGATTAACGTGGAAATGCCATATAGAGGCAAAATTAACTCAAATGAAACTAAAAGCCATTCAAATTCATTGGCTTATTGGTAGAAACTCTGTCCTTAGTCTCGACTGCAAACTTCTTCTTTACAACTCCATCTTAAAGCCAATCTGGTGCTATGGTATTCAGTTATGGGGCACTGCCTCGGCCTCTAATATAGAAAAAATTCAAAGACGCCAAAATAAAATTCTTCGAATAATCACAGCTGCCCCTTGGTATGTAAAAAACTCAAATATTCACAAGGATCTCAATGTTCCATTAGTCAAAACTATGATTACGAAATATGCAGTAAAATACTTAAAAAGGCTCGAATTGCATCCAAACCCACTAGCACGAAATATTTTAAATGATAGCGGCCACACTCGCTTAAGAAGAAGAGACACTGCAGCACTTATCCAATTAGATGAGCGACAAACACCTCGATAAGTGAACAGAACCCGTGATGAAGAAAATTTTTGTCTGGCACTGGCAGGACATAAAATAAAGTATTAGGTTAAGATTTGATTAATTATTGTTAGTTCATATTTAAATGTATGAAGATTCAATAAATAATATTGAGAAAAAAAAAAAAAAAAAAAAATTTATTTGGAAATCTGTCTGGTTTTTAATAGAAATTCTTTCAAGTAAATATCGCTCATTTGCTTCAACGTTGTCTTTACTCAAAAAAAAAAAATACATTTGAAAATAAACGTGCTTTAACTTTTAATTTGCTCGCAACACTTAGAAAAAATATCGAAACCTTCTCTTCAAACGGGGATAGTATAAAATATATAAATTTGAATTTTTTACACAAAATAAAGAAAAAGCGAACAATTCTGCATCACTCACTCCAGAATTTAATTTTTGGAATTATTACGATGTTGCAGCTAATGAGCGATATGTTAAAAAAATCAGTAGATTGTCAAACAAATGTAACGGAAAAAATTCTTGATACATACACACATAAATATAAAATTTTGCATTGCTTTTGAGTATTAATATGTGTAAAATAAAAACCTTTTTAAAGTGTCAAAAATTTCCAGAAAAAAATCGAGGGGAGCGTTTCAGAAAATAGTCCCAAAACTGATTAGTTATTAAGTGAAACGAAAATACTTTTAAACAATCAGCCTGATTACGGTAGGCATTGGCGTATAAGCCTGAGTCGTTTTTTGTAGTAGATTAAAGTAACACACAACCTTTATTCCTTAATCTACTACAAAAACCGACTCAGGCGTAGCCGCCAACGCCAACCGTGATCAGACTGAATTTTTTTTTTTTAATGGTGAGACCATTTTTTGAAACCAAATACAGAACAAAAGCTTAACCCTCATACGTTCCTCAAAATAACTTGCAGGAAAGTTCTTCGGGTGAAAAATTACCCATGCTGATTATTTAATAAAAATATGTATTATGTGTTGTCCGCTTACAAATTTTTGACAGGATGTACATGCCGAATAGGCCCAAATACAACACAGGTAGTGACAGGTTACAACAGGACCCTGAAGTCAGCATTCTTCTTTTTCCACTTGATGACGTCGAAGGCTCTTCTTCTGATTGACGAGAGACTTTTTCCTAATTCTATAAATCATTATTTAACGTTAAGTTATACAAAAAAAAAAACTTTCTGTTATTGATGCAATATTTTAATTTAAAAAATAAGAAAAAAATCTCATTTAGATCCAGAAAAATATTTAAGAGATATTATATTTTGAAACATAAAGTGGTTGAAATTTAACTCGAAGGCGGTATAAAGGTTTAATATTAGTCTAAGGCACACAAAAGTGGCCCTCAAAGGAAAAGACTTGTTAAATACCGATTTTATATTATTAGAATTAATCCTTTGCATTAAATATAATACGCATATTTCGACGTTTTTATTTCTTTAAAATATTTTTGTCACTTTTGAAATTGACTTTAGCTATTTTTATTAACTCTTCTTTGAGGAAAGGATGAAGGCAAGTGAGAATGTATTCTATTAAAAACAGTACAAATAAATATCATTTAAATAAATACAGAAAAATTTAAGGTTTTTTCAAAAAAATACAGTACGGTTCTGAATAATACAGAACGGATGGTCCCCGTTACTATACCTATATTGCTATTGATTTTATTCATCCGGATACCAACCTAATAATTAAATAATATATCTCAATATTTTTTTTGGCTCTATAAAAGGTATTTTGGCCCTTTTAAATCGGCAATTTGGCCCAAACCAAAAAACCTCAAAATTCATCACTGATACAAACCTTTAGCTTTACACACATTTCAAATTCGTATGCCTTGCAGAATGCCAAGCAAACACAAATTACAAATTCGGGTTGATTTTCTGAATAGATCTATAATCAAAATTAAAATAGCAAACGACTGTGTCGTTTTTTGTAGTAGATTAAAGAACATAGGTTGTGTGTTAATTTAATCTATTACAACAAAACGACATTGTCGTATATGCCAACCCGACTCGATAGCTTTGGTTAATTTTTCAGAGTACTATACTATTTCACGCCAAAAATGTGTCATTTTGTTTATTTTTTTGTTTCACTCTTCTAAGGACACTTGAGTTTTTAATACGAATATAACGATAACTCAAATGTCGAAATCTATTTAGTCGTTTGGAAGATGCCCATGATACAAGCGAAAAAATAAACCATCTTTGATAGTCGGGTAAAAAAACTGTCACGGTTTCTGGAAGACAACTAAAAGAGAAGTATACAGCGAAAAACATAAATACACCGGCTTTAGCATGCCAAAAAACATAAGAATCGGTTTTTTAATTGCGATTTTAGATACTTTTAACCATAATATTCAATCTTCATTATTTTTTAAACAAGAGCTAACCTAAAATAACGGTAAGCACCACTGCACTCAGCATCCTCGCTTAAGGTATATTCGCTGCGTTAGCCGCTTGTTACAAAAAAAATTCCGACTCGAGCACAGTGTATATATACAATATATTATACAATATGTACCTCATTTCGGTTTCTGTGTGTTATTCCAAATATCACGATTTTAGGTGATTTTCAAAGTCGACATTTTCTCTATTGTCGTGACCATCGTAAACTTAAGGGAGGAGTTCCACTTGGAAAGCTACGCTGTTCTTTCCAAACTCGCCGCAACTCTTTAGCGAATGTATGCGCGAAGCTAAGCCTTGTCAGGCAAACTTTAAACATGTTTAAAAGCAAAGCAAGGATCAATATAATGCTGACAAAACATTTTCTACTGAGACTGAAATATATATATGTACTTATAAACTTATTCTTTATATCAAATTGTTTGTATATATGGACAGCACTTTTTGTGTTTGTTGGGTATCTATCTACATTAGGACACACTCGTATATGATTGTGTACGAGTATGGCACTGTGTTTATTCCTGTATATAAGACATCCACATATGTATGTGTACGTACACATTCATATACAAATATGTATGTATTTAAGATTGTGAGCTTGCAAATTCGTTAGTTTGGTCATTTATTTTCTTTCGTTCAATACCACCAACATTTTCCCGGACATCTTCTTGGCCATTGCCATCATCTTGACTTGAACGAATGATAACGATGTTAGTTTCCAAATGCACATTCAGTCCAGTTCTATAATTTCTGTTGCGAAACTTTAATGTTTCTTCTATAGTTGTTGGCTTCTTACAGGGTCCATGTAGCAAGATGGATAAAATTGTTCATTGAAACACAAACACATACACAAAGTTACATGCATAATGCACATATCCATGCACACTAGTATATATGTATGTACACAGGCATGTAACTTTTAACAATTTTTGCAAATAGGAAGAACGGCATAGCATAGTTGAATAGAGCATTGAAAAAGTATGAAGACCCATTATATATTTTTTTTTTCTAAATTGATAAAATGTTTCTGCGCCAAACCCAATAACTTTGTTTATTAGATCAAAGAGCCATTTGCTTTATCATTTAGTTTAGAAATTGCGACCAATTCTAGCACTTGCCATCAAAATACCTGTTTTTCTTAAAGCACAAGGCACTTAGAACTCTTGTGCTCTAAACAAATATTAAAATTAATTTTTCACATGGTGGACTGAGTGGGTGAATTCAAAAAAGTTCTGAGCTAAAATTTGGCGATTTATTGTAGCACTTGTTGGCAAAACATCTCTTTCACCTTATTGCACATAGTATTTGATTGATTTCATTTTCGGGCATCCGAAAAATGCAATGGTTACAGTTTGAGAAGGATGACCCTTGGAACCTTTTATACAAACATAATCTTTGGCATGAGCAAGAAAACTTCGCCAAAGTAAACATAAAAGCTCGAAATGTTGGCTAAGCCGTGCAGTTGCTCCCACAACTTCCTCCATAAATTAGTGTCAAAACAATCTTATTTATTATATACCACTTATTTACCATGAATGTTTCCAACCACTTCCTCACGATATTTTGAAAGAATGAAAGAAATTCCGGAAAGAATCGAAAGCTATTGTTAGGATGAAGATGAGCCTGGGGGCTAATTCTGGCTGGCGTGATCGAATAATTTTTCGATTCGAAAGCAATTTTATTTGATACTGAACGAATCGAAACTATTTTTTCAGTGTTGTGAAAACTCAAATAAGTGCTTTAAATGTTCAGTATCGACTGATAAAATTTAAAATAAAATTGCTTTCGAATAGAAAAAGTATTCGATCACGACTGCCAGGAATAGCCCTCTGATGTTGTCATGGAATCTGATTATGATGACTAAAAAATGTAACAAAGGACAATAAAAGCTTTTTTTCATATTAGGTATTAATAACGTACTTTTCAGGTACAAGTTCATTTATTTAAAAACTTAAAAAAAGTTAAAGCACAAGGGGTGTAAGTGCGACTTGCCTGACTTAAAAGGTAATTTTTGAGTATTTGTACATATAAAAGACGGTATTATTATTTCTTGTAAGATTAAAATATATGTCAGGATTTCTATTAATTAAAAAGTTTTATTCCAGATAGCATCTTAAATGTTTTAATGGCAATTTAACTTTAACCGCTTTTTTCTCGTTATTTTAAATGAGTTACAAAAACCCCTTGTGCTTTAAGCCCCTCATATGTAAGTGCGGCATGCAATAGTTATACGAATTGGTCCAAGCTTTAAAATAACTACTTTGGAAAATTAAATATTTTCCCCAAATACAATTTAAAGCAATAATAGCACTCAGTTATTCCCGCAGGAATTCTGAAGCTATTCCGGAAGCCTATTCCGGAATACGACTGCAAAAATAATTTCGCCACACAACAAAAATCATTGTCAGGTTTTACAAAAGCAAATGAATTACTTTTTTCAACTATGTAGTGGTAAGCAACATTTTTCGTAAAATTTAGTTACATGCCTAATGTACATATGTATATGTACGTATATATTTAATGGTAAATTTGTTGAAAGTATCTGATATACGGACAACCGAAAGCAAAGGATGCAACGAATGATGGTGAATGTCCGTTTAATATGCAAGAAAAGATGAAATTCGGTGTAGCATGAGTTTAAGTACAAAATGAAAGTCAATAAATTGGTAAGAGAACTAAGTTTTCTTCGGTATATAACATAGTGTATACATACAACCAGATGTATGTGTAAAATATCTATCTTGGTTTATGAAAAAAACAATTCTTTTTCGTAACATTAAAATTGACCTGGGCTAAGTTAAAACGATGGCTCGCTGTCATCTTCGTACCTCATACCATGGCCTTGGAGAAAGCATCTAACTTATACGGGTCCTTTTCGTACATATTAAACAGGATCAACATACAAATATGAAGCCTGCAACATCATAACAACGTATATATGCATACCCAGTTGGCCAAATCATCGAACACGACATGTCCGTCGACGGCTTAAATAGGAAAGCTTTGATTTTGTCTCTATTCGTACACATAAACACTCGGGATACATAAAGTTTTTTATACTTTCTTTAACCAGCAGTCGTACTAAAAAATATAAGTACAAATAGCACTTAAATGTGGTTAAAACAATCCTTCTTTCAAAAACCAATCCCGGTATTTCTTAAAATAAGTATAAAATTCTTAAGCCAAGTAAAATAAGGTAGGGCCAATCTAAGAGTGAAATGACAAAGTTAGCGCTTATATCTTATATAACTTATTAGTCTGATCTCTCAGCATTGCATTCTTGATGCGTGCATAAGCGTGAGTTAGTTTCTACAACAAATCCACACAAGTAGGTGAAAAACGATTTGCTTGCTTTGTGTGTGTAGAAACCACAAAAACAACAGAATAAGAAGAAAAACATACATTATTTTCCTGTTTCAAAAGTAAAATAAGCAGCAAAAATTCCAATTTAGTTTATATTTAGTTAAACACATCATGTCGCGCATGATGCTGTTGTTTTTTAATTGACATTTTGTAAAGAAAGGAGGCAATACAACAAAAGTGAAACAGACAGTTGTAAAACTGGCAAGTAAATTAATAATAACAAGATTTTCCTTCTGTCTCTGATTATCTGACAGTGTTTTAGGTTAGCATCGATCTTATTCCACTTTCGGATTATTTAAAGTACGAATTCTGGATTAAATCAACTTTATAATACTTGAATCAAACGCATTATGAAATGGATTCGATGTTCGTTTTACTTAAATCAATATCATTTTCGGATTGTTTCAAGTACGAATTCAGCATTAAATATGGATAAGTTAAGTATTTCGCACTTGAATAACTTGTGTTAATCTTTCTGTACTTGATTCAAGAACTGGGGCCTTATTCTGGCAGTCGTGAGCGAGTACTTTCTCGATTCAGTCAATACTGAACGAATCGAAATTATTTTTTCAGTATTGTGAAACTCAAATGAATGCTTTAAAACATTGAAAGAATAATTCCGATTAGTTTAGTATTGACTGAAATAATAAGATCTTAATTGGCTTTCGAATCGAGAAAGTACTCGATCTCGACTGCCAGAATCAGGCACCTGTACTATTGATACGAATGCATTGATTTTTCTTTTCAGTGTACAAGCTTTCTGAGCGACAATGTTAAAACCTTAGAAGATGATAGATGAGCGTCAAATTCTTTTGTTTTGCCTCTGATTAAAGATTCACCAATGTCTCAATGTTTTCACATTAGCAACTTTATATTAAATTGGCATACATCAAGGTTAATTTGCGAAGATATTAGTGGATCCTTATTAAGATAACATGTGCGTTGAACGATTACACAATGAAGTCATACTTTTCTTCTTATTTTAACTTTATTTATATCAACACAGGCGCCACGTCGTTAATATAACTTCACAAGCTAATCTTGGATAATCTTCTAAAAACTCTTTTGGCGCCGAATTGAGCGACAAAATCTTGCGAATAAAAACTAGATCAAAGATTTTAACCTAAAATAAATTGTCGCTTACGTAGTCGTTAACGACGAATGTAACGGTTTTTTGACAGTTTAATTATGGATGGGGAATTATGAACTCAAAATTTAAAAATTATCAGAAGGAACAAAACAATTTTTAATCTAATATTAAAGCTATGGGATAAAGAATTTAAAAATAGCACATTTGTACTGTGGGAAGATATGAATATAACGTGCCGATATTTTTCAAAAGGTGAAAACATGCAATTTTTGAGTTATTACCCTCTATATGATCAAGTGCGATATGTATGTAACATGGGAATACTTCACATTGATCAATTCCTGCCTGAAATCCAAAACTACTTTATTTCGTTAAATCTAATGGGTCGATCAAGGCTAGTTGCCAAATTTGTATTACGTATGGCAACTGTCGATTAACATCTTGCTTTTTATGTTGCCATATTGTTAACATTTTAGCAAACATAAGCTTGTGGTGGCTGTTTAGTATATTTTTTATAAAATTTTTGTGATTTTAAAGTTTATGTATCGCACTTGATCATATTGTTGGTATTAACTAACAATTTTGAATTTTTTGGAAATAATTGACACGTAATATTCATATCCACCTGCCGTAAAAATATCGTGCTATTTTGTCGCCTTTTTGGTAATGAAACATTTTGAAATGAAATTTTTTAATTTAGAGTTAATACCCTCTTGATTATCAAGTGCGGTACGTATTTCTTTAATTTTATAATTCAAAATGGTAAAAATGATAACTTGAGCTTTAAATTTTAATCAATGAAATGGAAAATAAAAGTCAAATTACTCGTGGTGATCGGTTTTTCGGGAAAACAAAAGCAAGCACTGAAGCTATTTACATGGAAGCGTATCGCAGAAAAATTAAACAGTTTTGGCAACGAGTGCGGGTACAATTAAAACAAAATGAAAGAAAAAATGTCGCACAATAAAAAATATATACACTACCAGCGGAGGAACGTCAGATGAAATAAGTTTGGCTTCGATTCAACAGATTGAGCCGAGGTCTTACAGTTGGAGCTGGCAGTAAATCCTAAAGGCCATGTCTTTTAGGCAAACCTAGCTGAAGATTTAGAACAAGAGGCTAAGCTCCAAAATACAAACGAGCTGCAATAACAAACGGAAGAGCATTTGTATTTCTTAAATAGCGTGTAATGCTTTGTTCACACTTGAGTTTTTAAACGCATTTAAGCAAAATGTTCAAAGCCGTTTACATTACATTTGAGAAGGCTAGAATGACAGTTGATTAATAAATAAAACACAACAAACAAATTTATATTTTTTTAACTATTACTCCAACAAAGTTATCAGAATAATGTTTTGAACATATTAATGATGAAATTGTTGTATTTTAAAGCAATACAAATTTGCTTTTCCTTTTTGTTTATCAATCAGCTGTCTTTTCTGACAAATTAATCATCTCAAATGTAATGTGAACGGCTTCGATTAGTAAAATCAACATTTTGCTTATAGTTCGTTTATACTACAACGAAATCTAGTTCTACGAGATTTCGAGCCAAATCTAAATGTTTTTGTCTAATTTCCCATACAAAACTAAAGCAAAAGTTGCAGCGATGAAAATCGTATAATGTAAATGGGCACCTACAAGCGTGAGTGTCTTTTTCACATGTATTGAAAATTAAAGAATCTGCTGAGAGAAATAGAGTTTCGTCAACTGCTTTTGTTTTTGTGTGATTTTTAACCACAGCGTAGTAAAAAAAAGTTAAGTACATTTTGTTGTTACGGCGTTGTAGATGTTAGTGCGTTTAATATCATAATACACAACATACCAAACAGAACTTGTAGCAAGCTTACTAGCATACGCCTGAAGCATAGAAAAGTGTTGTGATTTCTATTACAAATGGCTTATAAACAATTTTTTAGTAATGAAAACTGATCCCTTGCGATAATATTACTAGTATATAATATAATGTAAGCTAAGAAGTCTAATATTAGAATAACCTTACAGAAAAATACTTTTCTAAACTTTAATAAGATTACATTTTTTACGAACATTCTGTTTAAATTTATGTGGCATATTGACAAAGAGTCTTTTACTTATATAATATTTAATTACTTTTTTTAACAATTGCGCACAGTTTAAAACAATTTAAAACACTTCACTCTCTGAACCAAACACAAAGACTGAAAACTTTAGGTTATAATACATAATTAAGCCACGCGTCAAATAACGGGACAACATTCTCAAAAACACATACAAAACTGTAGCGAGAATAAGTAATTTGCAATCATATTTGTTGTCATGTTGTAGGAAATCTCTTATGATAAGCTTATTCTACAACTCATTTACATTTCTTTATGTTTTGGTATGTTGGGTAAGATTACCAAGGTCTACAGGGTACTTTACTACCGCTATTATTAGTTGCACAACGTGACAGCTTAAATTTCCCCTTCTAGCCCATTCCTATTTGCAATGGCCTGTCAAACTTTGGTTTTTAATAGTTTTTTTTTAATTTAAACTAGTGTTACTGTGCACAAGTTTAAATACAAAATTATCAATAATCAAAACAAATTACAAAAACGACATGGAATGATTCAATTCTTACATTAAACATTTCACAAACACGTGCAAATTTAAACAAAACTCTACTTAAAAGTAAAAAAAATTAAAATAAGCTATTAAACTTTAGAGTGAAACGCACTACAGTGAATGCATCATATTAAATTAAAAAAAATAATTTTGGGTAGGAATTGACCAGTGTGCACTTGTTCGAAATGTCGTTAATGATTGTAACATTATCAACTACCCATACATCTCAAAGAGGTGGCCAATTGGGTATGAATATACAGGTATATATGTATATCGTTACCTAAAACGCAAAACGCCCTATCTAACATTATGAAAATTTTGCAGGAGAAGCAAATTACTATTCAAAATGTTAATTGATAAATTGCCTAAACCTGCTTATAATTTATTTTCCTTCTATTTTTCTTGTAAAACCTACCAGTTGTTTTGACAATTGACAATGTTGCGTATTATGCAAACTGTTAGTAAGATCTTTTAGCGTGTATCCATATAATCTTTTGTAGATAGGGCCGTTTGTTTTTTGTTAATAAAAGCGCTAATTTTGGTTGAAAGATTCCAAAATTTATTGTGGACATTAGTGTTGATGCAATTCATCAGATTTCATGAAAAAGTCGATTTTTTATTTTTTGTTAGTTAGGGCCTTTTGCGTTTTAGGTAACGATATGTATCTATGTATACAATTAAAACGTTAGAAAATACATAAGAATAATGAAACTATTCGAATACTGCAATCAAGGAATGGACAAAAAGACGTTTTTCTGAAAACTAAACGTCGCAGATAATAAAATTTTTACATAAAATTTAAGAATACACATGTATATAAAATGTAGGATTGTGAAATATTTAGGATTATTTTTATTTGAAGATAGTTTTAGGAAATAACTTGTGTTTTTATTATAATATTAGTATGTCGCATTTTCAATAACGAAGGATTTCTTACGAATTTATAGTGGTCTTTAAATAAACCGGATCCAAACTCCTTTATTCTTTTTTCAAAAAGTCTTAACTTGTAATGAACTTTAGATTAATATTAACAACAGCAGCAGTATGGTCTCATAAGAGTATCCACTCGATTAATCGTTGTTCGATTGGCCAGCAAGCATGCATTTGCAAATGCACTCGTGTATGTACTTGTTCTGGACATAATATTCGCTGTCATATCTATTTTTTTATTTTCCATCCAGCATCATCGGTGTGACACATACAAACACATGTTTACTAACACTACCATAGCGTTTTCCTTAATCTTGTTTTGATCTTTAATGTATAAAAACTGTATTTTTTACAGCCTGGTTTTTTAATTTAAAAAATAAAAATAAAAATAAAATAAAATAAAAAATTTAAAAAATAAAAAAACCAGGCTGTAAAAAATACAGTTTTTATACATTAAAGATCAAAACAAGATTAAGGAAAACGCTATGGTAGTGTTAGTAAACATGTGTTTGTATGTCTCACACCGATGATGCTGAATGGAAAATAAAAAAATAGATATGACAGCGAATATTATGTCCAGAACAAGTACATACACGAGTGCATTTGCAAATGCATGCTTGCTGGCCAATCGAACAAATTCATATCTCAAAAAAATCTAACTTGGCAAAATGCGATTAAAGTTTTCAAAATGAACCTTTAGATACAGGTTTAATGAAATATATTTTGCTATAACTGCGGTTCAGTTTGAGATATTTGAGATATTTTTTATTTACATATAAGGTTTGAACTAACACTTTAGCTAAAGAAACTTGAAATTTTTGATTTTTTGAGATATGACTATGTTGCAATAAAGAAGCTATATGAATTGTTATTTTATAGTTTATTGTTAAACAACATGTTTGTAATTTTGTTTTTTTTTTGTGTTTATTAATAAAATAAAAGTATCAATTCACGTAGAGATTTATGTTTTTTTTCCCATTGGATAAAATTATTTGAATTATTCGAGTAATTTGAACAATTTAAAAACCTTACTCGATTAATCGAGCAAATTTAAAATTCAAAAATCGATTAATTTCTTACTCGAACAAAACCAAAATTTAAATAATTGGATACTCTAGTTCTCATACAAACAAATAAAAACAATAATCCTATTGTTTGGATAGAACATAAAGAATAAAATGAATTCAAAACTTGCAAAAAGTGCAATATCCTTTAACTGTGGAGGTGAAATTTTTGGACATACCTTAGGACGTCGTGGTAAATTTTACCCCTCTAAATTTTACTAAAAAAAATTAGTAAAAAATATTTTTTGAAAATTATTTGTTTTTGAAAATTAAACTACTACATTTTTAATTACAAAAAATAAAGAAACCAAAAATTATTTTTATTTGTTTAAACAAAGCAGGTACTTAACTTCTCATACCTTTTTTTTAATATAAAAAAAACGATACATCAAAAACTTATCAAAAAAATATGAATATGAAAAAAAACGAAAACTTAAAGGGCATTTTTGCACAGCCAAATATATACATTTAAAGTTATAAAAGAGATCATGAAAAAAAATAATTAGGTGTAGAAACTAAAGGTCAACAACTTTGGATCCCATACACATTGGCCTACTACAATGCAGACAAATCGGCAAGAACTAAAGTTTCCAACTTTGGTCTATATATCTTGGTTATCAATACACAACATCTGGGCGGGACTGGAGAATGGGCGTGGCTCCTCCCAAACAGAGACCTTATAGATATTTGTGTATCTGAAGAATGCCAAGAGTCAAAGATTCGAAATAAGCTACAAGCATCTTGGTTAGCAATACACATCCCACCAAATGTGGGTGGGATTTGAGAATTGGGCGTGGCACAAAACACATTTTTAATATCCAATGAACGGTAAGAGATTTGTTCAAATTTGGTACTCATAGCTGGGTTATCAATGCGCAACCTCTCTACAAAAATGGCCGGGATTGGAGAAGTGGGCGTGGCACTAAGCACATTAGTTTATATCTAAAGAACGGCAAGAGAAAGTTATAAACTTCCCCAAGCGGTAACAGCTTAAGTTTTGGAACAAATAGCTTTGCTACCAATATGCAACATCAGTTAAAAATTGGGCGGGATTAGATAAGTAGGCATGGCACAAAATACAATTCTTTATATCTAAATAATGATAAGTGTAAAATTTTCCAAATTTGGTACAAATAGAATGGTTAATAATACCCATCATCTGTCAAAAAGAACAAGAAAACGGACGAGTGGTAAAAATAATTCCATGAAAATATTACGTTTATTTTGATGGGGTAAATTTTTTTCTACTAAAAACTTACGCTACCGCTGACGTGGTGGTAAAATATTTTCAAAGAAAAAATTACGTAAATGATGACGAGTGGTAATTTTTACACCAGCATGTGCGTAGCTCCGCTCGTGCTAGGTCGAGCTCAGCCAAAACACAAGTGAGTAACAAGGATCACGATATAAGAAGATACTAAGAGAATTAAATTGATTGAGCGCAACGGAAGAGAGTATGCTAGAAAAATATAAAGAGAGGGTAAAATATATAACCACCACCTCCACAGTTAAAGGATATAATTACTTTTAACAAGAAAAACGAATTATTGGGTTCTATAGCAGATTTAGGTATTTTTCAAATAAACGGCATCCTTAACATTTTGGGAAGATTTCTTGATCCCCTATTTGTGTCTTCACACGAAGATTTTAGTATGCAACGCATGAATCTTTCATCAACGCCTGAGGACAATTGAATCGCTTAGTGCAGAAAGGGGACTTCTGACATTTTTGATCGAAATGAGTCAATAATAAATTCATATAGATTTGATACGCTCTATTTAATAAATGCACAAAGAAAATGATGCGAAAATTATTTGTTTAAATTTAAAAAGTTTACAAATTTCTTTTAAGTGCAAAAAGGAAACCTCTTCAGCAGTAGACCCTTTTCTGCACTTAATCGAATATTTTTTGAATTTCATATTTCGTTACATCGTCGAACAGCTTTAATATTATTTCCTAATTATATTATTCAAAGTAATATGCATAAGCCGTTCTGTCAATCACCGATTTATCGTATCCACACAGTTTTCTTTATTATGAAATAGCTATGAACGAAAAGAAAATCAAAGATGTGAACAAAGCTAAGCAATACATTTCCGATAAACACGATTACTTTTATAAGAAACTGCTTGAGATTTAAACGAATAGTTTAATATTTAGGTCAATTATAATCAATAACACAATATTTGATGATTGTAATAATTAATTTAATGTTTCTGAATAACAAAATATGTATAAGTGTTCTTTGGAGTTTATTGCTAAAAAGTGCAGAAAGAGTTTAACTTCATGAATCTTATACCATGTTCACACGGACAGCAATATTCGAGTTTCGCTCTCTTATTCCTGTTTCGCGCCCCAAACATGATTGAAACGACTTGTTTCCCCATACAAAATTTTGTAAGCGAAACGGATCGTTTCATTTTTAAACAGGCTGCGAAACAGGAAAAATGTACTATCATCTCCAATTTTGATAACATTTATCGTTAGTTTATCTGAACTAGCTCTCAAAAAAATCAAAACAAAGTAAAAATTGATGTTTAATAAAATAAATAATAAAAGTATTAAATAATATTTTATTTATTTATTATTTATTTAAATATTTATTATAATTAAAATTACAATAAATCTTAAAGCTAAAGTTTTATTTACTTTTTTATCTATTTAAAAAAAAAATCACACTAACAACACAAAAAAAGGTGTCAAAATGAAACAAGAATGAATCGTATGAACAGCATGTTTGGCAAACTAGTTTCAGAGAGCAAAGTATTGCAAAGAAACCAGTGTAAAAAGTGTCATCTTAGACAACTTCAAATTTATGTCTGTTGACCCTCTACGAGATCAGAAGATATAACTTGCAGTTGTTATTATCTCTTATAAACTACACTGTTTTAATTTATTATCTCAAAATGAATGTTTTGAAGTTGTTCCCTTTCTGCACTTAGCTATTCAATTAACATCATGGCGTGGAAATAATTTACGTGTTCAAGTTCGGAAACTTTTAAATCCTAATGTTAATGGAGACCAGGGACTTGTTTGGCGACATGGTGACTTTTTGGCGATTAAAATAAATAGTTGGCGATTTTGTTGGCTTTTTTTGATAAGCTATGGATTTGTTTTACAATTCGTTATATTCAATAAGAAGAAAAAATATTACTTTTATTCTAGTATTATTATGTATGAAATTTGAGGCATTCATGAGTATGGTCAGTATTTTAAAGTATGTATGTTCAAATGGCTGATGAAGATAATAAAAATCTTCGAGAAAATTGTTTTCCGTTTTTAAAAGTGCTCTTGAAAGAACCAATAAATATAATTCCTTAAAACATGAATATAATTAAAGTGTATGAACATTTTTCCATTATATGTATGTGGCAATTTTTTATCATAGATAAAAACGTTGTTTTAAAGATTTTCATGAATCCTAACTTACCTTTTGATGTTTTAAAACACACTCGAAAAAATTGGCGTTTGTTGATTGTAAAGAGGGTCTTAATGATGATATTTCATCTAATTTATATAGGTTTAGCCCAAAATTTTATAGCTACATGGATACACCTTGTAAATAATTATACTTTTTTATGATATTTCTTGTATTTAGCAGTGCTACCATACTTTTATCTTATTTAAATAAGACTTTTCAAATAAAACTCAAAAAATCAATCTGTATTTAAATACGATTTAAGTTTTTATGAAAATTAACTTATTTATTAAAACTTTTAATAAATCCCGAAGTTAACGAAGATGGTATGTTGTGTTCATTATATGTACATATGTATGTGAAAGCGATAATGTTATTTAAAGTTTTATTTAATTTTTTGATATTTTTTAATTAGGCTCGAGTTCATCAAATTTAATTTTCATTAAATTATTTTCACGGAGGAAGGAATTTTACAACTTGGAATATTTATTAAAATTTATTGATATCACCACATTCTATCTTCAGAAAATCTTTGAGTTCTAACCACTGCACTACTGCGGTGCCCGCCAGCCAACAGTCAAACATCAATCTTTTTACCAGTAGTACTGGTCTAATGTTTACATTTGTACTTTAAAAAAGAAAAACATAATAAACAAATGTATTCAGGTTTTCAAGACAAAGTCTTGACAGAAAGAATACGAAAAAACAGAGGAAAGGAGGCAACATGTAATTTGAAATTTAAAAATGATAATAACAGCAAATTTCGAACCACCAGCACTGCTGGTTAAAAGATTGATGTTTGACTGTTGGCTGGCGGGCACCGCAGTGGTTAGAACTCAAAGATTTTCTGTAGATAGAATGTGGTGATTCTTGAAACATGTAAAAATCAACTCGGGTTCAAATCCCAGCTCAGCCAAGGAAAAATTATCCATAAATTTTAATAAATATTCCAAGTTGTAAAATTCCTTCTTCAGTGAAAATAATTTAATGAAAATTAAATTTGATGAACTCGAGCCTAATTAAAGAATATCAAAAAATTAAAAATTAACAGTTCAACTAAAAATCAAAACAGTTTTATTTAATTTCAAAAAATTAAAAAGATTTGTTAAGCTTAAAAATAAATTAATATGTATATACATTAGGGTGGCCGTTATTTTTTTATTTTGATTTCTTATATTCTCCCCCCCTAAATCGGTTCAGTTTTATGTAAAAAAAAATACAAAAAAATTTCGTAGCGATAAGTTGTGTTTTAGGGGGGGCGTCCGTTCCTCAAAGTTTGCCATCAAGCCATTTATTCAAATGTAATTTGTTTGCGTATGACTATTTTCTAAAAACAACATTTTACAAGAATATGATATATAGCAATATTTTAGCTCTTCTAGTCAACAATATAAGCCTCTAAGAAAGTTTTTTGCTAAAATCAATATTTTAGAAAATAATTAAGAAAATAAAAACAAAATACCAAACATTTTATATACGTTTTAATAAAAGGTGGATTTAATGTCAAGTGACCCAAAAACATTTTGACCGATCTTGTTGAAAATTTGTGTGTAAACTACTATCTAATAGGACTAACCTTGGTGTAAATTTCATCCAAATCGGAAGATATTGATTTCAAAATTGTGTCACTTGACATTAAATCGCCTTTTTATATATATAAAACGTATATAAAATGTTTGGTATTTTGTTGTTATTTTCTTAATTATTTTCTAAGATATTAGTCTAAGCAAAAAACTTACTTGGAGGCTTATGTTGTTGACTAGAAGAGCTAAAATATTGCCATATATCATATTCTTGTAAAATGTTGTTTTTAGAAGATAGTCATACGCAAACAAATTACATTTGAACAAATGGCTTGATGGCAAACTTTGAGGGGCGGACGCCCTCCCTAAAACACAACTTATCGCTACGAAATTTTTTTGTATTTTTTTTTACATAAAACTGAACCGATTTGGAGGGGGAGAGTAGAAGAAATCAAAAAAAAAGTTCTCCATACAACTAACGGCCACGCTAATATACATATTTATGTACGCATGTGTTATATAAAAAAAATATGGAAAACAAAAACACAAACACAAAGTCCCATCTTCGTTAGCTACTGGATTTTTTAAAAGTTTCAGTCTGTCAAACCAAACACTTCTGAACATGTCGACTTCCGATGTTCTTTGTTGTGTACAACATTTCGTTTTTTGGCCTTCACTGCGACTAGTGTGGCCATATCGAAAAATATTTTATAGCTAAATTGACTTTAAAATAATGCTAAAAAAATGCTAAAAAAAATCCTAAACTGCTAAAATTTAAATTGTATTATTTTTTTGTTATTTTAGTTAATATACCTTTATATATGATTTATTTTACATAATTTTTCCCTATAAACTCACATCATATCAATAGAACAAACTGATTAAAAAACAAGTAAGAGTGCTATATTCGGCTGTGCCGAATCTTATATACCCTTCACCATTGTGCGAGCAGAATACATAGCAACTAAATAATTTTTACATATACATACATATTTACAATACTTAAAACTTCATTATAAATGAAATTTAAAAAGCGAAAACTGGTAAATATGTTTTTAAAATTGTTTTGGAACATAACAATATTAAAAAAATATTCTTTTTAAAAAACCAAAATTCGAACCAGGGAACTCACAGTTTCTAACTTAACACACCCCCTACCATGAAGGAACGCTGTTTAAATATCATTAAAATGAAATATAGACCGTTTACTGTTTACAACTCAACACAGTTTTTTGTTTGTTTTCTTTTTGTAAAGGCACTGTTGTCATTTTTTATCTCTTTTGGCGAGTTTTTAAGTAGCAAAAATACACAAAAAATCCTAGTTTCTATTTGTTAAAATTATTTCGTTAAATAGATGAAATAACAAACGAAAATCATATTGGGCATTATGCTAGTATATGTAAACAAATGCGAAGGGGGGGAGAGATGAGACGACAACCGGATTTGAACTTCGCTTTTCATAAGGACCCAGAATATATATACTTTATAGGGTGCAGGACCTTCGGTCAAGGGTATAAAAAACAAACTTAATTACAAAAAAGAGTAATTTTTGGGATTTCAGTATATTGGTCATAACTCAGCTATTTCTGAACCGATTTGAAAGATTTATATACCGACGTGTTAAAGAAGAAATTTGCCATTTATTTTGGTTGTAAGACTTGGACTCGGGAAGATCTATGGTTTCCGAAAATGGGTATTTTCCAAAAAAAATTAATATTTTGGTCATAACTTTTTCGTATCTGAACCGATTTTCCCGAGTTTTTCAGAAAATATTTTTTTATTAATTAAATTTCCGATCTTTTGATATATAAGGCGTAACCATAGGTCATATGACAGTCAAAAAATTCAGGTTTTTATACAATTTTTAATACTTTTTGTATGGAAGGTACCACGCCCACTTCTCCAATCCCGCCCACATTTTGTGGAATGGTGTGTATTTATAACCTTAATGTTTGTACCAAATTTGAAAAGTTTGGCTCTTGCCGTTCTCCAGATATACAGAAAAAAGTAATAAAAATACAACAACCACAAGGGATTTTTTGGAAAAATTAGAGGCAGTCGTGGTTTTTTGGTCATATCTCAGCCATTGTTGAATTTCAATAGCAAGAAATGGTGGACTATATGTGACATAAATGTAAAACAACCTAGCCGCTATCATGTCTGGAGTCTCCGGAAAACACATATCAAACGTAAGACGGACAGACGGACGGATATCGTTAAATCAACTTCTCTCCTCATAAGGACCCAAAATATATATACTTTACAGGGCCTAAGATCAATATTGTAGAAATTACAAACGGAATGGAAAACTTATATATACCCTTTTCCACCTGTGGTGAACAGGGTTGTCAGATTTTTTTTCACCTTCATCGCCAAATAGCATACTGAAAATCGCCAAAAATTAATTTCTCTTAGATTTTGGTAAAAAAAATTCGCCAAAAATCGCCAAATAAAAGTTTTATATAAAAAAGAGTATACAAGTGTATTTTACCTTAATTTAAATTTTCCATATTTAGTCTTATTTTAGTAGTGTGTTTATATTGTAGTAGACAATCGCAAAATGCTTAACATTTGTGTTTCTGACTTGAAATTTCTTAATACGTGTTCTGTAAATCGCAATCGCAAGAAGTTTGGCGACTTTAAATTGCAAAAGTATGCTGCAGGGAACTAGAACTTTTGTAAGAAACTATGGCAGATCGCAAGCAAAACGCACGAGTTTCGGAACACCGTAAGAAATCTGGCGTTTTGCCATTTGAAGTCGTGCAATTGTCATAAGAAGACGGAATATCTTAAAACCTAGAACTTATTAGATCAGTTAATTGAATTTTGCAAAAACATTAATTTTATAAAGTATGCAAAATGAGTTGAGTTTCATGCAAAAAAATCAGTTTTTATTGGCGTGATCTTCTATATGAATATAAATCAGAATATCGTAAAATTTTTGTGTTTATTTGAAGCAAAGGATAAATGTCTTAAAAGGTGAATTCAAATTGGATATTTGGAATTGAACTGAAATACTAAAAGTCAATTCAGTCTTCTAAACGTATTACAAAAATAATTAAATTTATGATTTTATTTCGTACAAAATCGAGTCAAAATTTATAAAAAAAAACTGCTCATTTTATCGCTCTACACTCCACTTTGAAAAATAAGCTTGATACTATTATAAAAACCTGATATCAATGTAAATTTTTTTTAAGAATTTTCTGATTTTTAAAAATCACATTTCATATGAAATCGATTCAGTTTTTAAAACTTTTTCTGCAAAATAAGTTTTTCGGGAAAAGATCCGATGATTGATAACTTTTGATAAGGAAAATGTGCGAAAATCTAAGAAAGCTTAAGCATTATTCCAAATTTCTATGGCAACAATTTTTTAATGTTTTCAGGGTAATTATCTGGCAATATTATCAATTTATCATCTAAAACAATCGCATTCGTATTGCGATTTTAAAATTTGTTAAAAATCCAAATAAAAAAATTAGCCCATACTCATAAATTTTTTCATATAAATATAAAAAAAGTAAAATGCGTTTTAGAAATCGCCAAAATAATCGCCAACTTTTTTAATTTCGCCAAGAAAATCGCCATGTCGCCAAACACAAAATTGCATCGCCAATTAAGCTTATAAATCGCCACGTTTGGCGAAAAATCGCCACATCTGACAGCCCTGGTGGTGAAGGGTATAAAAATAACAATAAAATATTTAGTAAACATAAAAAGTCTTAAGGTACTTTCAGACTGATGAAATATTTGAAAGCAAACATCAAATATTTCATTAACGTAGTCTGAACACAAAATATTTTTGAGTGTCAAATAAAATAAAAGCTGATTTTGAGCAAATAAAAGTCTTTGCCGGCAAACAAATATTTGTCCATTGTGAATACAAAATATCAAATATTTTTGTTATTTTTGAGCAAACATTTATTTGATATTACAAAAAAATTGCAAGAGCAAACAACGACAAATAATTTTATTCATGTTCCCGATAGAAGCAATTTTTCCTGTAAGTTTTTGGATTCTTAACAGTTTTAAAGATTTGTAATAAATATTAGACTTTTCTATCATGCCGCTATTAGCAAATTTCCGAATTTGCGAATTTCCGTTTATTTAGCAATTATTGTCAAATTTATGCCATTATAGTTTTAGGGACTTTTAATCAATTTTATGCCTTGTTTGAAATTTAATTTAATTAAAATTGTTTGCGAATTTTCGATATTTTTTGCAACATTTTTTTTTTTTTTGTTTGTTTTTACCCGACATTTTGTTTTTTAGCCGATTTAGCGATTTCAAATAAAATTTAGGGTTTGTTTCCAAGTTTGCAATTTTTTGAGAACTTTAGCCGTGTTCGCGATAGAAGCTATTTTTTCCTGTGATTCTTTACAGCAAATTTTTGCGAATTTCCGCTAATTAAGCAATTGACCGAGTTTTTGCCATTCCTTATACTTTTAAGGACTTTTAGTAAATTTAATAGTTTGAATAAAAGAACTTTTTTTCTTTTTGAGCTCGAGGTCCTGGTTTTATTGTTAATTATTCTAATTTTACAATTTTTAATTTGCCAATATTTCGTTTTTCAAATTGGCAAATTAAAAATTGTAAAATTAGAATAATTAACAATAAAACCAGGACCTCGAGCTCAAAAAGAAAAAAAGTTCTTTTATTTATACATTTTAAAGGTCGAATTAAACACAATATAATATTTTTAATAGTTTGTTTGAAATATTAAACATTTTCGTGAATTTTCGCTATTTTCCGACAATTTGTTTTTTTACCGATTTCAAATAAATTTTAGGGTCTGTTTTCAAAAATGCAATTTTTCGCAAATTTTAGCCATGCTCGCGAAAAAGTGATTTTTTCCTGTGAATCTTTACAGCTTTAACGATTTTTAATAATTATTGGGATTTCCTATCATACCGCTATTAGCAATTTTTTGCAAATTTGCGCTAATTTAGCAATTTTTATCGAATTTTTGCCATTCCTTACAGTTTTAGCGCTTTTAATAAATTTTACGGCTTGTTTGAAATATCTAAATTTTTCCTGAATTTACGCTATTTTTGCAAATTTTTTTTTTCCCCGACATTTGGTTTTTTAACTGATTTCAAATATATTTTAGGCTTTGTTTACAAGTTTGCAAATTTTAGCTATGTTCGCGTTACCCATTGTCTTCCAGTTTTTTTTTCCTTTTACATTCTATATATTTTTATTTTTAGACACTTTCATTAAATAATTATTTGGTGCAAATATTTGTTTCAGTCTGAACGCATGGCAAACATGAATTAATTTATTTTATTTGACACTATTTGCCAACTGTTTTAACAAACAAAAATTGTCAAATATTTGAGCTTAGTTTGAACATTTAGTTTTTCTAAAATCTTTATGGATGAAGTTTCCTGATGATCTGGCCTAAGCAACCAGTGAAATGCGCATAGGAATAGCTTATCCCATCAACAATAAATTTCAAGTGTTTTTATCAATAATAAAAACTGGGAATTAAGCACGAATAACAAAATCTTTTGAAATTAAACAAAATATTTTTTTGTTTCACATAGCTTGAAGCAAATATCAGAACGGATGTTTTCGTCAAATATTTCATTAGTCTGAACGTACCTTTAAACTATAAAACTATTGGTGTTTTCTTTTCTACATAAAAATGTGACATTTTATTTAAAAAAATGCAATTTGGTGTCTGTTTCTTAAAAATGTTGCTCCCGAAAAGGGTGGCTTGTTTTATTCTAAAAAACTCATCCTTTTCGGGAGCAAAATTTTTAGGAAACAGACACCAAATTGCATTTTTTTAAAATAAAATGTCACATTTTTTGTAGAAAAGAAAACACTATATATTTCAGTCTTTATTTTTTTATTTTTTTTTTATTTTAAAGTTTTTTTTGCCTAACTCTCTTGAGTTATATTGCCAGGGTATCACACAGTTTTTGGAGCTTCAACCACAAGTACTCGTTCGACCTAAACCTTCGTATAGGAAGGCGAGAGCTTCCAGAATCCACTCCAGAGTATTTTGGTCTCCACCAGTAAACGTCTGCGTTATTTCATTTGTACTCCGCCATTAAAACGTCTGAGCTTTATATGGTTCTCCACCAGTCACGTTGAGCTATTTTTGGTTCTCCACCAGACAACACATTAAAACTTTGAGGTTAAAAACGATTGCATATAGTTAATGTAGAAACCGCAAAAACTGTAACTCGGTACAGTTAAACGACGCCGAACCACTTACCAATGCGGGGTGACAACGCAAAACGCAAGAAAAACAGACAAACAAGAACGACCTGTTTGTCCTTAAGAAGAGATTTCAGTCTTAATACGTACATAAAAAGTTTTTAAACAAAAGGTACCATACCATGGTGAAATAAACAGGTGGCAGCACTACGCCAGATGACGATTTTTTGCTCTTGCATTGTTTGTCTAGGTTTATGTCAAAGTTTTATTTATGTTTACAAAAAGTCCACGTTTTGTGCTGTGATTATTGTATTTTATTAAAGTTTTTGATAATAGCAAAAGAGTAGGGAATTGTATGTGCATTCAACAAAAAGGGCGGCATGAAATAACCCCCCCCCCCAAAAAAAATAATGAAATAACCCCCCAAAAGTTTGTACAGAGCACAAAAACAAAGATTTTTGGGGGGTTATTTCTTTTTGTTTGGGGTGTTATTCCATTTTCTTAATTGGGGGAGTATTTCATATGAAATAATTCTCCAAAAAACCATTATGAAATAAAGCCCCAATATTTTTTTGGGGATTATTTCATTTGTAAATTTATTACGGAAACGTTTTTTGGCGCAAGGACTTTCTCCTCTATAATATAACAAACACCGCCTTCGTTAGCAAAAGCTTCTCTGTATAGCCGGCCTTCGGCCAGAATTTTCTGCTCTATGGTATACCAAACACCGTCTTCGCTAAGTTAAGCTCCTAAATTTGGGCTTGCGCTAGGCCTACGGCCGTCTATGCAGAAAAGCATTAATTAGCGAAGCCGGTATTTGTTATACCATAGAGGAGGAAATCCTTGCGCCTGACCGAAGGCCGGCTATGCAGAGAAGATTTAGTTAGCGAAGCCAGTGTTTGTTATAACGTAGAGGAGAAAATCCTTGCGTCCGGCCGAAGGCCGGCTTTTACAGAAGGTCTTTAGTTATCGAAGCCGATGATTGGCATATCATGGAGGAGAAAATCCTTGCGCTTGGGCGAAGTCACACCATGCTATCTATCGCATGATTCTTTAAACCAAAACTGTACAATTAATGTATTATACATATTGGGGTCTTATTTCATTCCAGAACTTGGGGTCTTATTTCATATGAACTAAGCCCCCAAAAATAAGGGGATTATTTCATTTCTGTTTGGGGTGTTATTTAATTTCATTGGGAGTTTATTTCATTTTCAAAATTGGGGGCTGATTGCATATGAAATAAGGCCCCACACTTTGGGGTGTTATGTCATTATTTTTTTGGGGGCTTATATTTTGGGGGGTTATTTCATGCCGCCAACAAAAAGTGTGGTAGATTTTCAAAAAAATATTACTTCAATATTCTTAAATTAAATAATGCTAAAAAATTCTAAATATGTATTTGAAAAATGCTAACTGCTAAATGAAAAATGTGCAGCTAAATCAGACAAAAAAATGCTTAATCTAGCTGCAAAAATGCCAAAATGGCCACGCTGACTGCGACTGTTTTCATTTAATGAATCAGAAGTAGAGGCAACAGTTTATTTTTGTCCAATGACAAATGAAGATGTCGAAGTTACAGCACAATCTTATGACTTTTACTTTCTCAACTGCAGCTTTTTAAACACTGGTTTAAATTATATGAATGCGAATAGCACATGTTGCATTTCTTTTGTACCTTCATTGAATAAATGTTATTCTCTCACAATTTATTCCAAAAAAAAAAAACAGACAAATATTGAGTCTGGCCATTGAAGCGTTTTAGATAACTGCAACTTATATACAAATGTATATCCAATATTTGTTTAATACTAACTTCAAAATTTCTTCTTTTGTTGCTTTAAGTAGACTACTATTAACTATTTTATAGTAAACATTGTACCTCTTTTGTGTTCGCTAACTATTTTTACTGTGTTCTAAATAAATATTAAATTAGCGATACTGAACAAATTTATTTTTTAGAATTTATAAAAAATATTTTTAATAATTCTGAAAAACAATGGCTTTGGGGACTTTTGACATTGACAACCCTGATGGAGACATGGTTTTTGGCTTTGGCAATGTTGACTTCAATAAATTTAACCACTTACTTGCTACAGAAAACTGTGCCCATGTTCTGTTACTCTCGCGTCGAGAAACTTTTCGATTGAAATGTGAGAAATGAAACAAAAATACCATAAAATGAAACATAAAAAGTTCGGTAAATTTTTTTTTTGTCCAATGAATGACCAGATATAATATAAATTAAGGAATTCTTTGAGTGCCCCGGTAGGCTAGCTGGTAGCGAGCTAGTCTATCAGCGCCGAGTTTGCGGGTTCGATTCCGGTAGAGACTCTGGTTTCTTTCCTGCAGACAAGCATAGAGCTTCGCGGGTTAAGCTTGGGAAATTTAAAAAAAAAAAAATCTGCATTAAACATTTTAAAAATCTAACCTAAGACTCGAGATAGCGAGATGTTTATGTCAGTATTTTGATGCTTTTCAATACGATTTTAATGAATATTTAAATAACTTAACCATTTTTTTAGAAATTATATAATTTTTTTAGTATGCAACTGGACTTAAATTTATTCCACAAATTTTGTTGTACTTAAGGAAACTTTATGCTAAGTTTTATGAATCTATCAAATTGTGAAAATGATCGCAGTTTCCGTAAGGAATAATATGTTTTTTGATTTTGTTTTTGTGTTCTTAAATGCATTTGACAGCTTTTTTGTTAATTTTTGAGAGAAGTTTATACATATTATAGTTGGCCCTAAACATTTTCAGTAGCAGAGAAGAATTTGAACAGTCCTTAGGTATTAATTAGGGAGATCGAACGGTTAGTACTCGACCGGTTTTAACCGATTATTTTAGTTTTGCCCAAATCGAATATTTTAAAATGTCCATTTTTCGAATATCGAATAAACCGGTTATTTTGCTAAAATAAACCGGTTATTTAAGCAATATGTAGTTTAAACACGTTTACCTTATTTTTCTTATAAATGTACCCGTAATTTGAGTATTTTTATAATTGAATATTAAACAAACTTAAACTCTTTATGAAGAATGTCAAAACAAAATGTAACAATGTTCAGCTTAAAAAGTTATTACTTTTGACAGTATTCTTAATATTATATATATTTTTATAAAGGTGATATTTCGAACTGATTTAAAAGACAATGGTGCTTAAAGGGCTTTAACATAATAAATTGAAAAGGTTCTTCAACGTCGCGACTTATTAATCACCTTTAATTAGTCCACAAGCTTGACATAAATATACGCCAAGTAAAACTTGACTCTGTTCCAAGTTGTTCTTAAAGGTCGATTCACCCATGCGTTCCGAACAATATTTTTGACCGGACAATAATTTTTTTACAGAGAGTGTTCTGCAGAACGATTCACCCATCTCGGAAAATTTGTCCGGCCAAACAAAGCTACCATATGGTTTACAGATGTAAACGATTATACAAAGTGGCTGCACAGTTAGCAAACTATTAGTTTTTTTATAAAAGTGTGTTAAAGGAAATGGACGAAGGAAGAAAATTAGTTTTATTATTTTAGTTTCAGGGCAATATTTTCTTTAACATCCATCTTTTGTTTAATTTTTTTTTTAATTATTCAGCACAAAACGAAAAATGTAATATGTGGCAGCTCGATTCAACTCTTATGTACAAATTGAAAAAAAGTGGCATCTCAGTTCATTTTGTTAAACCAATTCAAGAAAAAACGTGCCGAACAAAATCTTTGCTCTCTCTCTCTCAAAAGTAAAACGTCAAACTCAATATAAAAAAAATTTTGTCCGGACAAAAATTTTGTTCGGAACGCATGGGTGAATCGAGCTTAAGAGACTGCAAATAATACTTAACTAAAATATGCTGCCAAAAATGAATGAAAAACTCTTAAGTAGTTCTAGCATATCTTCATGCTTAAAACTACAACATACCGGCGGAATCAACGACATGGGAAAATTCATCAGTTTTATTTATTAAAACACCAAGAACTTAAAGCTAAATTTAAGGAATCAAACAATGTCATGGAAGGTTTTAAATTCTGATCTATTCTATTCGTTTCTATAATGCTGAAACAAAATAATTTGAAATGTATAATCCTGGCTAAAAGGTTTTGTTTGCAACTTTTCTCATATAAACATGCTTAACCGCCAACATATTAAAACTTATTTAAAATAAATTTCGGGGAATATCTCAAATAATAAATTTATTAAATTCCTAAAATTTTTTAAAAGCAAAGTTTTTTAAAAATTCTTAAGCTATGTTTACATCAATTAAATATTTGACGTCCTACACTTAACCACTAGTTTTCTTAAGGAGTTGTTTGCTTTTGCAAATCGTTTGGCTAGAGCAAACATTATTTAACAGTTTCTAAGTTACATTATATGATTACAATTAGAAATAAAGTTTAGTAAATAAACAAAAATTGTTAAAAATAAAGCTTAATATTATGTCGTTTAATAAATAAAACGATTGAAGAATTAAATTTATTAGTTCAAGAAATTTACAATTAATGAAAATAATAATACATAAAATTCAAAACAAATTTGATTTAAAGAAAACATAAAAACTTAATTTAAAAATTTTAAATTCAACAAGTAGATTACTGTACAAATTGTATAAATAACGATCACTACATTACCCCCCCCTTTGGAAAAACTCAAATCATTCAAATTAAACGTAACTGTTTTCGTAGTTTTGCTTACAACATTCTCATTTAATGATTCATCCTCTACAAAAGCAGGCTTTATCCTGTCAATCGAAACATTTTTAACTTTATTATTCATTTTAAGTTTAAAAAACTTTTCATTTTTTTCCAAAACTTCAAATGGTCCCATATACGGACAACACAATCCAGATTCTTTAAAATCCTTACGAACAAAAACGCACTGATATTTCTCAAGTTGTTTAGGAACAAAAATCTTAAATGAATTGTTATGATGGGAAATATTAGATTACCGAAATGTTTCCTGATATTGTTTAGGAAATCTGAACTTCCAAAACACTTGCCAGATTCTATTACTATTTCACCAGGTAACCGCAAACATTGACCATATACCATCTCTGCAGACGACACTTTTAAATCTTCTTTAACCACTGATCGCAATCCTAATAAAACAATGGGAAGTTCCTCAGACCAATTTGATACATTTCCGCGGGCTAAAATTGACGTTTTCAATTGACGATGAAATCGTTCAACTAAACCATTTGATTGGTGGTGATATGCCGTTGTTGTTATATTGGCAATACCTAATAGTTTGGAAAGCTCTTTGAAGGTAGATGATGTAAACTGTGTACCCTGATCACTAGTAATTCGAAGAGGAACACCAAATCTTGAAACAAAATTATTGACAAAAATCCTACATACAGACTTAGCAGTAATATTTCTAAGCGGATAAGCCTCAGGCCATCTAGTAGTTCTATCTACTATTGTAAGAATATAGCGGTATCCATTTGATATAGGTAAAGGTCCCACAATATCAATATGAACGTGTTCAAACCTTCCTTTAGGTATACTAATTTTTACTATGTTGGACTTTGTATGCTTAAACATTTTGGATTTTTGACATGATAAACAATTAGTTACCCACTCATTTATATTCTTATTCATTGAAGGCCAAAAATATCGAGAAATTATTAAACGTCTAGATGCCCTAGTACCTGGATGAGAAATATTGTGTAACTTAGTAAAAATCTCCTTTCTCATATTCAGTGGTATATAAGGTCTAACTTTACCATCAGCCTCAACACACCAAATAGACACGTTATAACCAGATATATTAATATTTGTAAACTTATATGGACCAGTTTTGTCCTCAATTAGTTTTCTTAAACACAAGTCATTATTTTGTTCCTTAGATAATTCTACTACACTAATTATGTAATTTGCGATTGAATCTATCTCAGGAGTCCTAGAGAGAGTATCTGCGACAATATTTGCATCCCTTTTAATATATTTTATATCACTGGAAAATTGCGCAATAAATTCAAGATGTCGCGTCTGTCTTGGACTACGTTCTACGCGAGAATTTAAAACCTGTGTAAGCGGTTTGTGATCTGTGTAAACAATAAAGGGCCTGCCTTCTAAAAGATGTCTACAATGGTTTATACTCATATATATTGCTAACAACTCTTTATCAAAAGAACTATATTTCACTTCCGAAGATGTCAGTTTTTTGAATAAAAAGCTAGTGGCTCAATTCGATTTCCTACCTGATGCTGTAAAACTCCACCAAAAGCTATATTTGAAGCATCTACAGTTAAAGACAAAACTGCATCGGGATTAAAAAAATTTAACAACACATTTTTTGCAAAATTCTCTTTAACTTCTGTAAATGAAAAAATACATATGCATACTTTAATATTCAAACCATATTCATCTAATCGATGAAAAACCAAGCGAAGATGTTCCAAGTGCTCTTCATCATTTTTACTTGCAATTAATACAGCGTCTAAATACGAAATCTAATTCCTGAAAAACTTCATTAATAAATCTTTGAAAAGTCTGTGCGGCATTTCTCAGTCGAAAGGCATCCTGACAAATTCCAATAAGCCAAAAGGGGTAGTTATAGCCGTTTTATGAATATCGCATTGTGCAACCGGAATTTGGTGATAGGCACGGACTAAATCCAATTTAGAAAATATATGTTTATTTCTGAAATCAATACTAAGATCATGTATATGCGGAATTGGATATCTATCAGGTTTTGTTATAAAATTTAACCTACGGTAGTCGCCACAAGGACGCCAATCATTTGGCTCTTTCTTCGCAACTAAATGTAAAGGAGATAATGCATGAGATTTTGATGCGCGACAAATACCGGAAGAAAATAAATAATCAAATTCAGCTTTGGCAATTTTGTATTAATTAACGTCTAAACGTCGTTAAGCAGTTATGGTACTAAACTCCTTTAAAAGACTTGTGTATCTGTTATCTAATACAAAAACCTTTGGCAGAGATATATTAATATATGCTTCTATTACATTAATAGATATATTTGTTAAAGGATCTATTAGTTTTTTATGCTTTAGATCAATAAGTAAACCAAATTTTGAGAGAAAATCTGCTCCGATTATAGGTTTCGATATATCTGCTATTGTGAATATAAATGGAAACTCCCTTCTCAATCCTAAGTTTACCTTTAAAAATTTATTACCATATGTCTTAATGTTAGCACAATTTGCTGCTGTTAAAATAACATCTGACGAACGTTTAAAAATTTTACATTTATAAAAAGGAAGTACTGAAATTTCAGCACCGCTATCTACTAAATAGTTTAATCTATTTTCTGAGTCATATACAAAAAGACGAAGTGTTGAACTATTTTGCCTTTTATCAGCCGCCACAATAAGAGGACAATTTAGTTTTCCTGTTGTGTCGAATCATATGAACAAGGCTGTACACATCTTCTGGCTTTACTACCAAAACGGTAATGACCATTTACTATTGGAAGAACGCCCTCTTGATCTACTTCTGTTTCCAGACATCGGTCTTGAACGAACATTTTGAAAAGATTGCCTAACTTCCGCAATTTCCATAGATAACTGTGAGAATTTATCAAGCAAGGCCGATGTTATTTTAACTAAATTATTTTCCGCTGTGTCTGTCTTTAAATTATTCTGAATGGAAGCGTTAGCTTCTAAATTACACAATTCAGATTTGTTTGTTACTTCCCAAATATTATCAGCCAATTCAAGCAAATCATCAGTATTGGCTTTATTAGCTCCCACCAAAGCAATATTAAGATTTCTAGGTAATTTTCTCAACCACAAACTCTTAATTAAATCAGAGTTAATGCTTCGTCCTGCTAAAAGAATCAAAGATCTGTAAAATTCAGGGGGCTTACGATCACCTATTTCAGAATCTGACAAGAGTCTATCGAGCTTCTTTTGTTCACATAGGGAATGACGTTCAAGAAGCTTTGTTTTAAGATTTATATAACGATTCTCAGCTGGCGGATTCTGAATGACATCAATAACTGAAACAATAACTTCTTGAGGAAGTGAAACAATTAGATGTTCATACCTAGTATTATCTCGCGTAATACCTTTAGTGTTAAATTGAGTCTCAACATGTATAAAGCATGCTTCTGGATGATCCACCCAAAAAGGTGGCAATTTAACTGATGCTGCACAAATTTCTAATTGGTTATTACTATTGCAATTAGTGGATGAAGAATCTGAAGATGAACCATTAGCATGAGCAGAAGTTTGAGGATCAACAATATTGGACCGTATTGGAGAATTAACCGAAGAACGAATCATGACGGGTAATTAAAATGTCGTTTATAAATAAAATCTGTTAAGTGTTATTAGTGTTAGAAAGAAACTAACATCAATCACGAGAAAACGTAAGTCTTATCCAAAATATTCCAAAAATGTAATCCAGCTCCTGGCAGGATCGCCAATTATGTCGTTTAATAAATAAAACGATTGAATATTTATTAAAGAAAGAATTAAATTTATTTGTTGAAGAAATTTACAATAAATGAAAATAATAGAACATAAAATTCAAAACAAATTTGATTTAAAGAAAACATAAAAACTTAATTTAAAAATTTTTAATTCAACAAGTAGATTACTGTACAAATTGTATAAATAACGATCACTACAATATGCTGTTTCCAGGTGACAAACTATTGATCGAGCAGAAAAATTTATATGAAAATCACTCAGTTTTTTGAGTACAATAACACACAATAATAACATAATCAATTGCTTGTCACCTGGAAACAACACATAAGTTTGATGAATTTACTGGCCACGCTTTTTTGGATTTTATCATATTATCGATGTCCCAACATCGATGTATCGTGTTTTTTAGCATCGGTGCTTTTAAAACATCAATGTTTTTAGAACGATGCTGCATCCTTACTTGTTACAACAAAAACAAAAAGAAACGAATGCCAAATTTTTGGGATAGTATTTAAATCTTTATTAAGTTAATTATCATATAAACTCCGTATTTAAAAACATATTGATTTTTTTAGTTTCATTTGAAAAGTCTTATTTAATTAAGTTAAAAGTTTGGCAGCACAATTAAATACAAAAATATAGCATAAAAAATGTAAATACTTACAAGGTGGTCTCAAAAAACAGCTGTCTCTTATTGCTTTGCCTGTTGTTGTTGTATTAGTATGAAATTGATGCCACCTTGCTAAGCTGTTACAATGGAAACTTAAGTGGAATTTAAATGTACCAGCTTGGTGAATTATTTATTAAGTTTTGATTATTTATTAAAGTATTTATTTTAATAATAAAAATAAAATAATTATGATAAAATTAGTATATTTGGTTGTAGAAATAAATTTATATGAAAAGTTACATTTATACGTTTAGTGAAGAACAGAGTTTTGTATTTAAAATGATTTTAAAAATAAATGTGATATAATATCAAACCTAAAAATTGGCCGTAAAACGCCGTATGTTGTGCTGGGTTGTGTCAGACAAACTACAAATAATGTAGCTGGTTCCACAATATCCAAGCTTAAGTGAAAACAATCTAAATTTGCATTGTTTCGACACCTTAAATAACCAAATTTGTCCATAGATTCGAATAGTTACTAAAATACACTGGTATACAGCCAAAAAATACCAAGAACGCCACATGCCTAGATAAGTTAATTATGAACACGAAAAACGCTGTATTTTTTTCCAAGTACCGTTTTTTAGATAACAGTACTTTTGTGTTTTTCGGTGTATGGTCCCACTCAAACCCTTGTGGAGCCCAACCGAAAAGTCCTATCGAGATAAATGGCATATCGTTTGAAAGGTAATTGAATGCCTTTTCCGTCGATGTGACGCAAATTTCTATCTGATAAGAAGTGGCTGAGTTATGGCACCTCAAATCGTTCACCTTGTTCATCACTTTCGGGGCCCAAGTTCGTGGGGAAAAAAACCAAATGACTGAATAAGAAGTGTAATTTAGGTGTCATATTTGAACCTAAAAGTTAAAAAGAATAAATTTTCAAATGATAACGGCCCTTTTTGATATACATGTTTTCACTCAACGCTTACCAATGGCATTGAATTTTTACAGTAATGTATCGATCTGACAGTCTTGCCATGAATTACCTTAAACAAAAATTTCCTAGAGCCACAGCGAGCAAAATTGAAGCTGGTATATTTCTTCTTATTCAGTAATTTGTTTTTTTTCCACGAACTTTGGCTCCGAAAGTGATGAACAAGGTGAAAGATTTCACCAGGAAATGGAAGAAATCGAGAGACGTTACAAAGGCTGGTGGGATGAACAAATGATGCCGGACTATTACTGGTTCCTCATTCGCGAAGATCCGTCCGAAAAAAACGCAAAAGTTCAAGACGCTCGTCATTTAAATTTTTTGAATTTACGCCGAATATAGTGTGTGAGCAATGAAGATGAAAATATTGTCGTTCCACAAAATCCTTAATAAAAACTTTATTTTTCATCTGATTTTAAGCTTAAAATGTTGGTAATTAAATAAACTATGGTAAAAGAATAAAACATTCCAGATCTTTCTATAACGTAGACAAAAAACTAAATAAAATTTAAACATTTTGAAAAAAACGTTGTGAAAACTCAGCAACTTCTTATCAGATAGAAATTTGCGGCATATCGATGGAAAAGGCATTCAATTACCTTTCCAACGATATGCCATTTATCTCGATCGGACTTTTCGGTTGGGCTCCACAAGGGTTTGAGTGGGACCATACATCGAAAAACACAAAAGTACAGTTATCTAAAAAACGGTACTTAGAAAAAAAAAATTACAGCGTTTTTCGTGTTCAGGAGGTCCCAATTAACTTATCTAGGCATGTGGCGTTCTTGGTTTTTTTCCAAATTAAAAATTTGTAAAGCAGTTATATCTGTATATAAATCGCTCGTAACTCAAAAACTGAGTTAGTGATGCAGAATTGTTATCTTTGTTTTTCCTTATATTGGGTAAAAGATTCATTTTTGAATTTGTATACCCTTCACCACAGGTGGAACAGGGTATTTAAAGGGTGTTTTTTTAAGCTAGATAGAACTTTAAATTGTAAAAAGTAACACAAAAAATTAAATTTTGATGAAATATTTTTTTTTATCGTTTCAGTATACTCTGACAAATCATCATGAATAGACTCATCAGTCGTCGATTCGCGCAACTTGTAGACGACTTCATTTTTATGGCGTACATAATCGTCCATCTGAACAAGCCATTCGTCGAACTGTGGATAGATTTCGTACCACATACTCTCTAGAGGATGCAATAACACCAACACGTCGAAGGAATGTGCGTACTGAAGAGAATATCGCCGCTGTAAACGAAAGTGTGGAAGAAGATCCAAATTTATCGATTCTTCGTCGGTCGCAGGAATTGGGGCTCTGTCCGTCCACTACGTGGAAAATTTTGCGCAAAGATTTCGGCCTACACCCGTATAAGATCCAGCTGGTGCAGGAATTGAAGCCACGAGACCATTACATGCGTCGTTCTTTCGCCGATTGGGCTCTAGAGCAGTTGGCAACTGACCCGTTGCTTTATCGCAAAATTGTGTTCAGCGATGAGGCGCATTTTTGGCTTAACGGGTTTGTTAATAAGCAAAATTGCCACATATGGAGCGAGACCAATCCACAAGAGACCCTACAGACTCCATTACATCCAGAAAAATGCACCGTTTGGTGCGGTTTTCACGCTGGTGGCATCATCGGACCTTATTTCTTCAAAAATGAGGCCGGAGCTCGCGTTACGGTCAATGGAGATCGTTACCGCACCATGATCAATGATTTTTTGTTTGAAAATATGGATGACATTGATCCGGAGGAGATGTGGTTTCAACAGGATGGCGCTACGTGCCATACGGCGAACGCAACCATCGACTTATTGAAATCAAAATTTGGCGATAAGTTGATTTCGAGAAATGGACCTGTCAATTGGCCTCCAAGGTCGTGCGATTTGACACCTCTCGATTATTTCCTGTGGGGCTACGTGAAGTCACTGGTTTATGCTGATAAACCAGCAACAATTGACGCCTTGGAGGCCAGCATTGTTCGTGTTATTCGTGACATACGGCCAGCAGTGCTCGAAAAAGTGGCCCAAAATTGGACGTCCAGAATGCGCTTCGTCAAGAACAGCCGCGGTGCCCATATGCCTGAAATCATTTTCAAATGTTAATGTCACGTATTGATCTTTCGAATAAAAAAAATGTTGATTACAATTTAATTTTTTGTGTTATTTTTTACAATTTCAAGTTCTATCGGGCTTAAAAAAACACCCTTTATAAGTTAGTCATTCCTTTTGTAATTTTAGAATATTGATCTAAGACCCTATAAAGTATATATATGCTGGGTCCCTATGAGGAGAGAAGTTGATTTAACGATCAACTAATGGTTTTCATATACTAGCATAATATGATTTTCGTTTTCACTCTTCTTTATTATTTAATCTATTTAACGAAATAATTTTAACAAATAGAAACTGGGAATTGTTGTTTCTATTTGCTTCTTAAAAACTCGCCAAAAAAGATAAATCTATGGTATGACAACACTGCCTATACTAAAAGAAAGCAAACAAACACACGTACAAACCATTTTGGTGAATATAGGCCCCTATTACACGCAAAGAAAAAACATGATTAAAGAGTGGTCACTAAGACCATTATTGTTCATATTTGCCTAATATGTTTACCTCAAAAAATTTATTATAGTCCTAATATAACTTGAAAAAATAATACTTGTCGTTAACATTTTTAAACTCACTATAATAATATTATATGGTGTCTTACACCTAAAAAGTTACTCTGATCTAGCTAAACATATTAAATTATATGAAATGTTTGCTGCTATAATATATTTATTTTTAACTTTACCATTAAAATCATAAAATTAGTTTTACACAAAAGGTATGTTTATTTTCCGTCCGCGAGCGTCATTAAATCGAGACACATGAACAAAATAATTAAATGTTTTTCGGGAAGAAAAAGGCAATTATTGCATGCCGAAGTGAAGCAACATAGAATTTTTAAAAAGAAGTCATCAAGGCAGATTTTATTGGATATATTTGTGCCACAAAACATAAAATAAAAATAAATTAAAACACAAGCACATGTAAATATATATATAACTGTAAGTATTTAATTTAATTTAATTTGAGATTTGTATAATACAAAGTATATGTAAATAAATTAATTAATAAAAAATACATTTTTGAAATAACATTTTATTTAGTTTTAATATGAAAACCATATAACATGTTGCATGGTGCTGGGAAATATAGAAACATGGTTTGAAAGATCGTTTGCGTTTTTTTTCTAAACAACAAAATATGTTTGAGAGAATAAAAAGCTATTTACATTATGTCTGAACCTATATTGTGACTTAAGACGTGTTTGACATAATCATAGCCACAAACGTTAATGATAGTTTGCGATTGTGGTTGCATCAACCATGTTTTTTCTTTACGTGTATGGTTCACATCTCAAATAAGTTGATTTGTAATATGTGTATTATGGTTTACAACTTTGCTATATTGCGGTGAACAAAAACATCAAAAATAATTACAACTCAACTGAGTTCAGTTGTGAACCATAAAACAGGCCATGTTTCATTTTAATGATATTCAAACAATGTTCCTTCATTGTTCAGTTGTCTAGGGGGCTTGTTAAGGTTGGAAACTGTGAGTCCGCTGGTTCGAATCTGGGTTTTTCAAAAACAAATTTTTTTTTTAATTTTTATGTTCAAAAACGATTTAAAAAAAAATTACCAGTTTCCGCTTTTTAAATTTCATTTATAATGAAGTTTTTAGTGTTGTAGATATGTATGTGTATGTAAAAATTATTTAGTTTGCTCTGTATTCTGCACGCAAAATGGTGAAGGGTATATAAGACTCGGCACAGCCGAATATAGCACTCTGACTTACCTATATTAAATTATTGACCGACAATCAGAAAGTTTTATGCTTTTTTTTTATATCTATATCTGCTATGGTTATAGGTAGGGTATTCATTCAGTTAACCGTAAATCGGCTAAAACCAAACATAAACAAATTTAAAAAGGAAACAAAAAAGTCATTCAACCTGACTAGAACCATAGAAGACAACTAGAACCAAAAGAATACATTTTAAATGAGATTTTTTTTTTTATTTTACATGCACACATACATATGAATAAAAAAAAAATCTTATCTTGCTAATTGTTGACTTTGTTGCACCATATTGCTTCGCTTAAGCTACCGCACTTGTACCCTTTTCTAATAAGTCGGTCAACCCCGACTATATGATCCCTACATCACATTAGAACCTATGTACCCAATTTGGATAAATGATCTGCAAATTTGCGACCTGTACTTTGCGCACAAGGTTAACATGGACAGCCAGCCAGCCCGACAAACATCGTTAATTCGACTCAGAAAGTGATTCTGAGTCTATCGGTATACGTAAAGGTGGGCTTAGGACCAATATTTTATTTACTTTATTGTGGCAAAATTTTTATAATTAAATAAAAATTATTCTTTTAAAAGAAAAACGGCAAAAAAATTTTATGGCTAAACATTTTAAAAAATGGCTAATGGCCAAACTCATTTTTTAATTGTTAAACAGGGTGAAAAATGGCTAAATATACAGGTATGTGATGGAAATCGTTCGATTTGAAAAGTAAATCGCTTTTTCAAATCGTTAAACGTGTGACAGATCTCGATCGATTTCATATTCCACTTTTGTTTCATTCCAATTTGTTTTTTATAAATAAAATCTTTTGAAATTGTATAATACAACTCTATACTGTGTTTTTGTGCATGTATTTGAAAAAATTATTTAAAACATATTTTTTTGTTTTAAAATAAAATGCCTTATGCTGTTGCACTTTATTTATTTCTTAATGAAATTAATACCAACGATGAAAGTGAGTATGTACGACGGAAACGCTTACGAGACAAATCTGACCCCTTAAGTTTGCCCGAGGAAACGTGAGTAGCAATGTGAATTTGTATTTATGGTTAATGTATATGAACACATTTATTCTTTAGATTTATTCAATATTTCCGATTAAGCAAGGAAGGCTTTATTATAGTTTTAAATAAAATCGGAAGTAGGCCGACAGGATCATCTATTCCTCTTACAATACAATTGGCAGCTGCCTTAAGATTTTTTGCAGAGGGAAGTTTTCAACGGTCTGTTGGAAATGACGCAAATATTGGCATGCATCGCACTACTGTTTCAAAATGCTTTTCAAAAATGTTGCGCCTGTTGGAAAGAAAAATATGTCCTGGATTGATAAAGATAAGCACTAGCGAAGCAGATTTAAGGGCATCTAAACAATTTTTTTATGAAAAGTATGGCATTCCAGGAATCATTGGATGTATAGACGGCACTCATGTTGCAATTAAGGGACCAAAAGGTGAAGAGCATTTATTTTTTAATAGAAAAGGATATTATAGCATAAATGCTATGATTGTAAGTAACTTATGGGTACAAAATATAGTTATTACAATATTTTTTTTGGTTTATTTTCAGATCTGCGATTACAAAATGAACATTAAAGCCGTTGATGCGACTAGGCCTGGCTCAAGTCATGACTCTTTCATATTTAGTATGAGCACTGCTCGAAATTTTTTTATGGGAAAATATGAAAATGGTGAGCGCGGCTCCTGGCTACTAGCAGACTCAGGATACCCCCTTGAACCCTTCCTAATGACTCCTTACAGAAATGCAACAGGAATTGCTCAGCAGAGATTTAACAAAAGACATGCTTCTGCAAGAAATGTGGTGGAGAGAACAATTGGGGTGCTTAAAAGCAGGTTCAGATGTTTGTCAAGAACATTGTTTTATTCACCCTTGAAAGCTGTCCAAATTATCGATGTTTGTTGTGCTTTAAACAACTTGTGTAATAAGCTTAAACTTGAACAACCGGAAGATGTAAGAGTAGAACATACAAACGATGAAATTAATGAGCAAAATGAATTTGATGCAACCGATACTACTTTAACAAACACCGCAAATAATATACGTGACAGTATTGCTGAAAGTTTAAGTTAAATGTTTTTAGAATTGTTTACATATGTAAAAAACTTTTTTTAAATACAAAACCTTTTTTTATGTAATAAATGCATAAAAAATTCATGGACAAAATATTTACATTTACATATCTTTAAATCATTGATATTTTAAAATGTCTAACTCCAACTGTTTTTCTTTAATTTCTAAATCTTTCTTTTTCAGATTATTTTTTTCAAATGCTGCTTTTTCTATTTCTTTGTTATGTCTTTTTAATTCAGATGTTATACTCGTCGTTAAGTCTTCGACTGATTTATACACACGGCGTATATTAGACGTGATAAGATTTAAATTTTCAGCATTTCTATTTGAAATTTCAACTAAAACTTTAAAGGAAGCCGAAATTTCTTTTCCAGTTTTTGCACTGCTTTCCATATATTCCTTCAAAGATTTTTTAATATCCTCATCTCTGTTTTTTAGTTTTTTGGAAGCTTTTTTGAAAGTGCTTGGAGTGCCATCGAAAACATCATCCGTTTTCTTTCTTTTTTCAGGTCGGCATTTTGGAGTTACTGCAGCTGAAGCTTCACACAAAATTGCGTCATCATCAGATGAAGAAAACTCGGTCCCTATCATTGAGACAGAGTTATTTATTCCATCAACCAATGTATATAGCCCGCAAATTTGGCCTATCGCTTCCTCTTTTTTTGAGATGTATATTTGGTTGAACGGACCTCCACCTGTAGAAATTGCTTCTCGTTTATTGGTAGCTATTTTCTTCTTTATGCACGCCTTCCAGTCACTCCATACCTGTTATTTATAAAAAGAAAAAAAAAAATTAAAAATTGGAATCGGTTACACAGACCAACTCACTTTTTTCCAAGCACTTGCATCGTGAATTGGTGGACCAACGCTATTCAATTCGCCTGCTAAATTCTTCCATAAATTTTCCACGTCCACTCTGTCTCCTTTAGTAAATCCCCTCGCCATATCAGGATGGTTTTCCATAAATTGTATTAAGGCATCTTCTTGAAGGCTATTTTTATGTTTGCCCCTTATTAACCAACGATAAGATTAGTTTTATTTCATTTTTATTAAAATCAATTTATGTACTTACATTTTGTTTGGATTTTTTTCAAAATTCGTTGCAGTAAATTTAACAGATTTTCAAACGAATTCAAACAGGCATTATCGAATTGTGTCACATAGTAAAAACGTCATTATTTTTATTGAAACAAAATGGAATATGAAATCGATACAGTAATTCGACGCATGTTACCATATCACATGTTTTGTCGATTTCAAAAAGTTTGGACGACGAAATCGATTTCCATCACATACCTGATAGCCACTAAATGGCTAAATTGGCAACACTGGATATATGGGACTTAGGGAATTTACACATCGATAGAGGAAAATTTGCAGAACTAGTTCGATCCCATACGGATCGTAGCAAAACTAGTTTCTTTCGAAAATTCGTAGCAAAACTCGATCGTTACAAAATTAAATCTTTTATTTTTCTATCTTACAGTTGGTTTAATTTTTCAACTGTTGAGTTATTAATCAAGAATGGCATAACACTTCAAAATCAAAAAAGTTCAACTAATTTAGTCCAGTTAATCCTTCGTTCTTTGCATTTTCCCAAAATTCGAAAAAGGTGTAACGAACGAGTTTTGCATCTCACCTACTCAATTCTCTACTGTTGTTGTCTAATCTGAAGCATTTAATAATGTGTTTATTGGCATTTTTTGAAATTATGGCTTTCGCTAAGAATACACCTTGCCCAGTCTCACAATTGCACATTACTTCGTCTTCTTCGATGTCTATATCAAATGGTAAAAGGACCTCACTTCTTGATGGAATTTTACCGTAGTTATCTTAAATTTATTATTATGTTTGGGTAATGTCTTGGTTAGCTGTAATAGCATTAATAGCACTAGCCAACAAGGTTTTGGAGTGGAGCAACCAAATATCTTTCCTGGGGTAATTTGATGGGCTGAATTCGAATCTGTAATTGGTTTTTCTCTATCACGTCACAAGAAATGTTTTTATTATTTATTTTTTACATAAAAAATCACTTGTTTATTTAAATGAATTTTCAAAAGTGAATGACGTTATTTGAACGTCGTTTGTATATCGATGGTTCTGTTTTACGTATTATAGTATGTTCACATTTGGCTTCTAATCACTTCAAAATCGAGATGATTACCCATTCATTGAAGTGATTTGTTAATCACTTCAAATTGACATGACTACAACTAAATCACTTCATAAATCACATAGAATCCACTGAACATACCTTAAATGTAGAATCGTTAACATGATCGTGTAAAACCGGCCAAGATTTCTGCTCAATGTTTTTATTTTTTTCCTTAAATAATTCATAAATTTTTACAATTTCATTATTAAAATGATTAAAATAATCTTCTGATAACTTTATAAAAGTGTTTATCCATTATTAATACTTTAAAGAAATATAAATTTGATTGTTGTTTTTTTGTGTGTTTTTTTCTTAATCATCTGTCATCTCAATCATCTTAAATGTAATGTGAACGGCTTTGATTAGCTGTATCAACATTTTGCTTAAACGCGTTTAAAAACCTAAGTGTGAACTTAGCATTAGAGTCCAGCAATAGTCTCCCAGCATTCTTAAATTTTAATTAAGTCTTGGGGAGCACGCTCCCCTTGTTCGCGCTCACTGCATAGTTTTTTTTTTGGAAAAATTCTAAATGCGAATGAAGAATATGCAAAACATTGTCGGTGTCCACGGTTTGTCCAAGTTTCCGAATGCAAAACAAAAATAAAGTAAATATGCATATTTAATTGATTCTGATATTGCATATGGGCATTTCCTGGGGTCACGATCGTACGTTCGCACGCTTTTGATGTGCAAATAATATAGAAAACAAAAGTTTTCCTAGCATTTTTTTTTGCGATTCGATAGCATTTGTGTAGCTGTATGTTTAGTGCAAAAGATGGATTTCATCGAGTTTAAGTTTTCATAATGATAGTTATAAACATGTGGTCACGAACGTACGCAAAATAGAAGTCAACTTTGGCTGACAGTAGTGAAATGTAAAAATCTGCGTAATGGAACGGAAGATTTAAAAGTGATTAATTTATTTTAAAAGTGTATTAATGTAGGTATGCATCCAGTATTTACAAAATAAAATATCTCTCTTGGTTTTTGTTTAATTGGCTTATGTACCAGTCGAGAACGTACGGGTCGCGAACGTACGATTTTTCCATTGGTTTTTTTTATTATTACCAACATGCATTTTCTCATAAATATCTTAAAATTTCCTTAACAAAAAAATTTAATACTCCTTTTACAGTTTATTGTAATAGAGAGATTGTGAAGAAAGAGTGCAAACATAACTTATTTTTTGCATGTAAAATAAGTATATAAAAATGTCTTTAGAAGTAGAAAATATAAAATTTCCAGTGTCCAGTGCAATTTCCTCAAGTAAAACAGCTGAGATATGCTATGAAACCATTCTTTTATAACAACATAGACTTTTTTTTATAATAATAAATAAAAAAAGACGATGATTGTCAACATTTTATTTTTTCATCCTGGTAGCCCATTCTGAGGAAATGCCCATATCCCTTTTTTCCAAACAAATATTCACCAAACAAAAAGCAAAAATAGCTTACACCAGTAACACACGATCTACCTGACATGCTTAAACGCTACTATTATGAAGATTTAGAATGAATGTGGGCTTCTGTCAAATAAATAATTGTGAAATTGTAGTGTCAGTATTGACTGTTTAGCAGTATTGCCAGCACAGTGATTCGGCTAGAGCATGCTAGCGGGACAATATTCATGACGTAATTTCCATTAACCACCGATAAAGTCTTGAAAAAAAAATCCCCCAAGTAGCGAATTCCAAAAATAAATTTATCACTCCATAAAGATATCTTATCAGGGGGTCAGGGTAACCCTTTATAAGAGAGGTCATTTCCGTTTGCAAATCAGTTGCATTTTTTGCACACTTGTGGTAACATATTTTAAAATTTGTAGCAAAGTAAAACGATTTTTTTGTAATGGAATATTCTGTTGAAGGTATGTTCTATATTATGACTTTCATTTTTTATAAAAAAGATGTTTACTTTTGGTGTAATATCACTTTGTAAATGTATAGATAAATCCAGCAAATTTTACATTAATTGTAAACTTTAAAGATTAGCAACATTCAGAAACAGATTGATATATATTATAGACTCCAAAAAGGCCCGAAAGTATAATTATTTTATTTTTTTCAGAACGAGTCGTGGCTATGACGAAAATTGAGTTTTTTGAAGAATGGCTAAAATATGACAAAACTGAACGGAACAATGGCATTTTTTTATTATATTAGTGAAAAATTCAATATGTCGGATGTTTGTGACGAATCTCTTAAACAACTCAAAATGAAAATATCAAGCCTTTCAGCAAAATGCAGTCAAAATTGGACTTCTTTAAAGTGTAACAAAGAAATTTTTATAATCCAACATAAAAGATGGTTAGAGTGATCCTGAATCGGAATAAAGATGTGTTCACCATTCGTGCACTTCAATATCATCAGTGGCTCTTTCCGTAGGACGACCCAGAAAATCATTTGAAGACTCATCAACGAAAATGAAGAGACGGAGAGTAGAAGACCTTGTGGAATCGCAAACTGCAAGTGTGCTTATTACCGCATCTGAGTTAGCTACTCGAAATCCATAACGTCGCGATCAGTGAAACAAGAGAAAAGAATAAGTGTTCTGAACAAAGTCGGCAGTTAACACCAGACGAAGCTTTATCTTATTATGTGGACTCGAAATCAACTTCTCACTCATATAAACAAGCAAGAAAGTGGCCAATGAAAGCAGGACATCAAGTGTATCCATCGTTCTATAGTTTAGGCAAGTCCAAAGCGTCTTATTGTCCTTCTGACGAATTTATATCCCGAGCTGAAATTAAACTTCAGGCGATTTTGGATAAAACGGCTGAACGATTAGTTAAAGTTCAGAAGGAAGTCATTAGAAGTGTGTTACCTCGTTCATATTATACGTTGGTAAGCAAATGGGGCTGTGGTGGGAGTTCAGGGCATAGCACGTATAAGCAGAAATTTGAACACTAACGCTGCAGAATTTTTGTTTGTAAACTCATTTGTCCCTTTGAAACTGCTTGATGGCGAAACTGCGATCTGGCAAAATCCAGGACCTTCCTCTTCATATATTGCCGTCCTATTAAGTTTATTTTTGCCAAGGAGACAAAAGAGTTTACGAAAGAAGAAACTTCTAAAATTTAAGATGAAGTGAGTCAGCTTCTTCCAACATTATGTAACGTTGCTGGATCTCAAATCTCAGTTAAACACGATTTGTTGTTAACAATGACTGATGGCAAAGTATGTAATGCCTTACAGACACCAGTTCAACACAACAGTGTTATATTTGCGATGCCACCCCGTCTACTATGAACGAGTTAAAGAAATATCCGATCAACGAAGAACGCCTTGCATTTGGTTTATCTACTTTACATGCATGGATCCGCACGCTTGAATGTTTACTTCAGGGGAAATAACGACAAAGCTTTTATGAAGCAACGCTCACAAGAGATACAAAAAGTGTTTAAAGATCGTATGGGTCTCATTGTAGATAAACCAAAACCTGGGTATGGTAACACAAACGATGGAAACACAGCTGTAGATTTTTTCCAAAGCTGAATTGAGCACCGAAATTACCGGATAAGACGTAAACCTTATTCAAAGATTTCATGTAATTTTTAAACTTTGTCATCGGGATGTGACATTAATTATACTGAATTCGAAAAGTTTTGTGCTGATACTAAAAAATTATACCTTGATCTGTATTCTTGGTATTCCATGCCCGTTACTATGCATAAACTTTTTGTAAACACCGCGGAAGTTATGCAGTATTTTCTTCTTCCCATTGGACAACTCTCCGAAGAAGCCCAGGAGGCAAGAAATAAATACTGTCGTAGATTCCGTGAACGGCACACCAGGAAGCGGTCACGTATTACCACAAATACAGATCTTTTGAGAATGCTTTTAATCCTGATCCTGTTATCACCTTGTATAGAGTTACCTCGAAGAAAATTTACTTCTTTGCCATCGGAGGTTCGGCAGTTGATTATCCCATCTTTATTTTCCATCCGAAAGAACATCATTAAGTCATCATCACGAATTAAATAAGGAGGATTTTTTACTGAATGGGAGAGCAGTGATGACAACTCATCTGATGGTGATTAGTAGGTTTAAGTATTTTTTTTTGTACCTATTATTATATAAGTCATTTAATATTATATTTCTTTAACTTATACACCTTGTTATTGTTAATAATTGATAAACAGAAACTGTAATTGTACTAAATTATTTTTAATAGAAATATTATTTTGTAAATAAATGTGGGTACTATCATTGTGATTTTTATTTTTTCCTATAAATTTCTTTGTAAAAAAACAAAGGTAGACGTAGCTAATTAAAGAACAATAAGCGAGGATAGGGAACAAATGAGACACAGGAGTAAGCCACTTCCGTCTTGCAGCTACATTAGGGTGGGTCGATAAAGCAATCGATATAACCTATTATTATCTAAAAAAAAATTAAATCAGGCGTTTTTTTTATTACCTATTAAAAAAAACCTTAAAAATAAAATTTGTAAAAAGTCAAAAAATTTAAATTTGGGCGCCTTTATTTTTAAGGATTTTTCAATAGGTAATAAGTAACAGTACATATATTTCAACTTTTTTTCTTCTTTAATTAGCTTGAGATACCAGTAATCAGGCGCGGATTTAGGGGGGGAATAAGGAGATAACCCCCCCCCCCCCCCTTAATTATAAAAATATGTTTTGTTTATTGCGATAATAGAAGAATTCCCAATAATATTTTTTTAAATGTACAAAATTTTTGGAAATCCCAGCAGAGGTTTTTTTTTATTAAATTTCTAACAAAATTTTCAATAAGTACTTTTTTGTTTTTTTTTTATTAAATCTTTAACGAACTTTTCAATAAGTATCCAAATCTTAATGCTAATAGTTATATATAAAATATTTTCAATGAAACATCTAGTTCACTGTATTCGAATCTTATTATTCTACATTCAGTCCCAGCATGTGCCATCTATATCCAAAGACAAAACGTTTGACTTGATAATGTGTGCCTTAGTTTATGCAATATTTATGTATATAATATACTATGTGTTATATGAATCAAAATTCTATTCGATAATTTTTGACGAAAGCACGGATTTGTCGGGGAAAAGCCAGATTTCCTTATCTTTAAGATATTTCAACATACAAACGCCTTGCTATACCCATAAATCAAACAACTCAATTTCAAAAAGCAATAAAGTGCCATTAATACAAAAAGTTGTATTATTTGTCCCACTCTAGGTGGGACTTGGTGAAGCAGCAAATGATGGGTGTCTTTTGGAAGATCCTTAGTGAGAATCCAGGAGCACCCCCGCAATGTGACGATGCTGGCTGGTACCAGGGTCACGTGAAGCTGATGGCGTGTGTGGACGAGCGCTCCGCGCTTCTGCTGAAGCTTGCCATCGGAGCGATTGGCGAAATATGGGAAGATGCTAGGCTCGACATGGTTTTGGTGAGTGAGATACCACGGATACCTAGATCCATCATCACCATCCTAGCGGAACCCTCTACACCGGAGGAAATCTTGAAGATTATTCAGTGCTGCAACCCCCAACTTCCCAGTCATAACTGGAAAGTTGTCAAGGTTTCAGCAGCTGAAGGATCATCAAGAACGGCGATCGTAGTCCTGAATCAGGACTCCTTGAAGCCACTGAGGAAAAAACAGGGCAAGATTTACTATGGTTTAAGTACCATCGTGCTCCGTGTCTACAGAGGTGATGACAAGTGCGATCCCGCTCCGAAGGTTGTGGAGCCTACGCAGTCCGTGGACTGCACGAATGACGCTTCCGTTCATTCATGTGACAAGGAAGGCACCCCCTCCGTCTCTGACATGCTGGGTGACCTCTTTGAACGCATGGGTGAATTGGCGGATGAGGACGCCCTCCTGGAATCAGACCAGGAGAACGCCAATGTCACGGTCGTTAATACTAGACATGGTGAAGGTGACACAGATAAACCTTCACCACTCTAAGGCAGCATCTGCTGCACTGCGACATGTCGATCTGGATCGTCTCGGGCTATATGGCGCATGACCAGGATAATGAGCCACCCAATAGGCTTGTTCGTGGCACCAACACTAGAGGTGAGTCGCTATTTTCTTTTATTTGTAACAGTAATTAAGAAATAGCAAACATAGGCGCGGAACCTACGTTCATTGTTGCTAATAGGCAGGAGGTTCTCGATTTGACATTGGTCAGCTCGGAACACTCCGACTCGATAAGTAACTGGGCGGTCTCAAATGACTGTTCCTTTTCGGACCACAGGTATGTTGAGTTTCAATTAGGTTCACCCCCCTTGGGGGTGTGTACTTTTGTGAATAGGAAAAGAACGAACGGGCTCAGTCCCTGTCATTAATGGCATTACGGAGTCTGAAATGGCAGTGGAATTCCTATCGGGGGCACTGCGTCAGGCAACGGCACTGGCCTGCAGGCCAGTGGTTAGGAGGAAGGGGGGTAGGCCACAATGGTGGCTCCCTAAGATTGCACAGTCTCACAGAGACTGTCGTAGGTTATTCAATATGGCTAAGCGTCTGGGAAGCTGGGCGGAATATAAGTCGGCATTGAAAAGATTTAAGAATTTGGTTAGATCGGCGAAATGGAATGCCTGGAAGAACTTCTGCAGCGGAGTGGAAGGCTCCTCTGAGACCAACCGATTGCGCAAAATAATGGCTTCTTGCGCGGAAGATCAATTGCTTATCAGAGCCTAGACCCGTGTCCATTTCTCTGTGCTATGATATGCTCAATTGGGCGATAAGGAGCTTTGACTCCTTTAAGGCTCCTGGTCCGGACGGTATTACAGTATTTTTCGGTTAATTGCACATCAAAATATGCACAACTTTTTGTTCAATTAACCGGGGAACCAATTAGCCGATACCCGCTTAATTGAACAATTCGTTCAATTACAAGAATCCCGTTTAATTGAACAGTTTGTTCAATTACAGAAATCACGCATAATTGGAACTACTAATGAATTAAAAGAAATCGCATATGTGCACTTTAAGTTTTTCAAAATAATTTTTTTTTTTACCTTAAACGAAAAAAATGCAAGTAACAGAAAAAAATGAACATATATGTGTATAAGCAGGTATTTATTATTGTAGGTATGTATGTACTATTAAATATACTATTTATGTGCACAATAGTTTTACAAAAAAATAAAATTTATAAACTAAAAAACAATTCATATATGTATTGGTTTTACAAAAAAAAAAAAACATAAACTTAAAGAATAAAAACAATTCATATGCATATACATACAACAAATGATGTCAAATATGTATGTGCAAAAATGTCACATTATTTTTCAATAATAACGCAATTAACCGGGTAAAAGTAAGAGGAAATTTATTTTTGTTGACATGAATTTTAAACCAAAAAAAATTAAACCGGGTTCAATTATCCGAGGAAATTTACAAGGTTTTCGTATGCAATATGTATTTTTGCCCGATCATGTGGTTCAATTAAGCGTCGAACCCAATTAACCGTAGGGTCAATTAACCGAAAAATACTGTATTCCAGCCGACCTTAAAAAGAATGCAGGGCTTCTGATTCCTTGGCTGTCCGCTATTTATACGGAATGTATTAGATTCTCGTACGTTCCCATCCGATGGACTAGATGTAGGGTTGTTTTCATTCCAAAGGGAGGTAAAGCATCCCACACCAGGCCTAAGGACTACAGGCCAATCAGCCTGTCGTCATTTTTTCTCAAGACCCTTGAAAGGGTCATTGATATTCATCTGAGGATGTCTATTCCTAGACATTTGCTCTCTTCATCGCAGCATGCCTACACCAAGGGCAAGTCTGCAGAGACGGCGCTTCACTCACTAGTCGGCTACATTGAGAAATTGAATTTCGGGAATACTCACTTGTGGCAGGATGCTTGAGAAAGTATATAGAGTGGCTGCGCTGATGATCACGGGATCACTCCGCTCGACACCGACGAAGGCGCTGTTTACTATGCTATGACATCATGGCCGAACAACAGGCCCTGACTTCCGCTATAAGACTGGGGGCGGTAGGCCTATGGTCTACGCGGAACTGTGGTCATGCCAGGGTCATGCTTAATGTATCATATGACCTGGCGGAGCTGGACTATTGCACTCCGGAACCCTTTTATGGTGCTCTGTCATTGTTATGATGATGAGCTGCTCGATAACACGCGATCTACGGGTCTACACCGATGGTTCCAGGATGGGCAATAGAGTGGGTTGAGGTTTCATCATCGAGGAATTGGACATTAGGGTCTCTTTAAGGCTGCCAGATGGCAGTAGTGTGCTGCAGGCGAAAATCTCTGCCATGAAGCGGGCGGCAAACTGGCTGAAGTACTATCGTATATCGAGGGATATATGTATATTTACGGACAGCCATTGCTGGTGTCTTTACGGTATCTATGTCAACAGTGGAATGCCGGATGTCTCTAAATGAGATCGCGAAACATTCCAGTGTAACGCTGACATGGGTACCAGGGTACAGTGGATGCTTGGGTAACCAAACTGTGGACGGTCAGGCCAAACGGGGCTGTCTTTTGGACGACATGTTCGTCGACGGCCTGATTAGCACTTCAATGGCCCGCTGCAAGACTCTCATCAGACGAGAGTCGTACAGAAGGGCTCAGGGAAGATGGCAGGGGGAGCATACCTGCTTGATGGCCAGGGCTCTATGGCCTGGCTATGACGCGTTGAGAACGCGCGTACTACTCGATCTCGGCAGGGACCAGATGAGGACAGTGATATCGCTAGGAGGATGGGTCTTGCGTATAATGACTACTGTAGGAGTTGTCATGATGAAGAGGAGGAGACGGTGTTTCACTTTCTCTGCCAATGCCCCGGTCTAGGGAGCATTAGGTTTAGGCATTTTGGGAGACCAGAATTGCCATGTCTGGAAGATTTGTCCAATGTGGGACTGAAATCGATCTCCCTGTTCTGCAGGGAGTCGGGGTGGTTCGAGGCTGCAGTGACCTCAGGGGAATAGTCTGGTGGATACCGGCGGACTCCTGTCACTGGCTAGGGGTATCACAAATTGACCTAAGTGAGTCGTCGTCGTGACGGCTGCCCATTTAACCTAACCTAACCTAGTGACCATTTTTTCATGCAAATAAGTATGTACACATTTTTATCATTTATCAGAAATCCAAGTATATTATGAATAGGGTTTTTTCCCGGGATTTCCCGTCCCGGGAATTTCCATTATTTTATTTCCCGTTTTCCCGGGATTTTTCTTGCGGGATCCCGGGAAATAAAAAATTCCTCATAATTTCAGAAAATAGCTATTTATACTTTGAAATTTAGTTTTCTATTCTCTAAAAATTAGCATCTGTGGATGGGTTGTGGATAAGAGCAATTGCAAGAAGTGAGTACATGTATTTAAATCAATGTCTCCTGATGCAATAAATCTACTAAAAGCAGAATGGGCAGTGTAACAGTTGATAATTATTACATTTAGTGAAGTGAAGAGTTAATAAAGTACATTAATTCAAAATAAGATGCAGGCAGTAAAGTTTCATTGTCCATGAACAAGTCTTAAAAACAGGAGATACCTAAACATATCGCTCCTTTATTGCAACATAGTCATATCTACAAAAACAAACGATCTTGGCAAAATGCGATTAAAGTTTTAAAACTGTACCGATTTAAAGATATATTTTGGTATAACTTCGGTTCAGTTTGAGATATACAGGGGTGTCATGGAAATCGAAAACGAAAAACGGAAGAATTTTAAAAGTCGTTTTTCAATAAGATTTTTGTAATAAAAAAATTGTATGTCAATTATTATACAGATATTGCTCCATTAAACATAATTCTTTAACAAAAATTGTAAAAATTAGATTAAAAGTTTATTAAAAAGAACTTCCAAATTTTTTCGTTTTACGTTTTCGATTTCCATGACACCCCTGATAATACGAGAAGGTATGAAAGAAATCTTTGCTAAAGTTACTTAAAATTTTGAGATATGACTATGATGCAATGAAGGAGCGATATGTTTATTAGGTAATAAACACAAATTTTCAATTTCAATTTGTGTTGGTTTATATACCCGTGAAGTGCGGGGAAACCGAAATAAAATAACATTTTGGAAACTCGTGTAAGATACTACAACATACAACTTGAAAACACATTGTCCTAAAGATTACAAATGGACCTATTGAAATAAAAAGGTTTGTAAGAAGCAGTCCGGTTGATGCTATTTTTGCATCAACCTTGACATACATTTGACTGATAAAGACGTTGTTTATAAAAAAGAAAAAATTGCTTCTGATTATGAATCCGAAGCAAGCTACAACGGTGCACTTTTAACTATTTGTCCAACTACGGTAAAAAATGAACGAAATTTTTCGGAAACATGATAATTAGTAAATAAAATCAGGAATATACTTTTTGACGACTTACAAAGCGCTTTGAGTGTATCAGAAAGTTATTTCCTAAGCCATTAAAAAATGTTATATATTTCTTTAAAGTATTTTATCTATTTTATTAATTAACTTTTTGATTTCATATCTTGAGTACCTTAATTTTTAATTTGTTTTTATTATTGTTTTATGAATTATCCAGAGCATAATAATTTATTTTGTTTTTATTATTGTTTTATGAATTATCCAGAGCATAATAATACTGAATAAAAGCATAATAATACTGAATAAAGGCGTGAGGTAATAATAATTCAAGTTCCTATTTCAATCTTCAATTCATTTTGAACCATTTCTTTTACTTTCTTTGTAAACAAGTTCCCTTGCGTTTTTTTATTAAAGTTTTTTTCATGAATTAATAACAAAATTTACTTTGTATTATTTATATGGAGCGGGATCCCGGGTTCCCGGGAAATTTAAAAAATTTCCCGCTTTCCCGGGAATCGAAAAAGTCCGGGAAAAAAAAACTCTAATTATGAATTAAATTATCGTATATGTCAATTTTTTTAAAAATGGAGTTTTTGATGCAATCTTGTTCTACATTCAAAGAGACGTCACCTGACGAAATATTGTAGGCGAATTCCACTTCGTTGCACAGTGCGAAATTTCTTGAGTTTAGCGGGACTTTATTATTTAAACCAGTAAACCAGTTCTGTTTGTGATTTTTTTTAAATTTTTAATAAAAATTAATGTGTTTTTTTTAAGTCTTTGAGTTTATTTACGTTTTTAATTATAGAACAATTAAAAAAACATCAATTCAGAACTAGTCTCATTGCAATCGTCTGAATACTCGTAATCATTGCATGGGTCTTAAAATGTTTCTAACACCTCTAAAACTTCTGGAGTAACTTCACTACGCTTGGTTTTAGGTGCTTAACGAAGACTAGCGATGTACGGATCCGATGAAATAAGCAGTCGATTAAATAAATCCGTATTTGTGTCAATTCGGGATGTTTTCCTAGTAAAAAGTTCGCGATATTTTCTGCAGTGTTTGTTTCTTGCATCCTGAGCTTCTTCATAAAATTGTCCAATCGGAAGAATGCAAGAGGCTATAATATCCTTTCCATGACAAAGGACTTTATGCATACTAACAGGCATTGAGTACCAGAAATATTCTTTCAAATACAACTCCAAAGTTTCTCTTGCATATTCGCCGAACTTTTCTGAATGAATTTTAAGACCACAATTTAGGCACTCCAACAGCACATGAAAACGCTTGATCAAATCTAAATTAACGCCAGTTATTTCGGCTGACTTTTCGGCATTTCTAAAGAATTTCCTTGCGGTATTACCATCGTTTGTGTTTCCGGTCTGCTGTTTTGGCATATCTATTAGCAAGCCAAGCTCCTCTTTAAATTTTTGTTGAATGTATTTTTTCATCTCTGCAACTTTTTTTTATTTTCTGTTCCTTTGGCTAACTCGTCTTGACTAGCGGACTGCAAAAGATGTTGCAATTTTTTGTATTGCACTTTAGGATGACAATCCTTAAATTCTTTTTTAGGTCTGCCTGCATTGGTCCTCGATCCACAAGGCAATGCATCCCTTACAGCAGTTGAAAATTGTACATTATTTTTAAGACAGCTTGCATTTTTATTTAGAAATGATGCTAAATTTCGACTGGATTCCCTCCACCTTTTTTGTATTTTACAAACTAGCGCACGAACAGTTACCTTTAAACTGCAAAGAGCGTCAGATGTTAGCACTGGTAAGCCTATTTTTTTCCAAAACTAAACCAATGATGGCGTCCGATGTCGGTTCTTCCTTCCAATTTTGGAAAATACAGTTATATGAAATTTGCAAAGTCATTCTGGAAAAAGTTTAATTTAAAAGAAGATCGCAAAATATCGCAGAAGATATTTTGTGTTCCCAATAGAGGAAAAACATACCTTTAAAATGTTGTGCGTTTTAAGATGGTATTATGTGGTATCACCTTTTAAAGTCTCCAACGAAGTTAAAAAATTAAATTTACTCACTTCTTAAAAATCACTTTTTTCACGAACAAATCACACACGAGTACGAAACGATTTTGCAATTATTTAAATGCCAATAATTGACATTTTTCTCATAAAATAAATTATGTAAAAATCATGGCCTACTGCACTGCCGTTTGTATGTACCACTCTATTAACTGAAACAAATCGAAAATCTTTCTGTATGCAAAAAGTATAATTGAATAAGAAATGCAACTTTCAGGTGTATTTTGCAGTTGTTTCGCAGGGTAAATCCCCAAACTAAGTATGAGGTTTTTGAGGTGGGATATTAAGCAACCGAAATAATGAATAATCTTATGCATTTAATGTATTTCAAAAATTTAATAAAGTTCCGCTAAACTTCCTGAATTTCGCACTGTGCGTTGCTCCAAAAAGCACTTGTATATTTCATTTTGATATTGCAAGCGAAAGCAGAGAAAAGTAGAAAAATGGCTGTCCTGTAAAATTTGCTTTTTGTAACATACGATAATTTCGCCCAAAGGGGTCGATATGATTGGGACTTGGTAGTTAATATTTATTTCTCCTATAGTCCGGGATTGTTAGCTATTGATATTAAGACTGATCGGTCCACAAATGACTCAGATATGTATGGGCAAAAAACCACGACATCATCTAATTTTACCCAAAAATTCCTTGTTGTTGTGGTTGTTTTATTTAATTTTTATGTGTATCTGGAGAACGACTGGCGCCTAAGTTTACAAGTTAGGTACACGCAGAGAAAAAATATGGTTGGGCATGGTTACGGCAACTACTCAATGTTTACAGTAACAACATAATGTGATCGGAAACAAAAATTTTTATTTTTATTTAATAACAGCAATATTATAGTTACTGTAATTATAATTAGTAACGCAATTATAAATTTTAGCATTGTTGACTGAAAAATAATCATTTTTCTAACAACTAAATAGTAATAATTTTGAAAACCTATTATATTAAGCTGCGTTCACAAGGTGTTCCTAACACTGCTTTACAAATTTTTAATTTGGAAAAATACCAAGAACGCCACATGCCTAGATAAGTTGGGTTGGGTTCCACAAGGGTTTGAGTGGGACCATACATCGAAAAACACAAAAGTACCGTTGTATAACGGTACTTAGAAAAAAAAATTACAGCGTTTTTCGTGTTCAGGAGGTCCTAATTAATTTATCTAGGCATGTGGCGATCTTGGAATTTTTTGGCTGTAAACCAGTGTAATAGAGCAACAATTTCCTTTGCAACCACACACATTTTGCATTAAGAAACCGTTTGCAAATTTTAGCCACAACAATATTATGCATTTATTATAATTTTTGCAACATTTTCTTAAAATTTTCGTTCAAAACTTCTTAACTTATTATGATTACCATGCCAATAATATGATTACTAGGGATAAGATTTTCATGCACTATAAAATCGAAAATATGCGCATAACATATGCACTAAAAACTCCAAAATATGCACTTCAAAAATTAAAAATATGCACTAAAAACTGGAACATTTTCAAAACAAACAAAAAAAAAAATAAAAATTTCTATTGTTGTTTTTATTTGATTGTAATTCAAAGGTTTAATATTTTTTTAAACTTTATTTAAATAACCACACAATATAAATTTTTTATATTATCAAAAGTAAATCTTTGTTTTATAAAAGTAAAATTTGTTTTAGTTTTTTGAAATCCTATATTTTTTTCAAAACGTTTTGAATATTTTTTTATTTGTCTTGCTATTCTTCCTTTCTGTCAATCAAATCACTTGAGTTTACTATTAAGTGAACTAAGTCCATCCAATTTAGTTATAGCTTCACCAATATATCCGAAGTTGGAAAATACAAATGCTAATTTAATTATGTTGTTATTTAAATTTAATATTTCTTTTACTTACTTATTTAATCGCAAAACCATCGGTAGCAACAAGTTCTTCAATTACATTCTTAATTTGCTCAAAATTTTTTTGAATAGTATTCTAAAGCTTCTAGCCAGGTTCCCCTTCTTGTTAATACTGGCTCCGGTGGTAAGGAATACATTTCACTAACAATTGCAACTCAAGAAGGAGTCTTTAAAAATATTTTTTTTTTTCCCGTATGAAACCAATAAATCAATTTTATCGAATAGGCTTTTAATTTTCTTTACAACTCGGTGTAACCCATGTGCCAAGCAAGTAACATGTAAAGGTTTGGATTAATTGCTTTAGGCCAATTGGCAGCCGTAACCATGTAAGATGCTGCATTGGTTAAAAATTGGAGGATCTTTTGACGAAATCTTGAAAAACTTGTATTTAAACAGAACTCCAAAAAAAATTTTAATTGATTTTAAAATTTGTTTAGGAAGATTTTTTTTTTTTTTTTATACAATTTGGAAATTTTTTTTTGATAATTTGGAAATTTAAAAATTTTTTTTTAACATGTATCTTGAATAATATTTTGTTTCAAACGTAGTAAGCGTAAATTTGTTATCGTCGGACAAAGAATTAAGGAATAACGGCATATTTAGTGAAAACATCCGAATTTGAATTTTGATAAATTTTTTTTTTTAAGAATGCTACTATTACACTGCGGAACAGTAAGTTTGCGGTATGGAATTTGATTGCAAATTTTTACAAATTTGAGGTCGCTGATTTCAAATCTAATCTTTTGTCTTTATCAGCTCTACTTTTCGAGATATACCGTTATGTCCAAAATTAAGGCACTTTCACTACATATATTTGAATAACTTAAAAACGGTTGACCATAGTTAGTAAAAGAAAATCCGAAACTCGGCAAGAGATATGGCTCGTATGGAAACTACCAAAGAAGCAGCGGTAACATCTTTAATATTGGAGTTTCGCAACCAGCAGTCTGCTTAATTTTGACAGAAATTTTAGAATTCTTCGAAAGAAAAATATGCAAAAAATGGATAAAAGCCCGGATGACTAAAGTAATTGGATGTATAGATGGTACACACGTACGAATTGTAGCGCCTCCAAGGGAATTGCAACACTTGTATTCGAACAGGAAAGGATATTACAGTCAGAATGTCATGATTGGGAGGAAGATTGTCATTCTTCAATTCAAGTTAATTTATTAATAAATAAATATTTTTTTATTATAGTAGGTGTGCGACTTCGAAATGAATATACGCTATGTAGATGCGCGATACCCCGGCTCAAATCATGACTCCTTCGTATGGAGTATAAGTGACTTCAAGTAATATTTACACCAAAATATGCAGGAGAATACTTGGATTTTAGGTAGGAAATTTTCTTTCCGTCTTTCCTTTTCTTTAAATTCCCAAGTTTTTAGGTGATGCTGGGTATCCGTTGGAAACATTTTTAATAACTCCATTTCGAAATGCTGCTGAAGGATCACAAGAAAGCCGATTTAATACAGTGCATGCAAAAGCAAGAAATGTAATTTAAAGAACAATTAGAGTTCTTAAAAGCAGATTTCGTTGTTTACTTTCTGCGAGAGGGTTACACTACACTCCCGAAAAAGCAACTCAAATCACAAATGTTTGCTGCGCATTGCACAATTTAAGCAAACACTTTAAAACAGAATTTAATGAAGAATTGCCTTTTTCATTAGACACGGAAGTAGAAGTTGGAGAACCTACAGAAACAAACATTGAAGAGTCTGAACAACAAATTAGAAATAATTAAGTGCTTGCAATTTTAAATGAATAAACATTTTTTATAACATACATATTTGTTGCTTTAATTTAGTTGCAATTTAAAAAGAATATAAAAAAAGAAAAACTTAAAAACTTATTCCTATGTAATAAAAATATCACCATGGGCCTAATTCTGGCAGTCGTGATCGAGTACTTTCTCGATTCGAAAGCAATTTTATTTCTAATTCTTTCAGTCGATACTGAACGAATCGAAATTATTTTTTCAGTATTGTGAAACTCAAATCAATGCTTTACAACGCTGAAAAAATAATTCCGATTCGTTCCGTATTGACTGAAATAATTAGATATTAAATTGCTTTCGAATCGATAAAGTCCTCGATCACGAATGCTAGAATCAGGCCCGATTCTTAAAACTATAACAAAAGGTAGTTAATATACACATATATTTATCACAGCTCCTGAATTCTTTTATTTGTTAATTGAAGTTTGGCTTCCATCAACTTTATTTGCAAGTCAGCCTTCTTTTTTTTTAACTCATAAATTTTTTTGTTCATTTTGTTAATTTTTTTATTTGCAGCCAATTTTCTTCCTAAATTTGCCTTAAAGTGAGTCCATACCTATAATAAATTAAAATTTATTTTTAAGTAATATAAAATATATCAGAAAGTACATCAGCTACTAACTCTTTGCCATTCTTTAGTGCTTTTAATCGGCGGTCCCAAGCTATTTAATTGCTCTGTAAATTTATCCCATGTGCCCTTAAGTTGCATTTTGTTACATCCAAATGGTAGCTTGCCTCGGCCAATATTTGAATGAATTCTCATCGGCTCAACCAGCTTTTCCATTTGTTTTTTATTTGTAATTTTGCTACAAAATATTTATAATTAATAATTCTTTACAGTTATGTATATTTTGCAAAGAAAATTTTATATGCATACTTACAAATTTTTCTCCATTTTTGTTTTTCAACTTGTAACGTTTATAACACAACACCAAATAAGCAGTTGTAAGTTTTTGACAGTGCTGACAACACATAAATACACATGTTGTAAACGATAATCGATGTTACAGAACATAGACAACTCCAAATACAACAGTGCTGACAACAGTTGCAAATCATGATCGCATTTTAAAAAATACGACACTTAAATAATAACTGTTGTAAACGGTAATCGGGGCTTTAGATTAAAGTTATTTTAAGACAATTAAGAGGTAATTTTTTATGCCAATAGGCCCAAAAAATTCTGCATGAAGAGAAATACCCTTCTTCAGCATTGGTATATGAAGTTATACTTAGTTTGTTTTTCCATGTGTACAGTATATCCCCCATATTCATAAAAAATATTTTTGATTTATAAGACGTTTATTGAACAAATTTTCATAGGAAATCTGTTCAAAAAACCTTTTACGCCAGGCAAAAAGGTCTAACGTCAAAACCTGCAGTTATTAGTAATGTTAAATTGAAAATTATTTATTTGGTGTATCTCATAGAACTTTTTCCTTAAGAGCAGAAGATTACGATTCAAAGCAGTTGTGTTAGACTTAACCCAATAAAAAATGTTATCCTTTGCGAAGCACTTATGGTACATTTAAAAAAATAAACGCACAATTATGCGCTACGCAATAAGACACACAGAGATGCAGTTAAATGCCTTATGACAATACATTTTTAATGCTTTGTTCAAGTTTTGGTGAACAGTGCAAATATAATGTTATAGAAAAATTTGCCAAGTGCAAAGAGTTCAGCTGTATTATGATAAATTACAAACTCTCAAAAATTTTTAAAAAGTTATCAATAAAAAAATTAAGTTATAACAAAAAAAATGTAAAATTGTTCAACTTAAAATTGACATTTGAAGCTTGAAATATTAAAAGTGATGCTGAATCAGCGGTTTAGGGGCAAATTCAGCGATTTACCGCTTTTTGATTGTTTTGTTTCTCATAAACATAAAGTTGACAACATTTAATAAAATAAACAAAATCATAACAAAAGAAAAACTAAAAAAACTGTTTGTTTACATTTTTTTATGGTTTGCTCTTTCCAACATATACTGTTTCTTTCTATCAATTCAATGAATAAAAAATTTAGTGTCATGAGGGCTTAAGTAAGTGAACGAACTCTTAACAAGTTTTATACAAAAATAACATTTCAAACAAGTGTGTAAAGCCTGGTACTCTGTTCAACATTTCACGTGAAATGCTTTCAAAACGCATATGAAAAAAACTTATGCGGAATATATATGAAATAATGTTTACAGAGTTATACTCTGTTGATTTTGTGAAAAAGTTCAGAAAAGTTTCAGGCAACAAAAAAGGATGAACTTAATACTAAATAAGAACTAAAAATTAAAAACAACACAACCCGTAACAGTTTTAATCCATATCTATATATAAATCGGCAAAGGCAAACCAGTTAAGAACACTTTCCTGCTTCGTATGTCAACCGATTTGAACAAAATATACACCATTTAAAAGATATTTACTTACAGAAGTGCACAATATATATTTTATTAAAATCTGTTCAATACTTTCAGAGTTATAAGCGTTCTAGTTTGCTACTATCACAAATACAAAAAATTTGTTTTTTTCAATTATCAAATAATAAAAAATAGGGTGTTTGATTATTCGACATTATTTAGAAACCGGTTTCCGAATATTTCGACAATATAAATCTTATATATAAATTAAAAATTATGGCCGAATTTCGACCATTAGGCAAACACTTGTTTAATTTATTTTTTATTAAACAAAAATAATTTTTAGTAAAATAATGTGGGGTTTCTTTACATACGCCAAACAATATCGCATACTTTATAAAAACGACAAACTGTGCAAACTCGTGAGACAAGTAACATTGATACATGTCAACAGTTTCGTGTGAAATAATCAATGTTGCTCAACATTTTTCACAAATTTGAACAGAGTACTAGGCTTAAGGGAGAATACTAAAAAATAACTGTAAGAAAACATTCAGTGTGTAATGCTGATAGCTACACACACTAGTTTTTATATGTGTTGAATAAAGCGCTTTTTGGGTCAAAAATATATTGCTTCAAAGTAGGAACACAACATATAAGCTTCATGTCTTCCGTAAGCGAGATGGTAGGCGAAACTCTTACAGTTTTCCCTTACAAACCTGCTTTGTTGGAAGCTCAATTTTTTATTGGGAAGTTATTGATACCAAACGAGAGAAAAAATTTAATTAAAACCTCAAAATGCTTTTTTTACTACATACCTTTTAGTCATCTAGCCTTAGAAGATAAAAAATGCCATGTGTAACTCCTATGCAAAATATTCCTGCAACAAGTGCTATATGTTGAGTCATTCACAGTAATTTTTTGTTTATAGGCTAATAAGTTGTTAATAGAAGTTTTGATGATGACCAGTTTGTTGACTTAAAGTTTATTTAAAAACCGAAGAACCGAAGCAAGAAATGCAAAGAAATTGGGCATTAAGAGTAGTCATATCATGTTTTGGTTATTCTATGGATTTGCAAAGTGTTTTGCTCTCTTCCAAGTTATTAGTATCTGTACAATATTATCAAATTAAACTGGGTCTTATTATTATTTAAGCTGGTTACGTTCTTATTTAGTTGGTAGAAAGCAAAAAGTACAATTCAATAATTGTATATCCAAGTACATTTATGTTTCGTCCGGTGTTCCCCAAGGAAGTCATCTTGGCCCACTTTTATTTTCGCTGTTTATTAATGATCTGCCCAACGTTATTAACTTTGCCAATATATTGATGTATGCTGATGATGTAAAAATGTTCCATTCTTTTAATTGCTTTGCTGATCATTTTTATCTTCAAGCGGATCTTAATAACTTCTTTTTATGGTGTAATCATAATATGATGGAGCTAAATCTAATGAAATGTAAATGTATGCGTTTTTATAGAAATACCTGTATTGATGTTTATTATGCTTTGGGTGGACATCAACTGGAGTTGGTTGATTCGTTCCTTGATCTTGGAGTCTTACTGGATCCTAAATTAAACTTTGTTTCGCATATTACATTAACTGTAAATAAAGCTCGTGGTGTTCTTGGCTTTATTAAGCGCTGGGCTAAAGAATTCACTGATCCATACATAACGAAGCAACTGTACGTGTCACTCGTTAGACCTATCTTAGAATATGGGTCAATCATTTGGGATCCGTATTACAACATTCATAATTCTCGTATTGAATCTGTCCAAAAACAATTTTTATTATTCTGTTTACGTGATCTTCATTGGAGTTACTCGACAAACTTTCCTTCCTATGTTAGTAGACTGGCATTAATAAAACTACCATCGCTCAAAAGTCGCCGTACAATGCTAAATGTATCTTTTATGGTTAATCTAATTAATGGTAATGTTTCTTGTGATTTTCTTTTAAATTCTGTAAAATTTAATATACCTGGTCGCAATACTCGTCATTATAATCTGCTTTTTGTTAAATTTTATAGATTAAATTACGCCATTGCTGATCCTTTTTCAAGGTTATGTAGACAATTTAATTCTTTATCACAATTTGTTGATTTTTCTTTATGTTTAAATTCCATAAAGCATAAAATTATTGTTTTTCTGAACTCGTCATTTTTTATTTACATATACTCTGTAAAGTTGGTTAGTATATTTTAAAATTTATAATGTTATTTATTCATTTTAAGTCAATATTGTTATTAGTCAGTAAGGATAATGTCCATTGATTAAATAAATAAATAAAAAAAAAAAAATAAAAAAAAATTATTTGGGCAACCAAAAAAAGCATTAAAAAACGGTACAGTGAAATAACTCCCAAATGAAATAAGTCCCAATGGAAAAATGAAATAAATCAAAAAAAATTTTCCATACAAATTGGGACTTATTTTATTATGAAATAACTCCCAATGCATTGGGACTTATTTCATAATTTTTTGTTGGGAGTTATTTCATTATGAAATAACTCCCAAATGAAATAAGTCCCAACAGGTTTTTTGTTGGGAGTTATTTCATTTGGGAGTTATCATTGGCACTTATTTCATCGCAGTTGGGACTTATTTCATTTTAATTGCAAACACTATTTTATCGTTGGGAGTTCAATTGCCCTGTTTGTCGTGCAGAAGTTAACGACACGATGGGAGTTTTTTTGTAAATGAATGTTTAATTATTTTTTTAATTATTTTTGTCATCAAAGAAATGAATGAATCTAGAATGAAATGAATGTTAAATTTTTTTTTTAATAATTTTTGTTATCAAATTATGTATAATATACATAAATTTATACCTATAATTATTATTACTATTATGTATATGCTTACATATAATTGTGAAATAAAAAGCGTTCTGTAAAAGGAAACCAAAAAAATGTGAGTTAATTCATTTTTGTTGGGACTTATTTCATTGGAAGTTAATTCATTTTTATTGGGGTTTATTTTTACTTTTTGAAATAAGTCCCAAAAATTGGGACTTGTTTAATTTTTGCCTTTGGAAGTTATTTCATTTTTTTCAGTTAGGCGTTATTTCATTTTTCATGGGACTTATTTCATTGGGAGTTATTTCATTGGGACTTATTTCATTTGGGAGTTATTTCACTGTACCTTAAAAAACAGTTTTAAGCTCTTAAAAAAAGGGTTTCAAATCATGAAAATAAGTTGTTAAAATTAAAAAAAAGCAATTTAAATTTATTGTTTATCTTCCACTTTATTCGTTTAATACGTTGTTGCAGTAAATTATAAGTTGATGCAATAAATTTTCAGAAAAGAAAACTGTCTGTTTGGGGTCAACAAGTTCTTGTACATAGAAAAAGTTGTTCCTACTTCTATAGATGTTAAGGGAGCATATTTAAAATTGCGTATTTGCTCTGAAGTATATTTAATACGATTGGACTCAAAATTCTGCTTGCCTCCCAATAAATATTTAGTACCAAAAATACTTCATTTGTTAATAAAACTGATTTAAATTTTTTATTAACTTTGTCTCCTATTTCCCCCGGAACACCGGACATTTTTCTTACGGTGTCCACAGCGTCCTAAGTGAATAGGAATAGAAACTTAGAATTAGAAACATAGACAAAGTAACATAAAAATCAAGTTAGAAAGTATAGTCGGTTAAGCCCGACCATATGATACCCAACACCACAGTATTTAAAAACAAATTTTTGAGAGTGTATGGCTATATGAATAGGGATCTATCTATGTTTTAAATTTCATTAAAATTGGTTAAATAGTTACTGATGGGCAGAAATTGACCCTATCTCCCCTCGTGGTCCTATTTTTATAAAAAATGCATACCTTACGTGTTATGGATCTATCTACATACGTTTTAAATTTCATTAAAATTTGATAGTGGGTACAAAGTCCCTATTCCGGAAAGCAGCTTGTATTGGGGATATATGCAATTATGGACCGATTCGACATTGTGCCAGTTAGAAGCTATGTACCAAATTTCATAAAATTATCTTTAAAATTGCGACCTGTATTTTCAGCACAAGGTTACATGGACAGCCAGCCAACCAGCCATATGGATATTGTTAGATCGACTCAGAAAGTGATTCAGAGTAGATCGGTTTACATTACGACCAATATTTTAAGGTGTTACACACATCAGCAAAAATTAATACTACCCTCTCCACTCATATGGTGTGGGTATAATAATTGTGGGGATGATACTGTGCAAGGGAAGCACAAAATCTTAACGTAACGTTGAACGATTTTTTTTAACCAGAGCTGTTACAGCACAAAAATGGTTGATTTTTTTAGTATGTATAAAAAAAAATACTAAAGGAGTAAAAGGTTCCTTATATATATATATCGACCCCTTTGCGCGAAATTATCGTATGTTACAAAAACCAAATTTTACAGTGCAGCCATTTTTCTACTTTTCACTGCTTTCGCTTGCAATATCAAAATGAAAATATACAATTAATTTTTGGAGCAACGAAGTGAAATTCGCCTAAAATATTTTGTTAGGTGATGTCTCTTTGAATGTAGAACAAGATTGTATCAAAAACTCAATTTCAAAAAAATTGGCATATACGATAATTTCGGGCAAACGGGTCGATATATAAAAATATAGCCCATTTTCTTTGTTTTTTTATGATTGAAATTTGTGTTCAATCAAAATCATTCTATCTTGTAAACCAAAAAATTAGCATTTGCTTTTTTTTGGTTGGCCTAGTTATTATATTTTATGTTAAAAACACCAAAGATGTTTATTTGTATGTTTGTCATGAGGGTGAGGAAAAAGTAACAGCAAATAATAAATAAATAAAAACATAATAAATATGATGTACTATGTACTATGTACTGGTCAAGTGTTGGAGCAGATTATGTTAGAAAAAGGTCCAATGACGAAAGCCGATAGCGTTCACTCTATCCTTGAAAAATTTATAACAACTCCAATGTATTCTCTACTTGATTATATTGGTCGCATGAGAAAGGCGAGACCAATACATCCATATTACGAACGCGGTCTTGTAATTTTCATTTCAATCCGATCTGGTGAAGCAAAAGTCAACATTGCTTTCTGAACGCAACAAGGTTTATTTCAAGCTGCGTCACAGCGATATATATATCTATATGTATATAAAAACGTTTGTGTCGGGTATGTGTTTCTTAAACTCAAGAACCGTTGGACCGATTGACACCAATCTTGGACAAAAAATATGTTTGGTCTGGAGTCAGATTTCTCTTCTCCCGATAGGTGGCGCTGTTGTTGCGATATTTAAGCTTTTTTTTAATTTATGGTACAATTTGGCTGAAATTCACAAAACAAATTTATTAAATAGGTTTCCTGATAAAATTTTCACCCGGTAGATAGCACTGGGGTCAAGTTATTAACAATATTTTCCAGTACATATTTAATTGTTATTTGGAAAATTCAAAGCAACCCCGGGACCAAACAGCTAAGATGTATACATATATATATTAATTCCTGTTGCTACTATAAGAAGCATAGGCCCGTAACACACAGCGATAGTTGGGAATGAGTGAGTTTGAAAAGAAAACTAAGACTCCAAAAATAATGGAGCCAAGAATCTGTTACACAAAAAGAAAAAACTCGTACTAAATTTAAATTTTTTCCTCTCACTTTAGGACGAGTCGTACTCAAAAATTTAAGTACTGATAACACTTAAGACAATCCAATATGGGATAACTTTTGAAAACTAATATGCGTGCATACGCGTGCATAGAATAAAAATATTTATATAATTTTCAGGTTTAAAGAGTAAAATAAAAAACAATAATTCCCATTTTCTATTTGCTTAAATTATGCTTATGTACTGAAAAAGTACAATTGTTACACATACATATATAAAATGAAAAAGAACACAAATAAAAAATTTCAAACAAAATTTTTGTGCTGAAGAATTTTTTCGGTATCTTGCTATAGTTTTCAATGACCGTTGTGAATGTCAGTTTATCGAACACGAATACTTTAAATTTTAACCCCCATATTCATAAAAAATATGTTTTTAAATTAATATGGGGGTAAATATACTATATTAAAAAAGGTGGTATTTTGAAAGTCCCTTCACCATGCGCTAAGATATATCTCATATTAAATTTTTGGACTTATCATGAATGATTTTAGCATATATTTTATTAAATTATCCAAAGTTTCGATACATCAATATGTATAATCATAAGGAAAATGAAGAACACATCAAAAGTCAATTTGATTCATTTTAAAAGAAATCAGAAGGACTATTTGAAATAAGTTAATCAAAATTAAGGCAACTATAACCTTTCTAATTCGTTGCAGAAAAATGTATGAGGATCATACTAAAATTTTTACGGAATTCTACTGAAATTATATTAAATATTTTTCATGAAAATTTACAATCATTTCATCGATTAATATCAAACTGTAGCCAAAATCTACACAATAAAATAAGAACATGAATTACTGAAGTGCAAAACTAATTAATTATGACAACAAATAATTAACGGCTATTTTTACTGAAGAGGAGATTGAAAACTTTTTGGAGCTAGAGGATAAATTGGCAATAAATTTCATAAAGAAGCTCAATAAAAGATATAGGAAAAAGTTTGCAGATCTTAGGAATTTACAAACAAATTAACTTGGAATAAGATTATACAAAAAAATGGTTTGTAATCGAATTTAGTGTTAATATTCCAATAGATACATAGCGTGTTCTTTCTTTAGGACACAAACAAACACTACCCAGTAAAAGAGATCAGTTTCCAACTTAAAAATTATAACTGAGGGAGAAGACTTAGTTCAGACAACAAAAGGTAAAGAGGTACAGGTGAAAGTCAGAACTAATGTGCTGTTTTCACAACACAAGTGATTGAACGTGATATAAAATTATATGAAAAGCACTCAGTTTCTTGAGTACAATAAAGTATTTATTGAAGTAGAGTTGTAAATTATTCGACTTTAAACATTGTTCGAATACTTAAAATAATTTTATTCGTTCGATCAAACAATTAAATCCAAAAAATTATTCGATTAATTGATGAGAATAACGAATCAAAAATGTTATTTTTACAAAAACATTCCGTATTTTAAATAGATACACACGTCCATTCATCTACAACTATGGAAAAACTTCCATTTTCTACTTAATTTTTTTCCAAATTCGCTTTGACTTCTTCTTTTTTAATGCGTTAAACTTTTTAACTCCATATCGTTGTATTACTTAAATACATCGTAAAACCCTTACTAATAAATAATGGATTTTCGAAAAGCCTTTGCAGACCTTCCATCTGCAAACTTCTGCATATCTTCTTCTATAGAACAACCGCTGTCTCTCTTTATGTAATTTTTCACTGGACCAAGTTCGGCAATTTTTGATGTCTTTGGAAAACATAAAATACGTTTTTGAAATACTATAAGTACTTAAAGGTTTTTGCGTACTAAACATTGAGATTAATTACAATCAGGGATATAGCTAAAATATTTTTTAGCTTTTCCTACATTTTTTGAAGGGAGGTCCAACCATAATGCACGATGTTAACTGTGAGTCGCAACTTAACGGCAAGTTTTTTGCCCAACATAATTTGACATTTCTTTGCTTAAGTGTTTGACAAATTCAACCATGGAGACGTACACAATTGAGCAGCGCGTTTAGATTGTTGAAGTCTTTTATGAAAATGGGCCTTCAAATCAAAATGTATTTCCTGTACTTCGTGACACACACTTTCACCTCAGTATATTCGTTAACATGCAGAATTTCCGCATTTGGGCAAATGAGAATCCAAGCATTTACCGTGAATGGCGTTCGCTATCGCAAGATGATAACGGAGGGCACGTTCCGATAAAACAATAATTATAATTTTTTTTTTATTGTGTGACTATTATTTTTGTGGAGTATTTGACAATTTGTTGATCCAAATCTACTTCACTGATATACATAAACATTGGAAAAAACTGATGCAGTGCAGTGATACATTTACAAACATACCCGGACTTCTTGTAGCCAAATATTGAGAATATGGACATGGAAGATATGTGGTTCCAGCAGAATGGTGCCACTGTCACACAGTTAACGAAACAATGGCACTTTTGCACGAGAAATTCAATGACCGTGTTAAAAGAAAACGTGTACGTCAATAAGCCAAGAACAATTCAAGAGCTAAAGGATGAGATAATTCGGCACATTCACGATACTAAACCTTAAATATTTCTTAGTGATCGAAAAAATGACCATCGGAAAGACGTATGCCACCGATGCCGTGGCGAGCATTTGGCCGATATTTTGTTTCACACATATTTGTCATAGATCTTTATAAAATAATAAAAAATATTGAAAAAACTCTCAGAAAACTTTTAGTTTTATTAACAATTAACATCGTGCGTTTTGGTTGGACCACCCTTTATAAAATCACAAAAAACGAATAAGCATAAATCAAATTCTAAGCTTTTATTTAATTTATTTTTTAATAAAAAAATAGTTCGATTAATCGACATAAATCAATCAATTTATTCGTTATTCGAAAATCGCCATATTAAAATTATTCGAACAAGAGTTTGGTTTTGTTTGATCGATTAATCGAATTATTCTTAATCGTATGACAACTCTAATATGTAGGTCAGACAAAGAATAAACTTAAAACTAGATTTACAGATCACAAATTACGCCAAAAATTAAGAGATATTCAGCCAGATATGTCCACAAATGACTTATAGCCTGTTTTTTGATTTCGAACGAAGCCTTCGTTCGCTTAACTTACATCTTCTTCGTTCGGAAAAAGATGAACAGGCATATATGAGCAAAAGAATGCCTCGAATTTTACACATCAATTCCTTGTTGCACAGAAAAAGTTTTTTATCAATTAAAAAAATTGTTTGAAAAGTATTTCAATTTAATTAATATGAGAATTGTTGTTGGGAATTGTCAAAACCTTAGCTATTTTTATATATTCTGGCTCCTTGAGTAGTTCTTAGCCGATTTAGCCATGTCCGTCTGTCTGTCAATCTGTCCGTCTGTTAAAAATACGCTCACTCTCGAAAAACTGAAAAGAAAAGAACAAAATTGGCGTTAAATTGCTTGTAGTTATCCTAAACAGTTTGAGATTGAAGTCCAGCGAAAAGTAGGATCAAAGGTTTGAATCAAAATTTGGAACTACAGCCCTAAAAAATTGATAATTTCGTTACCAAAACTAACATAAATGGCGGAACAATGCACGGAATGATATAAGATTTTGCAAAAATTCGTTTATTCGACTGAAAATTACACTGTAAAATATCGTGAAGATTGGTCCATAATTAACCCTAAGCCCATATAAACCCTACTACCTAAAAAAAGTTTAGTACGCCTAAAACTGTAATAAACAATGCCATCATAATAAAATTTGGTACGTCACAGTTCAGATTTCGTAAAGATCGGTCCATGATTTACCCTAGGCCCCATATAAACCCTACACCCTAAAAACAGTTTATACCTCTAAAGCCATAATAAATAATGCTAACATAATAAAATTTACAACTTCACAGTTTATTATAGGAGTAGAAATCACACTAATAACTTTCCCACTCTGGGAAATTAATTAAATAAGCCTACCGTAATAAATACCGTAATAAATAGAGATATTGCGGTAAAATTTGTTCCAACTTAGCTTCATATGGCCAAAATAAATGTCATGCAATTTTGCGATATACGGTCCATAATTTACCTTAGGTCCCTTACTAAGCAGCCTTCTGAAGTTCACTCTAAAGGCTTAAACTTTTTCACTGCAATATTGAAATTTATTCCAGTTTATGTTTTTTAATACCAGAAATCACTCTACAGAATTTTGGGATGATTATCCGCAACAAATTTTAATGCTGACGTCCGTTTTTATAAAGATAAGTTAATAATATATAGACATCATATAAAAACCACTTCTCAAATATCCGAGCTGTCGGTGGAGGGTATCAAAGATTTGCTACAGCTTTAGCACTCTTACTTGTTTTAATTAAAATTAAAAATCAAAAAAAAATCAAAATTTTCAATTTTTACAAATTTTAGTAATCAACATAATCATTTTAGTAACAGGTGCAAAATCAACAAGTTGTTTGCTTGATTCTATGAATTAATTGATAAGATAAATACAATTTTTAATTTTTTCTGTGAATTAAATAAATCAAAATTTAAAATTATTTTTTTTTTTAAATTAAATAAAATTTGAGAATTATCAAACCTGAGCCAATTATATTTATCAAAAATAATTTTTATTTGCTATTTTTTTTTTTGACAAAACTCGTACATAATAATACACGTCTACCTAAGGTTAAAAAGTAAATGTTATCCTGTACCTATGTATGTATGTTCCGAAACTTTGGTGAGCACTTCTCGCATCGAAAAGATATATTCTTTTCTTGTTTTTAAAAAATTCCCTAAGCTAATCCCGCGAAGCTCTACGCTGGTTTGAAGAAAAGAAACCAGAGTCTCTGGCGGGAATCAAATCCGCAACCCCGGCGCTAATAGACTTAGCTCACTACAGCCAGCCTACCGGGGTACTCCCAACAAAATATTCCATCGTTTCTCGAAAAGTGAGAAAAAAGTGCTTCCGTAACTCATGTCGAAAACTATCAAAAGATATAATGTCGTTACGTTATAAATGTCATAAAATTCCACTCGAGGCCAATGATAAATTGCAGACGTTGAGAACGCCAGTCACACATATCGTTTTCGGCGACTAAAATTTAAAATTTCAACGATGGCGCTGAAACCAAACCGTCGGCTATACCGAGTAACGTAAAGTGTGACTTTAGTGTTTGTTGTTTACAAAATGGCTTTGAAAACATTTGTATATTATTCAAAAATGTTAAAAGTAAAATAGTTAAACAATGAAAACATCTGCCAAGGACAAAATACTTACCTCTTCCGTGTTATTATATATTGCATTTTGCATATGGGCATTTCCCATTTGACGTGTCGTGATATTTGTATCACAAAATGTAAACAAAAATTAAATGAATAAGCCAAATTTGTAAAAAGTGTTTTTAAATATACAAAGTAATGAAGTAGCACTAAATTCAGAAATTACAGCAATCGGCGCTAAGGATTTGCAGATATAAGCAAAAATATGGCGTGACGTTAAAAAAACGGAAGTGGATTTTGACTTGCATTACAAAATTGAATAAGACTGCGAATTGAGCAAGACGTTTTGTATAAAACATTTTTTAATAAACTTTAGACTTATATATAACTTATATTCAAGCTATCAAATTTAAAAATCTTTGCTTGTTTTAAGGTACATATGGGCATTTTCAGCAAAAAGTCTACTTTTTTTAATGTAATAAGGTTGTATTTTAGGACCATGTTGTTTCACCGTTATCCATTTTGTTACTTAATGTAGAGCTAGTTGCGCTTTACACCAAAATATAAAAAAGTAAACTGTACATATAACATTTTTTGAGAAACAATTTAAATTACTTTTGGCATTACGTGAAAAAAGTAGACTTTTGGCCGGAACTGCCCATATTTCATTTATTTTTTAGTGTTAAATTTTTTTTCGTCCCGTTTTTGTTTGTGAGTTTATTTGACAGTTCAAAGCGGGAGCTTTCTTACAAAAATTATACAGACCCGCCTTTCCTGTAAATTGGCGAGTAATTTGCTTACGTGACAGCTTTTATTACTCGCCAAAAATGTTACAATATAGCTCCTTAGTGTTCAGTTAATTCCGTCAAGCCCTTTTGGCTGGTAAAAAACCAAACATTTTTACAAAAACCAAATACACATACTAAAAAAAACAAAAAATAATTTTACACAATACACACACAAGCTGTTTGTGCTGCGGTCGTTGCTAAAATTTTTTGTTTGCTCATTTCTGTATCAATGTAAAAATGGAAACATTATAGAACATTAAATATGATCTGTTTTTTTTAACGAAGAACAGAACACTATGTAATGTTCGGCTCTTTCTTGAAAATAGTTACAAACGGTATTAAGGTTTCTACACAAACACTAAAAAAATGGATATAATTCTTTGGTTTGTGAGCCGAACCCTAAATAATGTTCTGTTTATTTACGAACACTGCTTGGCTCTCTTTTATTTTGAGGATGTCAGCACCGCGATCATACAACAAACTTATAATTTCTTCACTTTTCCGTATTATTTTTTAATTCGTGTCCTTAATCATTATAATAACTCACAAATAATTTAATATTTTTTACAAGAAATAAAAAGTTTACTTGTAAAACACATTTAACCACGAACTAAAAATGTAACTTTAATCGCCCTTTTTAATGTTTACATTTATTTTTCGCTTTAGTATTTATTGCCAAGTTTAGTTTTGATTTGAATTGAGAATTGTGTTTGATGTCAAATGATAAAGTCATTTCATATCAAAGGTTTTAGCCTACCAGAATATCTTGCATCTTCATGTTACATGTTTTTACTTTAGCTATCCTTTGGTTAGCACATTAAAAATGATATATAGATTTTTTTGTTAATTATTTTTATGATTGAATTTATAAATACATTGATTGAAATCGCACAGCTTTTTGAATATATTTTTTTACCGAAATAAAAAATATTATTTGTGGAAAAACAAAATTCGCAACTTTCAATTTTTACGATTTCGTGATTTAATAGTTTAAATAAATTTTTTTCTCTACTTGTACTCTTTGATTTTCTTGATTTTTTTGTATTAAACTATGATTTTTCCACAAATTTTAAGACCTATTTGGTTTTGGGATTCCAAAAACTACTAGTATTGAAAATATATCCTGCGAAATCTTAGAAAATTTTTGCACAGTGGTTTAATCGAAATTGTTTTTGAAATTTCAAAAAATCAGAAAAATTGTAGTTTTTTGAATCCCACAACCAAATGGGTCTTAAAATTTGTGGAACAAATCATAGTCTAATATAAAAGAAATCAAGAAAATCAAAGAGAACAAACAGATAAAAAAATTTATTTAAAATATTTAATCTCGAAAATCGCGCCTAAGCCCACTGTTTTTCTACTTTTTTTGGATAGTAGACAAAAAAAGAAAAAATACAAGAAAAAATTTTATATTATATATGGCCATTTTCTCAATGTATCGACACACTGTCTGGTATTTAATGTCAACATAAATTTATTATACCGATAAACTGTCCGTTAACGATTTTGGGTTTCTCAATATACCGACAAAAAACATTGGTTTGAGTTGGCAACACCACTCAAAATACATGTAAAAGTTGGGAGTCAAGCTTCGTACAGACGATGGTCAGATCTTACAATGTTGTCATTAAAATTGACTAAACATGTCTTGCAACTGTGTGTACATTGTACGCTATTTTCATTTGGCAGATGTGTTAAATTAATGAATCTGACAATAGCACCATTGTCAGAAAAATGACAACATTGTAAGATATGACCATCGTCTGTACGAAGCTTCAGCTGATTGAATTTATCTGTACGTCAAATAAAAGTAAAACAAATAATTGGCAGATGAGTGCCGGTTAGCATTGCGATAAAATAGAAGCAAATGGGACATTGAGAAAACTAAATTTTTTTAATGTGCAGTTTTTCGTTGGGAAAAAAGATACTCGCCTAATGAGAAAATGGCCATTAGGCTAATATTGAAAAAGTTATGCGTATTTATTTGAACATAGTTTTCTTAAAACGAGATATTTTTAATGTTCTATTTTTTTTTATCTATATATATTTATAAAAATGAAAAATGTTTGTATGTTTGTTTGTTTGTTTGTTGGCTTATAGACTCCTAAACTACTGAACCGATTTTCCTGAAATTTTTACAGATACATCACGTGAGCCCTTAAAATAAAATAGGCTACTTATTTTTTCGATAGGGGCAGGGGAATTGGTATCCCCCATAGGATGCCAATATTAATTATCGCATATATTAAGATCCGCTGCACGCATTATGCAGAACTTTTGGTAGTAAGATCTTCTGAGCCCCAAAATTAAAATAAAATAGCAGCGGGGGAAGTGGAATCCCCCATAGGACGCCAATGTTTAACATCGCATATCTAAAGAACTGTAATAGTGAGAATGTTCAAACTTTCTAGAAGTCACTCTTATGGTATACAACACTTTTGAAAATAACAATAAAGCGGGTAGGCGCAGGGGGGGAATACCTCCCATAGGATGCATATATTAAATATCGCTCAACTGAAGAATTATTAAAGGGAGAGTCTTCAAAAGTGGTTAAAGCTATTATTATAGTAAACTATAAATTTCAATATACAAATGGGCGGGGTAGACGGGGGAGGAGCAGTACCCCTCATATATAGAAATATTAATAAGAGCCACTGCACGCATTTTGTTGAACTTTTGGTAGTAGGATCTTCTGAGCCCCAAAATTAAAACAAAATAGCGGCGGGGGTAGTGGTACCCACCATAGGACGCCAATGTTTAATATCGCATATCTTAAGAACTGTTATAGTGAGAATGTTCAAACTTTGTGGAAGTCACTCTTATGGTATACTTCACTTTTGAAAATAAAAATAAAGCGGGAAGGCGCAGGGGGGAAATACCTTCCATAGGATGCATAAATTAAATATCGCTCAACTGAAGAACTATTAAAGGGAGAGTCTTCAAACATGGTTACAGCTACTACTATGGTAAACTATAAATTTCAATATAAAAATGGGCGGGGTAGACAGAGGAGGAGCAGTACCCCTCATAGATAGCAATATTAATAAGAGCCGCTGCAAGTAATTTGTTGAACTTTTGGTAGTAGGATGTTCTGAGCCCCAAAATTTAAACACAATAGCAGCGGGGGAAGTGTTACCCCCCATAGGACGCCAATGTTTAATATCGGATATCTTAAAAACTATTAAAGTTAGAATGTTCAAACTTTGTAGAAGTCACACTTATGGTATACTACACTTTTGAAAATAAAAATAAAGCGGGAAGGCGCAGGGGGGAAATACCTTCCATAGGATGCATATATTAAATATCTCTCAACTCAAGAACTATTAAAGGGAGAGTCTTCAAACGTGGTTAAAGCTACTATTATGGCAAACTTTAAATTTCAATATAGAAATGGACAGAGGAGGAGCAGTACCCCTCATAGATAGAAATATAATTTAGAGCCGCTGCACTCTTTTTATTAAACTTTTTGTAGTATGATCTTCTGAACCCCAAAATTGAAATAAAATAGCAGCGGGGAAATGTTACCCCCCATAGGACGCCAATGTTTAATATCACATATCTTAAGAACTGTTATAGTAAGAATGTTCAAACTTAGTAGAAGTCACTCCTATGGTATACTACACTTTTGAAAATAAAAATAAAGCGGGAAGGCGCAGGGGGAAAAACCTTCCATAGGATGCATATATTAAATATCTCTCAACTGAAGAAGTGGTTTAAGCAGTGCAGCGAACCGCACCGGGTTAAGCTAGTTAAGTATAAAAGCTTAAGGAAATTTTACATTTTAATTTCAAAATTTAATTAAATGATGCCAAGATACAAATTCTATAGTAAAATGTTTGGGCATTTCATGTAAATCCAACGAAATATCTAAAACAAATTTTTACTGTAATCTGCTGAGTACACAATAGTTTTGAAATTTAAGTTTTTCTTAAACTTTAAGAAATAAACTGATTTAAAATTTCTTTAAATAGAATATTTTAAATCAGAGCCAAGCATAAAAATAAAATAGTTTGTATATTGCTTAAATCAGGTCTATTTCGGGCCGCCTAAATTTGTTAAAATATTACTAGTTTTTAACATTTTGTTTAAAATGAGTTCCTAAATTTATATACTTTTAAATAAAATTTCATACTGCTAAAAAACTGCTTGCAAAAATCTTAAAAAACAATTTAGAAATTTCTGGCCTTGTCCAATGCAAGATTTAGCTGTAAACGATTTTAAGTTATGGTTAGTTCCTTGGAATTAATGTAATGACTTTGTTTTTAATGTAATTTTCTATGCGAACGATGACGTTCGAAATCGTTAAACAGGCAGTTAATCTATATCACTGAACGCTTATGCCTAATAAATCACTGATGGTTTAAACGCTGGCTTAGTTGAGCTAAACTTGAATTTATATGTAGTTTAAACTCATCAACCATAAATCAGTGTCCCATGTATTACATGTTGTTAAAAAAATAACATGTGGCAGCACTACGACAAATGTTGGCAAATTCATATGATTTGTACTGGTAGTTTAAACGCCCAATTTCATGCGTTTAAAGATGGTTTATATGTTTAATGATTTATAGATTTGTTGGTTTAAACACATTTTAAACCAAAAAGAGAGTTTAACTTGCTCTGATTTTTTAGCCCTTAGTCTGCTTTTATATAATAATAACAATGTGAGTATCAACATTTTCAGGGGGGTTACTGCGTATTTCGATTCGAAAGAAATCATTTACGAATTCGAACAATTTGTACTGTGTATTACGATTTTCGTTTTTATACTTTTTCGAAAACAAAAAATACCTTTCTTAACAGACACTCTCTATTACGAACAAAAATTTTTAATCAAATTTTCTATTTTTTAAAAAATACAACCTCTGCCATCGTTTCGAACGATTGCGAAAATCGTAGTTCGAAATCCGTAAATGATTTTTTTCGAATCGAAATACGCAGTAACACCCCAGAAGTGGCATTCAGGTGCGAACTTGATAATTTCAAATAAAGCCATCGGAATGTGATACAGTAATTTTGACTTAGCTGCACAATCTCCTTTGTACGATTTTTTGTGCAAATAAATCAAAAGTGCTGTTATCTTAAATGTATGAATCTGCTAGGGAGATCGATTATTCGACTTTTTCAAAAACCGGTTTGCGAATATTCCGAATAGCTGCTATTTTTAAAAAACCGGTTTTCGGTTAAGCTTTTTATTAGTAACCGGTTAACCGGTTCTGATTCGAATACATAAAAATACAATAATCAAATTAGATTTTGTAATAAAAAGTTAATTTGAATAAAAACAAAACCATTCACGAAGGTAACGAACCAACCAAGACCTGACAAATATTTGACTATAAAATCCAAAAAAAGCGTGATCAGTAAATTAATCAAACTTAAGCTTCGTACAGACGATGGTCAGATCTTACAATATTGGTAAGCAGCGTTGCTTAAATTGCATTAAAATTGGCTAAAATGTCTTACAACTGTGTGAACATTGTAAGCTCATTTTCAGAAGTGCAAAATTAATGCATCTGACAATCGCACCATTGTCAGAAAAATATTGCTGTTGGCAACGCCTGCTTACAATATTGTAAGATCTGACCATCGTCTGTACGAAGCTTTAAGCTTTATTTTTAATAATTCTATTTATTTGCTAAACTTTATTCCTAAAGCTTCGTACAGACGATGGTCATATCTTACAATCGTTAGCTACACATTCAAATGTGCTAAGTTACAAATATCAGTTTTTACAGGAGAGCTAAATAACTCATAAATTTTTGCAAAAATCATTATTTCATAAAAATTTAAATGCAAGCTTCTTCTTTGTCTGCCTGTTTGATCAATTAAAATGTAAAACACAAATAAATGCTGCATATTATCTCTCTTTCAGATGTTTTTTGACTTAGCACTTTTTATATTTTTTTATTTTTTTGTTTACGTACATAGCACATTTTTTCCTGCTTGATAAAAACCATGATACAAACAAAACAAAATCTTTTTAAATACATATATACATATGTACATACATATATATAAAATTTTTTTATTGTTGTATTAATTTGTATCACAAAAAAAAATTTGCAGACTTACTTCGTTGCTGCTACTTAGTTACATTAGTTATTTCTATATAAAGTAATTTCATTATTGTAAATATCATTATAAAAATACAGACTAAACATTTATCACAAAACAAAATTTGCAGACTTACTTCGTTGCTGCTAGTCAAATTAAAAAAAATTACTATTAATCATGTGGTAAATCATCATAAAACTGATGATGATCTTTGGGCAAAGTCAATTTTAAACATTGTAAGTCCTCGTATTTCCTGCGAGTTATTGGCTTCCTTTTTTGGTAAAGCTGCTGTAAATCACACCACTGTAAAGGAACTATGTTTCGATCAATTCTTTGGGGTAAAATTTTCCATGATTCGGTGAACCTTAATTTGAAAAAAATTTCCCGATCAGGTGTATACCTTATAGCGCGTAGATCTGTCACTTTGGCATCGAATTTTCCACGTCCTGGCCGAATGCTTTTACAGAACTCAATTTTGCTAAATTGTTTAAAAAAATCATGACTTAAATAAGTTACGTCGTATGGTTCAGGTTTTTTTCTTGCAGCTTTACATATTTCAATATATTCGGCCGGAACATGGATATTTCTGTTCTTCATAGCTCGCTCTATAGTGGAGTGGACGCTATCGGCCTCCATTTGTGTATGCCCAGTCTCTAAAATTTTTTGTTCTATAACAATTTTGTGTTTGGTTGCAGCGTTCAAAAGTGCGTTACTCATCACGTAATTACGGTTTTGATACCCACACCCATCACTAAAAAATATAAGCTTTACCTCATCATCTCTGTTAGTAATGCTGGGAAGAACTTTATTTTCAATGAAGTAACTCCATATGCTGGAAAATTCTTCGGCACAAACGCCCCCTTCAGCCTCGTTCCATAAAAAACAGTACCCTTTATTGTTAATAAGGTTGTAAAACACCAAGTTATGTACTTGTAATTTAGTTTTATAGTACAAGCTACTGACGTTGGACTTTGGAGCCATCAGTACTGCTTGAAGGTCAACTGTGAAGACATGTGACTGTTCAGATTTATCTTTATTTTTCTCAAGTCTCGCTTCTTCTTTTCTCTCTTGGTGACAATTATATTTCTCATTTGATAGATTTCCGACTGAATAAAGAGCACATTTCTCGCATTGGTCTTTTTTCGGTGTAAACAAGCTAATATTTCTTTTCTCAAATTCTGAATAAAACAATGATGGCGAAAGCGGTTGAACATTGTTAGTTGAGCACCAATCCGTAGCATACAAATCGAAAATCATTTTTTTAGAACGCCATTCTGGCAAAAGATATTTTTTTTAGTCACAGATCGACAGTAGTGCGATTCCATCAGTGGAAGGCTGTCAAAAAATATATTTAAATTTTGTTTTCTTGGACAGATTTTTTTAACACTTTCAGTAGCATTCTTATTTGCAACCAAAGGCGTCTTCACCCAAGTAAGCACAGATCGCCTACCTATATTCAAGGTGTTTATGAAAAATGTTCTACACACCCGTACAGTCTCATTATTTAATTTCAAGTGATATTGCAAAGATCGGGATCTCCTAGAGACAGTAGGCTTTGTTCGATTGTGGAGTCGATGAGGATGTGTTGTGTTCACTAAGGTGTTTATATAAATTTTTTTTTGGTTCCAATCCATTTTCCAAAAATTGGTAAACATTTCTTGTCTTTGAAGATCTGTAATTAATGGGCATTTCATGGCAGCGTTGTTTTTTTTCTGTGCGCACTTACATCTTGGCTTCATAGCCCGTGCTTCCTTTTTGTTTCTGTAGTTCCACGAACCACTTTCTTTTCGAGTACCCCAATAACTTTTGCCAATTTCCCTTCTTTTTTTATTTTTTGCCTGGAACCATGCATCATTTTTCACCTGAATTCTTTTCTTTCGCTTTTTATTTTTTATTGGCATATCACTGGAATTGTCAGAATCACTATGGAATCCATAGGGCACTAACCCAAAAACACCATCGTCACTATGGAATCCATAGGGCACTAACCCAAAAACACCATCGTGTTTATCTATCGAACTGCGTCTAAATCTTAGTTTTCAAAAAAATGTACTTAGCACATTTGAATGTGTAGCTAACGCAATGTTGTCATTTTTCTGACAATGGTGCTATTGTCAGATTTATTAATTTAACACATTTGCCAAATGAAAATAGCGTACAGTGTACACACAGTTGCAAGACATTTTTAGTCCATTTTAATGACAACATTGTAAGATCTGACCATCATCTGTACGAAGCTTAAGATGATAATTGTATACTGTAATTTAGAAACTGTAAAATAATGTTTGCTCTAGCCAAATGTTTTGCAAAAGCAAACAATTCTTTAAGATAACTAGTGGTTGCGTGTCAGGACGTCAAATATTTAATAGGAGTGAACAAAGCTTTAGAATTTTTGAAAAGCTTTGGTTTTAAAAAATTAAACTAATTTAATAAATTTATTATCTGAGATATTCTCCCAAATTTATTTTAAATGAGTTTTAGTTTGTTCGTGGCTAATCATGTTTATATAAATCCGTAGACTTCAACCATCTTTTTTAAAAGTTGCAAACAAAACCTCTTAGCCAGGATTATTTATTTCAAATTATTTTGTTTCAGAATTATAAAAACGAACATGCTTTTTGTATGAAATATCTGTCAATTCGTCGATCACAATACAAAACTTTCCATGACATTGTTTGATTGCTTTAATTTTGTTTTAAGTTCTTGGTGTTTTAATAAATAAAACTGATGAATTTTCCCATTTCGTTGATTCCGCCGGTATGTTGAATTTTAAGCGTGAAGATATACTAGAACTACTTTAGGGGTTTTCATTCACTTTTGGCAGCATATTTTAGTAAAGTATTATTTGCAGTCTCTTAAGAACAACTTGGAACAGAGCCAAGTTTTACTTGGCGTATATTTAAGCTTGTGGACTAGTTAAAGGTGATTAATAAGTCGCGACGTTAGAGAACCTTTGCAATTTTTTAGGGCCCTTTAAGCACCATTGTCTTTTAAATCAGTTCGAAATATCACCTTTATAAAAATATATATAATAATTTCAAAAGATTTTGTTATTCGTGCTTAATTCCCAGTTTTTATTATTGATAAAAACACTTGAAATTTATTGTTGATGGGATAAGCTATTCCTATGCGCATTTCACTGGTTGCTTAGGCCAGATCATCAGGAAACTTCATCCATAAAGATTTTAGAAAAACTAAAGATATTAAACCAAATAAAACTGTTAAGCTTATAGCAACAGTTCTACTTGTAACAATATCAAAGCTTAAACAAAACACATCAACAATAAACAGTGGGTTTATCTCATCTTACATTCCCCACCACAATTAGTTGAAATTCTCTCAACATTAATTGTAGTTTTTGTATTCCCAAAAATTGAAATTACTTTTTGATAATAAACAGGCAAGTGCATGGCCTAAAAAAACACTTAATTGTCAACATCTTTTGTAAAGTTGTTGTTGTTTTTATTTTGTTTTTCTTAACCTACTTACAACTACAATTAATGTTGAGAGAATTTCAACTAATTGTGGTGGAGAATGTAAGATGAGATAAACCCACTGTTTATTGTTGATGTGTTTTGTTTAAGCTTTGATATTGTTACAAGTAGAACTGTTGCTATAAGTCTTATACGCTTAACAGTTTTATTTGCGAAATTCTTCCTGCGTAACGAACACTGCGATAGGTTTATTTCTATTTCTTACGCAGACGAACGACGAATAAATTGGGAATGGGACAGCTAACCGCAACTAAATCGTGAAAGCAGTAAAGAATAGCAGGGAAAAATCGCTTTTATTGCGAACTTGGCTAAAATTCGCAAAAATGGCGAAAATTTTTAATATTTCAAACAAGCCATAAAATTGATTAAAAGTCTCTAAAACTATAAGGAATGGCAAAAAATCGGTGAAAATTGCTAAATTAGCGGAAATTCGCAAAAATTTGCTAACAGCAGCATGATAGCAAAGTCTACTATTTATTATAAATCGTTAAAGCTGTAAAGAATCAGACAACTTACAGCAAAAAAACGCGAACATGGCTGAAATTCGCAAAAAATTGCAAAATTTGAAACAAACCCAAAAACTAATTTGAGCTTGCTAAATCGAAATGCAGAACACCTAAAATGCTTAAGTTATCCACTTTCGAGTGGACTCGGATTCTAGAACACACCCAATTAATAGTTTTTTATTTTTTTTTTTTTTTTGTTGAATTATGGTCAACCTATGATTTGATAAATGTTAACAAACAAATAAATTACAAGGAAATTTTAATAAAATTTATTTATTTATGTAATCTAGCATCCAAGGTGTTTATTTTTATAAATTAAAAAAATTTAAGTCACATTAATACCTGGAATTCACGCACTTATTGTGTCTCATTTGACGAATTTACGCAACGAATTCTTGCCGAATTCTATGCGAAGTTCGTCGTTCGTCCCAGTTGTGTTTATACCATTAGGCAAAATTTAAATAACCGGTTAAAGCCGGTCGAATACTGTCAGTGCGATCTCCCTATTATCTGCCTTAATGTGCAGGTACACAATTGCGGTTACCTGCTTAAAAGTGCAGCTAAAGTAAAGTGTTTAAAAGAAGAATAAAAGACGTTTTTATTAATAAATTGATATTTTATTAAAATTGGATATTTATATGAAAAAGTGGCCACCATATTTTTTTCATGTGTGCAACTAACTTTGATGTTTTACATGAAAATATTTCAATGCTGCCGAAAAATATGATAAATATGCAGGTATACAAAAGGCACGTAAGCAAGGATTTTGAAGAATAATTACAGAAAATATGTATTTTGGGCAGTTAAGTCAAAGTGCAGCTCACTTGAATTTTTTGTATGAAAATAATTTTAAAATGCCAAAAATTTTGGGCACTTATCTTAAATGTGCAGGTAAAGAAAGTACACCTAAAAAAGGAATTTGTATGGGATTATAAAGAATAATGAAAAAAATTATCAATTTTGGGCAGTTAAGTCAAAACTACTGTAATAATGTTAAATACACTTGGTGGTATGCCAGTTTTTTTCTTATTTTTTGTTACGGACGAGAATGGGAGATTTTTTCAATTCAATTTTAAATATCGTGTGGCGTTTAATTTTAAATTGAATATTTGTATTTGGCGAATATTAAATATTGATATTCGTAACATCGCTATTGTATATCTTTTCCTTGCAAAAAGTGAAAACAAATTTAGAGGAAATGGTGCAATATGTTTCGAATTCTATTCAATTTTAATTTAGCGGGCGAAAAATCGCGCGTTTTGGTTATAAATCAACGATGTGATTTAGCGCGTTTTGAGAAGGGGAATAGCGCGTTCTGGCTATAAAAAGTTGACGACAAGCGAAGCGAATACAAAATTATAATGAAGGTTTCATGAACATCATTATTAAATTTCATGAAGATGTTTAATATATAGCCTCTAAATTCAGAACTAATCTGAATCATATGTAAGAAAATGGCTTTGAATTGAAAAAATTTAAATTATACTTTCTATAACTTGTAGTTATATTTATTTAATGATATTTTTGATAACTATATGGAAATATAATAAAAATAAAATAGTTGAGCTCGAGGCCTGGGTTGTTCTTTAAAATACTTCTTTATTTTTTCCAATATTTCGCTACTCTTCGAGTAGCATCCTCAGGGAGTATAATGGATTTAAAATAAACAAACAAAATTCTAAAAAATTGTTTCTCCTTTCCTTATCGTTGTTTTTAACTCGTCATCATAACTACTACTCAATGATGACGAGTTAAAAACAACGATAAGGAAAGGAGAAACAATTTTTTAGAATTTTGTTTGTTTATTTTAAATCCATTATACTCCCTGAGGATGCTACTCGAAGAGTAGCGAAATATTGGAAAAAATAAAGAAGAATTTTAAAGAACAACCCAGGCCTCGAGCTCAACTATTTTATTTTTATTATTAAATTGGAAAGGTCAAATAAAAAACAACTTTAATATATATGGAAATATTTTTTATTTATCAACAAAAAAAAAACTTGTGACTGTCAGTGATAAACTTTGTCTACGACAAATGAACGTTCTACAATGCGAACTTTTTTATAGAACAATTTTGAAGCAGAGATTAAAACAACTATAAATATAAACAAAATTTGCAAACAAGAGAAAAAAATTTGACCTGTTGTTATAAAATTTTTAATAAATGTTAATTAGAAAATATCTACAATAATGATTTAATGGTCATACAATCAAAATCGCCACGTCTAGCGAGAAACCGCCACATCTGACATCCCTGGTGAGGTGAAGTAATTTAGAAAATAAGAGGGTTAAAAGTGATAAGTCATAAGAACTTATTTTGTTTTAACTCAATAGTGTTTTGCTTATTGAACAATACCATTAGCAAACACGAATGCAGAGAACAATTTCAAATTATTGTAATTTGCATGAGCGAATATAAACATCCATTACGCGAAAAATTACTATTTTTAGTGATCGTGATCGATTAAATAATGCAATGCCTTTCCCTGTTTTGAAGGTACATTAAGAACATAAACGGCACGAAAAGTGGCTGGCAAAATGGCACGAAAAAGTAGCAAAACTGGCCAAAATAAAGATTTTGTTATTAAAGAAACATTTATTTTATTAAGTTTTGGTTGTATAGTGCAATAGCATCCCAGTAAATAATGTGCTCCAAAAGGAGCAGGTTTTATGTTGAAGTTATACCTTAAATCGCTGCAAACCTGCTGATGGGATGCCTGATTTTTGTATGGGGTGTTCCCGGTTTGGAGGACTATTTTCTTCTGACAATAAGCGCTTCTTTTAACATGCAAACAAAGCACTCCAAAAGTTCTTTGTAAAGGGATACCTATATCAACATATTCATTAATGTTTTGCCTTTACTTGTTTAAATGCCTTTTTCAATCATTTCGCAAACCATTTAAAATTTTATTTTTTCGCTTTAAAACCTTCTTCGTTGTCAGCACTAAAATAGCAGCTTTTTTGTATAGTATATTGTTTATCATTTACTGCTGTATAAGAGCTCTCTTATTGAAGCGCTCGATTATGCGATTTTTCTCTCAAGCGCTTCAAAAACCCCAATTTTTTTTTTACTGGGTAAGTATTATAATATCGTAAAAATATATACTTTAAACTGTTTACTTCTAATGAGGTCTAGTGTTCCAGAAAAATGTATTAGAGTCGGTCGATTTTTCAACAAAACATCTTAGGAGCTGTGTGATTCTGTATATTTATATATTTTTTATTTTATAGTTGTTATTACGGTGAGATTCAACATAAAAAGTGATGCCGAATTAAATTATTTTTAAAAAAGGATATATGGGAGGTCACATGAATCCTTTGAAGGAATTTTTTCAAAACTTGAAATTTTGTTTATTATTGTCCTATATGCCTTCATGCAAAATATTATTAGTATGGGCCAACTCATTCTATTTTTGCACAATTTTGTTCCACATCAAAGTATTGTGCGTCGTGACGGCTGCGCATTGAACCTAACCTAACATAATGGTGTTTGCAATAGTACTACTCACATATACTATTTCTTATTTTCATTAATCTTGTAATACGGTATTACGATCTAAAAATTGTTTAAGCTTTTCAACAACATCTTTACTGACATCATTAATAGTTTCCTTAGCGTTGTGAATTAGGTCTAAGCTTTCATTTGTAGAAAGACCTTTTGTTTGTAATTTCAAGAGACTTGAGCAGATGCATTGAAAGTGTTTTTTATGTTCATTTAGTCACTTGTTACGTCCGATTTATGCAACATTCATTAAGCATTTCAAATAAATTTTGCCTCATATTCGCTAAGCTTATTTAAAAATTTCTTCTAGGTTGCAAAAAAAAGTATTCTTGGCACGCTGGACCAAAAATGGCTTTTAACGGAATAAATAAAGAATTGGTAAAAATGCAAAAAATGGCATATGCTATAAAAAACTTGCCCTGATGAAAACATTGCAGATGGTTTCTTAATTTAATTTAATAATTAAAAATATAAATTTGTTCACACTTTTGGATAAGAAATGTTAAGGAAGCTTCCAGCTATTCGTCCATAAATCGAAAACATGTTAAAATTTTGTTCTATTTGAGAGTAATTTATTAACTTATTTATTGCCTAGACTTGAGAGATTTAACCAATACATTGTTATAAACTTCAAATTATTTATTTAGTTGAAAGAAAAACTAAAAAAGAGATATAAAACTTATTTGCCTTGACCTAGAAAAATTACAAGTTCAATATCCTCCCTATAAGACCAAAAAGTATTTATATATAAAATAAAGAACACATAAAAAACTTGTCTATTCACATTCATTTATACATACATACATACATTCATACGTTTGTATGTATAAATATATGTACACTTTCTTCTGTAACTGTATATACATATGTAATATTTATATATAAATATTTGTATGTGTATAAAAACTGTACACACTCACACATACATGCATTAATATTTGTAACTTTGTACTAGTTTATTTAAGAAGTACCCAGAAACAATAAAAAAGTTTCTTAGACAAGGCTACAAAAAATAAGAAGAACAAAATTAAAAAAAAAAATTGTGAAAAATAATAAAAATAAAAAGGGAATAAAAAAATGGAATCTTATTAATGGCCATATACACGTACAATAAGCTTTAATACAAACGACATGCATACAAATACAAAAACACATGCAGACATATTCAATCTGTGTACTCGAGTACGTGTGTGTATGAATATCCAAAAAAGAGTGTTTTGAAACGCTCGTAGTTTTCTACTTCTCTTTCTTTAAGTACAAATAGTTAAAAAGTAAAGTTTTCGAAAAGAAATGTATTACTTGAACAAATAAAAAAAAAGAAGCAAATAATAATAAAATAAAATATAAAAATAAAAGAACAGACGAAAAAAGCAACACACTAAAAAAAATAATTGACCTTGTCAGTTTTATAGAGAAAACTTTTACACACTTGAATATTATGTTCAATTACAAAAAAATAAAAGCTATTACACACACACACACACACACAGATGCATTTGCACACACACACACACATACTCACATCCAAAAAGAAATAAATAATCACAAAGCAACAAAGTACTCCTTTATAAGTATGTAATGTGCATGTATATGTATGTATAAGAGAAATAAAGTATCCCATTTGGATGCTGGCAATAGAGTTTTGGAACTGGCAGTGGGAGTGGGGGAACCAGGACATTTACTTTCGAGTTTCATAAAGATTTAATATGTACATGGAAAATAGAAAAAAGAGGAATAAAACAAAAAATTAATATCCTGCAAAAAATGTGTCTCAGTAGTATAAAAATATTCAACACCAAACTAAAGAGAAATAAAAAAATAACAATAAAATGAATGAACTTGTAAAAAATCTTTACAAATCGAATTTATCGAATAGTAAGTCGTACATACATACTGACAGTTAGTACCGCTTCCCCAATGTTACATCCAACTCTACTTATAACTGCGAGGTCAGGTAGATAAGTTCAAAACTTTGAATAACCGTGTATGCTACTTTAAATATTTTAAGCAAATTTGTGTAGGACAGCTGTTCAAATGTACATCTTTATAAATTTTGTAAAAAATATAAAAATTAATTTCTGGTACGACACAGCAAAACCTTCATCTTCATCTTAACAACAACTGCCCATACAACAACTTCCTACAGGCATTAGCTAACAATTTTTGAGATATTCCAAAATAGCCACTATTTGTGTTTTTAAAAAAGATGATGATGAAGATGAATCTGTTCAACTTTTGACAATTCTGACTTCATATTCGGATTCAGCGGAAAATTTTACATACATTTTTACATAGGTGTCAAATTCATTTGGTCAAAAAACTGTCACGTAGTGTTATTTTTTTACAAAATCTTGATTGAATGTTGTACATAGTGAAACAGCAACGTCTGATTCCAAGCACATAATGGGAAATATAGTTCGAATGTTCTTCCTAATAAATTTATAAGTCGATTTTGTTCAGTTTCACTACCAAAATTCTACTAAGCTTAGTTAAGATAAAAGTAAAAAAAGTTCATATATAACACAACTTGCGAGGCTTTTTGCCCGTTAGGGTTTTTTGGTTTGCGGATTTAGATTTTACAACATTGTTGAAAATTGTGAATATTTTTGCGAGAGCAATAAAGCAAGTTGTTTTTGTTTTCAAAGTTTTTCTTGGGATTCAAAAATTTAATTAACAAGGTTTCGTTTAAATGTGCTACATTCCCATTTCATACTATTGATAAACTGAAATTTATTGTTGAAGGGATAAGCTATTCCTATGCGCATTTCACTGGTTGCTTAGGCCAGATCATCAGGAAACTTCATCCAAAGGTTTTAGAAAAACTAAAGATATTACACATATAAAACTGTTAAGCGAATAAGAATTATAAGCCACAGTTTTACTTGTAACAATATCAAAGCCTAAACAAAAACAACAACAATAAACAGTGAGTTTATCTTTTCTTATAGTCCCGGCTACAATTGGTTGATTTTTTGTCAACTCTAAATGTAGTTGTAAGTGGTTTTTTCTTAACCTACTTACAACTACAATTAATATTGGAAGAATTCCAACCAATTGTAGTGGGGAATGTAAGAAAAGATAAACTCACTGTTAATTGTTGTTGTTTTTGTTAAAGCTTTGATATGGTTACAAGTAAGACTTTTGCTTATAAGTAATTCTTATTCGCTTAACAGTTTTTACTTGTTTGATATCTTTAGTTTTTCTAAAATGTTTGGATGAAGTTTCCTGACGATCTGGCCTAAGCAGCCAGTGAAATGCGCATAGGAATAGCTTATCCCTTCAACAATAAATTTCAGTGTTTTATCAAGAATAAAAATTGGGAATTAAGCACGACTAACAAAATCTCGTAAAATTTTGTGTTCCCAAAAATTACTTTGATAAAAAATAAAAACCTTAATAAGTGTTTGTTAAATTTAATGATCGTTTATGAATGAAGTAATAAAAAAGTAAAGGTTTATAAGTAAAAATTAGGGATATTTGAGTAACAATTCGAGGAAGGATCTGAGATCAAATTATAAAATCTGTCCGATTTACCTCACACTGCTATTTTAGAGATGAAAAATATACATGTAGTGATTATGACTATAGTGACTATGTCAAAAATATCACCCGCTGTTTCATATATTGATTATTTATATTCAAACATTTTGCAGATATAGGCAAAATTTAAATTTTGCAGTAGAGCGAAAACACTGTTTTTTTCGTTTTTGTCTAACGTATAAAAAGTTTTTCACTTTTACAGCTTTACACAAAGAAAAAAATCAAGGTAAAATCGTCGAAAATAAGTTGATTTGACCGTTTTCGGTGGTGATTTTGCTTTATGGTTACTTCATGTTAATTTTACATGATTTTACAATATTTTGTGTACAACATTTTTTTATTTTAAAATAACTATAATTCATGTGAATTTAACATTGCAGTAAAGTCATTTATATTGAAATAACAATCCGAATCACGTTGAATGAAAGTTATTTCTAGTTGAAACAACGTGAATTTCATGTAGAATCAAATTGGTTTGAGTGTCAAATAACAGTGAGAAGAATCTTCAGAATGGCCCGATTTGAAAACTTGATATACTATTTAACTAAATAATTTTAACTAAAAGAATACGGGAATTGTGTTCTTTTTTATAACATATTTTAAACATGAAAATAAAAAATGGTGTTGTTTTTTTTCTATACAAAACAAGTAAAACAGGTTTTTATTGTTTCAATAATGAAGAATTTTATTTTAAAATTTTTCATTTAAAATAAACATGAAACCAAGATAACTTTAAATAGAGTCGATACATAAAAACAGGTTTTTATGGATTCAATACCAAACAATGTTATTTTAACAGTGAATAATATTAAATAAAAGTGATTTAAAATATTAAGAAACATAATAAACAGAATTTTAAATTTAAGTTACATAACTAATTTTAACAAATAGAAACTGGGAATTATTTCCTTTCGTAGGTTACTTTATATTAAATTCAGCATTTTTTATTTTCGAATTTATTCTATGAGCTAAATTTCAGTTATGTATTTTATAAAGCTGCTGGTGTCTAATAATTGTAAATTTTTCTGTACATACAATATACTTCATTGCTATCCAAAGGATAGCTAAGGTAAAATGTAACAAGAAAATTCAATATAATAATCTGGTAGTGTATAAAAGTCATTCCTAAAAATTTAAGGAATAGAACTATTACAAAAAAGCTTTATAAAATACATAACTGAAATTTAGCTCATAGAATAAATTCGAAAAATAAAAAATGTTGAATAACTAATTTTACAAAAAACTGAACTGTCGAAAATCGTAAATAATGCAGACTATTTACACAGAGTTTGTTATTGGTAGAAAAAACGGACTCGTTTTCTTCTACGATAAAATACTACATTATGGTTGTCCATTCTTGGAATCTAGAATAAATTTTTGGTTATACATTTTTAAGACAAAGCTGTTCTAATAAGATATAAAATATGAAAAATCAAAGATTGTGATGTCTTTAGCGTTTTCCCAACGAGACCCGCATTTTATCTTGTGTACATCACACAGTGTCGTCATTTCATACAACAAAATGCCTTAAATGGAAGGAGTTATACACCACGACATAATTTTGTACAATGATTTAAAAAAGATAAAAACACATAAAAACGTCGGAGCATGGATTGGACTCCTTCCCATATATCCTAATCAGTGTTGCCAGTGAAATTTCGAGAAAGATACATTTTAGTTTCCAAAAAGATACACTTTTTCCCAAAAAGATACGTTTTGAAAAAAAAATTGAAAATCCATTTTTATGGTTTAATATTTATTAACATAACATTTTTATTTCATATTTGAATGCATATTGTTAAGAAAATGATTTCGTATAAATTCATTTTTATATTTATTTAAGTCATAAATATTAGGTTCATACATATGTAATTTTTAAAAATACAGTAAGCAAACTTTAAAATTAATTTTATGTAATTAACTTTGAATGTTATCAAAACAAATTCATTTTTGTAAAAATTAATATACGAGTTAAGGCGTTTATACTAAGGCGATTATATCAATGTTCATATAAATTTCCTGAAAATAAAGATGTTCATATTTCCTCAGAACAACTTTGCACTACTAGTAATCATCGATTCAGGTGGATCGTACGTTGCAAACCCTAAATGTTTTCTTTCATCATTATTAAGGCTGCTGTCAAGGTGAATTCACTAGAAGGTGGGGTCAAGTCAACATATTGTGCTTTTTTCGGTGGTCGACTTGTCAAAGTGTGTTTGCAAACTAATTTTTTATGTAAACTTACCTTTTTTACTAGCAATATTTTTGACAATCCTACCACAGAAGCAGTGTTTTTGTGTAGTTGACCTCACCTTTTAGTCAATGTGCCTTTGCTGCTATTGTGTTAGTATTGAGTCGGCTACGATGATCAGTCTTAATAAGTTTGAGTTGGCTTACAATTTTCGAATGTTTTGTTTGTGTAAATTTTGCGTACAGATTCAAAAGATACGAAAAATGTCAGGATTATACATGATACCTGAAGTAGTCAAAAGATACGAAAAATGTATCTTTCGTATCCTAACGGCAACACTGATCCTAATACTAAAATATTGTATAAAGGAGAGAAAATTGCACCAGCCCTTTGGAGTTTGTAACATGCATTAAATATAATCACCCCTATTCTGCGTTTCGACTCGGGTCGAAATTTTCTCCGTTTTTGGCAACTTTGGTGTTTTGTGCCAATGTTCTATAACTCCCGCGTTGAGAAACTTTTCGATTGAAATGTGAGAAATGAAACAAAAATACCATGAGTTGAAACAAACATGTTTTTCTCACTTAACTGTTACTAAAACATTTTTGGCGAGTAATTTCCTTACGTTACAGCTATTACACACCAAAAATGATACAGTAACAGTTTAGTGAGAAAAAAATGTCTGTTTCAATTTATGGTATTTTTGTTTCAGTTCTCACATTTCAATCGAAAAGTTTTTCAACGCGGGAGTTACAGAATATGGCACAGAATACCTAAGTTGCCAAAAACGGAAAACATTTCGATTCAAAGGATATAAGTGCTTTTTCTTAACTTCCCTTCTCGTAGCAGTACGAAATAGAAATAATAATAAAATGGTTTATTGAAAAATACAAACTGAGTTTAACTCTGCGTCACTGAAAATCAAAATGTGCTTTAATCAAACACCTAAATAAATGTTCAAACCTAAATTTCATATATTTGGGTTTGGACGAATTTCTTTTATATTTATTTAAAAATTAACAAAATAACTTTCTTCCTATCTGCATCCATTACTTTTTTCCGAAAACTATTTTCTGCAAGACATTTTAAAGTGGTTAATATAACTAATAGTAGAAACCTATTACTATAATAAGGTATTTCATTCAAAGCCAGTTTCTAGTAAAAAACTCGAATAAACAAGCAAAGTGGAAATGTGTGGATGGATTTTTTCATGATTTATAATCAGCAAAGTTTCGTAAAAAATTTGAGCGCAGTTATATCTCTAGGGGAAAGAGCACTAACACCAAACGTGGCAGTTCTAAAGTGGTAGGGAACGGTTCTTATTAAGAACTTCTTAACATGGCGATGTCCTAGGAGTATGTTAATTGGCACCTTTTTGACACTTTGTAACAGGTCACTGAAATATCCTTAATGGGTACTTAAGTAATTAAGGTTAATATTGTCACGAGTGAGCCATGTTAATATGATAGATCCGCTTATATAAAGCAATAGAACCTCATAAAATCAGCCACTATCCGCACAAAATCCAATCACATGACTAGTTTTGTGTCCATAACCTTTCCTCTGGAGTAACTTTGTTCCTTTTTTATTCTAGTTTTCTGTTCACTGGTCACGGGATAAGTGCTTTAAAACAATTGGCTCAAATTTTCCGCAGGAATGAAGCAAAAATTTTTGGACGGCACAAATTACACTTATAAAATAATATGTATTTTTTGTTTTGGTTGATCGCACTGTATTGCAAATGTCGTAAAAACGACAATAGCTTTTGTCAAGATTTTGCGTATTTATACATAAACTTTATACGACTATTAAAACCCATTAACATAATATTGCATTGTTGACACAATTTTATTATACAGCCCTTCAAAAAACACACATTTATAACATTTTTAACAAAAGAAATATAAAAATTTCTATCTCTAAAGACCTGTATCCTTTAATCTATTGGGCATATCTTAAAAATAATTTAGGTATGCCTTGCCTAGGACGTTTTCTTAAAAACCCATTTGTTAGTTATTTTATTTTCACACTTTAATGGCGATTTCTTTTCTGAGAAAAATGTTGCATTAATGTTACATGTTCTACATTTTGTGTTCGTTTGTACAAAAAATACAACTGTGGGAAAAATTTTCAAGTTCTTTTGTGAAAATGTTGATGAAAAACATGCAAAACATGTTACATGTTTTACCCTTACTTTTACTTATGGGTTAATACTGCCCTGTTTTACAACTTTGGTACTTACTACTTTGTTTGTACAACCAATATTTTATTTTGTTTGTCATAATCAAGGCGAATTCATACAAGGTGACCTTGGCTTGCTACGTAAGCAACAGCTGATAACTAATTATATGTCAAAATGATAGGCCGTTACTTTTTTGACATTTCTATTTAAATTCAAATTAAATTTCAAGATTTATTTTTTATAATAAACTAAAATAAACTAAAAATGAAGCACACAAATGCACGCAAAACTAATAAGCTAGAAAAAAGGAAGTGGAGTACTTCCAGCTTGACGAACATCGTTACATCGACTCAGAAAGTGGTTCTGAGAGTATACTTAAGGATTGTCTAAGACCAATATTGAATGTGTTACAAACATCAACACAAACGAATCCCAGCTAGCATAGGCTGTTTGGTAGGCGATTGTATTTAATATAAAACTCCTAAAAGAGTCTTCAGATGATTATCTGTGGAATGCTAACCAAGTCCTAAAACAATCATTTAATAATTATTTCAAGAGTACAAAAACTGTTATGCTACACTTTGTTCATCTTTCGTCAAACCATCATCGAATTAATCTTTTGCGACTCCCAATATATAACAATTACTGAGCTTCCTAAATAAGAGCGTTTTTTTTAAACGTGCAAATTCTATTGTCAAAACAATTTCAATAAAACAAACCACCTTAAGGATCTTTCAAATAAGATTTTCTAACCGGGTGGTGTTGAATTACCGATCTAAAGATTTGTTTCTTATTTGTTGTATGAACATAAAAAGTTTTGACATGAAAAAGACATTTAATGCTATAGTTAAAATAGTTCAGTTGTACGGCTGAGCATTTCACGAGTTGTAAAATAATCACTGCATGAGTCTCATGCCATGCTTTCTGAAAGACTCTTGAGATAATCTTTACACACATCTCAAATGCCTCATATAAGCGTCTTTCGCTGTGTTGTGTATCTCACAGAGGAATCAGCTTGTGTAACAGTTTCTCCCGTGCGAGGAATCTTTTACGATTAAAAAATGAGCTCGTCGAAGATGAAAAACGCTCTTCATGAGATTCCCAGTAGACTCTTAGATAATTAAAAATGCTGGCTGGGAAAATACCCTCTCCACTTTTGTGATGTGGGTATAAACATAACTCTTTTTTCCATTGAGTTCTTATAACTATGAAATTTAAAACTTTTGCTCGTGCATACAATGAAAACTTTTAAAAAAAGATTCCATGAGCAAACGGCCTGCTTTATCTGCACTTTTCTTAAATTAGAAAAAAGCAAAACTTCTTGCAAATGAGGTTTTCTAAGCACAAATTTTTAAATTATTGCATTCCACAAAACACGATTTAAAATTAAAAACAAAATGAAAAATGACAGCATATATTTTTGTACACAGCTATTGTGTTTACTACAGTGTTGTATAATTTGACACAACGTTAAAGTATTTTACAGTGTTGTATCCGTTTTTAAAATAAGACCACCTTCTATGAATTCGCCTTGGTCATAATATTTCAAAAGTTTTGTCCAAGGTATATTTATAGCAGGTAGTCTCGGAAAGCCAGCTGTTTATTTTTTATTTGCTTGTTTTGTGGTACGAACTGTCAAATGTTGTATAGTAAACATGTAAACAAGTTTTTTGTCTCTATCTTTTGTCTTTTTTGTCTCTTATCAACCCCTTTGCCTTTTGACAGTTCGTACCACATAACAACAATAAAAAGCCCTGTTGTTTGTTTTATTGTACAATTGTTGTAATCTCGCGGCTACCTGCTATAAATATACCTTGGTTTTGTCAAAAGAATTCTACATCTAAATATTCTTCGACGGCATACTCCATTTTAAATTAAATCGTTTTTTTTATTTTGGTGGAAAATTCTATGTATTTATTATCGTTTTAAATTTGTTCAAGCAATAAGTGATGTCAATGTCTGTTTCCAAACCGTAAAGTAAGTGTGCAGCAAATAGTCGAATAGTTTTAAAAATCGCTAATGAACTACATTAATAATAAAAGTGTAATAGTTGTAAATAAAGGCAGCTAATTCTGTTCGATTGAAGTTGTACAACATGTAACACATATACTGTAGCATTTTTTTCTCAGAATAGAAATCGCCATAAGTTAAACCATTATTGGTCACCCTACAACACTGTGCATCACCAGAGCGGTTAGGGGTAAACACATACATGTTTGTGTATTAATCAAACAAGTAAAAAATAACATCATCAGATTGTTAAATACTTCACATGGTAGTAGGGTAGGAACCATATCCGGTTGCTGCCAATTTTTTACACGTTTTTTTTTAACTCGGCCTTGGCTCTGCAAAAAAAGCGTTTAAAACATAAAAATAAGCTGTAAAATTAAAAAAAGCCATTTAAATTTATCGTTTATTTTCTACTTTATTCGTTTAATACGTTGTTGCAGTAAATTATAAGTTGATGCAATAAATGTTCGGAAATGAAAACTGTCTCTTCGGAGTCAGCTGTTCTTGTAAAAGTTCTTTCTAAGTCTACAGATGTTAAGGGAGTATATTAAATACGATTGGGCTCACAAATCCGCTTGCCTCTCAAAAAATCTTTTAGTACCGAAAATCCCTAATTTTTTAATAAAACTGATTTACATTTTGTATTAACGTTGTCTGCTATATCCCCCGGAACACCGGACATTTTTCTTGCGGTGTCCATAACTATATTCACTTAGGAAACCAATGAAAGATTGTTTGTTTCCAATTTTGTTACACAAAATTTATAGAAATGAACAATATTTGTTTCAGCAAATCACTTTCATTTCATTATATACAGAGAAATTTTTTAACTATATTAAAAAGCAAAAAAAAAAAAACGTTACTATACCAAAAACAGGGACAAGGGGAACTAACAGACGTTACTTTATACAAAAACTATATTTAAAAAGAAATAAGACGTTTTAATAGTTTCTGATAGGCAGAAATTGCCTCCTATCTCCCCTCGTGGCAGGGTTGTTAGATGTGACGATTTTTCGTCATTTTGACGATTTTTTTGAGAAAATACAGTAATATGACGATTGACGATTTTTTTACTAAAATGACGATTTTCAGGCATCAGTAAAATATTAACAATTATGCATATTACGAACAGTCCAAAACGTAAAAATCATATTTTTCGAAATTTAATAAAAAAAAAAAGATTCTTCCTTTAACACAAATCAGGTGGCTTTCATTAGGAGCATTAGGAATTCGAATTCTAAAAATTTATGAAAGCCATCGATACTGCAAAAAATATACACTAGAGCCCCGATTTGCGTCGGTCCTATTTTTATTTTTTATTTGATGTTTTTGTGAAAATGGATAAATGAAATAAATAACTTTTTGTTATGTTTCTATGAAAATATATTTTTTCTTATGTATTTTTGTTTTCAAATGATAAATATATTTCAGCCCACTTGCTGAAATAAATAGAATAAAACTTAACCATATCACTTTCTTTACCATAAATAGCATTTCTTCCTAAAATTTAAATATTTGACGATTTTGTTTAATGTTCGTGACGATTTTGACAAATTTTGTTAAAACTTTTAACGACTTTTTAAGAAAAAAAGCCTAACAACCCTGCCTCGTGGTCCTATTTTTATAAAAAATGCATACCTTACGTGTTATGGATCTATCTACAAATGTTTTAAATTTCATTAAAATTGGTTTGAAAGTGGGTACAAAGACCCTATTCCGGAAAGGTGCTTGTATAGGGGCTATATGAAATTATGGACTGATTCGCCCTTCTGTCAATTAGAACCTTTGAACCAAATTTGATTAAATTATCTTCAAAATTGCGACCTGTATTTTGCGCAGATGGTACATGAAGAGCAGGCCAGACGGGCATTCGGAGTCGATCGGTATACTTTAGGACCAATATTTTAAGGTGTTACACACATCAGCACAAATGCATAATACCCTCTACACTCTTGTGTTGTGGGTATAATAACATTAAGAGATAATATAGGTTGTTGGAGTGATATTGTACAAGGGAAACACAAAATATTACCATACCGTTGAACGATATTTTTTAACCAGAGTTGATTTTTTTAGTATTTATAAAAAAAAAAGTTTCACATCAAAAAAAAAATAAATAATAACGATTTTTGCAAAAATTTATTACAAAAGTTTTTTTTCGTATGAAATAATTTAAAATTATCTTAAAATGGCAAAATAAGTAAAAAAGCCGATATTGCAAAAATCACTTAAAATATGCCGATATTGCCAAAATAAGCAAAAAAAAAGCCCTATCAAATATAGCTCATTTTTCCTGATCGGGATTTGTTTTTAATCAAAAACATTCAATCTTGTAAATAACACAAAAAGCGTTAACAAATTAGCTAAAATAATAAAAAACAAACTTTCTGTCAGGATTTTAAAACAGGGCAAATATGAAAAAACATTATTACAGGGTAGGCAAGAAATTTTATAAATGGGGCAATCCAAGTTAAATCGGACAGTTTGGAGAAAAATATTTTTTTATTTCCTTTATTTTTTATGATGTTCCTTCTCAACAACACATTTCCGCAAATTTTTTTTGGCTTATGGTTACAAAGATATCGAATATTAAAAAATCGAGTTATAAGAAATCTATGTTCAAATAAATACTCATAACTTTTTCAATATTAGTCCAAATAGAATAATTATTTTTTGTATTTTTTCTTTCAATAAAAATAGAAAAAAAAATTGCACAGTGGGATTGGATGCGATTTTTGGGATTTAATATTTTAAGTATATTTTTTTTCATTGTTTGTACTCTTTGATTTTCTTGAATTTTTTTTATATAAGACTTTGACTTTTTCCACAAATTTTAAGACCCATTTGGCAGTGGAATTTAAAGAACTAAAATTTTTTTTGATTTCTAAAAAAAAAAATTTCGATATAAACAACTGTGCAACATTTTTTTGTTTATTAGAAAAAGAATAATTATTTTATTTAAGTATATTTTAAAAACATATTTAAATTCATATTGAAGAAAACTTTTTAGCAAATATTGTACCAGCATTAGAATAAACTATTGAATGAAGTGTTTGCGTTCACGGAATTGGTTTAGCCGTTGCATATCGCAAATCCAAAGTTTGGCTTACGTCAAAACAATGCTGTTCTGGAGAAAATTTTACTTCAATGTTTGGTAAATTACCCGGCTCGGATGCCCATTCAAACAATTTTAGAGCTTTAGTTATTTGTTTATCAATTTGTCTCTGAAGGCTTACTCTTGCGGAAATTGTTTTCAATATGTTGCAAAATAGTGCTATTCTGCAGCAATCTAGAAGTCCTTCTTGTGAAAATATGGGTTTACAAAATTTTTTTTAAAAAGGCGCATCTGATAATAATTTTTTACAAAATCAGTAATAATCCTTAGATATACGTTTATAGTAGGGTTGCCAGACGTCCTGAATGGCCTGGAGTGTCCAGTTTTTTTGGGTCTTGTCCAGTTACCAGCTCAAATACAATTTGTCCAGTTAAAATAGAATTTCTTTAATATCAAAAAATAATTTTTTCTTATTAATTACATACTTAATATAAATGATCAATACTTTAAGTATTTAAAATAATCTTTACTCACAAGAAAAGAAAAGGATGTTCATGGAAATTTTAATAAGACTAAATTTTGATGAAAGTTAGAAAAATTTTCAAATATATTTGCTTACAACTAAGACAAGACTTAGTAATCGATAGTCCGATTGAAATCAAATTCCAGATACTTAAGGACTTTTATTCCAGTTTAAGTAATCTATAGACATATCAGGAGGGCCACCAGAGGGTCCCCAATTAGGGCACCACAATCCAGAGTTCTTAATTAAAGCCCGATTTTAGAAATCTTATCAGTGAAATGCACTGGTCCATTTCTACTCGTATTGGACAAAGATTTTAAATCGTACACAAATAATTTTGGATTTTCGGATAGATATTAGGGGGGTGTTCTGAAAATCACAAACGCAAGAATTTGGAGGCAGTTTTTAATACACTTTTAATCTAATTTTTGTTAAAAAAATCCTGTTTAGTAGGGAAATGTTTGTATAATATTTGTCATAAAATTCTTTTATTACAGAAATCTTACTAAAAAACGACTTTAAAAATTCTTGCGTTTTGCGTTTGCGATTTCCAGCACACCCCTGTAAGATAATTTGAAAAAATCTTCTCCAGTAAAATTCGGTTTTTTTGCACTTACGATTATTTTGCAAAAAAAAAAGTGGATTTTAAACTTTTTTGTTACCTATTTCCTTTTTGATTTTAGGTGACGATATATTATATGAACTAAAACTAAATAACTGAATTTTTAATATTGCGTTTTCTAGTTTTTTTAATGTTATGGTAAAAAATATATATCGAATTTAATTTTTTTGAACTTTTTAGATTGTCCAGTTATTTTTACAAAACCGAGGTGAAGTTTTTACATTGTCCAGTTATTTGAATAGCAATTGCATCATGATAATTGCCATCAGAAATTATGACCAGACTTCGATGAGTGCTGCGTTCTGTATAACAAATGCGTAATTTTCAGCAAAATCACAAATAAACACAACATCATCTTCTTTTAAGGATTCTTTGTTTCAGAAAAGTTGATTGTTTTTTTTTTGCTATGAAATCATGTGTTAAAAGACTGGCAAGATGATTGCGAAGAGTTTTTCACAAGTGTCTCGAGGCTGCAACAAGGGTTAGATATCCAATAGTTATACGAAACATTTTCAATAGCTTTGTTGTCAAATACGTCGTGTAATATATTTTTAAGGCCATTGATTCCTGGACAATCTAAACATTGCCCAAAATAACAATCTGACGATGGAAATTGACACAAAAGCAGTCACTATATTGCACTAGAGGTACTGTGATACTGCTATGTAAGCACCCAACATGAAATAAAACTATGTGTGCACAAAAAGGGTGAAGGGTGCTACGACCAGTAATATATTTTGCTTAGATAAAAGTAAAAACCCGTATTGAAAAATTTCTTAGTTATTTTATGGCTATTTAGACATAGCCAATGCAAATAACAAAATAAATGAATTAGTATTGAAAATATATCCTGCGAAATCCTAGAAAATTTTTGCACAGTGGTTTATAGCGAACATTTTTGTTTTAACAAATTTAAAAAAATCTGAAAAACAGTAGTTATTTGAATCCCACAACCACTGGGTTGTGCAAAAAAATTTAAGTAAAGCAAAGAGTACTAACTAGGATGGGTATTCATTCGGTTTACCGTTAATCGGTTAACCTATTATCTGATCGGTTAATTTAAAATTGGCAATTTTCGATTTGCGATTAAACCGGTTAATTTCAGTCGACTAACCGATGTAACAAAATCTTTTAGTTTTTTGTAGTATTATAACATATTTTTTTTGTGTTTTAAAATTTTTTGCTTCTTCTCATATTAGAAAGGTATATGTTTGGAAAATATTTTTTCCTACAATATATTTCCTTCGAGCAATATGTTCTTAAAATACAGTACAAAAACAGAAACTAGGGGTTCGGAAACACATTTTTTGCAGAATGTTCGGTGCTGAGCTTTGTCAGGATAAGTCAAATGATGACCTGACAATAGAAGAGACTCTCGATTGTAACACAAGCAATCTTTAACCAAATTAGCCGAAATAATGGCATATTGGAAGATTTTATATGTTGAGAGAAATCCTGGAAAAGGACTGAGAAATTAGATAATCTGTATTATGATACAAAGAAACCAAGATAACGCATTCAGCTCTTAAAAATTAAATGTTTCTGCGCATCTACGTCACATCAGCGTATAAGTACAGCTGAACTAAAGAAACACAAGCAAACAAACATGTGTATAATATGCTAAAGTGACGTCATATTACACAGTTGAATTTTGTTTTCATGTGCAATGCGTTATCTTGTTTTTATCATTCTTGAATCTGTACTGTGGGTTGCTTCCGATTTCTCCAACATCTTCGATAAGTGAAAGAATTTTTTCCCAGTCAAGTTTTATCAAAACTAAAGAAAAGAATCGCTTAAATCCTAAACATTTAAACCAAATTATTTTTCCATAGACTATTTTGTAAGAACTTAAACTATTGAAATAATTAATAAAAAAATCTCAAAGTATATTTTTTAATAAATACGTAAAAATATTATGTATAAATTATAAATTATGTTTTTCATATTTATGAATTACTTTTTTATTTTGTTCGCTATGTTATTTTTTTTTTAACTAAAAGACTCTAATAATAAATAATTTTTGCATTTTTATTAATTGAAAATACTTAATTTATAACAAAACTTTATTAATCGGTTAACCGATCAATAACAAAATGAACCGATTATTAACCGGATAAACCAAAACCTAGGTTAGTTAATCGAGCGATTAACCGATCAAAGCAAAGGCCCGATTAAAAGAATACCCTAGCACTAACAGTGAAAAAAATGATTTAAGGTATTAAGTTCCGAAAATCGCATCCAAGCTCACTGTGCAAAATGTTTTTCTACTTGTTATTGAATAGAAGAAAAAAAAGGCAAAAATACAGTTAAAAAATTATTCTATTTGGACTAATATTGAAAAAGTTATGAGTTTTTATTTGAGCATAGTTTTCTCATGACTCGATTTTTCCTTAATATTTGATATCTCTGTAACTATAAGCCAAAAAAATCTGAAAATTTGCTGAAATGTGCTCTGAGAAGGAAAATCAACACAGTAAAAAAAAATTAAGGAAAACAAAAAATATTTTTCTTGAAACTGTCCGATTTGACTTGGATTTCCCCAAATGCACCTTTTCGGAAGCTGATATTTTTTGTGTAGGGATTCAAAAATTTGCATAAACATGTAGTTTATTAAAACGAAATCAATAAATAACCTAATATTGATTTGTTGTGTTATGTTGTAGTTATGTTTTCTCTTTACAATTTCTAAATATTTTTTCAGTGTAATAAAACATTTTTTCGAGTTTTCACAACACTGACAGAATTAGAAAAAACCAGGACTTTTAGCCTCTAGATGTTTTTGAGTTTTTTTTAAATGAATTCACCATAACTTAAGCTAGCTCATGCATATGATAATTGGGCCTATAGGGCTTAAAAAGTATTACGTTAAGAAAGTTTTTGATTAAATGTATTTATATTTAGTTTTGCTCGGAAGTTACGTTATTCCGTAACAGGTTTAAATTAGAATGTTAGTATAAGTTAATAATTGACTTGAATTTACTGTTTTTTGATGCATGAGCCTATCTATATATTTACATTATTTAAGAATGATTAGGGGGAAATTTCATCGTGTTATATGTTATGTGTACGTGAAAAAAAAGAAGAAAAAGATGCAAAAAAGTGGAGCACTTATTGAACCTGCCACGTATTCTCTAAATAATGCATACATAAAAACATACATGACGTCATCATGAAATATATGTATATTTACTAGTCCAGTCAGGCCAGTCAATTGGCCAGTCAATTGGCCAGCCAAGAAGACAGGACTTTTCTCTAACCCATAAAAATCAAGTAATTTTTTTTTAACACAACTTTATAGTAAAAATACATTAAAACATGTTTGAATGTGTAGTTGTGTATGTGTATGCCTGTGTTCTTCATTCATTCACATGGTAAACAATAAAACACTATTTATAAAAAAGCAAAGAATAATAAAAGTCTGGATGGAAAAAATTATAAAAATTTCAATGTCAATAACTTAAACAATAAAAGAAAGATAAACAGAATAAAATAGAATAGAACAAATATCTATGAATGTATGTATATTGCCAGTATATGTGTGCATTTGTAACGAATATAAATATATATGTGGATGGGAACGTACTGTATACATGTACCAATATCTGTAAGTATTTGAGTTAAAACGAATTCAGAGTCAAGAATGGAATTCATTTTTATTAATATACATACATACACACCCATTATAACATATATTAACACATACACATTGTACATTTAGTTATAAAAGAATCAAGCTAAAAAAGGGATAAGTAAAAAGTGCAACATTAAAGCCAACAACAGTGTAATGTGGTTACTAGAGCTTATGAAAGTAAAAGTTGTTCCACTTACACTATTTTTTTAATGTAAGTATATGAATTTTAAACATTTAGATACACATACGAACGAGTACATACATTTATACAAATTTTGCAATAAGCACAGGAAATTTCAGCGCTACAAAATCGCTATGTCATTTCTTCCAAAATTACGCACACATATTTGCTCTTATAAATAGTTTTCCATTTTGACGTGACGTGATGTTTGTACGACGAATTGTAAAAAAATTAAATGAAGAAGTCAAATTTGTAAAAAGGGTTTTAAAATGCAAAGCAATAAAGTAGCACTTTATTAAAAAAAAATTACAAAAATCGACGCAAAGGATTTGAAGATATAATCAAAAATATGCGCTGTGCAAATTGACTTGCATTAGAAAACTGCATAAGACTGCGAATTGAGCAAGACGTTTTGTATGAAACCTTTTTCAGTAAGCTTTGGACTTATATAGATTTATTTTCCAAGCAAGATCAGTGTTTTTATCAAGATTAAAAATTGGGAATTAAGCACGACAAACAAAATCTTGTAACTGAAAATTTTGTATTCCCAAAAATTACTTTGATAGTCAAAATACTATTTAAAAAATTTTAGATCAATCGGGCTTTTCCCTCCCGTGCCGAAAGTGCACTGAAGGTTTAAAATATTATAACTAATTTTTACATATTATCTTCGCTAATTTTTTTCGAAAGCTCCAAAACTATTCGGTATTTTAAGATTTCTGGCATCTTCTGGCTAATTTTTCATTCCTATTTATACATCGTAAAAATCGTGGAATCCCCAATTTGGTTTTGACGTTGCGCTTTTAAAAATACTTCGGAAAAAATATTTATTTATAGTTTGTTGTTTTAAGTAAACAGCTCGGTTTTAAAACGATAAAGGTATTTAACCAGTTAAATAATCAAACTGAAATGGCTAGTTCCTCGTCTAATGTTTGTGTCAGTGCTAAAAGCCAGATTTATTATATGTATATTATACATATATTGCACATACTTCAAATTTTATTAATTCATGTAAAAGGTCATTACCGACCTGTGTGTCCCACCTGCAACATGCATATATATGTATAAGGCGCCATGATTTTGAAAATAAAATAAGAGGACATAAAGAAAAAAAGTAAAAAATTTATTTGACTTCAAGATTTTTAAATATTTTACAAACAAATTAACATTCACATATTTATATATTTAAAGCAAATAAACTAAATAGCATATATAAAATTTACATTTACTAATAAATAAGTAAAATTAGTTTAAAAAAAATAACGAAACTTAAAAATTCGTTGCGCTAACTTATTCAAAATTGCATACTGCAAGTGTATGAGAGGTCAGTAGGAGTATGAACAGAACAAACATGTCACGACTTTTTCCATAAGATTTGGCAGGAAAACCCGGTGACCGCCGTGAAATAAAATTTATTTTTTTATAATAACAACTACTGATCATTCTTTTAAAAATAAAGATGACAAAGATGACAGATTATGAAAAAAGAGGACACAAATTTTAAAGATGACAGCCAGTTAAAATAGATGATTGTTCTCTCAAAAAGAGTACGTATGGTCACCTTAATATACATCTGCTTATGTAAATGTATATGCCAACTGTGTACGAAATAAAGGATAACTCCTTCGAAAAAGTTTAAAGTTGACGAGGACCCTATCTTTAAAGAAACTAAATAAATACGCACGCAGAGAAAAAACATGATCAATGAGTGGTCACTACGACCATTTTTGTTCATATTTGCCTAATAAGTTTATTATAATCCTAACATAACTTGAAAAAATAATTTTTGTCCTTAACATTTTAAAACTCACTATAATAATATTATATGGTGTCTTACACCTAAAAAGTTACTCTGATCTAGCTAAACATATTAAATTATATGAAATTTTTGCTGCTAAAATATATTTATTTTTAACTATTCAATTAAAATCATAATATTAGTTGCACACAAAAGGTTTGTTTAATACCATAATTTTTGTTTGCTTTAAAACACATTCTCTAAATGAGCAAACATTTATTGTTAAAATAAACAGTGAACAAAATAATTAAAAAAATTTTCCGGGAGAAAAAGGCAATGATGCCTTCCAAAACTAACAATATAAGTTATTATACGTTCTTAGGTGCACGGAAAAAATATTAAAAGGTGTGCATGCCGGAGTAAAGCAGCAAAGAATTTTAAAAAAAAAGTCATCAAGGCAAGCATATGCAGATTTTAATGGATATATTTGTACCACAAAACAAAATATAAAATTAAAGCTTCGTACAGACGGTGGTCAGATCTTAAAATGTTGTCATTAAAATTGCCTAAATATGACTTGCAACTGTCTGAACATTGTAAGCTCATTTTCATTTGGCAGATGTGTAAAATTAATGCATCTGGCAATAGCACTATTGTCAGAAAACTGACAACATTGTAAGATCTGACCACCGTCTGTACGAATATATATAAATTTAAATATTTAATTTTATATTTTTTAATTTGAGATATAATACAAAGTATATTTGCATGAATTTATTAATAAAAAATACATTTTTGAAATAAAATTTTATTTGGTTTTATTGTGAAAGCCATACCTGTTGAAATGAATATAGAAACATGGCTTGAAAGATCCTTTGCGATTTTCTTCTAAACACAATAATATGTTTGAGACAATAACAAGCTATTTACATTATGTGTGAACATATATTGTTACTTAGAAGTGTTTTACACAATCATAACCACAAACATTAATGATAGTTTGCGATTGTAGTTGCATCAACCATGTTTTTTCTTTGCGTGCAGTGCTTATAGAAAAACTCGCTTTTTTTCAACACCATAAACAAAAATTATTTTACTTAAATCGAAAGTGCAGGCATACGTTTGAAGTAGGGATTGCTGTTTGGTTTTAACCGAAATCGAAACCGCGGTTTTAAATGCCTAAAAACCGGAACCGAAAACAAAATGACAAAAAAACCTCGGTTTTAGCTTTTACTTTAACAATATATTTATGCTTAAAGAAATTGCAAATTATACATAATACTCGAACTTCATATACAAAAATTTTATACATAACAGCCTGCAACAATGGCAAGGTATTTCATTTGAAATTCAAAATAAGTACTAAGAAGAACAAATGCTACCTTTTTAACTCTAAAAGGCCGTTATACACTTTAGTAATTTACGGAAATGCAACCCTTTCATGATAAGCTTTTATTGGTGTTTAAAAATGTTAAAAAATTAATTAGATCAGGAAAGCATTTTTGAAAAACACGTAAGACTTTGTGGGATGGTGTGTAACGGCCTTAAGTAGATACCTAATTTGTGTGGCACAAAGTACTACCTGGGCCTGCCAGCCAGGCCCTCTAGTATTTTTTATAGAGTTTTTGTGACTATAGATTAAACTCACCCTAACGAACCCCTGGGCAAGGCTGGGACTACTTTTCTATGTATAAAGTATTATGACTATAGCAGGAACATTTTTTTTGGGAAATAGAACTATTCTTCGAAAAATCAGTAAAGAAAGAATTCTTATGTGTTGGGTATGCGTTTTGATACGTTTCATTTTTAATTTTATTTACTGCAGTACATATATAATAGGGAAGGGCCTGGCCAGGCCAGGCCAGGGGGACACAATATGCACAAAATTTTCATTTGGCCCATTGCGACGCCCACGGTGTTTAAATTTAAAAAAAAAAACACTTTGATTGAGGAAAACATAAATTTTCGTTCTAATATACCTAAAATTTATATAAAAAAAAATACTGGAAAAGAAGTCAAAAATGCCTGTCCAAGCCCAGGTATACACTTAAAAGTACCTATGTATATTGAAACAAATAAAAAATTGTATTGCATACAAATAAATAAATATGTTTATGTAAGAAGTTTAACTTTGATATTTTCAAAACCGAAAACCGAACCGAAACAGACCGGTGTTAATCATTTTAAAACCGACACCGCGGTTTCACATTTTTACGGTTTTTAGCAAACTCTAGTTTGAAGTAAAACTGAAATTAAGCAAACTTAATGAGTGAGTCAGAAAAAACTTATACACACGTATCCTTGGTCCAACAAATTGTTTTTAATCATGTTATTTTTTAATATTTCAGATATTATTTTTTCTAAATCATTTATTTTAAACTGGTATATCGGTCAAAATGAACAGCGAAAAAAGTACATGAAAAAAACTATTTAAACTATTCAAAAGAATCCAATATGGACTTTCCAAAAAAAAAAAAAAAAATAGCAAAAGATTTGAAGAGTCATTCTCACACTATTTAAAAGGCCATTAAACAGTATAGGGATGACTTGAAAATTGAAAAAAGCCTGTACCCAGAGTAATTTCGTAACGTGACAGCTATTACTTGCAAAAATGAAACATACACAGTTGGGTGAGATAAACAGTTGGTTGTTTCAATTAACGGCATTTTTGTTTCTTTTCTCACTTTTCAATCGAAAAGATTCTCGGCAAAATTAAATGATTTTCGCTTATATCTCAGCCATTTGTGGAGCGATCTGGCTGACTTTAAACCGCCAACTTTAACAGCGTTAATGCGACATAAATAGTATGTTACAACCAAGTCCCAACCATTTCTGGGGACTTCGGAAAACCCATTTTAACACACACGCTGCCAGACGGACATCGTTAAATCAACTTCGCTACTAATAAGAATATATTTACATATTTTATAGGGTCTAAGATTAATATTGTAGAAATAACAAACGGAATGACAAGCTTCCCACCCACCTTCCCACCTATTGTGTTAAACTAATGAAAACTATTTTTTACTACATTTTAATACATTAAAACACTATGAATTCGTAAATAATTTCCACACAATATATACCAAACAATAGAAATTCGTTAGGTGAGTTAATATTTTTTAAAACTCTTGCCAATAATAATTATTATCAAACCATGTGCTCTACTTTTATACACACATCTGTGTGGCAAGTAAAACTTCGTTGTATGTATATTTATAATTTTACATACAATATTTATATATATATATATATATATATATATATTTCTATGTTTGTAGGTGTATGTATGTATGCATATACCCAGCGGGAAAACTCAGAAGACCTTCTTACTTCAGGCCTTTTTAAAGGCCTGCTTAAAAGATTTTTTGATTCAATTACTACTCTTATCTAACTGCTAAAGAAGGCCTCATAGAAGGCCTCGGCTCTTTCGTATAAAAGATAAGATACACCTTCCACACTCGCTTCTATGAGAAGGGAGTTGAAAAGGAGTAACATTTTTTGTAATGTTTTTTTGCACAAGCAAAAGCAAAATCAATTTTTTTTGGTCCCGTTACCCTTCTTGTGTACCTGCTGAAGAGGCGAGAGCGGAAGGCCTTCTCCGCAATGACAACGTGTGTAAAAAAGATATGAGTATGGAATGGAGCAAGAAGGCCTTGTACATCCAAAAGAAGGGGTACAGAGGCCTTCTAGAAGGCCTTCCTACTCCTTCTTTTTCCCGCTGGGTATGTATGTATGTAGATAGATAGATATCTTATGTATGAATTAATAAAAGAAAAAAAAAATCATTAAATCTTTATTTATTCCTTTTCTCTGTATTTTATTATGTATTTTTTATATTGTTTTGATTCATCTGATTTACTTTCTCGTTTTGCTTCAGTCTCGACTTTCATGCTGAACACTCGCAATTTAGATAATTTTGTCTGAGGTCAGTTTTACGATTGAATTTTTATGTTTAAATCATCTGCATGTGTGTTTGTAATGTTATTTATATTCCTTAAGTGTTATTTTTATGTTTATTTTATTATTCAAGTAATTGAGCATTATTATCAGTGTATTTTATGTCAGTATTTTGATATTCGTTAAAATGAGTTTGAATGTAGACTCTGTGGCCTTGACACGAATGCACGTGTTTATAAGTAGCAGTAGTTTTATATCCAATAAATATATGTATATTTATAAAACAATCGCAAAAAGATTTGTCAATTTAAAAAAATCAAATATTCTTTAAAGCATCCTCATTGGCCTACATAATATTATTTCCTTTAGATAGCTTCACTTATCAGCTGTTTCATTTCATTTTTCATGTAGTCGTAAAGTTGCGCTTGGATGAGAATTTAATAAAATTAAATACTAACAGAAAATATACATATATTTGGCATTTTGACAAAACATCTTAAGTCGAATTTAAAAAAGTGGAAAAAATGCTGTTAATCATACAAATTTTCAATCAAAAAACATGTTTGGTTACGTTTTTAAAATTTTGTATTATTTACGCAATTTTCCTTTAATTTTGGATTATTTTATTATTTAATAAAAATTATTGCTTCACCGAGCTTTTTTTAATGACTTTTTTGCTATCTTATCTCGACTTAAGATGTTTTGTCAAAATGCCACAGATACGTATATGTATGACAAACAAGTTGTAAAAATAAAAGAAATATGGATATTATATATACATAATTAATAATTCCCAAAAAATTACTTTGACAATGATATTATTTATATAATATATAAAAGCAAGAATCACTATATGAACCTTGGGTAAGCCGTGATCCTTTGCCTAAAACATGTAAATGGTGACTAGTTTTTGCTAGATCTGCGAAACAATCGATTTTATCAATAGTTTAATTGTTTCCGTACTATCGATTAATTTTTATAACTATCGATACTATCGGAAAATTTTCAAAGGAGCTGCAAAGTTGATAAGATGTAGTGAACGAAACATTTTTATCAACTCATTCGACGCGAGTTTATGGCAGGGCATAAACTTTTTTAATTCTGTGGCAAAAAGGACCTTTGAGGTCTTAACCTTTAAAAGTACACATGCAACAACAACTAAATACAAATGGGTAAAGTTTGAATTATTTTGTACGATTTTTTAGGAAGTTACAGTGGAATGACTCTTTGCGTATCGTTTTTCAATGTGCATTAATATTTGAAATAAAAACAGAAGAAAGGAAGAGCATGTAAATTAAACAACAACTAATTTCGATCCACTAACTTAAAATACCATTTGGTCGTCAGTAGCGGAGAGTGTTAAACGGCAAAGATTTCTGAAGAGGAAGTGTGGTTATTATCGAAACATGTCAAATCGACCTGTCCGTGAACGTGGGTTCCGTCCTCCGGTCAGTCAAAAATGAAAAATTATCAATAAAGCTTAATAAATTTCATATCTTCATAAAAGTAATTGAATAAAATTTTTTTAATTTCCGATCTGTGACATTAGGAATGTTTAAGAACAAAAACTTTAAAAAATATGATCGCAAGAAGGTTCACAGAAAGAAAAACACTTTAAGTACGAGTCGTACTCAAAAATTCAAGTACGAATAACCCTAAAACGTAGTCAAAACAATCCTTAATGGGATTACTTTCGAAAATCAATCCCGGAATTTCTTAAAATAAATATATAATTCTTAAATCAAGTAAAAAAAAAAAATTAAACATCAATCATAATAATTGTTTTCTTTGTTAATTCGTTTTTTGATTTTTTAAGCACGAATAAGGGGGATAAAATCAACTTTATAATACTTGAGTCAAGCGCATTTCGAGATTGATTTAGTCTTTGTTTTAGTTAAATCAATCTCATTTTGAATATGGATAATTTAAATATTTTGCGATTGAAAACCCGTACTTGAATCAATCTATCTGTTCTTGATTCAAGAAAATCCGTACTCACAGTACTATTAATACCGCTTCGGACTAATTTTTCTTTTGGGTGTGATGATTATATTATAGTTGAAGCCAATTTTCAAAAATTACCTTTAAAACTAAAAAGAGAGCAGCTTTACGTTTTGCTCTTCCATTACATCAGATATTTTGATGATTTTTAATTGCCTTTATTTGCAATATTGCCGCTATTTACAGCTACGGTTGTGTGATTTAACGACTAAACGCCAATTTTAGGATTTTTAGGTCCGAAAATAACCTACTGACGACTTGACGATTTATGGCCTAAATATGACGATTTTTTATGTGACAAATTTTGTACAACTTAACAAAAGCATCTTAGGCACTGTCGTTGGTAATTTTCCTGTTACAGCAGTTCATAATACAAAATATTTTAGCGCAACAAAAGATTACAACAAGATTACTTATGCTTTGAATTCTTGTTGAAATATTTATTATTTAAAAGTTAAATTTTATTCCTTCGACCTTTTTTTTATTATTAATAAAAATAAATAGTTTTTTCGAGCTCGAGGCCAATTATTTGTAAAAAATATATATTCAATATTGAATGTGAAGACAGCAATACGTCTCTTACGACTATACTTGTAACTCATTCCTTGATAATGATATCCGATGGATGTCAAAATATTGGAAAAAATAATTTAATAAAAATTATATATTTTTTTTACAAATAATTGGCCTCGAGCTCGAAAAAACTATTTATTTTTTATCTATTGTATACCATATTCAGACTTCTGATTAAATGCTATTCAAACCAGATATAACATATCGCTCAGTTTTTGCAAATTTTGGAGTAAGCGATGCAGAATTGTTCGCTGTTATTTTTTTATATTGTGTAAATAATTCATTTTATTTATTTTATAATTCATAATAAATTCATGTTATCGAAGAAGAACACAACATTTGCATACATTTGAAGTGAACAGCTAATAAAAAAGCACAGCTTAGTTTTTCTCATTTTAATTTTTCGTTTGCATCTACATAATTATTACTGCATTCAGTAAAAAATGGTAGGTGCTTTTTAAAGTTAACAATTTTGTATTATAAGAATGTTAAATTTGTTTAATATAATTTTATTTTTAACCGCCAAGGATTTAATCGAACACCTCAAGTTAGTAAAATTCAAAATTTTGTCCAAAAGGCAAGAAGGATACACCTACCTGCTGTATAACCTTCAAGTGAAAAATTTTGCCCCAAAAAAAAAAATGGGTCGTAGTTCTTATTTTATTGTATAGTACTTACCCACTAAAAAGAACGTTTATAAATGCTACTTCCTATTCTTTTTTTTTTTTTTTTTTTAAATTTCCTTAGCTATTCCCGCGAAGCTCTATGCTTGTCTGCAGGAAAGAAACCAGAGTCTCTGGCGGGAATCGAAAACGCAACCTCGGCGCTGATAGACTATCTCACTACCAGCTAGCCTACGAGTACAAGTACCGATACAAGTAAGTATCGATACTTTTTTTTCGATACGGAGTAGGTATCGATACTTTACGAGCGATACCACATCGAGTAAAAGTATAGTAGAGTTTTATCCAAATATCTTTTATATTACATCGAATCAAAATATATAATATTTAATTAAGAACCCTTAAGATTTGAATGAGTGCGAACTAAAACCAATGAAATTCAATGATTCTAATACGTATTTTCATTAGTGCTCAATATTAATTTTAGTATATGTACATTATCAATTGTATTATAAATTAATTAAAAAGAAATATGAAAATATTTGAATAAATAAGGCATTTTGTACATATTTGAATTTTTTTATTAAAGTTTTTAACTTTCCATTTTTAAAAATCAAAATATTAATCCAAATGTTATTTTTTATTAAAGAAATAGCTTCAAACATTAAAAGATATTAAAAATAATTTTTAATTGTGATATTGATACAAAATTAAACTTAATGAACAAATCAAAAGTTGATTAGTTATACAGGTTCTATTTAAATTTCTTCGTATAATCTACAAACAGCAAATGCGTTGTCTTAAATCCACTAAGTTGTCAAACCTTTTTTCGCCTTCTTTTCTTTTTAAAACATATTAAGTATTAAAATTAAATGTTTAATTAAATAAATCCTAACTTAACTATTAATTTTAACTGCATAAAATATTCGACCCTTTTAAGCCTAAAAGAATACATACCAAATTATAGTGCAATATTGTAATTCATACATAAGAGTTAAATGGGAATATTGCATGTAATTTTACATGGGTTCAGTTATGAAAAATTTATTATAAGGTACATATGTATTTAAAATTCATTTAAGTAAAAAAGTACTAAAGAAATCATGAAAATATTCACTCTTCTTGAACAACTTCAAAATTTTTTTTGCTGGGAAGAATTATTTTTTTATATAAAATTAATAATTTTAACTTTTTTGCCCTTGCTATAAACAATTTGATTTAAATAAATATTTTGTAGATTTTTCTCTTCAAGAAAATCATATTTTGGCCAAATGATGATTTTTTTACCAAACTTTCTGGCTACGTTATATATTAATAAGAGGTTGCAGCCAACTTCAGGTATAAAATACGAACTTCCCTGCTATTCTCTTTTCCCCTCCCTTCTATAAACTCGTGACTTTGCAAAGTAAACTTTGCCTGTCTAAAAGGGGACTATGTGAAAATAAGTCAGATTATGTTAAAAATTTTTTTCGATTTTGACCAAAACATAATGTAACGTTTGACAAGATATGATATAAAGCATAAATGACATAAAAGTTGTAGTCAGATTAGACTTTTTAGAAAATATCCAATATTTGAAGTCAACACAGTTTTCTAAACAATTTCATTACAGGGATACTTTTCAACAAGTATTTTCTTATCCAGATGCGTTTTCGATTCTATACAAAGTCAGGGTTTTCAACAATTTCAAGTGAATATTTTAATTTGTTTTTAAATATTCTAAGTAAAATATTTATAACAAAAAATTTGATTTAATTCGTTAAAAATCTAGGAGAAAAACCAGATATCGATAAAAATTTTTTTAAAAAGTGTATACATGATCATTGTTAAAATTTTCAAAATTCAACTTCATATGCAATCGAAACCGATTCAGTTTTTAGAATTTATTAAAATTTTACTAGTTTTTCCGTAAAGTGCCAGCCGATTATTGATAAAAAATGATATCAACTCGATCTATTGCATACTGTTTGTAAAGTTAAATAATTGAACAAATCGCACTGGTTCCTTTAAAGAAAGCCAACTCAATATTTATTAATTTTCAGTAGAGACAAAAAAACAGTTTTCTTTTTATATGTACTCTTCTACTATAAAAGGGGATACAATTGTGTTTTTTGTCATAATACTAGAGAAATTGATCCAAGATTTTTACAGTGCAAAGATATAACCATTGTTTATCGATTTCTTGCAAAAGGTGAAAACTGAAAAATTTTGAGTTGACTCTCTTTAGAGGAACAAGTGCGAAATGATAACTTCTATTAAGAAAAAACTCTCAAAATCTAAGAAAGCTTAAACGTTGTTTCAAATTTCTATAGCAAAAATTTTTCATGTTTTTAAGGTAATTATCTGGAAATACTATCAATTTATCATTTAAAACATTCACATGAGTATTGTGATATAAAAAAAAATCCTCATGTCGCCAAACACAAAATTTCACCGCCAAATGGGTCCTTAAATTTCCAAATTTGCCGAGAAATCGCCACATCTTACAGCCATGGCAGCATGCTGCAGATTCAACGTTATTCTTCAAAATAAATGTTCTGCATTTCAAACAAATTAACATAAATATTTTGATTTGAAATAATAATTCATTGAGATAATGTACTGTGTTCGTTAAGTCAACAAATTTGTAAAACTATTTGTTCAATTAACGAAAAGGTTCACCGAAGTAAAGTATTAGTTCATTGAATTAAAGAATTATTCATTTAACAGTAAATAATATTGACGATCTGTGTTATATTGATGAACTTTTTCGTTACATTAACGAACAGTTCATAAAGTAATTCAAACAAGATCATTTAAAGAACGGTCATTCATTGTCACAACGAACAAATATATTCGACGAAAATCAACAAATTTTTCGTTTGCTCAGTTTTCAGTTTTGGAGATTAATCACCGAATGGATTTTTTTTTGTAAATAGGGGTACAAATTTCGTGAAAATACCCAGGGGATTTTTGGGAGGAAAAAGCACTTTTTTCGCTGGGGGTTTATAGGGATAATATATTATTTATATACGCCATTTGTGCAAGTGCAAAACTAGTTTGGTCAAGACATTGGTACAAATTAAAGTTTTTTTTGGAGTCCGAAGTTTTTTCTTTCATACCAAGACGCTGGCGGTTGGATACCTTTTCAAGAGCTTGCTGAAATAAATTTAAATATTCTTTCTGTACAAACATGTAACGCTTGTTTCTATAATAAGTTTGTATAATTAAAACCAAAATTCGCAACATAGTGCAGTATGAGTTATTAGAGGCTCTTCTTAGAATAAATACACATTTTGAAAATAGTTCAGTTTGCTGTGACGAATTTATTCCATCCTCTCAATTGCTAACAATTTTTATGACAAGCAACATGTAACACAAAATTGCATTGGCTGATGAACCAGAAGTTTTTTAATTGATGATAAACATTCATGCATAATTATTTTTCTTGTGCGTCTTTTTAAGTTACTTAAAGTACAAACAAAATTAGTTTTAATAACAAAACATCATTTCATTTTTCGGATCTGTGGGGTTTTTTGGAGATAATAAAATAGCTATTTTGGGGATTTTTGGGGATAAAATTAGTAAGCCCTGTGCTCAACGTAAATTTTCCTTGTCTTCGCGTAGCTTTTTGGTTCAGTACAGACTTTACGTAAGTACCCGTAATTTATTAGAAAATTAGCTCTTCTTCTTCGTGGTTAAAGTATACGCTCAGATTTAGTTCCAACCCAAGCAAAAGTAATCTTGTAAAGATATTTTATGTATTGGTCCATGCAACATTCTGGAGGCATTTGAAAATTAGTAGATGACTCTTTTTCCTTTATACTGCGACACTCAACCCTATTGTACAGGCGATTGAAGTTAACAAACTCAGGACTTCCGTGAATGTAAACAAGAACTATCTATGTTTGCTAATACTTTAAAGTGATACTCGCAACAATATTGTTTACTACCTGTGAATTATGTTGTATCCTTTCATAGGGGTTTAGCAGACGGCAAAGACAGTTTTGTGTATACATTCGAAATTCCTAAGAAATATAAAACAAAACAACTTACTTACCTGAAATATATTTTATTTCTAGCAATAAACTCACTCCTTCAGAGAGCTAATTTTTAAAAATGCTTAGTGTCATAAATGGGACATTGAAAATTCACACATTGTAAACATAATCCGTAGTTGTAAATGAAGGAAGATTTACGAAAAGGAAGTAAATGAAGCTTTGTAAATTTTTAGTTGCTTCCGCAATTCTTCAAAACAAAAAATAAGTTGTAAGTTAAGTACTTAGTTAAAGGCCACTTAGGCCCAAATTTACAGTCATTAGTTAATTATTAATAAACTAAGATAATAACTATTGGTTATCTAGCATTTCATATTTACAGTATATTGGTTAAATTAAAATTTTTGTCAGAGCAAAATACAAAATTTCAATGTTGGTAGCTGTGTTTTTCCTTACAATTTTGTTATTTCTAAATATTAACTGCCGTATTCATAAAAAATTAAAATGGATTTAAATTGCATTTTAAAAAAAAATTTTTATGAAAATTTTTCCTTAAAACACATTTCAAACTTATTTTATTTGTATGAATACGGCAGTAAAAAAATACCGAAATGTCATATAAACAAGAAAGAGTGCTATACCATCGTGAAAGAGTGCTATACAATGTTCTTTGGATATAAATAAATATTAATTGAGACACGCCAACTTTTCATTTCGTCATGCCGAAGAATATGAAAAAATCAAAAAAGGTATATATGTACCTAAGTCCGTTTCCTCTTTTGCCAAAGTTGATGTTTAAAATTCGTTTTATAATTTTAAAATCTTAAAATCGTTTTTTAGAACATAAAAAAATTAAATAAAAATAAAAAAAAATTATTTTTCAGACTCGAACTCGCAACCTCATGAGACTCAGGCGAGAAGTAAGACAACTCGGCTGCGAACGCTTTTGCTGAAGAAGCGTCAAGCTAAGATCCCACTATCGGCGCAATGCACAAATTTTTGTCGTATTTCATGTGCCGATAGTGTGAACAATCAACATTTTTTAATATGCGACAATCTGTGCCGAAATTGTGCTGACTGTGGACAATCAAAATTAACCTGGATGCGCCGTTAATGTGAACACTCTTTTGCACAATGTGGAGCAATCAAATTGTTTAATATGTACCGATTTTTATCGGCCACTTGTGCGCCGATCACAGTCGCCAATCAGCGCTGATACAAGGGATGGCAAAACGAAATTTTTAAATTGCACCAACTGGCTACTAAAATTTTACTTTTTGAGCTTAATGTTTTTTTAAAAGGATAAATAGTGCATTTGTACTGTTAAATGAAAAAACAAACAATTCGCTTTAACTAAAACATTGCAGCTGTATCGATGTTGCCATTCCTGGTTTGTAAACATGTTTACAAAACAACAATTACAAAAAAAAAAAAAACAAGTGCAGTAAGTTTGAATAAAATTAAATACATTTTTTATTATATATTAATATATTATTTAAAATTGTTAGGAAACATAATGGAATATTCACGGAGAATTTTGCGAATTTTTAAAGTAAAATTATGTCTGCCAACAAGCAAATAAACAAAAACATATGATTTAGTTTGCCCAAATAGCACGATAGTGTGACCGCGTTGTACCGATTATTGTCGCAATTGAGTTTTGGCCGATATGAACGGAAAAAAACGGCACAATATGCGACGATAATGGGACCAAAAAAAAAATCGTCATAGATTGTGCTATTTGAGCCGATAGTGGGATCTTAGCTTTAAATTAAAATATATTGAGTCTGCGAGTTTGTTTCTTTATTTTAGCGGCATATCATGTACATTAGGGTGGCCGTTATTTTTTTTATTTTGATTTCTTATATTCTCCCCCCCTAAATCGGTTCAGTTTTATGTAAAAAAAAATACAACAAAGTTTCGTAGCGATAAGTTGTGTTTTTGGGGGGGCGTCCGTCCCCCAAAGTTTGCCATCAAGCCATTTATTCAAATGTAATTTGTTTGCGTATGACTATCTTCTAAAACAACCTTTTACAAGAATATGATATATGGCAATATTTTAGCTCTTCTAGTCAACAACATAAGCCTTCAAGAAAGTTTTTTGCTAAAATTAATATTTTAGAAAATAATTAAGAAAATAAAAACAAAATACCAAACATTTTATATACGTTTTATATATATAAAAGGGGGATTTAATGTCAAGTGACCCAATTTTGAAATAGATGTCTTTCGATTTAAATGAAATTTACACCAATTTTAGTACTGTTAGATAGTAGCTTAGAGACAAATTTTCAACAAGATCGGTCAAAAAGTTTCTGAGTTAGAGGGGGTCAAAGTTTGACATTTTGGCCATACAGGTGTTCTTTCTCATCCATGTAACTTATTACCTATTGGTGTTAGCAAAATTTGTCCCAAGTAGCTTAGATAGCTTTTTGATCAAACTTTTTAAAAAAATTTTTTTGTTTTTTTAAAAAATTTTTAAAATTTTTTTTTTTTTTAAATTTAACACTTGGTTAAAAAAAATAAAAAAAAAAGTTTTAAATTTAAAAAAAAAATTTTAAAATTTAAAAAAAAACAAAAAAATATTTTTAAAAAAGATTGCTTTTACAGTTGCTTTTACTTCTGATTCATATTCAAAAAGCGAATATTGTACACAAAGTTTAGTTTATTGTTCGACAGTTTTTTGGTTTCGACTGCAGTTTTCTAAAGCTCTGGTTGTAATAATGGAACAATTTTTATACGCTCGATAAAATCATACCTTTAGCTAACAGTTAGTTGTGAAAACGACCCTAAGTGGTAAAGTAAAGAAAAGACAACCAACTATTTTTAAGCAATTCCAAAATAAGTGACATTGATTTTAAACAATAATATGCGAAAAATGAAAACTGAAAAGACAAAAAATGGTTTTGTTAAATTTTCTTACAACCCCAGTGCACAAAAGTAACTTACAACCGATTTAGCTGAGTATAGAAAGACACCCCTGTTGTGTCACTCAGTCTTATTTTCAAGTCATTATTCACACATACATACACGCATACATTTGTACGAGTACATGCAGTAGGATTGCGCGTGAAACGCGATAATGCAAGTGACAATCCATGACAATTATTAACATACATATGCATGTATGTATGTGTGTACACATTTAAAAACAAAATACATAAAAGCAAAAGAATGTATAAAAGGAACCCCCACAAACAATGTCTCAAATTACGCGAAAGGCAATCGAAACAAGCGGGACTGCAAAACATAATTTCAAAGAATAAGGGCATCTACTCGTCATTGTTTACACCACATCCTGATGTTACAACTTTATATTATCGAATAGCCAAATAAAACAGCCTCCGTGCTGCAATTATGTATAGAGTTATATAGACAACATTTGACTATACGAAGTACCTACATATCATTTAAACGCTTTAAATATCGCAGCTATGCAACTTCCTTTACAATACTGAGGTGGTTTGGTATTAAAGTGACGCACTGGTGTTAACAAAAGTCCAATATAACTCGTCTTTGGAGTATCAGTAGCAAGTGAAAAAAAACCCTTGTCTTAATTCGCGCACTATTATATCGTTTTTTGAACTAATGAAAGTTTGTTAGATACAATATAAATAAAAATCGCACAAATGTGTAAAATGATAAGGAGGAGGTGAATGTTGACGATTACACGGATTTTGTAGATTTTATTTACAGTAGCAAATAAAATTGAATCAAGAAGTGCGATTAATTAACTTATATTTCTTCTAGAATTCGCTGAATTATGCAGGTTCTAAATTTTTGTTTTTCATAATGATTCACAAATATATGTGGCATCCTTAAACACATGGAAAAAATATTTTTCCATATGATCACGGCTAAAAAATTATTATAAACAAAAAAAATTTAAGCGCCCATTAACATAACTTTTATTATCACGTACGAATCATTTTTAAATTCTCACAATCGTTCACAATCACGAAATGTTTTATAAAAAAATGATTTTTTTTCATTGAAACACGACACTTACTGACTGTTTTTAGAAAATTTAAACAAGTGAGTGTGCAAGAAATTATATTGAAAACAACATTAAAAAAACGAAAATTTGTTTTTAATATACATAATTTCTCTCTTACTTATTGTTTAGTTCAATTAAATTTTTATAAATATTTTTAACCAAAAATTCTTAAAATGAAGATAATTTTATTAAAATATTTTTTAATTTTTATGTTCTGAAAAGTTTTTTTATGAAAGTCTGCGTCAGTGCATGATAAATCATGCGTGATTTAAAAATTTTAATCACGCACGCAAAATTTTATAAGTGTGATTAAAAGTTTAAGGAATAAAAAATTTATGTAAAATAGTTTTAAATTTAGCGTTAGTTAACTTAAACAACGGCCACACTTAACAAACATTTGACACCCCAGCAAAAACTATCATTGCAAATAATAGAAATCAAAATCTCGTTCGATTTCAATTCCACTTCACCGTTTTGTAGAACATGCGCGTATATTTCTAAAAAAGTTTAAGGAAAGATTCAATCTTTTTCCTTTTCATCTTAAAATGTTAATAAAAACAAGTTTAAATATTTGTTCAGCTTCGAATACCTATAAAATACAATTATCTATTAAAAAAATACAATATTTCTTCTTTAAACTAATAATTTTAATATATTTATGTATATCCACAAGACTTTCTGAATGTTTGGAAAATCTTGAAAAATATTTGAAACCAATAAAACTGGAAATGAATCATGGATTTATTTCGCATTTTATTTTACAAAATAAAATTTTCAATGGATTTTAATTTTGCAACTATTCTGTATAAAGTATTGTCGATGTTAACATAAAAAGATGTTTTGTTTTTATACAAAAGTAAACAGAAATAATAATAAATTTAATGAACTTAAGCCTAATTAAAAATATTAAAAATTTGGATTAAAAACCATAAATAGTTCAACAAAATAACCACAATATTAATTATTGTTAAAAGCTAAGGCACGAGCTCTATGTGTTCATTTGTCCTTCAAGTTGTGCTGTAAAGGTCAACAGGAAAAAGAAAGACAAAAATGAAAAACAAAAAAATGTACTTTGGACTTTAAGAAAAATTCTTGACAAAAGTACGAAAAAACAAAAGTAAGGAAGAACATGTAAAATCAATTAAAAATGGATAATCATTCAAAAAAGTAAACTTCGATCTACCAAAGGTTAAAATACAATTTGGTTTAAGGATTGATGTTTGACTATTGACGTCAGCAGTCTTCGATGGCTGCGAGTGTAAAACGGCAAATCCATTTGAAAAGATCGAGTGGTTGCGATCGAAACATGTCATGGTAACCTGCCGGCCGCGGTTCGAATCCCGGCCACGGTCAAGAATGAAAGATTATCAATAACAATTTTAATTGATTTTCATGTTGTAAAATTCCTTTCTTCATAAAAATAATTTAATGAAAATTAAATTTAACGAACTTAAGCCTAATTAAAAATATTAAAAATTTGGATTAAACAACCATAAATAGTTCAACAAAATAACCACAATATTAATTATTGTTAAAAGCTAAGGCACGAGCTCTATGTGTTCATTTGTCCTTCAAGTTGTGCTGTAAAGGTCAACAGGAAAAAGAAAGACAAAAATGAAAAACAAAAAAATGTACTTTGGACTTTAAGAAAAATTCTTGACAAAAGTACGAAAAAACAAAAGTAAGGAAGAACATGTAAAATCAATTAAAAATGGATAATCATTCAAAAAAGTAAACTTCGATCTACCAAAGGTTAAAATACAATTTGGTTTAAGGATTGATGTTTGACTATTGACGTCAGCAGTCTTCGATGGCTGCGAGTGTAAAACGGCAAATCCATTTGAAAAGATCGAGTGGTTGCGATCGAAACATGTCATGGTAACCTGCCGGCCGCGGTTCGAATCCCGGCCACGGTCAAGAATGAAAGATTATCAATAACAATTTTAATTGATTTTCATGTTGTAAAATTCCTTTCTTCATAAAAATAATTTAATGAAAATTAAATTTAATGAACTTAAGCCTAATTAAAAATATTAAAAATTTGGATTAAACAACCATAAATAGTTCAACAAAATAACCACAATATTAATTATTGTTAAAAGCTAAGGCACGAGCTCTATGTGTTCATTTGTCCTTCAAGTTGTGCTGTAAAGGTCAACAGGAAAAAGAAAGACAAAAATGAAAAACAAAAAAATGTACTTTGGACTTTAAGAAAAATTCTTGACAAAAGTACGAAAAAACAAAAGTAAGGAAGAACATGTAAAATCAATTAAAAATGGATAATCATTCAAAAAAGTAAACTTCGATCTACCAAAGGTTAAAATACAATTTGGTTTAAGGATTGATGTTTGACTATTGACGTCAGCAGTCTTCGATGGCTGCGAGTGTAAAACGGCAAATCCATTTGAAAAGATCGAGTGGTTGCGATCGAAACATGTCATGGTAACCTGCCGGCCGCGGTTCGAATCCCGGCCACGGTCAAGAATGAAAGATTATCAATAACAATTTTAATTGATTTTCATGTTGTAAAATTCCTTTCTTCATAAAAATAATTTAATGAAAATTAAATTTAATGAACTTAAGCCTAATTAAAATTATTAAAAAATTGGATTAAAAACCATAAATAGTTCAACAAAATAACCACAATATTAATTAATCTCAAAGATCTTTCGGTTAAGGTTAAGTTTGTTTATAAATAAAAATAAAATAAAAAAAATGTAAAGAACTGTTTAAGCAGTTCAAAAGTTATAGACATACGCAAAAACTCATTATCAAGCATCTGGAACTGATTATTATATATTATTTAAAAATTCAAGATTATTTTAAAATTATTTCTGACCTTTAAGCAGGGCTGTGGCTGAAATGTTGTAAGTTCTAATTTGACTTTAAATTCTTTTTTTAATGCAGTTTATTTTGAATGGTTAAATACTAGTTCATAAAAAAATGTTAATCTGCTTATTTAAAATATTGGACCTTCAGCCTGTTGTAGTGGAACGTTTCAGAGTCTCTGGCAGGAATCGAATCCACAACCCTCGCACTGAAAGACTAGCTCACTACCAACTAACCTACCCATAAAGCTTACCAAAGCTTAATACTTTCAAGTTATTTATAGTCTTTGGCCTTGAACAGTTGGCTAAAATATCTTAAAATAACTTGCAATGCCATAACATCTTTGTGCCCGTTTAAATTGTGGAATTTGTGTCGTTGCGATTCATACTTTATGGCTGACAGGAGACAGAGAAATTAAAAGGGGGTACACAAGCGACTGTACTCTTCGATTCGTTGTGTTCGCTTATTCCTTCTCTCATTTGACGAAAAATGTATTTAAGTTCGGTCGCAAAGAAAAAGTTGCTGCGATAAAAATTGCAAAATGTAAACAAAAAAGCAATTTTTAAAACAGAAACGACAAAATCTGAAGCGACAAAAATTATATAATGTAAATGGTCACTATTTTTGATTTGCGATAATAAAAATCATAAAGTTAAATATCTTAAATAAAATCATGGCTTTTATAACGATTTTTACCACGACATTGATGTCAGGCCAAAGGCAAAGGGACACACATGGGACGCATAACAACACATCGAAGAAATTGCGCTTATCACACGCGTTAAAAAAAGAACACATCCCATCAATACTTAGAGCAAAAACTTCTTAGCCTAGTTTTTGAATTTTCAGTGAATTTATCTTTTTACATGTGAATTGAGAAATATAAATGGTGAGTTCACTTGAAGTTTTTGTACGCGGCTCTCAAGAAACTTAATAAACTGCTGAAAGGATACATTTTAATGAAGTTGGTGAACATTAAAACATACAGGCGTACATTCATAAATGTTAAATTTCATATACGAATTTTATGTAATGAATGTCTTAACCCCTTTATGGTAATGTAGCAGCCTTATACAGTCATTGTCCTAGGGACAAAAGGACACTTTGCTTTACCCGCAAAAAAAGAAGGAAGCATTGACACACACACACGTACAGAGTAATATAAATAAGTTTTCGAATTACCCCATTCATAAACACCGCTGTGCACAATATTGTACTCAGAGAAATACACACTCATATAAGTGTACAAATGTTTATGTATGTATGTACTTGTATAATTCAAAGCGTGTGGATATGAATGAGCCCAAAGTAATCAGTGGTAATAATGAGGCACCATCTCCGCTGCGTCAAGTATCGCATATCCTGCTACAGGAATGATATCAATGTCACTACCGCCGTATATTTGGCACAATGGTTTGTGTCTTCTTTCCTTAGCCACCATTAATGCTTGTTTTACGTTTTCTTTTATTTGACATGTTTTATACAAAAGATTACATACATTCACAAACATAGTTTGTATATTTAGTTAAAAAGAGTTGATTTTACTTTTATGTCTACGATTACTCATATGTGTAAGTATGTGTGCGCCTTTTTAGCAAACAATATTATTTCGTGTAGTCAGATGGCCAAGTGGTGAAGCAACCATACAAGTTAAACTTATGAAACCGTCTAAAAGAGTCCGTCAAAATGAGCCCAGAACCAAAACAAAACACATCACACGCGAGCTTTTCGACTTAATAAGCGTAATAAGGATTAAGACATGTCGTGTCGCATAAAAACACACAGACACACACACACATCCATACATATGTATATAGTAATTTAAAATTTTTAAGCCCGAAGCTATTTCTTTTATACATCAATTTTAAACCTCTGGAGGGATGAAAGTGTCTTAAAACTGACGACCACTTTCGACTGATTGTATTTAATACACTGTCATCTAACACACACACATAACCGCATCTTTATAATAATTTTGGGATTTTCTTTGTTTTATTCGGTCTAACACAAGAAAGCATTGCTGTTCATTTTTATCTTCGCCTTTATTAACACTTTTCTTAGGATAAAGCTAATCTACTAATGTGTCTTTTAAAACTAAATGACATTTTGAAGTTATGCCTTGATTTGGGACAAATCACAACACACCATTCCCAGTCTAAATTTGTCAAAGTTCTACGCAAAATAAATGGAACAAAAATATAAGTTGAATCAAAAGACAAACAACAACTGTGACGCTTTATTTGTTTATATACATATATGTACATAGAAACAATGACAATTTAAATAGATGTTTATTTGGCTGCTATTAAATTATTGTTTACAATTTTAAAACAAACATCTCAAATATCTAAGAGAGATAAGAAATTCTGCTTTACAATGTACAACAAAAGCAAAAAAACTAATTTTAATTTACGCATTGGCTTGTAAATCACATTTTTGGCTCTTTTAGTATATTTTTGTTCGATATTAGCATAATTGTATCCCATTAAACCCATTAAACAGCCGTGGTTTTTTGTTTAAATCTCATCTTTTTGTGGACCGATCTGGCTAAGTTTAAACACCAAACTTTTTGGGACTATACGTGATGTAAATATATAACAGCCTGGTTCCCATCGCATCTGGGGTTTGCGGAAAACCCATTTAAGCGACCATAAGGACATTTTTAAAAAAGCTATGCTGCTTATAAGGACGCAGAATATATTTGTGTGCTTTATACACAGAAAAAAATAAAAATTGATTACAATTACAAAATTTGTAAATTAATTAAAAAATTAATTGATACATACTATTAATTAAATATTTTTTGATATTATCAGCAATTTCTGCAGAAATGTTTATATTAAATTTTTAATTTAAACTTATTTAATTTTTGATTGATGGCTAGAATATCATTTTCTTTAGTAAAAAAGAAACATTTATTCTTCGTAGTACTTATTTTAAATTTAAAGAATTTTGATACCTTGCCATTGTTTCAGTATAATGTACGAGTATTATGTAGAAGTTGCAATTCCTTTTAGCATAAATATATATTTAAAGTAAAAGCTAAAACCGAGGTTTTTGGTCGGTTTTTGGTTTCAGTTCTAAAGCATTAAAACTTCGATTTCGGTTTAAACCGAACAGCAATCCCTAGTTTTCAGGAGAAAAAAAACCGTTTTGTGTTATTACCTTAGCATATATTTTTAAAGTGAAATGGTTAATTTAAAAATTTTAACATTGCTTTAAGATTTTTGGCCACTGGGCAGCTATAACAATTTTTTTTGAAAAACTACACATAACCCATTTTGTTAGAGCATTTCTAATAATTATTTTTTAGTTTTTTTAAAAATAGCTGCTTTGCTTTGAAGAAAGAATGAATATTTTTTTTAAAACTTTGCAAATTTCAAACAATATAATAGCAATAATTTAATAGTTTAAGCGCTTTTTGGAATGGGAACTTTCGAAAAATTTTAAAATACCTGCAAATATAGTTATCATTCTACCAAGATAAGATAAAGATGTTGAATCCGATTATTCAGACATAGAAATGAATGGAGACTAAGGGAGATGGTCTCGTCCAATCATGACGAAAATGGTTCAAAACGCCGCCAAAATCTTACATTCCCACCAGTCCAATGTCAGGAACATTGAACACATGCTTGGCAAAATACATTTTGCAGCCCATTGATGACTTTGTAGAAGTAAAGACATTATTTATTTTTACTGGCTCACAAGATCAGTCGCTTCAACGCAATTATTCTTTGACAACTTATTCTTAAGCTTACTTAAAGAACTGCAGCAACTAAATATTGGAGCTACTAAAGCATCGTGTTTCCAAGGAATGGAATTTTAGAACTAAACCACAGTTTTCAATGAAACATAAAGGCACATCTGACAACATGCAGATAAAAATATGTTCTCCACTATAATGCTGAAGTTTTTATCAAAAATATTAAATTAAACCAAGAAAAAAAGAACTTTATTTTTTTTATGAAGTTGGATGTATTGCAAAATTGTTAGCTGAATGCCCACTGGCATCTTAAGTTGCCGGGTGAAAACACAAGTTACCAAATTGTTTCCGTTTCAAATGAACAAAGTATGTATCTTAGGCAGAAAGCAGCATGTGTTTAAAATGTCATTCCACAGTTCCCAAAAAAGTTCTGGCTATTAATGGCTTAATGCTAATTAATTTTTGGGAAAGAACTAAAAGGACTGTATTAAGTATTTTAAAAATACAACATTAAAAAGTTTAAAAAATAGTTAATTGAAAGCAAACGATTTAAATTATCATAAAATGCGACTTAATCTTTGTGCATTTATTTTTTGAGTGATTGCAGACTTCTATATTTTGATCATTTTATTTAAAGTTTCTAAGTGCACCCAGTGAAAAATATTTCACAACGAAAAATTTTAAACATATTATGGATAAATTTAAGTATATTATAGTCATCGGCAACCATATTATGGCTAAATTAGTTATCCATCAAGAAGCCCCAACCATATTATGGTTGCTACAGAAACTGTTAGCGGAGAAAAAACAACTGAAAGATGTTTGTTATGTATGTGGTGCTGTAAGTGAAGAATATCGAAAAATAGTCTTTCATTATTTTTGGGATTTCTCCACATGGGATGCTAAAGAAGCGTACATAAACGGGTTGGACGACAGATTGTTGATATACTATTAATTTATTAAGACCCTGCGGGAAATTTGTGTCAATTGGTCCAACAGACTGGTCCTGGGATTTGTGAAAATAGAACAAGTACAAAAAGAAAAGACTCATGACCAGTGAAAGAAGAACCGATCCCTTAACTGGTTTATGAAGAACAAAAAAGTAGAAAAAGTAATGAATTTCAGTACAGTCTTCACCGGTGCTGTGACACATTTTAGGGTACTTTCTAAAATTTGGTTCTTGAATTTAATTCTCGGACTTGTTTTATTGAAATAATACTACATTTTAGTAACTGACACTAAGTACGTTCATGGAGAATAGACCTGTGACTGGTCAAATGGTGTCAATTGACCCCCTCCAATGGTAACCCCATGTAAAAGTGATAGGTCTTATTCATATAAAGTGTTAGAACTAGAACCGGTCTCTACCACCAAAGACCTATCACGGGACTACTTCCGTGTCAGTTCGCTTCCCTCTAGGGGAGTTACTAATACAATTGAAAATAATGTTCAAACTTAATTAACCGATTAATTGTAACGAAGACCTTCGTTGTACCTCGTTGGTCTAAAACAGACCAAATACTCTGGAGGGTATCGAACCCGCAATCGTCGTACTGATAGACCAGCTCACTACCAACAAGCCTACCGGGGCACCCTTTTTTGACATAAAATAACTGAAATACTTGTTAAAATCTATATGTTGTGAAGAACGGTTACGTGAATTTGAACACATAGCTGGTTTTGTACGAACATATTGTATATGGGCATTTCCTGGGGTCGCAAACGTACGTTCGTACGCTTTTGATGTACAAATAATATCGAAAACAAAACTTTTCCTAGCATTTTTTTTCCGATTCGATAGCATTTGGGTAGATGTATGTTTAGTTCAAAAGATGGATTTCATCGAGTTTAAGTTTTCATAATGATAGTTATAAACATGTGTTCACGAACGTTCCCAAAATAGAAGTCAACTTTGGCTGACAGTAGTTAAATGTAAAAATCTGCGTAATGGAACGGAATATTCAGAAGTGATTAATTTATTTCAAAAATGTATTAATGAAGGTCTCCATACAGTATTTACAAAATAAAATATCTCTTTTGGTTTTTGTTTAATTGCCTTAGGTTCCGGTCGCGAACGTACGATTTTTCCATTATTATCACCATGCAGTTTCCCATTAATGTCTTCAAATTTCCTTAACAAACAACTAAATACTCAATTTACAGTTGATTGTAATGAAAAGATTATGAAGAAAGAGTGTAAACATAACATATTTTTGCATGTAAAATAAGCATATAAAAATGTGTTAAGAAGTAGAAAATATAAGAAAATATAAAATTTTCCAGCTTCCAGTGCAATTTCCTCAAGTAAAACAGCTGAGATATGCTATGAAACCATTCTTTTAAAACAACATAGATTTTTTTATAATAATAAACAATAAAAGACGATGATTATCAACATTTTATTTTTTCATCCTGGTAGACCATTCTGGGGAAATGCCCATATGGGTTGCACATAGCTACTTTTGTTAACTTCTGAACCAGTCAAGATATCATTAATCGGTTTGGTGGGTAGATGCAACATTAACAAAGGTTTCAAACGGTGTAATAAAAAAATTTCAAAATTTTGCACATAGCGGATTTTGTCGGAGCAACGACGATATAATTTTTGCTGCTTTTTGTTTTCATTTTTACCAGGGCAAGTTTAAATATGCACAAAAATTTTTTAAATATGCATGCAAATGCACCGAAAATATTTTAAAACTAATATTTTTTTATTAGTTTTATTTAATTAGATATTTATTACAAAATAAAATTATCTGTTTTTTGATTTGATGTGATTTTCGATTGTCACACAAATCCATAGAATATATTGAAAAAAAAAAAAACGTTCAACATCAATCGATGTTACTGGCGCATACTTTAATAAAATTAATTCACATAGCGATGGACACCCATATCGTGAATCAAATTTCTCTCGAATTTGTTCACGATAAGCATGGGCGTGTCAATAAATTCATCGGTTACGCTTTTATTAAAATATATGTATGTATTTTTTTGACCTGGACAGCGTTTGAAATCCAACATTGCCATTAAAAGCTTTGTTAAGTTTTTCAATAAACATTTCGTTCTTAACATTTGAACTATTCTAACCCGCGTAATATGCAAATTCATGCAAAGCATATACAGGGTGGGCCAAAACTACTGAAAGGGTTTGAGTTCATTATAACTTTTTATTTAAGACATATATAATTATTAAGTTTTTTCTTTTAAAACAGTATATGAATGGAGAATTTTTTAAATTAATTATGAAAGAATTTATCTCGCAAGTGGCGGTCATTTTCTGCTTCACACATGCTCTTTTCAACATATTTTCCATTTTCCTACTAAATTTTCCAAGTATTATTCACAAAATGCTGAAAATAACAAAAAAAAAAAAAAATAATAATTCATAATTAAAAAAGTTGTAATGAATTCAAACCCCTTCCGTCCTGTTTGGCCACTTTGTATTTGTGGGATAAACTTAAAAAATATGCAAATATATATTTTTCATGCAAAAAGTATTAAAAACTTGCCCTGCTCATAACACTGCAATTAATATTTAACCATTTATTTAAATTTAGATTCAGAAAAGTTTTTTTAATTAATTTTAAAAATATATACTGCGTAAAAGTCGTATTTTCGGTAAAAATGTTTTTTAAATAATTTTGCAATCCTAAATTAAAAATTTTTTTCTTACGAATTTCCAAAACTATGTAAGCGTGTTACAAAATAGTAAATTTTGAAGTCGGGCTTTTAGGGGTAGAAAGGGAAGTTATGGGTACTATTTATTCAATCCATTTAGACTGTAAAATTTAAAAAGCTTATTTATTTTTTAGATAAAATGTGCAAGTTATAACCAGGGACAGGGCAAAAATTTGTACCTTTGGTACTTTTTGTAAACTTGTTATTTTTTTAAATATATTCTAACGTAAAGGCAGCACAAAAACTATATTTTTTGGAGGTAGAACATGCTTAAATTATGTACTTTTGGTTCTTTTTATAAAAACGGTTTGTTGCAGCCTTTTTGTTCTTTAACATAAAGGCAACAAATAAATATAGGATATTTTAGTACAGTAAGCAAGTTATAGGGCAAAATGGGTAAAAACGGTATTTTATTATCTGTTGTGCATAATAAACAAACTAAAGATGAATTGCTTATATAGAATTGTCTATGAGCTTAAAATACAACTTAAAACATATGTTCTTTTAATTTTGAAGAAACAAGAGCCTTTTTGGAAGTTTTTCAGAAAATACGCTTTTCTTTTAAATAATTTTATAGAAAATTCAAAAATATAATTGGAGTATAATCCGAATTAAAGCAAGTATATTGGATTAGAAAGATATAGAAATATTACAAAACGCAACTTTAAGTTTTCTTTATAAAATACAATCCAGAGACTTGAAATTTAAAAAGTTGGTTAAATTTTACTACGTTAGCAGCAAAAATTATGACTGTGAGGACAAAACGGAAAAAGTTTTCACTTTTGGTACTTTATGGAGAAATAATTTTTTCAAAATTTTATGAAATAAAAAAACAATATGGGCCATGTTCTAGAAATCATAACCGAGTAAAATTAAAATCGATTAACATTTTTAGTCAAATTTTGTTAAAAATTAGCGAAGTTTTCTGTATTTTAAGAGTAGTTCTGGTAAAAAATAGGTGAAACTCAAAGCAAGAAGTATAAAAAAAGATAGCATTACTATAAACTGCAAAACAGGGTCGTTTTTAAAATTTGTTCAGTTTTAATTTTACTTAAATTCGATTTCTAGAACATGACTGTTTATGAAGGTTTTTTTCCTACTTTTGTGCGTTGATATTTGTTTTGCTTATTGATTTCAAATATTGTTTCTGAATTTACCACATCGTATATAACAATTCTACTATGAATTATACAAAAAAAATTTATGTTAAAGCAAAATCAATGAAAGTGAAATAATAAATGTAATTACATATATGTACATACAAAACGTACATATAAAAACCACGCTTTTTCTATTCAGAATTTAATCAATAATATTTGCTGCGCAAACACACACATGTGAACATTTTAATTAGTTTAGTCTCGCGTGCCGGTTTGTCTCATCAGAAACACGAAAACCAACATAAATATTAACAGCGAAAGGCACATTATGTACCCTCCCTCGCTCTTACTCAGTGAAAAACGTGAAATTCAAAGTCATCGAATGGACCCTTTTCTGTTAGTTTTAATGATTAGACTCGCTTGAAGAATTGTCCATCACGAACATATAAGATGTGTCTTATAGTAAAAGTCCTTTTGGTTTTGGGGTGGAAAATTGTGCAAATATTGGCATCTTTTTCAAATTGTTTTCAGTTTAAACGTGTTGTAAAAAGTCTTTTGGAATATGAACTGAAACGTCGCGAACATCAGAGAGTTGTAGTGCAATATAAACTACACACAATACTTCTGTGTAAAATTGTTATGAATTTAAATTGATTGTAATGCTCACATATGAGAAACGTGAAGTTACGTAGCGGTAGGAAGTGTAACACCAGGGGTGGAGGATTAAATTCTGTGTATTGACAAACATTTACTTTTTTTACTTTTAAGACTCAAATTTAAACAATATATATTTTTTGCTCATCATTTTGCCTTTACTTCAGTTTATATAATGAGTTTAAAAACTATGCTGGGGAACCGCCTAAGACGTAAAATACAAGAAAATTTAAATAAGTTTAAGCTAATGCTAGTTTTATAGCCCTTTTATATTACAACGAAATCTAGTACTACTGAGATTTTGTTTGTTGTGCTTAGCTTAATTCCCATTTTTTATTCTTGCTAAATACACTGAAATTTATTGTTGGAGGATAAGCCAGTTTCTATGCGCATTTCACTGGTTGCTGGGGCCAGCTCACCAGAAAACATTCTCCCAAAAATTTAAATACTTCGTCACTAGATTTTGGCGAAATCTACTCAAAATCTAGTAGTATTTCTTAGTGATGCAAATATGGTTTTTTCCATTTAGCACCAAAAATACATTTTAATAAAAATCAACTCAAAAAAATAATGGCAGTTTGTCAAAACTGTTAAAAAAATAAAAAAATTTGAGAAAATTTCAAAAGATTTTGTTATTCGTGCTTAATTCCCAGTTTTTATTATTAATAAAAACACTTGAAATTTATTGTTGATGGGATAAGCTATTCCTATGCGCATTTCACTGGTTGCTTAGGCCAGATCATCAGGAAACTTCATCCATAAAGATTTTAGAAAAACTAAAGATATTAAACCAAATAAAACTGTTAAGCGTATAAGACTTATAGCAACAGTTCTACTTGTAATAATATCAAAGCTTAAACAAAACACATCAACAATAAACAGTGGGTTTATCTCATCTTACATTCCCCACTACAAGAAAATAGTAAAAAACAAAATATTGAAAAAATAAATGAAGTTGATTAAAAATAAAAAATAATTCAAATTTGTAAATGCCTACTTCTTTATTTGAATGTATGTGTTACATAAGGAGAACTCATACAGGCATGGTAAAATACTAATTCTTTATATTTCTAATTCTGGTTAAAATTGTAACCATAGCGACTTTTATTCAATTGTTAGAAAAGGTTTGTTAAAAAGAATTTCCTTTAAAACAATTTCTTTAAAAAGTTCTTGTGAAATCTACTAGATTTATAAATTTTTATACTAAACATTAAACACATTCATTGAAAACAAACTAAAAAATCAATACCCATCATTCTGTTTGTGATATATTGATTGAGAAACGGTCAATGTTCACCCAAAAAATAATAATAAATGATACATCTGCTAGAACAACCCCTATAAATGAAATTTTCTAACGGTTGCACGTTAGATGTGTTTAGTTAAGGGGTTTTATTCCGCGAAAATATTTTGCTGTTTTGCAATACTTAACACGGGTCCAGCGTGAGAGAGTTATTGGTAAATTTATAAGTAGAACGATGTCTTCTCAAATACTTTGCTGCTTGCTGTCTTTGCCGTTTCGCCTTATTATAACGGTCTACTTGATGTCATACAACAGTGAACTAATATCTATAGCACACACTCATATACAAATGTTTGCTCATATGCATGTATGTATGTATATATAAATTAGACCTGCTCATAAAATATCTTCTTATACTCTCTACCACTACAAGTGCTAAACACATGTAACACGAGAACCATTAGAAAAATAACTAAATCGCAAAATGATCTGCTTTAAACTGAGTGAATTTTGTACGTCCTCAGCTTCAAGACGATAGATTCGATCAGTGTTGCCAGTGGATTTTTCGAAAAAAAACTTACACATGCTAAAAAAAATCCGATTTTTCCCTACACGTTGAAAAAATTTTCCCTACAAAAATCCCTTCGCATTATTGTCATTAAAATAGAAGAAAAACATTAGTTCTATATTATATGTATATTAAAGCTTTGACAAAAAATAAGTACAAAACAAAAAAAAAAAAGTACATTTGGGCATTTCCCCAGAATGGTCTACCAGGATGAAAAAATAAAATGTTGATAATCATCGTCTTTTATTGTTTATTATTATAAAAAAAATCTATGTTGTTATTAAAGAATGGTTTCATAGCATATCTCAGCTGTTTTACTTGAGGAAATTGCGCTCGAAACTGGAAAATTTTATATTTTCTACTTCTAAAGTCATTTTTATGTACTTATTTTACATGCAAAAAATATGTTATGTTTACACTCTTTCTTCATAATCTCTCCATTACAATCAATTGTAAATTGAGTATTAAGTTGCTTGTTAAGGAAATTTGAAGATATTTATGGGAATCTGCATGGTGATAATAATAAAAAAACATATGGAAAAATCGTACGTTCGCGACCCGTACGTTCGCTAATTAAACAAAAACCAAAAGAGATATTTTATTTTGTAAATACTGTATGGAGACCTTCATTAATACACTTTTGAAATAAATTAATCACTTTTGAATATTCCGTTCCATTACGCAGATTTTTACATTTCACTACGTCAGCCAAAGTTGACTTCTATTTTGCGTACGTTCGTGACCACATGTTTATAACTATTATTATGTAAACTTAAACTCGATGAAATCCATCTTTTGCACTAAACATACATCTACCCAAATGCTTTCGAATCGCAAAAAAAATGCTAGGAAAAGTTTTGTTTTCTATATTATTTGTACATCAAAAGCGTACGAACGTACGTTCGCGACCCCAGGAAATGCCCATATACGTATGTACATACTTTTAATTAAATTCAATTAAATCTTTCAACATTGAATAATATCTTAAGGCCCAACCAGAATGTGCATAAACAAACTTAGGGTACTGTCAAAAATAATCTTAAAGCTTCTCAAATGCATTTAAAAAACTAAAACAAAATAAAAAAACATTTGATTCCGTACGGAATGAGCGATGAGTTTCGCACTTTGGTTAAGCAAATCACAGTTTTATAAAACTAAAAAAGTTTCCTAAGTCTGGGTTAACACTTTGCAATTTTTCTTTTAGAAAGTCTGAGTTTATGGGTGAGAGAGGAGAGAAGAAAAGCATGTTCTCTTCCCCTCTCACCAATAAACTCACACTTTCTGAAAGAAAACTTTCATAGTGTGATCCCAGACTTAAGTTCAATATGGTTTGACGCATAGTTGCTTAAGCCACGTTATTCACATTATGGTTAGGCCTTTATATTAGTGCCGCCAACTTTTTAAACCACAAACAACTCTGGAACATTTTGGAGATTATAAATCCCTACATTTTGGAGATTATAAAGAATCTGTTCGATTTTCCCTACGCTTCTATTTTAGTATCAAAAATACCTGCATGTAGGGGTTTTCCCCTACTTCTGGCAACCATTGAAGAATTCACCGCCTGGAAATTTTCATTACTAAATGAAATTAATCAGTTCACCTGAATCTTTTCAATAGTAAATACGAGATATAGTTTAAAACGAATCATAATATAATATATTTGTTATAGATTGTTAGTGAGCAAATGTATTATTTTGTGGGTTGCGGATTTAACTCCCGTCTATTTCAATACTACTAGCCAAACGTATACCGTTACTATTTCTCTGTAAATTAAATAAGAATTTAATTTCCAATTGTATTGGACACATAGAATAACAAAATATTTTTCGTTATAATAGTCAGCGAAATACAGATCTCCAAAATAAAAGTACTTATGCACTAGTCATACGCAGTAGATGCAGGGACATAGTTTTGGCATTCATGACCTCAGTCGACTTATAAGATCTCCTAGGAGTTTGTATTGATCATCCTAAGGATATTTTACCTTTTAGTGTTACATCCTCCGGGATGATCAAGTACTGCACCTCATACCTGAGATTATGCACAAATCTAAATTAACAGATCTCAAGACATCTGTACTATCCGTTGCAATAGCGGGTGACCAGAGATCTTATGTAGTACCGTGGAAGTCAGTAGCGGCCTCCGAAAGTAAGCTTTCTGCGGGAAATGCTTTTTTGTTTGGCCTTTTCGTTTAGGAATCACGTGGTCGTTGCGGCTTGCTACCACGGGAGGGGAGATCCATTGAATTCTACTCAAGTGTGTATTTTTCACCACTTGTGGATGACTTCAGCCTGAGGGAAAATCATCCCTAGGTGCGGAGTTTAGATAACTCTAGCTCCTTAGCAAGGCGCGAATGTCTAATATTGCCGGGTTGTGCACTTAAATTGCTACCTGTGAGTGCCGGTTGCTCTCACACTCATGGGCGGTTGGAAAACGCACTGAATGTCATCCAGAAGTTTAGATTTACCATTAAATAGGACCATATTGCAGATGCTCACGTGTATATTTTCCGCATCTGTCGACTTATTAGAGTGCGACAAAGCCACATATATACATATGCAAATCTAGTTCATTACAAAATTAAAAAAAACTGGATATTAAGTCAAGAATTATTTAATTCTAATTGAACCACACTACAATCATCTGATATACTATAATTAAAATTTTTAAATTTTTACTGAAGGAAGGAATTTTACAACATGAAATTTTTTTATTAAAATTTTTATTGTTAATTTTCTAGGCTGAGCTGGGGTTCGAACCTGGGTGAATTTACATGTTTCAAGAATCACCACATTCTTTCATCAGATATAGTATACGAATATCTTTTCAGGCGTTGTTTAATTATTTAAACATCAAACATTCTTCGAACTGCATAATGAATTTCATTTGAATATAGCATCAACTTATCTTAAGTCTGTCCAATATGTTCCCCTAAGCTCAGGGCGAATTTTAGAATATTCTGTAGAGTATTTGTTACGTCGTCCCTTTGACCGTACACTTTTAACTAAAAATCAAAATGTTTCTTAAAAAACACAAAGAAAACGAAATAATAAGATATGAAATCCAAGAACAACTAAATTTTGGGAAAAGTTACAATTAATTTTAGAATTATTCATACGAACAAGGGCCTGACTAATGTAAACGTTTTAAGTATATTGCCAAGTATTTTCTAATGTTATGTTCTGATAGAATATTTGCAGTAGAAAATATACACGCGCGCTTTTTTAATGTCCTTTTTGAACAAAAGACACGTTTTTGTATAGGTCGGTCTGCTTCTTATTCCATTGCCTCCGCTACCGTTACCCATCGTCGAAAGCAACGGAAAACAGTAACACTCAGTGTGTGTGGCTGTATGTGTGCACTTCTCTATATGCAGACATTTCACTTTTTTATTGTCCATACACATTGTACATGTACATGTGTGTGGATTTGTGTTACGAGAGTAAATGTGAATAAACACTTGTATTAGTAAATGTGTGTGATTGTATGTTTAAGCGTCTGACTAAAGACAAGTATGTATACAAAACTTTGAAACGAATAGATGAATTCGCGATAAACACATCTACAGTAAAACGTAGAAAACACTCTTTTGTATACAATTACATAAACATAAACATACATATGTAGGAATATCCCATTCATTCAAACATATCCATCGAAGGATGTTTGTACTTCTTATGGCGTCCTCTTAATATTGCTGCTGCGTCTGCTGTTGATGCTTCGAGGTTTGTTTCTTTTTTATTTTTAAGCCCATATTCATTCACACACACATATTTTGAGACATATTCATACTAGAACTGACATACAGCAATTCAATGGACGATGGCAAGTAAGTTCTTGATGGGCAGAGTCCACATGTTGGTGCCGATATTGGTAGGATGTTGGAGGGAAGAAGTGGGCTTTGAAGGTATTTTTTATAAAAAATAAAACAAAATACACCATATATGAATGTGTATTTATTTATACTTATACAACATACAAATGAATGAGTATGTATGTGCATGTGTGTATTTTAGACACTATCTGCGTCGTTGGCTTTTCGTGTATAAGAGTGTGTGCGAATGTTGTTATGAGTGTAAGGCAAACATAATGAAAGAAAGAAAATATTGGCAAAGGGTCGGTCCATTTGACGTCAACGATGTTGAATTCACTTCGCGAGTAGCCGTTGGCGTTTTGTCGCATTTTGTGATTTTCGTTTAGAGTCTTTTGTGTACTGAACCATACATTTGCTCGCATGTATTAGACAAGCAATCGACTAAGAAATTAAATATTATTTCTAGTTTGGTTGTTTTTTGTAGTCAACAAAACATGAAAAGGACGAGTACTTACATCTTACATAAGCACACAAAGTATATACATAGTTATAAATACATAAGTAAGTTTGGAGGCACATGTGTGTATTCAAAGTATGTATGTATGTATATTAATTTTAAATTCAAAGTTCCAATCAAACATACATACACACAGTCAGACTAACATGCAAGTGTATGTTCTCAAAGTTTACAAATGGAAGGAATCGTTCAAGTAGAATTTACTATTTCGGAGATGTTACAATACGCAATAGACAGGCATAGTTTTGACAAATTATGCAGACTCAAATGCGGATATATGTTTGTTTGTATGTATCTATATGTAAGTAATTATGTGCAAATATACATACAAATATTTGAATGTATTGTCGTTTACTATATATAGCATGAATAAACGATTATTTCTAGGGATTTCGGACAGTTAAAAGATGTTTCAAATGGAAAAGAGTTCCCTTGAACACAAACACCCGCGATATTTTAAAAACACAGGTCCACACACAAAAATGATAGGTAAAAATTATATTAATAATGCTGGCGTGCAAAAGTCAAAATTTTTTACATTCTTTAAGTTAAAATATTATCGATGTTAAGAGTAAATTTGCTGAACACACACACCTGTCTTCAACTTTTTATTATCACGTACAGATCCTTAAAAAAAAATCTTAAAAAGAGAACAAATTTTTCATTTGGTTGAATAAAAACATTAAAATATATAAAAAAAAAAATAAAAAAATTACATATACAGTGCCGCTCATATGTATTAGCACAACAAGAATTTTTATGTTTATGCCCGCTGCACGTCGAATTGGAGCATTTTACAAGGGAAAAAATGGTCTCCCATAAACATTTTTCAGTTTATTAAGTAATGCAAATATTCATATGACAGTCCAAAAAATTAGGTTTTTATACAATTTTTGATATTTTTTGTACGGGAGGTACCACGCCCACTTGTTCAATCCCGCCCACATTTTGTGGGATGCTGTGTATTGATAACGTTAATGTGTGTACCTAATGGAAACTTTGGCTCTTGCCGTTCTCAAGATATACAGAAATAAATAAATACAACAACAAGGGATTTTTGGGCAAAATCAGAGGCAGTCGTGGTTTTTTGGTCATATCTCAGCCATTTGTTGACCGATCTTGCTGAATTTCAATAGCAAGAAATGGTAGACTATATGCGACATAAATCTAAAACAACCTAGTCGCTATCATGTCTGGAGTATCCGGAAAACACATATCAAACGTAAGACGGACAGACGGACGGACGAACAGACGGACATCGTTAAATCAACATCTCTCCTCATAAGGACCCAGAATGTATATACTTTATAGGGTCTAAGATCAATATTATAGAAATTACACACGGAATGACAAACTTATATATACCCTTTTCCACCTGTGGTGAAGGGTATAATAATAGCAATTCTACTGCACAAAACTATTTGCACACCATATCTATATCTCGCAAAATGCCACATTTAATACTTTGTTGGCAAACCTTATTGCTTTATAACTGCACCTGAACGTTTTGGCATGGAATGCACCAACTTTTTCGTTATTCCCTCGCCAATTTATTTATTAATTCAATATCGCCATTCTTCTATCAATGCCTTCTTTAGGTCAGATTTATTAGAAATTGGCCTCTTTTTCACACGTCTAACGAGTTCTTCTCACAAATGCCCTATCGGATTGAGGTCTGGAGATTGTGGGGGATGACGTAGGACATGTGCGATGGTTTATATATGCCACATACGAACGTCATTGGCTGAATGCTTCGGGTCGTTATCTTGTTGAAATGTAAAACTGCTTAGCAGTTTCAACTCTTCAGCGCTTTTTTACATTTTCCTTTAAAATATTTAAATAAAGCGTTTTGTCCATAATGCCATCTATGAAATCCAACTCTCCAACACACGAAGTAGACATGCGGCCCCACACCATAACTCCTCCCCCACCATGTTAACAGTTGGCGCAAGATTTGATTTTTCATATACCGTATTAGGTTTTCTCCATACGGTAGTTCGTTCATCAGATCGGAAAATATTAAATTTACTCTCATCTGAGAAAAGTACTTGATCCCAGTAGCTCGTAGGGTTGCTTATGTATCGTTTTGCGTTGGCTAAACGCTACCTTTGGTTAATATCAGAAATAAGTGGCTTACGTCTAGCAACTCGAGCATTGTAATTTGCCTCGTACAGCACTCTTTTAACCGTAATTGGGTGAATGTCTTTCCCAAAGTCTTCCCTGACTTCAGCGGCAATCTCTGTGGATGTTTTTTTGGGGTTTATTTTAATTTTCCGCACTATTTGGCTACGCTCGCGATCACTATATATTCTGGAACGACCTGTTATTTTAACATTTTCTAAGTTTGCTCGCGCTTTAAAACGATTTACAATACATCGAATTGTGAAACGGCTTCTGTCCATTATTTTCTCAGCGTACGATTTGCCTTGATTGTACAGGTGCAGTATTATTTTGCGCTGAGATGTGCTAGTTTCTTTTTGTTTTGGACTCATTTTATAGTTTTGTATACTAATTTATAAAATTTTCATAGCAAACTAACACATTAACTGCAAAAGCTGCTAGATAACGGTGTCTGGCTAAATTTAACAGGTATTTTCTTAACTAAGTTGCCAAACCATAAACAAAATAAGGAAAGAATCAAATAACAGTTTGAGTGTGACAATAGTTTTGTGCTGCATAATTCTGCATTTTTTTTTTGCAAATTCCTTCCAAAAATTTATCTTATGCAGATTTTTGGATGAAATTTTTTTGAATGTTTAAATAATAATATGAACTAATTAATATTAAATATTTTTCCAACAATATGATATTTATAATGTTCCTAAAATGGCCGTGGAATAAAAAAGCTCGTTGTGCCAATATTTATGTGCGGCACTGTATATATATTGCAATTAACAACCTTCATATATTTAATTTTTTTTATATTTTTTTTTTTAATCTTCAGAGCTAAAGCGAGCCAAGTCAAAAAAAATAAAATTTGAAAATATTTTGAGTTTGAGTAAGTTACGGGTAATTAATTTCTCTAGCCATTGTCTTGGGTTTATTACCGTAAGCTTAGGAACGAAAAAGTTTTTAATTTAGTCCGTTACAGAACCAATTTTAAAATATATTTGTTTTAGTGTTAATAAAACACAATATCTTTTTCTCTAATTCAGGTTATTAATATTACATATTTATTTTAAGATTATATATATGTGCTTTACAATTTTAGATTATTCTGTGGTTTTATAAAACGGCGTGTTCTTGTTCCTCTTCCTCATAGCGCATAGCTCGCTGAAGTTTTTTTTCAGCTGCCAATTTTTAGAGATGCCAGATTATATAATAATATGACAATATTGATATAAAATATTTTTTGACTTGGTTCTTTATAGCTCTGAACGCTCTATATATTATATGAACTACCAATAATTAAACAAATCTTAATTAAATTCTTAAGTTTGCGTACTGCCAATTCCGGACGAAGTCCTCCTTATCACGGTTCCCGTCCACTTCGGTGTTTAGCGCTCCTCTGATCGGACAAGTTCTGCAGTATCTCTTCTCCTTATATATTTAATATAAGCTAGCAATAATTCAGTAATTATGGATTAGTAGCTTAAGTCGATTTAAGACAAAACCGAGTTATCACAAGTAGGAAAGGGGTAAAATCTTTCATATTTACCAATATTTATTAAAAACTTTCTTTTAGCCTCTTTTGAAGTTGCTTATATTACAATCATATACAGACTTAAAGCCAAAAACTGCTCAAATAAAACTTCATCAAAACTGTGGGTATCTCGAAACTACAATATTCGACATAACTAAGATACTTTCCCATATTGGTACAGAATTAATCAAATATTATTTTTATGCATTTTTGGCTTATAGCCTGCCAATGCCGGTACTAAAAGATACATTTCATTAAAAATTGCAACTCGTGATGGAGCCTTTAAAAATATTTTTTCCCGTATGAAACCAATAAATAAATATTATCAAATTGGCTTCTTATTTCCTCTGCATGTAACAGTTTTGGATAAACTGTTTTAGGACAATTGGCAGCCCTAACCATTTAAGGTTTTGCATCGGTTAAAAATTTAATGATCTTTATCGAAATCTTGTATTTTAAGCAGAGCTCAAAAAATTTAATAATTGATTTAAGAAAAAAAATTTTTTTGTATACAATTTGAAAATTATTTGAAGAACTTTTTTTTATAATATTAAAATTAAAAAAAATATTTCACTCAAAAATGTTAAAATATGCATTTAAAACCAAAATATGCAAAAATATGCATTTTCACCAAAATACGCAATACTATGCAAAAACAAATCGATGCCATTTTAACGCAAATTTAATGATTCGGAAAGATAACACTGTGCTAGTTGCAAAATTAGACAAGCCGGGCACATGGCGTTTTAGCATAATTCGGGTACGCTGAATCCAATGGTGCCCACCTTTTTTTAGATTGGCTCTTGTTTTCGAGATATACCGTTATTTCGAAAATGGAGGATTTTGTACAACAACAAAAACGGTTAAGTTTATTGGAATTACTAAAAAAAACCGAAATTCCGCAATAAAATTTCCTTTAAAAAGTAAAATATTTTTGATCTGAGCAGTCGTTTTAAAAACATGATTTTTTTTTTTTGGAAAAAAAATAATTTTTTTATCAAAATTTCGAAATTTGTGTTTTTTAACAATTCAAGCTGCAAACAAAACAAGCCATAAATGATTAAAATCTGTTACCAACTTTTGATTTTATTCACAAGAGTCGAAAAGTTTTTATTAATTTAAGAATTTCACAAAACGCAATGTTTGTATGGGAGCCCCCCTAAAAAGTGTAGATAAGGGGCAAGTATGTATCGAGAAAATGTAAAGGACAAAAAACTAATTGAGGTCGGTTTAAACAAACAAACAATTGTTCAACAATTTTTGCGATGAGCTATTATCTTTCTTAAACAAATCGATTTCGTTAATTTTTAAGAAAACCCATATGAATTTTTTCAGAATTTTCTCTCAACTATAAAAAAATCTTATTTTTAGGTTCTGTATGTCCACTACTGGTGATTTACCAAGGTTGTAATTATTCCAAGTACTAAAAGATATGTTGAAGGATGATATAAACGTGATTTATGAAAGGATTGAAAAACTTTTGTCTGAAAACCAAAATGTGACTTATTATTTATCAGAAAACGCGAAACGGCAAATATCAGATTTGGTGTATAAGATAAAAACAAGATGGGACTCAAGAAAAAATTATGATTGGTTGAGTAAGACTGTTGAGTTAAAAAAAGATGAAACAAAAAGTAATTTCAATAAACTAAACCGTTTTTGAGTTTCGCGAATATATGTTGTGCAACCTCGTCCATTTTCGAAATAACGGTATATCTCGAAAACCAGAGCTAACCTAAAAACGGTGGGCACCATTGGATTCAGCGTACCCGAATTATGCTAAAACGCCATGTGCCCGGCTTGTCTAAAAAAAAGTGTCAATTTCGAGCACAGTGTAATTGGTCAACATCGAATTTAGACTATTGATAAAAAAACTTGCATTTGCATGGAAATCGCATCCCTATTAATGATATACTTTTTGGCACAACAAAAAGTTTGTTATTGCTTGCCATGTTACTATTATAAACAAAGCAGTAGAATATGAACGCGCTAGAATAGTAAAAGCCGTAACTAAACAAGAGCGGAAGGCGAAACCTTTTCGAGTTTTTGACGTTTGTTACAATTTATTTTCTTATAAAAGTTTCCAACTATTATTGATATTGCCACTAGCAGTGTTCTTTTTTCAATAAACAACATAATTTACCAGTAATAAGCATTTAACGCTTTTATGCATACCAACTTCTGTAATTATAATATATGGACTTATCTACATATTATGTAGACAAGTCCAGCGTTGCCGTTTTGCTTATTTTTAACCAAAATTACAATTTTAATGAGCATCTTTTTCGATTGTCTTAAGTTAGTTTTGTTGATGTCAGCTTGAAAATAAATTGCTTTAAAATTGCGTGCAGCCTACATCACAGCTTTGAATTTTTGTAAATTTTGACAAAAAGTACACAGAAAGAAAAACACTTGCGATAAATCAAGTTTTTTATGATTACTTTAAGTACGAGTCGTACTCAAAAATTCAAGTACGAATAACACTAAAACGTACTCAAAACCAGGGTTTAAAAAACTGCAGTCAAAATGAAAAAATTGCTTTTTCTTCTACTTTTTGATTTTTCATTGGACAAAAATAAACCGTTGCTTTTACTTGTTGACGATTTTTTTAAATGTTCGTGACGACTTTGACGAATTTTGTTAAAACTTTTGACGATTTTTTTAAAGTCTAACCACGCTGAACACAACGTCCCATCTTCGTTAACTACGGGATTTTTTAAATGTTTCAGTCTGTCAAGCCAAACACTTCCGAACATGTCGATTGCCGATGTTCTTTGTTGTGTACAACATTTCGTTTTTTGCTTTTGCCTTCACTGCGACTGTTTTCATTTAATGAATCTGATGTAAAGCCAACAGTTTATTTTTGTCCAATGACAAATGAAATGACTTTTACTATCTCAACTGCAGCTTTTTAAACGCTGCTCAAACAATCCTAAATGGGATTACTTTCAAAAATCAATCTCGGAATTTCTTAAAATAAGTATAAAATTCTTAAATCAAGTAAAAAATAGATTTAACTTTTCGTTTCGTACCACGAAGGGCTAAAAAGAAAATTTGAACTGTTGCTTCTCATTTAGTTTATATTTTTGGTTAAATATGTACATAAGATTTTTAAAGTAAAAACCATATTGGGCATGATGTTGGTGTTTTATCATTATGTGAGGTTGAATACGAGTAAGTAAATCAATCATATTAATTTTTTCTTTTTTATTTCTTTTTTGGTTTTTTTCAAGCACACACAGAAAACAAATTGGTCGGGAAACGGTTGCAGTAATAAAATACTGATCAAGTATCATGATTTATTATTGCAACTATTAAAAATGTATAGTTCTAACTAATTTTTAATTCTCTTGATTATTAAAACGATGTTCCAACTGAAATATGATTCCTTCAATTCTTTTATTAGTTGTGATAACTAATTTAATTTTGTTCTAAAAGTTAGTACAAATGGTTAGAATCACAACCGAATTTAATACAGGGCAATACTGAATATTGGTCATTGCAATCAATAATTTGCTTTCGTCAATAAATTTTGTAATATAAATGTTAATTCAGTTATTACAGCTAATTATTGTTTATTGGAATAGTTTCAATTCGAGTACAACAAATGAAAATATAATTATTCGAAATTCACAACCAAAAAATAGTTAAAAGCCCCAATTGCTTACTAAATTTCCTGTCAAAACATTTGATAGTTTAAAAAATGTTGTATTTTATATTTAAAAAATATCTTTGCGGTAAAAAATGGAAAATGTGCAAAAACTTAATAAATAGGGGTAAGTAATTTACGTATTCTTATAGGTATGAACATATACACGTACATATGTATGTATGTATGTATGTATGAATTATTTTTTTTATACCCTGCAAATTATATTGGACTACTTGATCCATTTTGATCCTAGGCTGGTCCAATGTAGTGCAAGTATGGACCATGTCATTATTAAAAAGAGTATGCAGTGAAACGACATGTCTTCGTTTTTTAACGGCATGTCTTCGTTTTGAAACGATTTCAAAGCTTATCCTCTGGAGTATACCATGGAGTAGTTTTAAGACTTCTCCTTTGTAATGCAAGCTGGGTTATATGGTCGTGCCCTAGGACATCGTACTGTAAAATAAGCCATTTTTCCCATTCATTGGGGTTACCTTTGGACAAGTCCTTGCCCCTTATGGGCTACATTTGACCGGTTAAAAAAATATATTGATAGCGACAATCAAATCTCTCTATGAACACCAATTATGTGTTAATTCAGTTGCAGCTATCATATATTCGGGTATAAGCACAATTTTGTTTCTAATAATCATACTAACAACTAACAATATCTGTTTTTATGACTGATAGTGTAATAAAATTCAAATGTTGCTATCAAAACTATCATGCTAAGCAACGAAATTTTCAGTAATTGGAACCGAATTGTGTGATAGTACATGCAACCGACGAAATTCGATTGGCGCCAAATTCGGTTGTGATCACGAATCTGTTTTCTCTGTGCACGAATTCGGAATAAAATCAACTTTATAACACTTGAATCAAGCGCATTTTGAGATTGATTCAATCTTAGTTTTACTTAAATCAATCCCATTTCGGATTATTTTAGGTACGAATTCGGAATAAAACAATTTTATAATTTTTGAATTAATCGCATTTTGAGATTGATTCAATCTTAGTTTTACTTAAATCAATCTAATTTTTGGATTATTTCAAGTACGAAACCGGGATTGAATATGGATAATTTAAGTATTTTGCGATTGAAATCCGTACTTGAATCAATCTTTCTGCACTTGATTCAAGAAAATCCGTACTCACCATACTATTAATACCGCTTCGGATTGATTTTAGTACGGATGGATTGATTATTCTTTTGAGTGTATGTGTAAAAACCCCGAAAGAAACACTTGATCGTGTGCCTGCAGGTTTAGTTCTACCATTACCCGCTCCGCAATACCATAGTTGTGTATGGTATTAATGCATTTAATATTAATACTATTTTTCTTTCACTTTATAACGATTTTTTATGTATATACTGTTGATAATAACCATTATCTGCGGTATTCGTTTTTCTACTTCTACTGAGGCAATATGAAACCTGGAAATGTACAATGTCTGTTGATTCTTCAAAAGTTTGAAAGCTTAAACTCATAAAGTTTTGCAACTACAGAACTTTTAGTTTATTGTCACTACCGTTTTTAGTCACGTTTGCGATATAGTCCATTTTATTTGTATTTTCTGTCGCTATAAATATTTTATAGTCCATTTGTCATATATCCCATCCATCAGCGGCTCTCCTCACTAAAAAATTATATTTTCTTTATGCACATAAATTGATTATATTCGGTTATAGGCCTCATAGTGGCATATATATGAATTAGGCGTATTGTCACATTAGCGATATAGTCCACGACGTGTCCGCAACAAAAGGATGTGATTACACACAGAAAGAAATCCATTTAAAGCTTAGATCCCACTATCGGCTGAAATAGCACAATCTGTGACGATTTTTATCGTGCTATATCGGCGCACATTTAAAAACATTGCACAATTAATTATTGGGTGGTCCCATTATCGTTGCACATTGTGACAATTTTTTTCGGTTCACATCGGCCAAAACTCAATTGCGACAATAATCGGTACAATGCGGTCACACTATCGTGCTATTTGGGAAAATTAAATCATATGTTTTTGTTTATTTGAGTGTTGGCAGACTTAATTTTACTTTAGAAATTCGCAAAATTCTCCGTCTGAATATTCCATTATGTTTCCTAACAATTTTAATAATATATTTTATTTAAACTTACTTGTTCTTTTTTTGTTATTGTTGTTTTGTAAACCATTATTTACAAACCAGGGATGGCAACATCGATACAACTGCAATGTTTTGGTTAAACCGAATTGTTTTCTTTTATCTAACAGTACAAATGAACTATTTAACGGTTTAATACATAAATAACAGATAAAGGATAAAGGATGTAAGAAAAGTTAAACTCACTGCTTATTGTTTGTGTTTTGTTCAATATTTGATATAGTTTCAAGTAAGACTTTGAGTGTTTATAATTCTTATTCGCTTTACGGTTTATTTGTATAATATGTTTAGCTTTTCTAAAATCTTTGGTTTCCTGACGATCTGGCCTAAGCAACCAGTGAAATGCGCATAGAAGCTTGCTTTCCCTCAACAATAATTCACTGTATTTATCAAATATGAAAATTTGGGAATTTAGCACGTCATACAGAAATCTTATTAAAAACAAATGTTTTAGAACAATTAGGCTCATAAAGTAAAATTTTTGTAGCCAGTTGGTGCAATTTAACAATTTCATTTTACCATCCCTTGTATCGTCGCTGATTGGCGACTGTGATCTAGGAATGGGTAAAATATATCGATATATCAAAATATCGATATTTAAAAAAAATAATTGATTAAATACCGATATATCGATATTGAAATACGACTATCGAATTCGATATTTTTTAAAGTCAGTCTTCATTAAAAACTCAAAATTTTAGCCGTTTTTTAAACAATATGTTTTTTTAAGAATTAGCATCACTGCATGCATCATATGTTTTTTTAAACTAATATGAAGATCAAAAATGATTGGCATTTATAAGAAGAAGAATAAAGTAAAAACGGGATTTTCCCATTGCAGATTTCTAATTAAAACAGTAAAGTCAAACGAGCTTAAAAAGATTTATTTTATGCGGTTTTGTAATAATATATGTGCCTCTTAATAGCTTCAGCAAAATACGTTCGATATATCGATATTTTTGGAATAATAAATATCGATACTAGTAAAAAATATCGACTCGATATATATCGATATATTTTTCAATTTGCCCATCCCTACTATAATCGGCACTCAAATGGGCGATACAAATCGGTAAATATTAAACAATTTGATTGCTCCACATTGTGCAAAAGAGTGTTCACATTATCGGCGCATCAACGTTAATTTTGATTGTCCACAGTCAGCACAATTTCGGCGCAGATTGTCGCATATATCGGCACATAAAATACGACAAAAATTGGTACAATGCGCCGGTAGTGGGATCTTAGATTAAAATCGTCGAAAACAAGGTTGATTCTACAGTTTTTGCTTCATAGTTACTTCATGTTAATTTAACATAATTTTACAATAACTTGCGAACATTTTTTTCTTTTAAAATAACTATAATTCATGTGAATTTAAAATTGCAGTAAAGTTGGAGCAAAATGTCATTTATATTGAAATAACAATCCGAATCACGTTGAATGAAAGTTATTTCAAGTTGAAACAACCTGAATTTCATGTAGAATCAAGTTGGTTTGAGTGTAAAATATCAGTGAGAAGAATCTTCAGAGACAACATATGCATTTATTTAAGAATAATTCAAAACACCCGCGGAGTCATAGAAAGAGAGGATTTAATTATTAATTTTCCTGTAACTTATGTTTCACTTTTTTTGCAGTCCCCTTTGTTAGCAGAATGGCTCGGTATGGTTTTCATCATCATTTAACTTTGAAAACTTGATGTACTATTTAACTATATAATTTAAACAAAAAGAATGCGAAAATTTGTCTTCTCTTTTTAGATTATTTTAAACATGAAAATAAACAAGTAAGAGTGCTATATCCGGCTATGCCGAATCTTAAATACCCTTCACCATGATGAGGTAAGAACAAAAATTTATATAAATAATGTTCTTTAGATATAAATAATTACATATACGCGTTATTGGTTTCAAGTTTTCATAATTTTGTATGAAATATTTAACGCTCTTTAATGTTGTCGTTTTTTTGCATTTTTTTGATTGATCGTAAAGCCCTTATGACACTACATTTTTTATTCATTAATTGATATAGAATTGATAGAAAGAAACAGTAAATGTTAGAAAGAGCAAACTATAAAAAATGTAAATAAAGTTTTTTAGTTTTTTTTTTCTCTTGTTATGGTTTTGTATCAGGGATGGCGTTGAGAATTTTTAAAATTGTACCAACAACCTTTAAAAATTGTACTTTTTTACACTAATTGTACTAAAAGATTTTTTTAGTTGATATTAATTTAATTTATATTTATAAAAAATACCACAAAAAGGTATTATAAATCTTAGTTTAAAAAGTATCAACGAAAAAGTACAATTGAAACAACTTAGCCATCCCTGTTTTGTTTACTTTATTAAATGTTGCCAACTTTTTGTTTATGAGAAACCTAAAAACAAAAAGCGGTAAATCGCTGAATTTGCCCATAAACCGCTGATTCAGCAACACTTTTAATATTTCAAGCTTGAAATGTAAATTTTAAGTTAAACAATTTTACATTTTTTTTGACATAACTTCATTTTTTATCGATAACTTTAGTAAAATTTTTGACAGTTTGCCATTTATCTTAATACAGCTTAACTCTTTGCACTTACTAAATTTTTGTATTACATTATATTTGTACTGTTCACCAAAACTTGAACAATGCATTAAAAATGTAGTGTCATAAGGGCTTAAAGGTGTTATGATACTTGCTATTTTTTGTATTGGATTTTTTTAGGATTGACTGAATGAAACAACAAATGCGAGAAAGAACAAGAAATACAATATGTAAACAAACCCTTTTTTCTGATTGATCAAACAAAAAATATAAACAAAACAAGCAATATTGCCCACGTTTTGTTTCCACAAAAACACGTCAAAAAAAACCTAAAAATCGCAAAAAAAAGTTAAAATCCGCTACTTTCGATCAAAAACTAAAAAAATTGGCAACAGTGCTAAAATTTAATCTGGAAATGTCAATTTTAAGTTAAAAATTTTTATATTTTTTTTGACAGTCTTAGATTATTTATCGATAACACACGTATATTTGTTTGACATTTAAAGATTTTTTATGATATAATCTTACTCTTTACACTTAGTCAGTTTTCTTATGCAAATATATTTGCACTGTTCTCCAGTATTGAAAAAATACAAAAAATAGCAAGTATCATAACACCTTAAGCAACACTTCTTTATGTGAAATATAAGAACAACAACAAAAAACACATACAGTTTATTTTTGGACGCTTTAAAAAAGTACAACAATAAGAAAGATGATAAAATTGCGTGGCGAGGTGTGTAGTAAAATAAAAAACAAAAACAATAGTAGGTGCAAAAACGTTTCTCTCTTTTTAAACAACAGAAACAACAACAACGTTAGAAGAAACAAAATTAATTATTGGTTGGTTTCAAAGTTGGTAAAAAATAATGAAAAACAAAATCCCGTATTCAATTTTTTAAAACTGTTTAGTTAAATACCTACACCAAATAAAAAAATTAAATGATGACGAAAAACATGTCGAGTCGGTATGCTGCCAAGTAAGTTCCTTAATATAAGGCTTTTGATGAAGTATGTCTACCTTTCGACTCAGATATTTTTTCAAAAGCTTTTACTATATGATGCACACTTGTTGCAAAGTGTAAAATTAGGTCGTGACGGTCCACCCATCTTGTCTCGCATAATGTAGAGAGTTTGGCTTCCAAATATTTTCCTAAAACTGCGTTTCGCTTGGGATGATTATATTTATTTAAAAAATTGTGTCGTTTCTTTAACAGATGATACAGCTTCTTGTATTAATGGCACTTTATTGCTTTTAGAAATTGAGTTGTTTGTTTTATGGGAAGAGCAAGGCGTTTGTTTCCCATTTGTCGCGGTTTCCAGAATTTTTGAACAGCTCCATTTTCTGCTGACATCAGAGGACACCCATCTGTTCCAACTCCTACACAATTTTTTAGGTCAAGACCGAAATTTGTCAAAGCTTTAAGAACTATTGATCCTTCGCATCAGTTGACACATCAACGTCATTATCAATACCCTTTGAAGCCTCTTCAAATGCGTTTAAAACAAAGCCAAAAAATTCTTCATAGTATTTTGATTCATATAACACATATCGTTACTTTAATATATAAAAGCCCTAACTAACATTTTCCGTACTTTACAGGAGAAGGAAAAAACTTAATAAAAATTATATTCTTGCAGTCGCGATTTTTTTTTAAACGCAGTTTTTTATTAAACTCTCTAAACAATTTAATAAAAAACTGCGTTTAAAAAAAATCGCAACTACGATACTACAATTTTTATTAAGTCTATTCCTTCTCCTGTAAAGTAAGGAAAATGTTAGTTAGGGCTTTTCTATATTAAAGTAACGATATATACATTAGACCGACTCAACTTGTATGGAGCTGAAAAAAGTGATTTTGTTACCCCTCTGAAAGTGAAGCTTGATATGTTTTATGATGATTCCCAAAATATTTTGGCTCTAGCGTCGACCATTTTTAAAAAAGGTATTTTGAACCAATAATCATAGAAACAAAGTTAATACCACATTCGAAACTTAATAAAAAAGTACGTATACGAATTAGGTACTTTTTGGAAATTCAAACATTTAAGGGGTGAAAATTTTAACTATTTTTGGTACCTTTTTTTACAAAACATTTTCCTTCATTCATTGACATAATCGTACTAAATTATGGGCTGCCACTACAATACTGAAATTTTTGATACTTTAATGGGGGATTAATATAGTACCCAAAAAAGGAAATACGGGAAATTTGATATTTTGCTTTAGCTTTTTGGTTCTAATAAAGAAGCGGGTTATATGTTAGAATTTAAACATGTTTAAACCTGGAAAAATAAACTTTGGCATAAAAATATGTAGCGGGTATATGCTAGTATTGCATATACTAAAGCTACGGTCACACTTATTAAATATTTGACCAAATAAGCGTAACCACTATTTTTGTTGATAGTGAGTGCGATGTAACATGGTCTAAATTTCACAAAATAAACTAATTGTACTACTAGACACAGCAAAAAACTGTTTTTTGTAAGATATGGTATTATAATCAAAATAAATATTGCAATTAAAGAAAATAATTATTTAGTTTGCTTGCTGGTCCCGTTTTTTTTGTCAAATATTTGACAAGTGTGACCATAGCTTAAGCCTTATTAATAATTCTTTGAATATAGATGGCACCTGCTGGGATTGAATGTAGAATAATAAGTATTTGAATACAGTAAACTAGATGTTTCATTGGAAATATCTAATAAATAGGGATGAGATTTTCGTGCACTAAAAAATCGCTTAAAATACGCATTAAGAAATCCAAAATATGAACTAAAAACTTAAAAAATTTCTTATAAAACAAAAATATAAAAATTCTGTATATTGTTATTCAAATATCTTTAAAAAACTTAAATAACTAATTTAAATTTTTGTTTGTTTAAATAATTAAGTACTGTTTTATTTAAAGTAAAACTTTGTCTTGTACTTGAAGAATGCCAATGCATTTTGAAATAATTTTTTTTTAGATCCCACCTTGGTTCCAGATCAGATCAAAAATATCTGAAATTTTTGATATCCTTTTTTTGCAAAATTTGGGATTTTTTTTAATTTGTCGGGCCATTCTTCCCTCCACATTGTTAATTGTTAATTGTTACTTTTTGCAATATCAACTAATTTGACTTGAGTATTTAGTGAACTAAATCCCTCCCAATTAGTTATTCACTCCCATCGTGAATAACAAGTGGAATTTTTGCTCCCATGAAATTTTTATTCCACTCGAAGGGAAAAAAATGAATCTTACGTGAAAAATATTAATTTTTTCAAGCTATCAGTTTCAGTGAATGTAAAATAGAAGAAAGAATAAAAACAAATAAAATCAATGAAATTTTTGTTCAAAAATATACACGTATGTATATTAGAGCGACTCAAAATGTATGGAAGCAAAATTCGTGCTCAATGTACCCTCCTAAAAATAAACCTTGGACTTTTTTAAGATACCATTTTAAATATTTCGGCTCCAGCTTTGACCTCTCGTGAGCTGGACCATTTTTAAAAAGAGTCTATTTTTGCATGTTTTGTTAATTTGAGAATCTGTTTCCTTACCAACATATACAAATTGGGTATCATAAGAAAGGTTTGTTTAAGGCGCGTCCAACTGTATATACAATTTGTCCAAGGACGATCATCCATATCCTTTTTTTTAAGGTTTTTCTGTAAAAAAAACGGTTTTTTGAATTTTTTGTTCGGCGTTGCTTGTAATAAAAATGCCAAATGAACATATTTTAATCTTTAGTCGATTTAATTAAATACGTGTTTCAGCTTTTTTGGAAATTCGCGCTAGTTCGCGTTTTGACAAAAATGCAATGGGGTGGCAACCCTTCGATTTAAATATAGCAATATGGGCATCAAATTTCTTCTTTTACCAAGTACATCATCTTTGCATGTAAATAATATTATTTTTTGCAAATTAGATGCATTTTACACGGTGCTCTGGAATATATATAAATGCAATTTTGTAGTAACTGTAACATGTTAGCGGATTTAGTTTCTAGATCATGTATGGATAAAAATAGAACTAAAAAAAGAAAAAAAGAAATGATCTACGACTTAAATTTTTTTTAATTTGCAAAAAAAATATGCCGCCAAAAAGTCGTGGATCATTCCTTTTTTTCTTTCTTTAGTTCTATTTTTATCCATACATGATCTAGAAACTAAATCCGCTAACATATTACAGTTACTACAAAATTGCATTTATATATATTCCAGAGCACCGTGTAAAATACATCTAATTTGCAAAAAATAATATTATTTACATACAAAGATGATGTACTTGGTAAAAGAAGAAATTTGATGCCCATATTACTATATTTAACTGAAGGGTTGCCACCCCATTGCATTTTTGTCAAAACGCGAACTAGCGCGAATTTCCAAAAAAGCTGAAACACGTATTTAATTAAATCGACTAAAGATTAAAATATGTTCATTTGGCATTTTTATTACAAGCAACGCCGAACAAAAAATTCAAAAAACCGTTTTTTTTACAGAAAAACCTTAAAAAAGGATATGGATGATCGTCCTTGGACAAATTGTATATACAGTTGGACGCGCCTTAAATAAACCTTTCTTATGATACCCAATTTGTATATGTTGGTAAGGAAACAGATTCTCAAATTAACAAAACATGCAAAAATAGACTCTTTTTAAAAATGGTCCAGCTCACGAGAGGTCAAAGCTGGAGCCGAAATATTTAAAATGGTATCTTAAAAAAGTCCAAGGTTCATTTTTAGGAGGGTACATCGAGCACTTTTTTTGGTGAGTCGCTCTAATGTATATATTTTATAGAAAAGTTAAAATAATAATAGTTTGATAACAATTTTAGTTTTTTGCACTTTTTAAATTTTATGTAGTAAAATATTTTCCAAAATTCTGCTACCACGTCTTTCGAAAGCTTTACAAATCCGCAGGCAATCGACCTGTTGCTTTGCATTTTGTTAACCAATATGTCGGTTTTGGGGAATTCTTTGCGTTAACATTTTTTCACGTTATTATTCTCCTTTAAATCACCTTTTGTTCATAGGAGTTTTTCACGGTCGCAAATATGTAAAAGAGGAAAAATTACGAGGGAACAATTATTCACGATAGGGGTGATTGTTTCACCAAAATATCCGTAATTGGAAAATAAAAATGCAAATTGACTTCTGATGTTATTTAAATTTAATATTTCTTTTAATTTTATTTCCATAATTATCGGTATCAAAAAACTCTTTAACAACATTCTTACATTGCTCAAAGTATTTTGAATAGAATTCTAAAGCATCTAGTCTGGCCCCCATTTCGCTACTATTGGCTGCGGTGGAAGGGGAATCAAGCGATACATTTCTTTAAAAATAGTAATATTATCGAATGGGCTTCTAAATTCACTGCAACGTGGTAAAACCCATGTGCCAAGCAATTAGCTTGTAACCGTTTTAAAAAAATATTTTAAACCCATTGGAAGCCTTAACCATGTAAGGTGCTGCATCGGTTTAAAATAGAAGCATCTTTTGTCGAAATCTTCAAAATTTTGTATTTGAAGCAAAGCTCCAAAAGAATTTATTTGTTATTTAAAAAATTTTTTTGGAAAGTTTTTTCGTGTATTTAAAAATTTGTTTAAGAATTAGATTATAGCCCAGAAGATGATTTTCAATGAAAAACGAAATATTGGCAAATTAAAAATTGTAAAATTAGAATAATTAACAATAAAACCAGGACCTCAAGCTCAAAAGGAAAAAAAAAAAAAAAAAAAAGTTCTTTTATTTATTTGTTTAAGAACTTTTTTATTATGTGTATGGAAAAAAAATCGCTCAAAAATGTCAAAATATGCAAAAATATGCATTTAAAAAATAAATATGCAAAGATATGCATTTTCACCAAAATATGCAACAATATGCAAAAACAAATCGATGCCATTTTAACTCAAATTTAATGATTAGGAAAGATATTTGGTCGACATCGTTCTTAGATTATCGACAAAAAACATGCATTTGCATGGAAATCGGTCCCTACTAATAAATAACTATTAGGAGTAAGATTTGGATTATTGATTATTTCGTTAGATTCTATAAAAAAAAAACATAAAAAACCCCTGCTGCGATTTCCAAAAATTTTGTACATTAAAAAAAAATATTATTATTGGGAGTTCTTGTATTATCGAAATAAACAAAACATTTTTTTATAATTTATAATTAATAATCAGTGAAACCGGAAATGTGCACTAAAAACCAATTTTATTATATATATGTATATATATTTATAATAAACAATTAAAAAAGTAAAGTCGGTTTTTCACAACTCCCAGGACTAGTCTGTTGGACCAATTGACACAAATTTCCCGCAGGGATGCTTCAAAAAGTTGGAATATACACTTAAAAAATGCTCTTTTGAGTGATATATGCACAAATTGCTGCAATGAGTTAAAATATGTACTAACAGAACGATGCCGAAATTCAGAAAACCTCTAAAACGGATAAATATTAACAAATATATAATTGCATATTTAAGGGTTTCCTGCTAGAGTTGTCAAATATTCGTATATTTCAAAAACCGGTTTTCGAATATTTAAAAAAATCGACATTTGAAAAAATCGGTTTTTCGGTTTTGTAACTAAAAACCGGGTTCAAATAATCTGCTTCCCGGTTTTGTTTTTAATTTCTTTTTTTAATAAAATGTTAAACAAAACAAGCAATTTGTACGTATTTACTTTAGAGCTAAAACGTATAATACAAGTTAGGTATATTACTTTATAAAATGTAAGAAAGTTGTAAATAGAAGATCAATTTAATAAAAAACAAGTAAGTAAGAGTGCTGTATTCGGCTATGCCGAGTCTTATATACCCTTCACCATCGTGAGGTAAGAACAAAAATGTATATAAATAATGTTCTTTAGATATAAATAAATATTAATTGAACCACGCCAACTTTTCATTTCGTCATACCGAAGAATATGATAAAATCAAAAAAGGCTACATATAACCTAAGTCCGTTTCCTCTTTTGCCAAAGTTGATGTTGAAATCCGTTTTATAATTTTATAATCTTAAAAAATTAAATAAAAAAAATTTATTTTTCAGACTCAAGAGTCTCAGGCGAGAAGTTAGACAACTCGGCTACGAACGCTTTTACTAAAGAAGCGTTAAATTAAGATATATTGAGTCTTCGTGTTTGTTTCTTTGTGTGCATAAAATTAAACGCATTAAAATAAAACAACCACAAGGGATTTTTAGGAAAAATTAGAGGCAGTTGTGGTTTTTTGGTCATATCTCATCCATTTGTGGACCGATCTGGCTGAATTTCAATAGCAAGAAATGGTGGACTATATATGACATAAATGTAACACAACCTAGCCGCTATCATGTCTGGAGTCCTATCAAACGTAAGCCGGACAGACGAACACCGTTAAATCAACTTCTCTCCTCATAAGGACCAAATATATATACACTTTATAGGGTCTAAGATCAATATTGTAGAAATTACAAACGGAATGACAAACTATTATATACCCTTTTCCATCTGTGGTGAAGGGCATAAAAAAATATTTGTTTTATACCCACAACACAATAGGGGATGTGTGTAACACTCGAAAATATTGGTCCTAGAACCACCTCTTATTATCCGATCGGCTATTTGTCTGTCCATATAAAGAACAGGTTTGATATAGCCCTCAAACAAACTTCTTTCCGTAATAGTCTTTGTGCCCATAAACTATCTTATTATGTTGGTAATTAGTAGGGAGATCGAATATTCGACTTTTTTCAAAAACCGGGTTTCGAGTATTCCGAATAGCTGCTATTTTAAAAATAACCGGTTATAATTCGAAAACATAAAAATACAAAAATCAAATTAGCTTTTATAATAAAAAGTTAGTTGAATAAAAACAAAACAATTCACGATGGTAAGGAACCAACAAAATATGTACATAGATATGACTTAAGGTATGTTCAGACCTAACAAATAGGTGACGATAAAATCCAAAAAAAAGCGTGACCACTTGATCAAACTTAAGCTTTATTTTAAACAGTTTCTACAGTACTTTTCGCTTATAGTCACATCCTTTGGTTGCAACCATAACGTGGACTATATCGCTAATGTGAAAGGCTAAGAAAGCTATTGCAGACTCAGAAAACGGCCTCTCTAGAAAAATATCTTAAGGAACTTGATGCAACTCCACAACCTGACTACTCATTATGGCGTGCAGCTAGAAATCTAAAAAGGCCAGTTATGTCGAAGCCACCATTAAGAAACTTGAATGGTAGAAAGGATATTGAAAAAGGAAATCTGTTTGTTAGTCACATGAAAAACGTATTTACACCAAATATATCTGACAATATTGCGGTCGAGTTACCACCTGTTGCTGCTGGAGCAGCTATCTCCCTAAGATTGAGATAAGAGAAATCGAAAAGGCTATTTGTGACTTAAATACTAAGAAGGCACCTGGTATTGATAAAATCAGTAATAAAATACTTTTAGAGCTACGTCACACAGCAAAGAAAATTATTCTTTTTATTTTTAATGCTATTTTACGCCTTGAATACTAACCTCAAAAATGGAAGGTTTCCTTAGTAACCATGATACCAAAGCCAGGAAAAGATCACACAAAAGTTGAGTCATATAGGCCTATTAGCTTATTATCAAATATGTCAAAGCTATTTGAGAAGTTACTAGTTTCAAAATTAACACCGATTTTAAGTGAAAATAGATGTATTCCAAACCATCAGTTCGGATTTAGAAGAAAACACAGCACAATCGAACAAACTCATCGAATAGTAAATGTCATAAGAAAAGCATTTGAAGAAAAAAAATATTGCTCAGCACTCTTCATTGATGTTTCGCAAGCTTTTGATAAAGTCTGGCATTAAGTCTTATTACATAAATTGAAGCAAAATTTACCGGCAAACACACACAAGCTGCTAGAAAGCTACTTAGTCGGTCGTCAATTTATTTTTAAAGAAGGAAATTTTTTAAGTTAACCTCAGCCCATTGGCGCTGGAGTCCCACAAGGCAGCATCCTGGGCCCTTTATTATACTTAATTTATACTTTGGACATGCCAACACACAACTAAACGCAAACTTTAACATTTGCAGACGATACAGCTTTTCTAAGCGTGCACGAAAACCGTTATGAAGCATCTCGTTACTTACAGAATCACATATTTCAACTAGAAATATGGTTAAGACAATGGAGGATAATGGTCAATGAGCAAAAATGCGTGCATATAACATTCACCTTGCGGCGGGAATCTTGCCCCCATATTACAATCAATAATCAAATAATTCCTCAACATTCGCATATAAAATATCTCGGTATACATCTGGATCGGCGATTAACGTGGAAATGCCATATAGAGGCAAAATTAACATAAATTAAACTAAAAGCCATTCAAATTCATTGGCTCATTGGTAGAAATTCTGTCCTTAGTCTCGATTGCAAGCTTCTACTTTACAACTCTATCTTAAAGCCTATCTGGTGCTACGGTATTTAACTATGGGGCCCAGCATCGGCCTCTAACGAAAAGGAGAATAAATATTTTAATAAGGTATGTACATAAATAGCTATTTATTTTTATAACCTTCACCGAAGGTAAAAGGGTATAAAAAAGCCGAGATTGGACAAGTGGGCATGGCACATCCCATACAAAGACATTAAAGATTTCTGTATATCTGGAGAACGGCAGGTGCCAAAGAGTCCAAATTAGGTACAAGCATCGTGGTTATCAATGCACAACGTGCGACCAAATGTGGGCGATATTGAAGAAGTGGTCGTGGCAGAAAATTGATTTATTTATAACTAAGGAACGGTATTTATATAACTTTTCATTGTTATTGCACCACGGTAAAGGTATCTAAGCACTCTAACTTGTTTTTTTAAAAGGATTTTATTCTAATATTTTTTATATGCTTGTTAAACATTAGAACTAACGCTGATTAAGACAAGTCAGGCTTAGCTGAACAGGTTTGCTTAAATTGTCTTTTAAACCTGCGTGTACTTTTATACGCAATTAAATTGGGTCAATTTTCTTGTTATTAACCTTAAACTTAAACTTAAACTCTTCTACATATCACATATACAAAATTGCCGAGTACGATCAAGTCTGTATACCTTAACATTATCTTTCCTTCTCTCTCCTAAGAACTCAAGACTTGACCATAAACTCAAGACTGTGAAGTAACAAAATTACTAGGCAAGAGTAAAAATATACAAGCGAAGTTAGGAATATGTGTTTTCTACAAAAGAGCGGAGACAATTTTGTAGACTTTGCTAATATGGATTACAGTGGCCTTGTTGGCCACTCGTAATAATAATGTGGGACGCAGTCATTATTGATTATATGTTTAATTCAGAAGAAGGAAAAGTATGTTTGCATATGTTCATCCAAATATTACAAGTTTAAGCGTTAGTGTGTAATTATTAAGGAGCTTCAAAAATTAAACTATATGCACTTATGTTACATCCAGTGTTGCCAGTAGATTTTTCGAAAAAATACCTACACATGCTAATAAAAATCCGATTTTTCTCTACAAGTTGAAAAAATTTCTCCTACAAAAATCGCTACGCATTATTATATTGTCATAAAAATAGAAGAAAAAACATAAGTTATAAAAAAAATTTATACAAATATGTATATTAAAGCTTTGACATAAAATAAGTACAAAACTAAAGAAATAATACATGTGTATATATTTTTAATTAAATTCAACATAAGGTGTTATCCCGTACTCAACGTTGGGAGTCCGCGGGATCCCAATCTTACCGAAAACTGTTCCCGTACTCAAAGTTTGGTAAGATGGAGCTTTTAAGAGAAAAATATTCTTCTTTTTGCACGACTTTTTTTTGGGCAAATTTATAAAATTGTTTAACAATCAGCTGTGTCAAAAATAAATAAAAAACTGCAAGCAAATTAACCAAAATAATTAACATAAGAAATATTTATAAAATAAATAATAGAAAATGTTGAAATACGTAAGTAAATGCTTGAATTTTAATTTTATGCACGTCAATGTGTCATGTATGTATTTATTTAAACATATTTCATATTAACATTTTCTTTTGGACCAGAAATTTGGATTTTCTTGTTTCCGAACTTTTGTACATTTTTGTCTATTAGTGAGTGAAATTTTTGTTCACTCTCATTTTACCGAACTTTACCCAAAAAGTACGGGATCACACCTATTGAATGATAACTTAGAAAAAACATAAACATACATACATATTAGTTTCGCCAACTTTTTAAACCACAAACAATTCTGGAAATATATTTTGAAGCTATTTTAGGGGAAAAAATGTTTTTCAACCGTTTTAGACAATAAACTATCGTTAAATAAACGCTTTTCTCCGTATTTATTTTATATATAAAACGATATGACGAAAAATCCCTACATTTGGGGGATTATGAAAAATCTGTCCGATTTTCCCTACGCTTCTATTTAAGTAACAAAAATACCTACATGTAGGGATTTTCTCCTACTTCTGGCAACACTGGTTACATCTAAAGTATAGATAACTTTTTTATTTCGTCCGGTTTTGCAGACTGTGTATAAATTACATATCGTTACGCAAACGCTCCTAATTTACCAAAAAAATCGACTTTTTCATTGATTCTTATGTCCACGAATCTTTCGACTAAAACAACGGCCCTATCCACCAAAGTGTTATGATAAACGCTAAAATACCTAACTAACCGTTTGCATAATAAACAACATTGTCAATTGTCAAAACAACTGGTAAGTTAAGGCCGTGTCAGATAAAACTTTTGCTTCGCGTTGCGTTACATATACGTTGACAGAAAAGCGTAAAGCAAAAAGTGTATGTCACAATAAAAACTTTGACAACACTCACACATTGTGTGTTAAACAGAAAATAAATAAAAAAAATTATACTAGAAGATTGTCAAAGCACGCAAAAAGATGAGAGTTGCCCAACTTTTCGCTTCGCTTTGCGTTAAAAGCAGTTTATGTGACAAGTGCCATATAAACATGTACATTTAACTCGAATGTCAAAGCGTATATCTAACGCAACGCGAAGCAAAAGTTTTATCTGACACGGCCTTTATACTGTCATTTTGAAAAAGTAATAATGTCAACTAGTCCGCGAAAAGCTCTGCTGTCGAAAAAATCAGCAGTAACTACAAAGCGATAAACTAAACGAAAAAATTGTCTACAATTAAAGAAAAATGTTGACATTAATATACTGAAGATCCCTAATACACTTATGTACAACGTCATGCAAAGATGTAGACGAGAAACAAAATAAGTACGTGCCGTTTGGTTCTCATTGTATAACAATATGCTGAGACGCAAATTCGCGCTGGACAATATTAAGCATACATCAGCATTTGGAGGATATTTGGTTTAGCAACAGCAACAACCCACCCCATCGTCCTCATCAACATAATGATGTGTCTTGGTAGAAACAACAACAGCAGTCAATACGACGAAAACACTGATGTAAAACGATATGTAGTCAAAGGACATATACACAGACAAACTTCGCAAATGCACATGCCGCTGAGAATGATGATGGTAAGTGGTTTGCACATATTTGCTCGTTTGATATTCAGTGAACACACATTCACACCGAAGAACACATCACGACAGGCAGCCAGCCAAGTACATGTGTGACCATGTTTGTTCGGACTTTATTCGCTATTAGTCAGTTCTAACTAAAAAACTAACGGTTGTTTTGGTTGTTGAGTGGTAGGCAGAGGGTCTAGCCATCACACTCACATCACGTCACACAACACTATACAGAGAATTGGTAGGAAGTGAGCACAATTCAACTAAAGCACAGTCATCACCAAGCCAAGCCAAGTTAAACAATGCCAATGCAGAAAACGGTCGAAAGGTTTTATTTTTTCTGCATTTTGTGCTCCTTTTTGTCGATTTCTTTACATACGTCTTTTGGCACGGATGCAGTTTTCCATTTCGATGAGAATTCGCGATTGTGTGCATTCAAGTGGACGTACAAGAGTTGCCAGCAATGTCACATTAAATCCTTATAATAGTTTATTAACAAAAAATTAAATATGTTACTGCACCAGAGAACGAGAATCTTAAAAAAATTTTTTTTTAATTTTAATGGACATTTGATGGTTAAAAAGAAGAAAGTATGAACTGGTCATGAGGTAACCCTTTTACTTAAAAAGTCAAAGCAAATTTTGCGCCAAATCGCGTTTTTTACATCTTTCATATTAGTAAGTAGTGGCTTTTGCTTCAAACGTGTACTTGCATGTCCTCGACAAGTGGACTACATGCATGAACAGCATCACCAGCCGATGTCGTAGCCGTGTATTTGTGGCAGTCACCGCACAACGACAAAGGGCGTCGTACTCATAATAACTGATATCACTGCAGCATATTTCAAACAAGAAAACAAAAAGCTGACTAAAACATCCCCATTCCCATCAAATATCGCCAACAAAACAAAACACAATACAACTCAACTCGTTCAAGAAAGTAAACTAGCACATCGCTTGTTCTTCTGTTTCCTCCTCAGTTTAAATACAACAAAAACGAAAAATGAAAAAAATCGTACTAACTCCTCATACGGTACTTCAGCATTTTCCTGCTCAGTCAAGTGACTAACAAAAACCAAAATGACGTTGCGACATTTCGCGCCTTTTTCAATACACCGTTTGTATTTAGTATGTAGTTAATGTGCAAGTATATCTTAATGTGTACTTTCATACATACCAACATAGACATGTACATACCCTGCAAGCATTTAAAATATTTGTGGAAGATGGAAGTGGCCGGGAGTCACTTTTTACTCACTTCCTACCGACTGGAAGAAGATTTTACACATTTTACAAAAATAAAATACATTGCAATCGTATGTTCTCATGAAATTTTGGTCTTCTTCGTCACTTCTAAGCCAATTATAAGAAACGCCACACATTACAAAAACAAGTAAGTGTTATATTCGGCTGTGCCGAATCTTTGATACCCTCCACCGACAGTTATATTATTTCAGGCGTGGGCCTTATACGGGATCTATAATTTACCAATTATTCTTTATAAAGACGGACGTCAGTGTTAAAATTGGTTGCGGCATAGACCGACATCTGTTAAATTATTGACCGACAATTAGAAAGTTTTATGATTTTATTCTAGTTATATAAAACTTAATTTGAGTAAAATATCATGGTTCGTAACATTCGCCTTTTTAAGAGGGGAATTTACAATGGACCCATCATAAATTGAGTAGTACACTTGCAAAAACCGCTAAGTTTAAAAAACAAAAAATCTGAAAAAATCGATTAGGACAATTTTTTTAAATTGAAATGCCAAGCCGTATAGATAGTTCCGCAGGAGTATTGAATATTTAACAAGAAGAGGCATTTTAAAAACAAATAAAACGGCGCACAATACTTTGATGTAGAACAAAATTGTGCAAAAATAGGACCCAGACTAATAATTTTGTGTATGGATAATAATAAACCAAATTTCAAGTTTTGAAAAAATTCCGTCAAAGGATTCATGTACCCCCCATATATCCCTTTTTTTTAAATTTAATTCGGCAACACTTTTTATGTTAAATTATCAAATCTATCTAAATATAATGTTAAAATTTATGTACTTAATTTATTATAAATTCTAGCAAGGATTTTTGTATTTTAAAATATCCTTTTGTTAAAAAGATCACAAAAATATAAAATCACTACGCCATATTCCATTTAAATTATATAATTATAAATATAAAAGAGTTTAGTGCATGAAGGGAAAATATTTGATATTTATTTAATATTCAAAAATAGCAAATAATTATTAAAGTGTTTTGAAGTGTTTTTATTAGAGAAGTATTTTGAAATCTTAAATCATCGGAACGAGATCAAAGCAAATTTAATTTTCTGCTTCGCTATTAATATCCTCTTGTGTAATATACTCAACAATATCAAATAAATCGTTTTTCTTTTATTATTTTTAAAAGTTCTGTTTGTTAATAGCACTGGATCTGATGCAAGTAGCAAGTGGGTCATTAGATCTTCATAAGTGTTTTGTCTAGAAGATTTTCTTGTATGCGACAGTCTACCATTTCTAGGATAATATATACTTACATACATACATAAATTTTCAATGATACCAGAAATTTAAATATTTCATAATTAAAATATTTCATACAAATATGTAAAAAACCAAGTACAATTTGGTGTTCCGGAAAAAACACAAAAAAGGACACTTAAACTCAAAATGTGGTGTATATTTTTCTTTACATCAAAAGCAAGTGCAACGGAGCATATATTCTTTAAAAATCTGAAAAAACGGTGTACTAATTTTTTTTAAATTTAAAGTAAATATTGACGATTTTCGTATTTTTTGCAAACACAGCCAGCATTTTTTACGGCTATATAGTAATGTCTAATAACGGTAGAGATTTTCTTGAAGTTAATTTCTTTAGAACGTTAATTTTTAAGCACAGTACAAAGAAAATAAGATAATTTTATCGTATAGAAAAATATTTAAAGCTTTTAATCTAAAGTACTAAATTATAAAAAATAATAAATGCGTTTTGGGCCTCTTAAAAAGATCATATATCTCTAAGTAAGAACTAAAATGTTGTTTTGTTAGTTTCTCTTTTGATTCTTAATGGCGGACACTTGGTTTAATAAACGACAGAGAAAATTGAAAAGAGTATTCACTTAGTTTTTTTTTTGTCCATAAAAAATTTGTTTACTTTTTTTTTAATTACGGCAACACTTTTTTAGATTCATCCAGAGCATTACTAATATATACATACTTTAACTAATGTGTGAGCTCATAATAAAGAAGAATGTCTTTTTTACCAAATACCAACTTAAAAATTGTGGTTCTTCTTTAAAATAAATTTTTAATAATTTTGTTCCTAGTACATGAATTAAGTTTAATTTTTCTTGTAAAATTTCATTAAAAATTAGGACCTCTAGCAGCGGCGAAACGCATTTAACATAAAAAAAGTTCTTTCTAAATGTAATTTATTTAGATACGAACACAGTTCAGTATTCAGAAAATTTTTTAACTTAGCGGTGTTTGCAATTCTCAATACTCAATTATGGACCAATCATAACAAAATTCTGTTTTTGCTGGTGTTAAAAACTTTATTAAAATGAATTTCGATATAGAGGTGAAACTCTGACGTACCAAATTTTATTACAGTAGCATTATTTTTTACCGTTTTACCGTTTTTACTGTTTTCCGAGAGTAGGCTTTACATGGGACATACATATGATAAATTATGGACCGATCTTCACGAAATTTGACATTGTGATTTTTAATCCCACATGTAAGCTATTTTTACCGTTTTAGGCGTACAGTAGCATTTTTTTATTCGGTTGAAGGGGTACTTAGCTGTTTTCCGAATTTAGGTTTATATGGAACCTAGGTTAAATTATGCGCCGATGTGCTCGTAATTGGACAGTAAGTCGTAAAGAATAAATTTGTGCAAAATCTTATACCAATCCGTGCATTATGCCTCCGTTTATGTTAGTTTTTGTAACAAAATTATCAATTTTTTAGGGTGGTGGTTCCACATTTGGATTCATAACTTTTGTCCTACTCAACCGATTTTGCTGGAATTCTTAGCATAACAAGAAGCAATTTGACATCAATATTGTTCTATTATTTTAAGTGTTTCAACAGTGAGCGTGTTTTCAACAGACGAACATGGCTAAATAGACTAAAAACTACTCAAGGAGCCAGAATATATATACTTTATGGGCTCTTATGGCGACTTCTTTTCTGAGAAAAATATGTTAGAGTATATGCAGTGTATTATTCTAATGTTACCTATAATCACTCGAGGTGTTACATGTTGTGGAACTTCAATAGAACAAAATTAGCTGCTTTTATTTACAACTATTATACTTTTATCATTAATGTACTTCATGAGCGATTTTTAAAGCTATTTGAGTAGTTTCTGCACGCTATTACGGTTTGGATACAAATATTGACATCACTTATGGCTTAGAAAAATTAAAACGAATATAATATGCATCCATTGAGAAAATAATGTACCGACAAACTGTCTGTTACTTAATGTCAACATAAATTTATTAGACCGATAAACTGTCTGTTAACAATTTTGGATTTCTCAATATACCGACAAAAAACCTTGTTTTCAGCTGGCAACACCTCTCAAAATACATGTAAAAGTTGGGAGTCAGCTGATTGAATTTATCTGTACAGCAAATAAAAGGAAAATAAGTAATTGGCAGATGAGTGCTGGTTAGCTTTGCGACTGAGAAGAAGCAAATGAGACATTGAGAAAACCAAAATTCTTTAATGTGCAGTTTTTCGTTGGGACAAAAGATAATCATGTAATGAGAAAACGGCCAATAGACTTTTTGATTTAAATTTGTAAATATTTTTATATTTTGTTTTAAAACAATCTTTTCACAATATTATGAGCGGTATGCAATGTGACAAGTAAAATAAGACATTGATTGTACAAGCAAGGTAGTTAAACAGGGCAGTATAAACACATTAAGTTAAAGTAAAGGTAAATATGCAACATGTTTTGCATGTTTTTCATTAACATATTCACAAAAGAACTTGAAAGTTTTTCCCACAGTTGTATTTTTTGTACAAAAGAACACAAAAATGTAGAACATGTAACATTAATGCAATATATTTTTCAAATAAGAAATCGCCATTAGATGTATAATAAAAAAGTTTTACACGGAATGACAAGCTTAGTTTCATTCATTACCATAGGCCCCAACCGTAGCAAACCCCAAAGCCTAAAACAGCAATAAATAACACAATTGTAATAAAATTTGGTAAGAATAAATAGATAGCATATGGAGCCCTTTCCGAAATATTCGAACTGTCGGTGGAGGGTATCAAAGATGCGGCACAACCGAAAACAGCACTCTAACTTGTTTTGTTTTAAAATATTCATAAAAAATATATTTGGTAAGAAACTTTTGATATTCTTTAATTAGGCTCGAGTTCATCAAATTTAATTTTCATTAAATTATTTTCACTGAGGGAAGGAATTTTACAACTTTGAATTTTTATTAAAATTTATTGATAATTTTTCTTGGCTGAGCTGGGAGCCTAATTAAAGAATATCAAAAATTAAAAATTAACAGTTCAACTAAAAATCAAAATTGTTCTTAGAAATAGCTATGGCACAAGCTCTAATGTTTACATTTGTACTTTAATTTGTACAAATAAAAATGTCGACGAAAGTGGACAAAAAAACATAATAAACAAATGTATTCAGGTTTTCAAGACAAAGTCTTGACAGAAAGAATACGAAAAAACAGAGGAAAAAGGAGGCAACATGTAATTTGAAATTTAAGTGATAATAACAGCAAATTTCGAACCACCAGTACTACTGGTTAAAGATTGATGTTTGACTGTTGGCTAACGGGCACCGCAGTGGTGCAGTGGGTAGAACACTGAGATCTTCTGACGATAGAAAGTGGTGTTTCTTGAAACATGTAAAGATCAACCCGGGTTCAAATCCCAGCTCAGCCAAGAAAAATTATCAATAAATTTTAATAAAAATTCAAAGTTGTAAAATTCCTTCCCTCAGTGAAAATAATTTAATGAAAATTAAATTTGATGAACTCGAGCCTAATTAAAGAATATCAAAAATTAAAAATTAACAGTTCAACTAAAAATCAAAATTGTTCTTTGGTAAGAAACTATATTTACTAGAGTGAGCCAGGCCGATTTGTAACGACAAAAGTTTGTCGATATTGTGCCATCCATTTTGCGATAGCTTTTGTCATGGGAAAAAAAAATATCAAAAAAATCATTCAATTCAATTTTTTTACTTTTTCTCAACTTTTATTTTTAAGAGTTTTTTGGTAGGTAAAAAACGTCTGATTTAATTTATTTCAATTATTATTAGTTTTTCCAAACAAATGCTTTCCCTGAGATTTTAAACGAGTTTTTGTCGAAATTTTTTTTTACGCGTTACCAAAAAAAAAAAAACATTATGTTTTGAAAAGCGTTTAAGTGTTCAAATTTGGGCGCCTCGGAAATTATCTTTTTTAATATGTAGTTGCGGAACTTTTTTTTCCTCATGCCAAAAGCTATTCAAAAATCGATGGCACAATATAGATTGCTAAATCGACCAACCCTAATATCTAGATTCAGTAGCCAGCAAGACTAAGAACACAGCAGTACTTTTTTTTAACAAATATAAAAAAGATGTACCAACCAAAAACCTATGAAATCGAAAAAAAATTATATTTAAATTCAGTCTTACAACGAAAAAAGGTACATGAAATACACTAAATTAAAAACAAACATAAACATTTGTGTAAGCAAAAGTTAGGGAACACCTTTAAAACCAATTAAATTTTACTACTTTATTTTAAGGATTTAACGAAATTTTAAATTTGGCAAAGGTTTTGTCGTATCAGCATTTTCCCTATTCCATTCTTCTAATAGGTATTGTCTCAGTTGGGGTCAGTGTTGCCAATTTAGCCATTTAGTGGCTAGATTTAGCCATTTTTCACCCTGTTTAGCCATTAAAAAATGAGTTTAGCCATTAGCCATTTTTTTTAGCCATTTTTCAAATTGTTTAGCCATACAATTTTTTTTGCCGTTTTTCTTTTAAAGGAATAATTTTCATTTTATTATAAAAATTTATAAAAGTAAAACAAACATTTTTAACATTTAAAACGCCTTTAATTTAAATCACAACTTTTACAAATGTTGAAAATTTCAAAATAAAGGAACAGTATTCCAATACTTAATTTATAAAATGGATCACCACAAACATTGGTGTTTCTTTCTGGTTGCAAGTATTTCAGTAAAGAGATGCAGGCGGCAACAAATTTTTTTTTAGAAATTTCAGAATTGACTATAAAGTTGCTCTCACTTCCATGGTCTAATGCTGAAGTAGAGAGGGTATTTTGCCAAGTAAACATCGTTAAAAGTAATTTGAGAAATAGGTTACATTAAGCAACCGTTAATTCAATTTTTTAATTAGGTAAAGAATTTTACTGTAACAATAAAATATTTTTACCAACACCACAACAGTGGGGAGGGTACTATGCGTTTGTGCTGATGTTTGAAACACCTTAAAATATTGATACTTAAGGTATGTTCAGACCTAACAAATATTTGACAATAAAATCCAAAAAAGTTGCCAGTAAATTGATCAAACTTACAAAACTTTAATTTTAAAATGATCATTGTATAATGTAATTTAGAAACTGTTAAATAATGTTTGCCCTAGCCAAACGTTTTGCAAAAGCAAACAATTCTTTAAGAAAACTAGTGGTCACGTGTAGGACGTCAAATATTTAATAGGTGTGAACATAGCTTTAGCCAACCTTTACGTATACCGATTGACTCTGAATCACTTTCTGAGTCGAATTAACGATGTTTGTCCGGCTGGCTGTCCATGCACACCTTGTACGCAAATTTAAAGATAATTAATAAAATTTGGTACATAGGTTATAATGTGGTGTACGGTATCATCTAGTCAGGGTTGACCGACTATACTTTTGTAGTTGTTTTTTATTGTAGATCTGGACTCATAATGTTGGTTAAATGTTGTCGTGATTATGATTTTCCTTCAAATTATTTAAAACTAATAGGCACGAGTGATTCCTATGAGATGAGCAATAACGACGAATTTTTCGATGATTTAATTTTTTAAATATCTATCAAAATATTAATTTACGTTTATTCTTATTTTAGAAATTGATCTTAACTTACAATTTCATCGTAAACAACTTTAAATCAATTATTTTTGTTTTGTTATAGAATTTTAATGTGTTTTTACTTTAAAAAAAAGTTTAGCCATTTTTTAGCCCATTTTTAGCCATTTTTTAGCCATTTTTTTCCGTAAATTTAGCCATTTTTCGTCACCAAGTTTTGGCAACACTGGTTGGGGTTTACTTTTAGTTTCGTGTTTTTGCTTATTTCTTTCTAAAATTTCTCGAATAAATTAAATAGGATTAAGGTCTGGACTTGGATGAAGTATTACAAGCATATTTGGAGTGTTATACAGAAGCCACATTTTCTCATTTCGGGCTGTATGGTTAGGGTCGTATTCTTGGGTTTTTGCACTCAGTAAGACCCAGTTTTGTTCCATTCTCTGGAAGAATAACTTTTAACATCTAAGTTAACATATCTTGGGACCCCTTGGTCCGTTAAACATTGTAGCACAGTATCGGTTGAAACTTTAGTTTTTTTGATTTTTTTTAGTTAAACGGCTATTTTTGTGGCACTGATAAATAGCGTTTATCCATAGATGCAGCTTATATGCCTCTGATCATTTGACCACTTACAGGCTTATCTCAAGCTTGATTTTGCTATTTATTTTTTCTACCGTGAAACGACTCCAGGATACTCTATTTTTAATTTCTCCATATTTGTTATGTTGTGGTTGATACAAATCGATTCCTCCAGGAAAAGCTGCTTGCTGACCAATTTTGCATTTTTATACCAATTAAGGCCGTAATACACTATCCCAAAAAGTCTTTAGTAATTACGATTTGCGATTGTGGTTGCATCAACCATATTTTTTCTTTGCGTGCAGTGCTTATAAAAAAACTCGCTTATTTTTTTCAACACCACAAAAAAAATTATTTTACTTAAATCGAAAGTGCAGGTATACGTTTGAAGTAGGGATTGCTGTTCGGTTTTAACCGTAATCGAAACCGCGGTTTTAATGCCTAAAAACTGAAACCGAATGCCGACAAAAAATCCTCGGTTTTAGCTTTTACTTTAACAATATATTTATGCTTAAAGAAATTGCAAATTATACATAATACTCGAACTTCATATACAAAAATTTTATACATAACAGCCTGCAACAATGGCAAGGTATTTCATTTGAAATTCAAAATAAGTACTAAGAAGAACAAATGTTACCTTTTTAACTCTAAAAGGCCGTTATACACTATCCCACAAAGTCTTTAGTAATTTACAAAAATGCAACCCTGTCATGATAAGTTGTTATTGTTTTTTAAAAATGTTTAAAAACTAATTAGATCAGGGAAGCATTTTTGAAAAATACGTAAGACTTTGTAGGGTGGGATAGTGCTATGATCGTTATTTCAAACAAAAGGCGCGTGTGCATTTAGTTTCGCGTTCCCGTATAATATGTTTTAATTAAAAATACCGATTTATTCAGAATATTTGTAAAAAGTTATAATAATTTTAAAATTAATTAAAAAATGTTTCAATTAAAGCAGAGATTTCAGTACGTACGTAAGAGAAAAAAACAGCACAATTGGAAAAAAGTACATATCGTCGGCTCCTTTTCAGCACATTTTACAGAAGAGACAAAAAACTTTTTATATATTATATTTGCAGGAAAACGAAAAATATAGTTGGTTTTACACACTTCAAGAAACTACATGCTGGTCGACGAGCCAAAATTGTATTAATAAAACTGAATTTTTTCAAAACAATGAATTATATATTTATAGCGGGAATACAAAGTGAACAACGAAAAATCTAAAACACGACAATTTGGTAAAAATTCGATTTTTAAATTCTTCCCAGCAAAAACTTTACTTATCTGGTAAGTTAGCAAGTAATGTTGGAGGAAAATAAACACTGCTTATTTTTCGGCCGAATAACTACTTATTTTTGTTCGAGGTGTCCACAGAATTCAGAACTTACAATAAACATACTAAAAGTCAAAAAATATCTAGTTATTTCTTAACTACGAGAAGGTTGAATTGTAAATACTTACAATTTACTTACCAGAAGCCAAAAAATCACTAGCTAATAGACCTAATAAGAAGTTATTGAGTACCCAGTAAAAACTTCGCTTACTTTTTCAAAATGAATAGCTTCTTTAACTAATTATTTAGTAGCCTTGTTCTATAACTACATTTATAGCAACTTCTTTAACTACTTTTTTCTGGAAGTATGTAGGTAAAAAAATAATGACTTACTTTTGAATGCATTCATTTTGGTACATCCCTTGTTAAATTCATTGGTTCTTTCAGTAGAATTGTAAGCAGTGCTCTTATGTTTTTCTGATTACTGAACACATTATTTTGTAGGCGAAGTTTTTACTGGGTACGTTACCAGTTAGTAAATATTCAGTACTGAAAACAACACAACTAATAAGTAGTTATTGAGCTGATTATTAGTAAGCAAATGTTCAGTAATTGTAATGACAACTACTTACCAGCAGAGTTGCCACAACCAAAAAAAAATTGTAACCAAAATGTAAAAATAAAGTAACCAAAACCGAAAAAAGTAACCAACGTTAAAATATGTCTAAAAAAGAAATTGTTTTTGTTTGAATCTTGCAGGCTCATAAGCCGTTGGACCGATTTTTATAAAGTTATGAAAGTATTTTACCGATGGTCTGGAAAGAACAATAGGCTATATAATTTGCGAAATACTTGTGGGAGGTGACACCACCTTTGCAAAGCTTACACTTGTTTTCGTCAATTTCAAAACCTTTATAAGCTATAATTTTCTACCATCGGTTAAATATAATCATATTAAAAAGGATGGGATCGAAAGGCCTTTGACCTTATCGTTTAACTAGAAGAGTGTTTCAGTTAGCCCTATGAAGCATTAATAGTAGATGAAGAAAATATAAGCGGGTAGTTCTTGTTCCAAAACAAAAAATTGGTTATTTTTCTGTTTAAAAAAAGTAACCAAAATGGAAAAAAATACAAATTGAGAAAAAAGGAACCAATTTGGTTTAAAATTAACCAAAACGGCAACGCTGCTTATCAGGTAACGTATGAAATAACTACCACCTATTACTAAAAATCAAAAAGTTTTTCCTGGGTTCTTAGCTACTTGATTAAGAATACTAGTTTTTGTAACTAAAATTTTATATACAAATAGTTTTTTTCGCTGTACTTTTGCAAAAATATTATTTAATTTTAACATGAATTCAAAATTGTATTCTTTATTTTCTAATGACCGTTTTCTCATTACACGATTATCTTTTTTCCTAACGAAAAACTGCACATTAAAGAAATTTGAATTTCTCAATGTGTCTATTCTTCTATTCTGTCGCAAAGCTATCCAGCACAGATAAATTCAATCAGTTGACTCCCAACTTTTACATGTATTTTGAGAGGTGTTGCCAGCTGAAAAGAATGTTTTTTGTTGGTATATTGGGAAACCCAAAATCGTTAACGGACAGTTTATCGGTCTAATAAATTTATGGCCAAAAATCTTGTTAAATTTTGAATAAGTTTGTAAGTTTGTATTATAAAAAAAATTACTCTATTTGAATTTTGTTAATTTAAACTTAAATTCAAATTCAATATGCGTATTGGTATCAATATCGGCGTTATTGAATTTTGAGTATCGGTATCGTATCGGCAAAAAGGCGTATCGTTACATCCCTAGCATTAACATATGTATGGAAATATGTATTTAAAAACAATATAATAACAAGTTACAAACATTTATCGCTTTTTTGTAAAACTCAATACAACTATAACCAAAGCTTGTCTTTATCAGAAACTCACTTCCTTCTTCTCTCTTTTTACCACTTTGAAAACTATAGATTCGTTTGGAAAACCGTTTGAATGTGGGACGGAAAAAATAAAATTAAACATTTTCTCAAATTCGTAAACAACTCTTTACATTTTTCTTCTACTAACTGCTCTTTTCGTACTGACTCGTCAAAAACCCTTAATGTAAAGAACTCACCGAAAAGAACATTGGTATTAATATTTTTATCACAAACAATTTGGCAATATGACAAACTGTTTTATATACTTAACAAAATTTATATATAACTAGCTGTTTGGTCCCGCCGCTGCTCGGGATTTTCTAAATAAAAATAAAAAATTAAATACTGGAGAATTTTGTTAATAACTTGACGCCAGCGCTATCTACCATCAATAAAAATAACAGCGCCACCTATCGGGAGTTATTTTTTTATAAACCATCAGTGAAAGTAGACTTTTCCAACGCATGTACTCGTTTGAAAATCGGTTGAGTGGTTCTCGAGTTATAAAATCACGAACATATGATGTAAAATTTATCAAAAAAGAGATTCCGGATACCCACTAGAGCCATGCCTGTTAACGACTTATGGGAATCCAGAGGATGGCTCGAAGGAAACGTACTTTGATGACTTTCATTCCAAAGCCCAATGTATATAAGAAAGTCCTATTGGCATAATCAAAGCAAGATGGAAAATTCAAAGCAACGAGAAGAGAAGTATATACAGTCGAGAAAATATTGCACATTTTGTTAGTGTTTGTGTTGGTTTACACAACTTGTGTATTCATTTTAATGTCCCAAATTACACACAAAGGCTGACTTCCAAAGCGTCAATTGCTTTGTATTAGAACAAAGTATAATATTTTATAATGCAGCAGTACCATATATATACAATGCAAGCCCTTCCAAAACATCACTGTTAAAAAAATAAAACATATGCACTAAAAACTTAAAAAGTTTCCATAAAAAATCATTTTTTAATTTTACTAAAAACAAAAATTTAAAAAAATGCAGTATATTGTTGAATAACACCTTTAAAAAACTTAAATAATTAATTTAAATTTTTGGTTGTTTAAATAAAAAAAAACTTTCTCTTCTACTTGCAGAATGCCACTGCATTTTGAAAAATTTCAATATTATCGAATTGGTTTCCTCTGCAACGCGGTAGAACCCATGTGTAAGTAGTTTGTAACAGTTTTGTATAAAAAAAATTTTAAGCCCATTGGAAGCCTTTACCATGCTACATAGCTGCAAAATAATTTTTTGGATGGTTTTTTTGTGCATTTAATTGTTTAAGAACTTTTTTTATGGTATGGAAATTAAAAAAAAATACACTCAAAAATTTCAAAATATGCAAAAATATCCATTTTCGCCATATATGCAACAATATGCAAAACCAAATCGATGCCATTTTAACGCAAATGATTCGGAAAGATAATTGGTCGGCATCGTTCTTGGACTATCGACAAAAAACATGCATTTGCATGGAAATCGCATCCCTAGTTATTACATTAAGTGTAATACTACATTTACACCTACGCAAAATCCAGTACTTACGAGATTTCGAGCCAAATCTAGTTGTTTTTGACTAGATTTCCCATACAAAACAAAATCTACTTCGTGACTAGATTTCGACGAAATCTACTCAAAATCTAGTAGTACTTAATGATGCAACTATGGTTTTTTCAATATAGCACTAAAAAATACTTCCCGGCACAAGAAAAAATGGCATTAAAAAAAACAAAACAAAAATTGTTAAAAAAAAATTAAAAAGTTTTATTAAAATTGTTTAAAAAAATAAAAAAGAAGAATAATATTGACAAAATAAATATCGTTGATTATTAATAAAAGGTAATGCAAATTGTTTAATGTATATTTCTTTTTGTGTTTGTATGTGTAACGAAAAAACTTTTAGTCAGTTGTTTTGTTATAAAAACAAAATCTCGCTTATGTCAAAAAAGTATAATGTAAACGCACTAGATTTCGAAGAAGATTTTAAATCAAATCTACAAGATTTCGGCCTAATGTAAATGTAGTATTAAATAGTATTTAATGCTGTTATCAAAAATAACAAAGATCAATTTGATTACATTCTGTTTTTGTTTGATAATACATAACTTCAGTCAAATACTGGTTCGCCACTACATTTTCTAATAATGATAATACTGTTTCCAAAAAAATGTAGTTCGAATAAATTAACAATTCTTGAAAGTAGCCAAAAATCGTTGAAAATAATTGGATTACTTTTTAATTATTTTGTAGTAATGCCAGTAATTCTAAATTTTTTATGTACTTATAATCGCAATCAATATGTTATAATGCAAAGCCGAAAATAATCGTATTCGTAATCGTTACTTCACACTTCAAAAAAAGTAATCTTATTAGTAAATATAACGATTACTAATCATTACTTAAGGCCGTTGTACACTATCCTACAAAGTCTTAAGTATTTTACGAAAATGCAAACCTGTCATGATAAGTTGTTATAGTTTTTAGATCAGGGAAGCATTTTCGTAAAAAACACAGAAAGAAAAACACTAGGGATAAATCAAGTTTTTTTTGATTACTTTAAGTACGAATCGTACTCAAAAATTCAAGTACGAATAACACTAAAACGTACTCAAGACAATCCTAAATGAGATTACTTTCGAAAATCAATACCAGAATTTCTTGAAACAAGTATAAAATTCTTAAATCAAGTAAAAAAAATATTAAACTTTTCGTTGTGTTTAACCGGCTTACGCATCATAAAAATTTTTTATTTCTAATTTCTTTTTTTGTTTTTTTTTTTCAAACACGAATTCGGGATAAAATTAACTTTATAATATTTACTTGAATCAAGTGCATTTTGAGATTGATACAATCTTAGTTTTACTTAAATCAATCTCATTTTCGGATTATTTTAAGTACGAATTCGGATTAAAACAATTTAACAATTCTTGAATCAAGCGCATTTTGAGATTGATTCAATCTTAGTTTTACTTAAATCAATCTAATTTCGGATTATTTCAAGTACGAAATCGGGATTGAATTTGGATAATTTAAGTATTTTGCGATTGAAAATCCGTACTTGAATTACTTGAATCAATCTTTCTGTACTTGATTCAAGAAAATCCATACTCACCGTACTATTATTACCGCTTCGGTTTGATTTGAGTACGGATGGAGTGATTTTTCTTTTGAGTGTACTTAAGACTTTGTGGGACAGTGTATAACGGCCATAAACAGCTATGCATTTATTATGGCTTTCAATTTTCGATTCTTTTAATCTAAAATGCACATAAAGGGACTTCCAAAAATATCCTTTAAGTGTCGTCTGTAAGACTTATTTTCGTATGCCCAAAGCGACGAATATTCCTTTCCCTACGAAAGATTAGAACTATGATAGAAGAATGATAAAATTGGTGTTACTTCAATAAAATGACGACACTTTTCCAAATTTCTGCGATAACAAATGCTTGCACGGTATATTAGTCATATATACACACATACAACAAATATAAGCCTGGCATCATACCAGTTGGTTGGTCTTTGTTTTTTGCACAACCGAGCACAAGTCTACAAGTACCCAACATTGAGATGACGGTGGACAACGCTGATGCATGGCATTTGAGCACAATAACATATTCCATATTTTCCTGCCTCTGAGCTCTTTTTCTTAACTCTTTCCAATTCTTAAGTATTTACATACCAACATACAAATACACATGTATGACTTGATAGAATCACACATATAGAAGGGAAGCTTTCGCTTCTAGCACATCAACCGTTTCAAAGACTTGACTGTGTTTTAGCGGTTTACACTCATATACATTCCTACACGTGCAAACACACATATTGATATATGTACATACATTTACATTAAACGCATCGCGATATATGCCATCCATCGTAAGATGAACACTACCACTCAATTCTGTTATATATGTTTGTGAGATGATGCATGTGTATTTGTATTTGTGTACACAGAAAAGAAAAAGTCAAATGGTTACACTTTACAAGTGTGTTTTATAGGTTTCTAAATAGTCGGAATATTTCCAGCAGTGCAGCCCACTTTACACACGGACAAAAACGTATTGTTTTGCATTCCGTTGATTCAAGTAAGCTTCTTTTTGAATTGAAATCCGCCAGGGGTTTAGAACATGTGCTATCACCATGCACGGAAATAATATCAGCAAAACAAAAAAAAAATCGACAAATGAAGTCACGGCGCCGACACAAAACTTAAGAAATATAAAAATGTGCAATATTTGAAAAAAAAACACACACACACACAACAGAACACAAAACATCTGCATCAGTAACTTTGCATTCCAAAAGATGAACAAGCCACAAATCAGTTCATTTGAAACTTTGGAACGCGTAATACTTTCAATCGGAAGCATATTCTGTCACTGTGTTTTCCACGTTGTGGGTTGTGTTTTCATTTGTTTTTGTTTTGTATCGTGCTGATTTGTAAAAACTGTGTAGAAGTCTCAATTTTCATTGATTAGTTAAAATCACTGTACTGTGGTGAGTATGACTTAACTATAATGTTAACCGTTTCACTAATTTATTTGACTGAATTAAGGATAAGCTAAGTGCAATAAATATACTCAATTATGAGCGAATAAGGGTTGTTCTTCAATTTCTCTAACTTAAAGCAAAAAGCCGGCCAGTACTACATATCAACAGTTCTATAAATTAATTATAAAATTTGTACGAGCATACTTTAGTGCATCTGGTTAAAACGAGTAATATTTGTCGTTGGTAAAAGGATAAATGATATGCAGTTGTGTTTTTTCCATTTGACTTCTCTTTTAAAATTCTTTGAAAATCATAACCTTTAGAGCTCGTTTCGGATGTATTAATTAAAAAAAGCACATTTCACATTATGTCTTATCAACTGCATAGAGTTTAAAGTTTCCAACAATGTCAAAAAGTTTAATGGCAATTTTCTCAATTTAACGTCAAACTGTCTGTTACTTAATGTCAACATAAATTTATTAGACCGATCAACTGTCCGTTTACGATTTTGGGTTTCTCAATAACAGTGTTTTCAGTTGGCAACACCTCTCATAATACATGTAAAAGTTAGAAGTCAGCTGATTGAATTTATCTGTACGGTAAATAAAAGAAAAATAAATAATTGGCAGATGATTGCTGGGAATAAATAATAATAAATAAATAAGCATATTCTTTTTTTATAATGTGAGTTTTGGATTAGTTTATACTTCAGTATACACTTTCGAGAGACTCAACAGCAAATAACAATTTAAGTGTTAAATTGTTTCTAGTTTAGTTGGAAAAGAGTAATGAACCCAAATGAGGAACAATCTCCTTAAAAGATCCATATTTTTGTTGCAAAAACTAACATTAATTTTTGTCCGAATGCACCGATTCTCATTAAGCTTTGCACAAACTCGTTTATATGAATAAAAATCATACTACTATAGGCTAGTTTACAAGGTAATACATTGTATTATGACATGATGTTTAATGAGAAAAATCGTATAATGTAAAAGCAAAATGTATTGAGTAAGAGAGAATACGAATACAAAATCTGACAAGCGGTCGGTAAATGCTTTTTTCTAAACTATTTTAGAAACTTATGTACCCTCATCACACCAGAGGTGTTTTTTAATAGAGTATATTGAAGGTGGTAGCATTTTTATACAATTACAAAAACAACTAAAATCAACTCAGGAAATTTTCATGTTGTTTTTCTCAAAATTTAAAACTGCAACCATCTGATTTTTTGTTATTATTTTTGATTTTACTTTTACCATCCGTGTAAACATGAACTATACTTACAACAGATTTTTATTTTTTTCTTTTAAGCACGGAGAGAATTTCATATTATTTTGATTCTACAAAGTCGTAATACATTGTATTACTGTGTAAACTAGCCTTAAGTAAGTTCTGAAATTTTCTAACTCTGGGTGGAAGGTATCTAGCCGTGCCATTTATTAATTCTTTACCTTCACCAAAAAAATCATGACGATGAAAAGAATACTGGACACTTAAAAACCCACACCTTAGTAAATATCTAGAGAACATGATATTCTTCTCTCACCTCCAGTGTTGCCAATTAAGCTATTAAGTGTCTAGATTTAGCAATTTTTAGCAAAAATCGTAAAATCAATTTAGGCATTAGCCATTTTAATAGGCAAAATTTTCTTAAAGTTTTTAAAATGTTTGGGCTAAAAATGTTATAACTTCAGCATTTTTTATGTTGCAACGTAATTAGTTAACGCAAATGCCTTACAACAAAACAAAATAAATTTTATCGATAATTTGAATTTTTCGTTATTCCAAGATTTCCTTATGAAGCATAAGCTTCTAATAGTGTATTAATACAAACAAAATGATCTCATATGTACAATTTCAGTGTACTAAATAAGTTGTGTAAGTTTTTTACGAGTATTGATGCGTTTTTTGTATTAAAATCTTGTTAAGCCATTTTTAACTAAAAATTTTGCCAATTTAAGTAGTAAAGAGTTGGCATCACCGCTCAGGTCTCATCACTAAACTCTGGCTTTCTGAAAACTTTAAGAGTGTGAATCCAGACAAATATATGTGCATATGTTAAGTATATTTTTATACTTTTCCCCACAGGTGGAGAGGGTATACATATATGTTTGCTATTCCGTCTGTATTTAGTATAATATTGATCTTAGACCCTAAATTATATTATATGGGTACTTATCAGAAGCGAGGTTGATTTAACGATGTTCGTCTGACCACGTGTCCTTTGAAATTGTTTTAACTAAGAGCCCAGATATGATGGGGACAAGATAGTTATGTTCTTATGTCACATACAGTCCGGAATTGTTTGCTTTTAAAATTAAGCCTGATTGGTGCACTAATTTCACCAATAACTCTCTTGTTGTTGTTTTTTTTATATCCCTGTGCGAAAGTTGGGTCAATTGTTCAACACAGTAATATAATAAAAAAGAAACGAATTGTGATAGGTGAAAACATCACATATCACTTAACTGCACCCAGAGAAAAAACATGTTTAAATATGGTCACCTCCAACAATACTATGTTTAAAGAAAATTTTAACCATATTATGTTTAATTTAACCATATTATTGTCAACGACAACCATATTATGGTAAAAATACTCCTCGATCAAGAAGCCACAACCATATTATGGTTGCCTCCGAACATATTATGGTTAAAAATAACTAAAATATGTTTAACACTTATAATAGCATTGTTGATTTTCAACCATAGAATGTTGCTCTTGAAAAAGAGAAAAATATTATTGTTAATATAAAAACAAATTATTGTCATACTTAACCATAAAATGTTTAGAGGCAACCATAATATGGTTGTGGCTTCTTGATGGATGACTACTTTGACCATAATATGGTTGTCGGTGAACAAATTATGGTTAAATTAAACATATTATGGTTAAAATTTTCTTTAAACATAGTATTGTTGGAGGTGACCATATTTAAACATGTTTTTTCTCTGCGTGTGGTAATAATGTCTAGAGGAAAGGTAATTGACACAAAACCAGTCAAGGTTCTATTACTTTACATTACGTGGATCTATCATATTAACATGGTTTACTCGGGACAATATCTGAGGTAGGCATTTAGCCGAAATTAAATGTATTCATTTATGTTATTTCAGTGACCTGTTACAAAGTGTCAAGAAGGTGCCAATTAACCCCCTCCTAGGACATCACCATGTTAAAGTGACAAGTCTCCTTCATATAAAGTGTTAGAACTAGAACGGGTCCCTACCACTTAAGAACTGCCACGTGACAAGTTAGGTGTTAGTTCTCTTTCCCCAAGGGACCTATCTCAAGAACGACAAGATCCAAAGTTTCCAAGTTAGGTATTCTGTATATCTGGATAAAGGCAAGAGCCAAAGTTTTCAAATTAGGCACACTTATCTTAGTTATCAACAGACAACAACCGAAAAAATGGGTTAGCAATAGAAAATAAAAATTTAAATTTTCTTTACAAATTAAAATTTTAAAAAACATTTTTCCATTTAATATGGATATTAAAGATGACTCCCTGGATATAAACATTTTTTAAATAAATTGGGTGCTTTTCCCCGAAAAGGTTGTGCATTACTTGAGCAGGTTCAACCTCAAAAGCACAAACAAACTTCAATGGATTTGGATGGGTTGAATATTTCTATTTCATTTGTAGATGAAGAATTTCAATTATTTGGTCACAAAAGGAAAAGACTCGTGATGTCGAAATCTATTGTTTAGTTTTAATTATATAAAGAAGCCTCAATTAAATTCTCTTTCGAACTCTCAGAAAAGGTTTGCATTACTTGGAGAACTCAAAAAGGAGAAGAACCAAGTGTCTCTAGAAAAAATAAAAAAGATTACAAGATAATCGGTCCCCATACAAAAAAAAGTTTAGCCAGTCACCGCTAGGGTTAAAGATAAGTTGAAAAGAATTCCAGAAATTTTTTTTTAATTTTTTGCCACGCCTCTGGATACCGCCCTTTTAGTTTTTTGTATACTGCGTCGCCATTTCAAGTCTGATCATAACATATTGCATATCGATAGTCATGGCTCGTATATGGCTTCATTTTTGTCTTGGGTGACATTTTAATCCGACATCGAATTCTGGGCGCCACTTATAACTTGGATCTACCCCCCCCCCCCCCCCTCTAATGCCAATTTTTTGCACGTGGCAAGAAAGCCATTCTTATATTTTGTATGTCTAACTCAAGTTTTCTCGACTTTTATAGAATTTTGCTCATTACACGGCTCATTAGCACGATTTTCTTTGTTACTAAGTCCATTTTTTAAAAAAAAACTTCTCAAACCTCACTTCTCTGTGCCGATATCATATGTTTCGGTTATTTTTACATTTTTTAGTAAATTTAGCATAAAGTTCAAAAAAATGATTTTAAACTTTTAAAATTTATATTGAAGTTAAAAAAACTAATGATTCAGTTTAAAAGGGCAATAAATTCTGAGTCATTAAAAAAAATATTTGAATTTGCTCTTACCTTTCCAAAGTTATACTCTTTTTAGGGAAATTAAAAATTATCAAAATAATTTTTGGGAACACAAAATTTTAATTTAAAAGATTTTGTTATTCGTGCTTAATTCCCAGTTTTTATTCTTGATAAAAACACTTGAAATTAATTGTTGATTGGGATAAGCTATTCCTATGCGCATTTCACTGGTTGCTTAGGCCAGATCATCAGGAAACTTCATCCATAAAGATTTAAGAAAACTCTTTGTATTAGATATTATATGACTGTACACTGCGCACTCTTCGCGCTCTACCCCAAAAACGGTTGATTGTACGAAAAAAAGACAAAAGTTATAGAGAATTTTATACTCTACAACTTTCATATGGGTGCAAGTCTCATTTAAGCAGTAAGAAGCGAGATATTCGCGAAACCCCGATTTTTATGACCTTTGATTTTGAATATCTTAAGATGTGGACACGATACCATTTGTGACTTTTGAGACAACATTTAGAACGACAAAACAAAGATCTATACCAATTTTCAGCTTATTATCTTTTACTCCTTGGTAAAACTGCAAATATGACTGGGCTACTAGCCTTTTTTGAAACCCGCAACATTTCTGTTGATTTTTTACAAACAGATCCGGAAAAAAGGCATTCAAACAAACCATTTAATGAAGCAAAGAACAAAGTTCAGTCGCAGAACGCGGCGTGGCCTTGGCTAATACTTACATTAACCTAACAACCTCTGACAGACTTACAGAATTTATTGCAGCGCAGAGAGCATCATCGTTAAAGCTCTAATAAATAATTGAAAGTTAAAAAAAATAGTTTTTTAAATGACTCAGAATTTATCCACCTTTTAAACTGAATCATTAGATTTGTTTACTTCAATATAAAGTTAAAAAGCATTATTTATAAATTAATGCTAAATTTACAAAAAAAATGTCATTAAAGGGACCCACCAAATGAGCAAAAAAATAAGCGAAACTTTGAATATCTGCACAGAGAAGTAAAGTTTAAGAAGTTTTCCTTAAAAAAATTGACTTAGTAACAAGGAAAATCGTGCTAATGGGCCGAGCAATGAGCATAATTCAAAAAAAGTCGAGAAAACCCGATTTTTGGGTTGAATTCGATTTTAGCGACCTTTAAACCTCTTCCGAAAAATCTGAAAAAATCACAAAAATACTTTACACTCTAAGCTTTCAAAAAAAGGTGGGGCATAAAATAATATTTTTTTTTGGTACACACTAATATACATCAGAGCGACTCAAGTTGTATGAAAGCAAAATTCTTGCTCGATGTACTTTCCTAAAAATTTACCTTGGACTTTTTTATGATGACATTTTAAATATTTCGGCTCCAGCTTTTACCTCTCGTGAGCTGGACCATTTTGAAAAAGGGTCTATTTTTGCATGTTTTGTTAATTTGAGAATCTTAGAAACGCATTTTCAATAATGAGTATTGATGAGTATTTTGATAAGTGTATTTGGCCCTTCAAAAAGCTGATGGAATGTTTTTATACTTGAACTTCTGTTGTTCAAACTGTCACGCCCCACACCTAAAAATTTTCTATAAATGTTGTTGTAGAACTTAAGTTACAATTATGGTTTTATCATTGTAAGTACCCTGGGCTGCCAGGTACTTTTTTCCTTGTTCCCAAAAAATTTAAAAAATATCCCAAAAAATCCCCAAACCTTAAAAAAACAAAACCTTAAAAAGTTAATATTTTGTGTTTGTTTTTTTTCTGACTAAATTTTAAATTTTTTTTTAAAAAATAGTAAGAAAAATGTTAATAAGAAATCCCCAAAAATCCCCAAATAAAAATTTTTAGTTAAAAAAATCATTTTACATATTTTGTTTGTAGCGACTGGTTTTGGCATGTTTTTTAATTCCGTTTTATGCGATTCGAGTAAGGAATAACAAGCAGAACAATATGCAGTGAAGATTAATGAGCCAATTTATAAGAATTTGGAGCTTGTTCAATCGGCTTAAGCCATATTTATAATCAACAATAAAAATACATATTTCCGTCATTTATTAAGTACTTCGATGCATCATGACTACTAACCAATAGCCTAGCATTTTTTTCCCCCAATCTTTATTATATTGTTTTTCATATATACTTATTTTTCGGGAATACTTCAAAATTTTCTTTAAATCAAAAATTGTCTGTGTTGTCAACGGTTTTATGCTAAGTTCACACTTAGGTTTTTAAGCGCGTTTAAGCAAAATGCTGATTTACCCAATCAAAGCCGTTTACATTACATTTGAGATGAGTAAGATGACAGATGATTAAAAAAAACACAACAAACAAATTTATATTTCTTTAAAGTTTTAAAAATGAATAAAAACACTTTTATCAAGTTATCAGAAGATTATTTTAATCATTTTAATGATGAAATAGTGAAAATTTATGAATTATTTAAGGAAAAAATACAAACATAAAACGCGTTAAGAATCCAAATGTATACATAGCATTAGATTCTATTTTTCAATTCTTTTTTTTTAACACTCATTCAAGAAAAATAACAAGTTTATAAAGTACCTTTTACACACTTACCAAAAATGGTAATCTTAATTAGGACACTACACTATATAAGAGTAAGATAAAAGTTTTGCTATTTTTTTCATATTTTATATACGAAACAATAAATAATAAAATAAATAATAAAAAAGTGTAAAATCCCCAAAAAAAAATCCCTGAAATTTTTTTTTAAATCCCGAAAAAAATCCCCAAATGATTTTCTTTGTCCTTTTTGCTCACATGAAATCCCCAAGTCTGACAGCCTTGTAAGTATCAAAACAATAACAGTGTTGAAACCAAAGAGTGTCAAGTTTACAAACATATTTTTCACACAAGTGTTGATACTTTTTAATTTTTTCTATTTGAAAAATTATATTATTTTTAAATACCGAATTGATTGTAACGGTTTAATACCTGTAATATGGGAAAAGGCGTATACCGGTACATATTTTATAAAAAAATAATTTCGGTATCGGTATAAATACCAGTATTAAGTTTAAACGATATTAGTATCAGTATCGGTTGCCAACATTGCTGCTGTTTTTTTTTTTTTTAAATCAAAAAGTTTCTTGGAAATCACCTAAGAGTAATTTTAAAGAGATTCAGTGTTGGAATTGTAAGCAGTGGGGACGTATTTCAAGCAATTTGCAATGGAACATACGCTTTTGTATTAAATGTGATGAAAAGCATAGACCTTGTAAATGCCAATTTACAATCAGATAATGTTAATTTGCCATATTGTACCAACTGCAGTCAAAAAGAGCACCTTTCAAATTTTAGGAGTTGACCAGCATTTAAAAAGTATGTTCTTTTGAAAGAAAAAATTAAAAACATTGCTTAAAAGAGAAAAGCAAACGGTTCAAATAATGTTTTATATTCTATAAATAAATCGAAGTTTATAACACCTTATGTTTCTTGTGCTAGTCAGTTGAGAAATTCCAATTCAAATAAAACTAATTCTTCTAGTAAGCCGTTATTTCTTCAAGAATTTCTAAAATTTGGTGTTTCTTTATTTGGTCCTGCGTCTATTTTGTTTGTTAGATCGCTGAATGAAGAGAGTCGTAGAATTGATTTGCTTTTATTCATGAATTTCATTTTTTAAGGACAGTAGTAGACGAGGCGTTGCTGTTATTGTTACACTGAAAGAATTACGCTTCATAAATCTGATGAATCAATTTCATTAAAAATTTTTCTTTAATCCAATGAAAAATGTCATTCCGGGAATGAAATTTTACAGAAATAGTGAAGCAATTCCATTAACCCTACGAAATTGAGTTTCGTAATTTGGTAAAATTTCTATTTAAAATAATGACAACTTAAAATCTCTTTCAAAAGAAAAATTCAACTTATTATACATTATATCAATAGGTTTTTTAAGATTAAAATGAACTATTAATTAATGTATTCAAATATTTTTCAGTTAATAAAAAAAAGTGTTACTTCATATTTTCCATGAAAAATGTCACTAAATCAATGAAAACAAGATAAAGTTCTCTAATTTCAAAATACTTATAACTAGAAAATATTTTCTTCCTATAACTGCTGTAAAAACTTATTTTTAATTCCATTCAGTGATGGAAAATTCAGTACTATGGTACTATTTTCAGTACTTTTTCCTTTCCAAAATACCACGGTACCCCCCACGTCCGTTTTAGTACTATTTTCTTGTTATGCTTCTTTGTTTAGAAATTTAGCGTTAATATTTTTTTTAACAAAATGTGCGTTCGTTTACTTTTCCAGTAAAATCCAGTAGGTGAGTAATATGAAAATTTTACACATTTATGTGTACGCGAACGCATTTCAGTAAAATCCAGTACAAATTTGTAAAAATTTTGGGGTAAACGAACGCAGCTATTGACAATCAGGGCTTTGGAGTTGTCAAAAAAAAGGACTAACTCCGACTCCAACCGCTGAAACTCAAACTCCGACTCCAAATCTAACCTTAATGCTAAATGTATATATGACTGGTCCTTATTTGACTTTAAACTTTTTTTTTTAATGCAGTACCTTTTAAATGGTCAAATATAGCAAGAAAAGGATTTAGTAAAAATTTCGAATCAATATTTTAAATATTTTAAATAGTATTTTCATTTTGGAAATTATTAGAATATTTGTCTAAATTTTTTGTACCGAAAAATGTTGGAGTCGGAGTCACGAATTTTTTGTGGGTACTTCGACTCCAACTACGCTACAAAAACCTCAACTCCGCCTCTACAACACCGACTCCACAGCCTCCTAGACAACATTGCCTAGACAAAATTTATTCTTATCAAAAGTATATATGCTTGTTGGTATATATTAATTAAAAACAAAACAAAATTATGTATTTAATTTTTTTATTTTTAAATTTATTTTCCAAAAAAATATGTTTGAAAAAAGTATCAAAATGTTGAAAAAAGTACTCTTTTGCTTGGTGGTCAGTACCATCTAAATTTTTCAATTTTCCATCACTGATTCCATTTTAAGCGATAGACATGAAAACATATGAAAAAAAATTGTAAATTTCAATTTCATTACATCAATGAAAAAATTCATAACGATAGCGAAACACTGAATTTAGCTAAATGTTAGTAATAGGTTCAAGAACATACAACAAGAGCAAACAATTCTCACAATCTTATTTCTTTAATTGTTAATTTAAATACACAAAATTTACGTAGTAGTACAAGCCAGCAAAATGGAAAGAAGCAAGATGAAGGTCGTCCCGGGCTGGAAAATGAATTAAATATAATTTACTAAAAGGTAAGCTTATACAAATAGAACATAACATGATGTAACAGAAATATAAAAACGAAATAAAATTATTATAACTTGATGATTTGAAACAGGGAAAAAATAAAATTCACAACAACTCAAAACGCGCATTGAAATGGCTGAAGTAAATAAACATAAATAAATATATGGTCATAAAAATTACCAAATTTAATCAGTAACTTAATGAATTTATGTCATTAAACAAATTAAAATTTTTATCGATTTTATGAAACGTTTCATTAACGGGGGGCTAATGTAACATTCTTCATTAATCCAATGAAACGTTATACAGGTTGAATTTCAATGTAATTTTTCATTGGATTAATGTCAAAATCCATTGGATCTGTGAAGAAAATTCTTTCAGTGTAGAGACAAATTTAAAGGCACCACGATTGAAGTTCCTGGAGTTGAATTTCCAAATATAGTAAAGCACGTTTTATTTGCTTAAAACAAATTCTTTTAACATGCAGTTTTTCGTTGGGAAAAATGAGGAAACGGCCATAAATTTTCAAAATGTACCTATTTTTATTAAAAAGTAATGTTTGAATTTGTCGAAAGATTGGAATAGTTAAAATTATAACACAATAATTTAAATATCTCAAAATAACCTTAAATGCAAACGGACGTAAGCACACAAAAATTAAATATTGAGTTTAATCAATTGTGGACGAATCAATTGTGTGCGATAAGAAACTGCGACTTTATTTAAGACCATTATCATTGCTTTCGTAATGTTTTCTGCTTCCCTATAAATAAAATTAAAGTGTAGTTACGTCAATTTGCATTTAAATTGAGGATATGTAATAATTAAGGACGACAAATCAAAGTTAACCTAGGAAGGGAACAGACCTTAACCCGCCACTGCATACATGTAATAAATTTCATTTATGGCATAAATGTTGTCTCTATTCTGCCTGGAGCATAACGTGTTCTTTTCTACTAATATTGCCCGAAGAAAAAAAAAATGTTGCAAACATCAGCATAGTGACATTATATGTATGTATAATTATGGTTTTGAAGGGTATAAAAACGCGCTATAAAATTGTACCAAAACACATTTTTTTAGGAACCGTCCGTCCTTTTAGAACTTTTTTTCACAAAAGTTAAAAAAAAAGTTATTCAGGTATGTTCTAGGCTTCGACTCAAATAAAAAACGAAAAATTTTTTGAATCCACATAATTCACAAATTGGTGTTCTCAAATCCGCATGTTTTTGTGTATTCGAAGTTTTTGTTCGAAAAAACTTTAGTTGAACTAAAGATCGCTAATTCGCTTACCGAAGCCATGATAGCGAAGTCTTATATTTATTAAAAATCATGAAAGCTGTAACTAATCACAGAAAAAAGCTCTTCTATCGCGAACATGGATGAAATTCGGGAAAAAATGTAAACTTTTAAACAATCACTCAAATTTATTTGAAATCGCCAAATGGGTTAAAAACAAAATGTCAAAAATAACAAAAACAAAATTACCAAAATAGCGAAAACTCGTGAAAATTTTTAATAGTTTAAACAAGCCATAAAATTGATTTAAAGTCCCTACAACTATAACGAATAGCATAAATTCGGTAAAAATTGCTTAATTAGCTTAAATTCGCCAAAATTTGCTAATAGCGGCATGGCTTCTATTTATTATAATCGTTAAATTTTAAACAAACCCAAAAAAGATCGCAAAATCGATTAAAGAAACAAATTGTCGGAAAATAACATAAAAAGCGGTAAAAAATGAGCTATAATTACATCAAAATCAATGAAAAGGTCGATTTTGAATTTTGGGTTAGTTAAGGCCTTTTGCGTTTTAGGTTACAAGATATTTTTGATTAAATTAGATAAATAACATTTTGAACTAAAAAAAAAAAATGTTTACACATACCACAATAGTGGAGAGGGTATTATGCATTTGTGCTGTTGTGTGTAACGCCTTAAAATATTGGTCCTAGACCCACCTTAAAGTATACCGATCGACTCAGAATCACTTTCTGAGTCGAACTACATGTCGCAATTTTAGAGATAATTTGATAAAATTTGGGACATAGGTTCTTATTGGTACAAGGACCAAGCCATTTGAAAATGGGCCGAATCGTAGGGAAGATAGGGGGAAATTTCTTTCTTTCAGAAACTATCAAACCGATTTTAATGAAATTTAAAACATAGATAGATCCATATCTATATGGACACATAAGCATGATGTGTGTTAAAATACTGTGGTGTAGGGTATCATATGGTCGGGCTTGACCGACTATACTTGCTTACTTGTTTTTGTTAAAAATGTTATGTATCACATATTAGAATAAAAGTCGATTCGTTTTACTTTCAACCTCTTACTACTCTTATTGAAAGTGAATAAAAACATGTGGATGTGAAATGCAGAACACCAAAAATGCTGAAGTAATCCGCTTTCAAGTGGATTCGGATTCTAGAACACACCCGATTTTAAAATATATATATATTTATATATATATATATATTTTTTTTTTTTTTTGACGAAATAAATGATAAAGGAAACAAAACTGTTGCAATGTACAGGAAAGAATATGAAATGAAAATGGGAAAATTCCTAGAGGACAAGAATACTTACAAGGTTATGAACATTGACCCTACTAGCAAATAGGTGAGAACCAATAAAAGTGGAATATCTTTACGACCCATAGTTTCATGGTTTCAAGTCTATCAGCTTAGCAAGCACATAGCACTCGTTCTCAAGAATATCATCTCGAAAAAATACAATGTTAAACTATCTGGAAGCAAAAAAAAAACAACTAAAGAACATCACAATTCATAATAATTACAGACTCGTTTTGTTCCGCAATAAAATGACCCTTAAGTAAGACAAAACTGTTTTCTTATCAGCACAGTCGTTGCAGAAACATAAATTTATTTGAAAAAAAAAAGATTAATTTATAATTATAAGCAAAATTTCGAAATTTAAGATTTTTAAAACGACATTAAAAATTGGGAAATGCAGCTATGCTTCTAATTTTTTCATCACGTATTTAAAATAATATTCCAAACAAAACAAGCAACGAATGATTAAAATCTGTCTACAAAAAAAGATGAAAAATGTTAATCAAATTAAAGAATTTTATTCAACCGCCATATTTGTATGAAAGCCCCTAATGGATGGTGATAAAGGGCAAGTATGTATTGAGATAATGTTAAGGAAAAAAACTAATGGAGGTCGGTAATACATTTTATCCCAATAGGGGAGACGTCTTTGCAGTTATGGGTCTTTTTCTTTAAAATATATTTTATGAATATAATTCATATTTACCATTCATATTTCTAAAACAACAGCGCAGATTTGAAAAAGCCTTTGCCTTATTTCCGACCTCAAATTGAAAATTTTCCGCTTTTCGCTAAATACGATTGGACAATAACACCATGCAACAAACAAACTGCAAACTCCTTTTCGTACACTGAAAGAAAAGTGCTTCATATATTTAATGAATCGTTTTCATAAAAAAATTTCACTGGTTAAATGAAAATTTTCATTGTCCAAATGGAATTTCGTAGTTATAATGAAGTATTTTCGTTAAAATCGATTCATTGGATTTCGTAATTACGTTAAAAATTTTCATTAGATATATGAAAACTAAAGTTTATCCAAGTTAAACAAAAAATTTTCATTGGGAACATAAAAAACAATATACAAACATAACTATATTCATAAATTAATACAAAAAAATGTTTAATTGTTAATTGTATGTAAGATTAAATTATTTCATACATCTAATGTAATACAGTGCACTCGCGATAATATGAACACCCTAATATATGAACACCCCAAAATATGAACACTTATTTTCTTCCATTGACTACTCTAAAATATGAACTTCTACAAAAGCTTTAAAATATGAACAACTTACAGTAGTATGTTCACCTTTTTTATCTACCTACACAGTGTTAATATCAAAATCAATTTTGATTCAACTGCATAATAACTTCGGGATTTCCCTAGCTATCGCTTTAAAATTGTCTTCAGCTGTCAATCAAAATGTTTTACATACATACATTTAATTAGTTCTCACATTTACATGGAATTTTATATACATTTTTAAATATAATTTTAACGCGAAAAGTTCTTCTATATGAATTAAAGCATACGCTTTAAACTTTAAAAAGAAAAATCAGAAATTTTAGAAAATTTAGAACATTTAGGAAAAGGTTTTTTTAATTTAGCGAATAAATTTTTTTTTTTTATGTTTTTTTAAAAAAGAAAGATGTGCGGTCTTCCAAATACCAAAAAATTAAAAATGCACCGATTGTTTTTGAAAATGAGATACAAAAAGATCACTGTTAGCGGACACGGCAAATATCTGGAGAGTTTTAAAAGAACGAGGCGTTTTAAACTGATTGAACGAAAGAAATATTTTTTAAATCCAATGAACAATAAATAAAAAACTTAAACATTAGAAACTTTTATTTTTATGGAAAAAACGTTTTTGAAAGGAAATTAGATGCCATTCGCAAATATAAACAATCTTGCAAAAGTGAACTTGCTTTGTTTTAATTAGTTCATATTATCGCGAGTGCACTGTACATATGCCATTAAATTTATGAATCAAAAATTTTTTTATAATTGAAAAAAAAAAACTGTTTTTAACATTCAAATAACTCTATAGTCTCAATAATTAAAAGTATAAAAATATTTCGAAAAAGCATGCCTTCATAAATTTAAATTTTCATTAGACAATGAAAAATGTCATTATAGTAATGAAACAAAAACTCCATAAATACGTATGTTTTTAGTTTTCTTTAATATGAACATACCTAAATACATACAGTATGTACTAAGTAATGAACAAATAAATGTTCTCCTTTAAAAAAACACACCCTTATTTTAAACTGTTGTCAACCAAATGATGTATACGAAAAAGTTTGTTCTCTCTTTATGTGGTCTTTTTTTATTATGCGTTAGCAAAAAAAAATCAACGCTGTTATTGTTGTCATGTTATGACAATTTAATCTCATATTTACGCTCTTAATTGAGTAATGGCAAAAACATAGTTTTTTTATTCAAAAACTACACTGCCCCAGTAGGCTAGCTGGTAGTGAGCTAGTCTATCAGCGCCGAGGTTGCGGGATCGATTCACTAAAAAAATTAAAAAAAAATATAAAAAAAAATTTTTTTTTACTTTTTTGAAAGTATTCATCCAATGAATAACATTCATAGATCTAATGTAACGTTTCATTAAATACATTTTAATTTTGATCATTGATCCAGCGAAGCGCTGCATAGGTTCCTTTTTAATGCAATTTTTCATCTGATTAATGTCAAAATTCATTGGTATTCTGAAGAAAATTCTTTCAGTGTATGGAGTTACTCGAAATACTTATCGAAAACAAAAAACCCTCATTTGGGCCTCATGGAGATTTTTCATTTTTTTATATCTTTTTTTTAATTTTTGGCCCACAGCTGTCAAACTGTGCACAATTTAGTAAAGTAATATTCAGAAAAAAATCCTTATTATCTAATTCAAAAATCCTTAGAACCATATAATGCTTTTTTACATTTTCCTGCTGTATTAGACAGCGCTGTGAAGTCGGAGTCGGAATTAGGGTTTTGGTACCGGAGTCAGAGTCGAAGTGCCCACAAAAACTCGCGACTTCGACTTCAAAATTTTGCGTTCGTCATAAAAAATGTTGTAATATTATTCACAATAAAAAGATTTTAAGAGGTCAGAAGTCAGAAGTCAGGAAATAAGGACCAGTCTACTTTACACATGTAAATAACTACAGTAGATTTCCGGATTATCATCGCTTTTAACCAACAGGTCAGTTTGCTTCTGTACTTTAAGTAGCGAACACAAAATATTTTTTTGTGTTCAGTTAAAATTCATGGTTTCTGTAATGGCTTTCTCCCCTACACTTGAAGCTCAATTTTTTTTTGGGATAATCTTAAGAAATGTCTTACACAAATCACTAAAAGCAAAACGAGTAGAAAAAAGTATGGCTTTTTTAGGTCCTGATTGTTAAGTATGTTTGTTTTGATTGTGCTACGCATATTCTTTCGTGGTGTAAACATAAAAAATGGGTGAAAGAAAAAGACTGTTTGAAAAGAAAAATACAAATTGCTGATAAAAAGGCTTGCGAATTGTAGATTTGTGCAAAAAGTATGGCTTAAAAAATCCACAGCACCTATATATGACTGTAAAATCAAGAAAAAATCTTATAAAAATGCTGAAACTACAAACTCAAGGACAATTTCGTAGAATGGAGAAAACACTTTTTTCATGTTGTTTACGACAGCGAAATTTATACATGCCGGTATGGTTGATATTGTAATGCAGGTAACGGATGGTTGACAAGATTCAAAATGCGTTTAAGCATATGACTTTTAAAACAAAGTGAGGAAAAACTTTTATCCAATATGGAAAAGCAAACTATAGCAATTTATCTTATAACATTACTTACCATTGAATGCAATTTTTAAGCCCAATGAAACTGGTATTTTCGGAAGGCATGAATACAATGCGTTTTATGGTTTTCTTTTTTTTATGTTCTATACCAGTAGTGGGATTCTGTAACTTTTAACAATAACAACAGTTGTTATAATTGTCAACCTGTTCTGTTGTTTGCACTAACGATTATGTGATTCTGTAAATTGTTGTTAACAACATAGATAAAAATTAACGTCAAGTGGCATCACTGTCAAAAAAATGGCCAAATAACGAAAAACACAAAGAGAAATACAAAAAAAAAACAAATAAAATTATTAAAACTAAACAGAATTTTTATATTTTTTTTTTTTTAAGAAGCAAAGCAAAACATTTTACTATTAAATTAAATGCAAATTATTTAATGGCCATTTTCAAGTTATATTATTTCTTTAAACTTAATTTTTTTTATTTTTTCGACATTTAACAATAAATAAACAACACTAAAAAAGTTGTCGTTTACTTAACACAAACAGCTGACTTTACGATAACAATTGTTGTTTAAAATGTTACAGAGTGGCAAAATCGTTAATTTGCTTGTTAGATTTTTTAACCATAACAACTATTGTTAAAATTAATTACAGAATCGCACTACAGTGTAATGAATTGTGCCCTTTTTTATTTTAGTTTTATTTTACAGATCTCAAAAATTATTTTAAACAAAATAAACGTCAAAAAATACAATTCTAGTTATTTATTAATCCCTATAACCGCTATTTTACATAAGTAATGCGTATAACTTTTAAGTTTAACGAACAGGCCTGACAAAGTACTAGTTCGTTAGATCGAAAAAGTAATCTATATTAAAGCTCAGTACGGCACTTGTTCGAATTAATATATCGATTTGAAATTTGAACAGAATCCTTTTCTTGATATATTTAATTATTTAAATAGTACTGCATTAAAAAAAGTGTTTAAAGCAGTGTTCGAAAATAAACTCTAAGGGCTAAAAAATCAGAGCAAGTTAAACTCTCTTTTTGGTTTAAAATGTGTTTAAACCAACAAATCTATAAATCATTAAACATATAAACCATCTTTAAACGCATGAAATTGGGCGTTTAAACTACCAGTACAAATCATATGAATTTGCCAACATTTGTCGTAGTGCTGCCACATGTTATTTTTTTAACAACATGTAATACATGGGACACTGATTTATTGTTGATGAGTTTAAACTACATATAAATTCAAGTTTAGTTCAACTAAACCAGCGTTTAAACCATCAGTGATTTATTAGGCATAAGTATCGGTCCATAGTGTTCGGTTCGGTAGATTTGTGGAAAACACAAACAGTACTGTTTGTGTACTTAAGCTTCGTACAGACGGTGGTCAGATCTTACAATGTTGTCATTAAAATTGCAAAGAAACGTGTGAACATTGTAAGCTCATTTTCATTTGGCAGATGTGTAAAATTAATGCATCTGACAATGGCACCATTGCCAGAAAAAATGACAACATTGTAAGATGTGACCACCGTAGGTACGAAGCTTAAATCATTAAAAAAAATAACGTTTAACTGTTTTTCATCTTTTGAACACAAATCTAATACTGTTTTTATCCAACTCAACAACGTTTTCTTTTTTATCACCACAAACTTCATTGTGTTCGGTTCAGCACATTAATGTCCGTTCGTTTCTGTTGTCCGTAGCAACCTTTTGGGTGGTAAAAAAATCAAAAATTACAATTTTACAAAATTGCACATACGAAAAAAAGCCAGCAAAATAATTTTACACAAACAAAACATATACACACACAAGCTGTTCGTGCTGCGGTCGTTGCTAAAAGTTTTTGTTTGTTAATTTCTTTATCAATGTAAAAAAAGAAACATTATAAGTCTCACTACAATTGTTCTGTTTTTTAACAAACAGATCATTAAAAGTTATGCATACTAAGATTTAGAAGAACTTCCTTGGCACGTAAAAATAATTGGACATTTGGAGGAAGAATCCGAGATGGCATAAGTGGCGCCCAGAATTTTAAGTCGGATTAAAAAGTCACCAAAGACAAAAATGAAGGCACTGGCAAGCCATGAACAACGATATAAGATATGATGAAAAAAAAAGTTTTCCTGCTTTAGAAACTTCATTGACATATCTTTCATTCTAGGGGGTGACTGGCACAACTTTTTTTTTCGACCCACCCTAGTATATATATATAACTTTGTCATTCCATTTGTAAGTTCCACAATTTTGATCCGAAGACCCCAGAAACGATGGTTGTTATATATTTATGTCACATATACTCCGTTGAAATTTGCCAGATCGGTCGATAAATGACGGAGATATGAGCAGAAACCCTCTACTGCCTCTAAATTTACCAAAAAATCCCTTGTTGTTGTTATACCATTCACCGAAGATAAAAGGGTATATATAAGTTTGTCAATCCGTTTGTAATTTCTACATTTTTGATCTTAGATCCTAGACAGTAGGGATTGCTGTTTAGTTTTGACAAAAAAAACTCGGTTTTAGCTTTTACTTTAAATATGTATTTATTTATGCTAAAAGCAATTTCAAATTATACATAACACTCGAACTTAATGTAAACAAAATGTATACATTACAGCATGGAACAATGCAAGGTATTTCAAAATTCTTTAAACTTAAAATAAGTACTCAAAAGAACAAATGTTTCTTTTTTTCATAAAAGTACCTGAATTGAAACAAATAAAAAAATTTAATTACATACAAAAAAAGATATTTGTACGTAGTTATACCCGCACCACAATAGTGAGAGGGTATTATGCATTTGTGCTGATGTGTGTAACGCCTTAAAATATACCCACCTTAAAGTATACCGATCGACTCAGAATCACTTTCTGAGTCGAACTAGTGATATCCGTCCGGCTGGCTGGCTGGCTGTCCATGTAACCTTGTGCGCATAGTACGGGTCGTAATTTTGGAGATAATTTGATAAAATTTGGGACATAGGTTCCTTTTGGCACAAGCCTATTGAAAATGGGCCGAATCGTAGGACCACGAGGGAAGATAGGGGGAAATTTCTTCCTCTCAGAAACTATCAAACCGATTTTAATCAAATTTAAAACATAGATAGATCCATATCTATATGGACACAGTTTTTCAAAAATAGGACCACAAGGGGAGGTAGGGGGCAATTACTGCCTCTCACAAACTTTCAAACCGATTTTAATGAAGTTTATAAACATAGATAAATCCATATTTATATGGACACATAATCATGATGTGTTTTTAAATACTGTTGTGTAGGGTATCATATGGTTGGGCTTGACCGACTATACTTTCTTACTTGTTTTACTTGGATATTTTCAAAACCGAAAACCGAACCGAAACAGACCGGTTTTAATCATTTTAAAACCGAAACCGCGGTTTCACATTTTTACGGTTTTTAGCAAACTCTACTATAAAGTATATATATTCTGGGTTCTTATAAGGAGCGAAGTTGATTTGTCGATGTCCGTCTGTCCGTTGAAATCTGAAGGCTCCCGATATGATATGGGGACTTGTAGTTATTTATTTATGTCACATATGGTCCGGAACTGTTTGCTATTGAAATTCAGCCTGGTCGGTCCTTAAATGGCTGAGATATGAGCAAAAACCACGACCACAAATCCCTTGTTGTTGTTTTATTACTCAAAATAATAAAAAAAAAAATTTAATTTAGTATCTAAAATTTTTATTATTCGTGTTTATCCTCAAAAATGTCATGACCAGGGATATCAGAAATATGCTCTAAAAAAATGCAAATTAAATATGCACTAAAAACTTGAAAATATGCCCTGAAAATTGTTAAAAATATGCTCCAAGAAATTCAAAAAGTGCAAATTTTAAAACAAAGTATTCAATAACTTACTAACAGTTCCATTTAATAAAAACAATTCTAAAATTATAATTGGTAAAGCCTAAAGACCATATTATTTGGAAAATTGGCACAGACAACCAGCGAGACGGAAGGATAGACATCGTTAGATCACTTTAAAACGTGATTCTGAGTAGGTCGGTATGCAAAGAGACTGGTCCAGATTACTAGCCTGTTCGTCGATTTCGAACGTTAACGTTCGCATAGAAAATTATATTTTAAACAATAACAAAATTCGAAAGTTTGTTTTTGTTTTAAATGTAATTTTATATGCGAACGTTAACGTTCGAAATCGACGAACAGGCTGTACATGTATTACACACATCGCCAAAAACGTATATAATTGATTTTTTCTTAATGTTTGCTTATATATACAATTTATCTTAAAATAACATTTATTTTTAATGACAACCTGCTTTGGCTTACAATTTTCAAATATATGCCTTAAACTTTAATATGCTGCAAAAAGGCTCGTTTAACTAAATTATGCAAAAAAATGCTGCAAACGGTAAAAAATGCAAAAATATGCACTAACAAATCGAAGCCAAAATTTATAAAAAGATCAAAGCGTATAAATATCATGTTTGTGCCTTCATTGGTCGCACAAGGAAAAACATGCAATTGCATATTAATGGTTTCCCTGGTCATGACCAATAATTTTAAAAGATTGGTGAGATAAGTTATGTATGAAGCTTTTTTGATTTGATTGCAAGCTCAAATTTTGCACTATTTAAATTGAGTGCAGATTTTTTGCACTCAACCTGCGTTTAGTGATAGTGAAAAAATGCCTCATAGAAGGCTTCGGCTTTTTGGTATAAAAGATAAGATACACCTTCCACACTCGCTTCTATGAGAAGGGAGTAGAGAAGGAGTAACATTTTTTGTATTGTTTTTTTTTGCACAAGCAAAAGCAAATTAATTATTTTTGTTTTTATCCCGATACCATTCTTAACGTGTGTAAAAGGGATATGAGTATGGATGGAGCGAGCAGGCCTTGTATATCCAAGAGAAGTACGGATGCCGCTGGGTTTGTTATATGTATGTATGTATATGCTTAAATACATAATATACAAATATTATTTGTTTATTGAAAATCTGAAATATAGATATCCAGGTATGTTCTGTAAATTAAAATGAAGTGGATTTAAAACCGAACCAATTTTTAAAACGAGCCTGTAAAGAAAGCCCATAAAAATATTCCTTTTTCTATATTTCATATATTGGGTACCAACTATATTTACAAGAAAAGCTCTTAAAAACAGGAAAAACTACAATAATTTTGTAGATAATTGAAATTAAAATCTCGTTCGATTTCAGTTCCACTTCATTTCAATTTGTAGAACATGCCTGATCAAATCGTAATTTTTTTAGGACTTGCATGTCAAACATTCCAAAATAATAAGAAGAGAATGTCAAAAAATATATAAAAAGTAAAAATTAAAAAAAGATGTTTCTGTTATTGCTTATGTCAGATCATCATCAGACGATTTTTTTAGGAGTTGCATGTTAAACACAATCGTCTAACAAGCAGTCACTGATCGGGGAATAATAAAAATTAGAAAAACATGTTTGATCTTTAAAAAAATAGGTATGAAGAAGAGCAAAAAGCGCGCAGATCCAATAAATGTACTCGTATTGTACAAAAATGTTACGCTTCCATCAAAAATTGGTTTACACATACATACATATATGCAAGCAAATGCATATACATACATACAAACAAGCGTATTTGCATACATTTTTCTCAGAATTTTTTTATCTGCAGAATCAATTTGGTGACAAACTATAAAAAGAATTAAAGAAATAGATTTGCTATTTCGTTGTTGTTAAATGTTCGTGGTTAACCGAGATTGAGAGGCAGGTGTCATAAATTCAAAATGCACACATACATATAAATACGATTATGTATATAAAAAGGATTCTTTTGCATACAAAAATAGGGATAAGATGTGCGAATGTGTATGCGTGTGCAATACATTAGCTTAAAGAACATGTAGTTATTTAGTGTTAGAAAATGTTGTATGTTACATATATACGAATTTATTTTTATAAATGTTTGTTTATGTGTCCGGTTTTATACAAGTTAAATTTTAGAAACCTCATCGTGTTATTTTAAAATGGTTAAACCAAAGTAAATAACATCCTGCCGTTGTCAAGAAAAATATGTGAATTAAACATAAAGATTATTAGCATGAAACGACAAACAACGAAATAAAAATTTAAAAGAGGAGATGGAGATAGAGATGAAGAACACAGAGCAACCGACAAAAGAACGGCTGGGCCCGCAATCACAACAACATTAATTTATACGTGTGTATGTGCTTACAATATACATGTTAAATTTAGGAGTGGTGTTTTGCGCAAATAATATTCTTAAATATGTGCAAACAGACCTTCGTACTCGTCGCCTTTGTAAATTTACCTTCCTTCGACTCTTATATTGACTTTGATTCCTACTTTGTATTTCCAAGCGTGTAACTGTTTGTGTATTTGTGCTGTTGGGATGTAAAAGTAGTATGATTCGATTTCTTTTTCTCAATTTTAAAACGAAATTTAGATGGACATTGGAAACCTACACACAGCAGTTAGATGAAAGAAGCAAATATGTATGTATAGACGTACGAGTGTGTATCTTGAAACACACTATACAAACAGCCATAATGATATTAAAACAACAAGAAAAATACAATCGCATACACACTTACTAAGAATGTTTTTAGTACCTAACGTTAAGACGACGGACACTTGCTAAACGACAACGATACTTATCTGCAAAAAGATACAGAAGAGTTTGTTAAAATTTAGATGAAAAAACACAACAACATGAAATCTACAAGACAGCAACAAAAACACTCACTCACACACACACACACATAGACAATAAAAGAAGAAACCAAAAACAAAAGGATAAAAACCGTATGCAAAGTTACTAAACAGCATGTATCCGTACATAAGGATGACCAAACGATACGAGGAATTGTCGACCGTCTATCGCGTCGCAACAGGACATTATTATTTCTCCCTCCTTTTTAAAATACATCCATGTATGTATGTATGTAAGTATGTAGAAATAGCAACCTTAATAATGACAAGGAGCCAAAAGACGAAGAACAACTCTAAGGTTGGCAGAAAACTACTACATACAAATATCTCTTAAACCCAAATACATACACATGCTCAAATATTTTATATTTGTACAATATTTTTAGTTTATAGAACTATAATAACAATAATAGCAGCAACAGTAACAGCAAGAGCAGCAACATAGATTGATACCCTACACAAGAGATAAAACTTTCTACTAATTTCGCAACTGAAGGACAGCGTTTTGAAAACAAAAATGAATAAAACAAAAAAATTTCCATGACGATTAGTCCTGAATCGCTTTAGGACGCATTTCTGTCATATATAGGGACTTTATTTAGATCATTTAATATAAAAAAAAATCTTCCACACAGCTTAAAACCATTTTTATAGCTAATAAGCGGACCCGGCGAACTTCGCCTCGCCCCAATCCCATGATTTACACTAAGAACTTTCTATTGTTTGATTTGGAAGGCCATTAAGGAAAAATTTCAACAAAATTTCATACAAAACTCGATTTTCCAATTTTCCGACTTTTCCGGAGGGATTTTCCAAAATTCCTTCTCCTCGAAAATACGAACAACTGACAAAAAAAATTACAGAAATCGGCCCAGCCGTTCTCATTTTATGAATTACTACACATTTTTTACACCATTTTTATATATATAGATTATTTTGTATATTTATATTAAATGCTATAAAATACATAACAATATTGTTAAGAGTCAAAAGTAACTTTATTTTAATTAATTATAATTCTATTTCTTCGACCTTTTTTATTAAATATGTATTATTCTTAATAAATTACTCAAGCTTAAGGTCACTTTTTTAAAAAATTATTTAAAATATTTTAATTTTTATTTTCAATATTTCGATTTCCGTTGGAAATCTTCTTCAGGAAATTTCCGTTGGAAATATTGAAAAAAAAAATTAAAATATTTTAATTAAAATTTTTTAAAAAAGTGACCTTAAGCTTGAGTAATTTATTAAGTGTAACTTTATTTTGTAAAACACTTAAACTCTAAGCTCAGCGGAAAAGAAGGAGTACGGATGCCTTCTAGAAGGCCTCTATGTACTAGAAGGCCTATATGTATGTTACATTTTTAAAAATCTATTTGAAAAAGATTCTAGCTAACTATGAAGAATGAAAGACCTAAATCCAAATAAAAAAAGCCAACCGTTTTTTTTGACGAAGAAATAATTTTTAAACCTAAAACAATTCAATTAAAATTTCTTTTTCTATAAGGAAAATATAAAACACATAATTATATTTGATTTTAAAAATGAATTAACACTTACAGATGAGTAAAGGTAAACAAAATTTATATTCAATATCAATGAAAATAATTAAAATCAAAAAATTATTGTTATGTTTTTATGTATATGCAAGTACATCTGGTAGCCAGTCTAATATCGGGTGTTTTTTTTACAGGTTTGTTTTTCGAATAGAGATAAAACTGGCATTTTGTGGTCAAATCTGGCAACTCTAATGTCATTTATGTTCAGTTTGGTTTGCCATTTCATCATGAACAGGTTGACAAAAGAACAACGCTTGCAAATCGTGCAAATTTATTTCGAAAATAACGGTTCAGTTCGCGAAGTTTACCGCAAGCTCCGTCCATTTTATGGTCGACATAATCGTCCATCAGAGCAATTAAATCGGTTAACCATGGATCGTTTTCGCACTACGTTTACTCTATGTGATAATACGCATCCGCAGAGACGTCGAACAGTGTGCACCGAAGAAACAATTGCCGCTGTAGAGCAAAGTGTTGAAGAGGACCCGAATGAATCGATTCGCCACCGTGCACAGCAATTGGAGCTTTGTCCATCAACTTTATGGAAGATTTTGCGCAAAGATCTTGGCTTGCGACCTTACAAGATCCAGCTTGTGCAAGAATTAAAGCCGCGAGACCATGCAATGCGTCGTGATTTTGGTGTATGGGCCGAAAATGAGATTGATCTCGATGCTGATTTTCATCGCAAAATTTTGTTCAGTGATGAGGCTCATTCTTGGTTGAATGGCTACGTCAACAAGCAAAATTGCCGCATTTGGAGTGAAGAGAATCCACATAAGACCCTTGAGACGCCATTACATCCACAAAAACTGACTGTTTGGTGTGCTCTATGGGCTGGTGGAGTCATTGGGCCATACTTCTTCCGAAATAATGCTGGAGAGGCAGTTACCGTTAATGGAGACCGGTAGAGAGCCATGATAACCGACTATTTTGTTCCCGAATTGGATGGCATGAATGTGGATGAGTTGTGGTTCCAACAAGACGGCGCTACATGCCACACAGCGCACGCCACAATCGATTTATTGAAGGAAACATTCGATGAGCGCATAATTTCGCGGAATGACCTGTCAATTGGCCACCAAGATCGTGTGATTTGACACCATTGGATTATTTTCTTTGGGGATATGTGAAGTCGCTCGTCTACGCCAACAAACCAGAAACGTTAGGGGAATTGGAAGCCAACATTCGTGGCGTTATTGCCGACATACGGCCCCATATGCTTGAAAAAGTGGTTGAAAATTGGACCTGTAGAATTGGCTTTATTCGAGCCAGCCGCGGCGGCCACATGCCTGAAATCATATTTAAACATTAATGCCATAAAATTATCCTTCCAATAAAGCCAAATTGATGGTCATTAAAACGATTTTCTTGTGTTTTATTTCAATTCGAAGTTCTATACCACTGAAAAAAACACCCTTTATAAGGAAGTGAAGTAAATTTGCAAACTTTTTGGCAAAAAAAATCAAATTTAAAGCGTGATAATTTAAGTGGTTCATTTCGAAGAAATTATTTTCCTTTCTTATTCATTCGAACATGTGGAAAGTCAAGTCAACATATATAAAATAAAATATCGATGTTGCTTGAAAAAGTTAAATTTGTAATGTATTTCTTTTCTAAAGAATTTTTAAGTTTATTTTAAGTTTGAAACTCATATATGTGTCTATAATAAAAAAAAGATAAAAAAGACTTTGTTTGTTTAAAAATAATTTACGCAAAATTTAAAATATATTTATTATCTATTTATTGAAAATTGTCCAGCCTAAAAATATATACATATTTGGGGTATTCACAAGGTGTGCTATCAATTCATATCGTCATAATGTCCTAAATAATATTTTAAAATTGTTTAAAAAAATTGTTGTGTTTGAAACATAACAAAACTTTTAATGCTGTCTTCATTGTTTCGTCATAACTGCACAGTACAAATCTAAATTATAAGCGGTTGCCCACAGCAGTCAAATATATTTCTTGCAATTATTTTAAGACATAAGACTTTACAACTTTATGACTACCTTGTGAACCCCAATTATTCTTTTTTTTGTTGTATTATTTGCAATTTAATTTTTTATTGATTTTTATGAAAATTAATATATAATAAACATTAGGATATGCTGAATGGTTCTGTTTTGTTATTTAAGGTTTGTTTTATTGTTTTGAAAAAAGTAATTTTAAGTTTGCCGATTTTATTTCATTAAAGTGCCGATAATGCCGATTTTTTTTTTTTTTTTAAATATACCGATTTCTTATCAAAATCGTCTGCCACCCTTGTGTTAACGGGATCAAAAAAATAGTTCTCTTGCTTTTGCTATTGCTATTGCAAAAACAAAAAAATTATACTCCTTCTCTTCTCGCTTCTCATAGAAGGGAATGTGGAATGTGTATCTTATCTTTTATACGAAAGAGCCGAGAACTTATAAGAGGCATTCTTTAGCATTTTGATAAAAATTGTAATTGAATCAAATAAATTTTTTAGTAGGGCTTAAGTAAGAAGGTTTTCTGAGCTTCCCGCTGGGTATGAATATTTTCATATACACAAACACATATGAGTTATTTTAGGCAAAGAATATTCACTGCCAAAAATTCGTCGTTCGTCCCAGTCGCGCTGCAATACATATTATTCTAATTATAGAGTATTAACATGTCATTCTTGCCTAAATGTATAAGTATAAAAACGTAAGGTATGGTTCTTAGATGCAAAAAGTGTACACTCGACACTAATAAATTCGGGAAAGCGCTAAGGAAAGGATGGTAATTTGAAATAGTTGGTTGGTCATTTTCAAAAATCTAACTCACGACAACTAAAATGTAGATGATAGGAAGAAGAACACGATGTCTGCTTGAATAATATAAACTAACAATATGACCCGCACCACCAGTGAACACTACCACCGTTTGTGTGTTTGTCTACCTACTTTACCTTGGAATCAGCATCTAGTCATTTAAACAACTGAACATTCTGTGTTTCTTCTAACCTACTAAAATCATTTACTTTTACCCCGAACTCGAACTTTGTCTTCAGTTTGACTCACTTACCCACACCACCTTCAATGTTCCGCAGAGCAATCAAACTCTTCTTTCCATTGCTTTGTTTCTGGCCTGCTATAGTAACATTTTGCATCTTTACTTTACAATTTATATTCTTACAAACCCACAAAACTCTGGAACGCATACAAATGTGCTACCAATTCACTATCAAACGAACGGACAGTCTGACCGACAAACATTTAGGACTCATCGTTTTAAGTCGCTTCGACTAAAGAACAGCAACAAATGTGCTGTTAGAATATTCCATCTCTGTTCAACATCTCCAAGAGTACGTTCGTTAACTTACGCACATACTACCATCTCCAACCGGTCTTAGTATAAAATGCTTCTAAACATACAAACTTACTTATGTGAACGTGTGAGTGTACACCAAGATCTAGGACACACATGATGGCTGCTGTTGTAAAATCTTCGTTGTCGTGGTCATCGTAAGAACCCATCATAATCAACCCATTCTCCACCCTCTTTTCGTTTCTTGCTTACCGACCATTGTAAAAATAGACGATAAAAAAATCATACACTACACACACATTCGCGTCCAAGATTAGAAAATGTAAATTTACATACACATTTTCCCACTAAGTTACTCAAAGCACCTCAAACCATTCTGATATAAGAAATGCCACTACTCGTTTATGCACACAGAAGCTTTTACGAGTACAGAAGTTTGCTTGTGTATGCAGAATTTTTCTACGTATGTGTACATACAGTATATCACAAAAATATTTACTCATCAAACAGTCATTGCACTTCATGTGCATTAATCCATTCATTTATTGCTGTTAATTAAAGCTAGAAAACCCCTATAAAAGGGATTAATACATAGAGTAAGATCGACTAAATCGGTGCGCAGCCGACAAATATGCCGTCGACGGAAAAAAAATTGTCCCTTTTTGAGAGTGATTATAAATTCTAAAACCCAACGAGGGATTTTAATTCGTATGTTATACCCTCGACCACTAGTGGTAAATGAGGGTATATAAAGTTTGTCTTGCCAGGGCACACTTTTGTAATATTCATTTAAGACCCTAAAAAGTTCATACATTTCTGGTTCCTTGAATAATTCCAAGTCAGTTAAGCCTTGTCAGTCTCTTAAAGTCTTAAACGGTAAAGTTCAAAAATCGGCTCAGGAATTGGAACTATATTTTCACGTGTTACGAACTTCAATTCAATTCGATTTATAAACCAACTTGGTAAATTTGCCTTATTATTTTGCCTGTGCAATTGTGTATTTTTTAAAACAGATGTTTTTTTTTCTCAAAATTAAAATTAAAGTTTTCACATATCCCAAACGACCAAACAGATTTCACCAAACAAATTTTAACTTTTCGTGTATTATTTTATCTTATTTATTTTTGCATTGACATTCCTTACAATTGGTAGAAATGGCCGTCTTTATTTTGAACAACAAAGGTTTCAAGCTTGTTATTTTTTTAACCCTATTTTGCCCCTCATATACATATACTTTGTTTGCTGGTAGCGTTTATGTTCAAGAATAAAGATTTCAAGTTCATGCCAAATTATTTGGAAAAAAAAACGTGTTGAAAAAGTACCAAATTTATGAATTTTTACCCTATTTTGCCCCTTTAAGTTATAATTTTATTAATCCATATATGTCCCTGGTTGTAGTTTAAGAATAAAAGTAAATACATTTCTAAATTGTGCGGTCTAAATGGGATTGATTAACAAATACCCTAAACTCCACTTTTACCACCTGAAAGGCCGACTTTCTAAATATATTTTTTGGTGCAACCAAAATTGTTGTTTTAGGATGGCAAAAAACAGGGTAAATTTTGTACTTTATGTACTTTTTGTAAGCATTTTAAAAAACTTGCTTACAAAAAGTACATAAAGTACAAAATTTACCCTGTTCTGCCAGTTAGAGATAACATTTTATAAATCTATGTCTCTGGTGCTAGTAAATAAACTTTTCAAATTTTTTGGTCTAAACAGAACCCGTGATGAAGAAAATGTGTGTCTCGCTTGTCAGGACATAAAATAAAGTATTAGGATAAGATTTGGTTTATTATTGTTAGTTCATAAATAATGAAATAAAAAGAACAAAGGTTATTTCAGAAAAATCGGTACGATTTCCTGGTCCGAAATTCCGGGAAAACTATAGCCCTTGCCAATAAGCATGCCATTTTGGTACTAAATTTCATCAAAATCGGTTTAGCCGTTTTGGCGTGATTGCGGAACAAACAAACTAACGCCTCACTTTCATAATAGATACACAGAGTATCGGTCAAAACTAAAGCACCACCTTAGTATCTAGGATGCCTATTCGAAATAACTTACAGGAAATTCCCACAAAATTTCTCGACAGAAAATTGGGAAATTTTTCTTCGACTTTAATTTAAGGAATTGCTAGATTATATGTGGTAAAAAATTAGTTTTTCGACGAAAATGTTTGTAATGCTTAAAATAAAGCAAATCATAGCGTAGCCTGAAACTGGAAAAGTTACTAAGTTTTGGCAAAAAAGAAAAGATACTTTTGCAAAACTTCAGACCTTTATTACAAAGCTTTACGCCCAACAAAGTTTTACTCTTCTAAATGCAAAGTAGTTGGTCGATTGCGGATGAAGTGGAGTTGCCAGAAGCGAAATCAAGCAACGCCGCTCACGTTAAAATATAAAATAATGAATTTGTTTGTATATTTTAATAGAGCGTTGTTACCTGACTTCGCTTGTGGTAACTAAACTTCAGTTGTGTTGCCATCCGTAATCGACCCATAAGATTTTTTAAGTTGCTATGACAAAGTATAAAAACTTAGAGTTGAAAATAAAAAAAAATTGTGGTCCATCTTTTACCCTATACTGTATATGTTTGTTAGACCTGCCCTTAAGAAATACATTTTTTAAATGAAAGGTCACCTTTGTATATTGGCATCAGAAACATACTTGTGTAAATTTTAAGTCAATCGAAAAATGGGAAACCTTTTCGAATATTTATTGAAAATCTAATAAATGGAACTTATCACATTTTTCTTTTCAAAAATTTCACAATTTGTAGTTAAGTTTTAATTTAAATTAGTTTACGTTTTAATTATGAGTTCTATGCAAAGTGATCTCTCAAACGATATTTAACTGCCTGGCCCACGATGTCGACAAGAACATTTGTTTCGTATATTTATATTGGAAACAAAAACAAATTTTATTTTTTTATTATTGTTTTCAATATAAATATGCGAAAGAAATGTTCTTGTCGACATTGTGGGCCTGGCAGTTAAGCATTCAAATCAAGCAATCTTAAGACTATTTTAGGTACAATTTACTAAAAAATTAATTCTTTACACAAATTTGGGTCTTGATTGATTTTGTGTAAAATTTGGTAAATAACCGTGAGAACGATTTTTTATGTCGCCTAAAAAAAATCTGCTTTCTATAACTTGTCTTGTTGTGAATAATAAAAAAATTTTTATATTTTTTAATCCAAATTTTGATATTTTAATTAGGCTATAAAAATAATTTTATTTTTTTTCTTATTTTTAATTTCTTGCAAAAACCGAAAAAAGGCATGAGTTTTCGATTTCCAAACCGATTTCGACATGACTCTCCGTTTTTCAATGGTTTTAAATGTTTCGCCGTAAGTTTTAGATTCTAATGAACAAAATTAGACACATCTAAGAAAAATTTATTTTTAAGGGCAGGTCTAATGTAAAGAATGTCCACGTTGAAACTGATGCCAGTGTTTTTACAAATTATTCGTCAAACATTTAGTTACAAATGAAAAGTCCAACACGTCCCTGACCGTTTTTAGATTAAACTATATGCGCCCAAACGTAGAAGCAAAGAAGTCGTCGTTAAAGCAACTTTTATTTCAGAGAATTATATAAAAATGTGTGCAAGCTTCATTTAAGGAATTTAGGGTGTTAAGTCGATTAATTCTTGTGCGATTAATCGAACAATTTTAGACGATAAATTGTTAGTTGTTGAATAATTTAAAATTGCTAATATCGATTAAATTATTAATCGAAGAATATATACCGATTATTCGAATTATAATAATAATATATAATATTTCTGTTTAATGTATAATTCTTTAAAGTTTTAAGATTTAATTTAAAAAAAAAACAGTCATATTTATGTTAAATTTTTTCAACACAATTTAATAATTCATTTTACAAAAGAAAAAACGGCAAAGGTACGTTTACTCAAGAATCAAAGGAGGCTACAAGTGGCTCAATGAATATATATTTTAAACAAGATACTTCTATGGATTCTCTAGAGGAGATTATTTGCAAAAGAATATCAGAGGATGGAATGTCCGTGAAAAGTTTAAAAAAATTGTTATATTGCCCGAAAGTGAAGCAACAATTTGGAGCTATTTACTCAAGTACTAATTTTTTCTAAAATTATCGCAAAAACTCGTATTTTATAAAATTTCTGGATTTATAATTATTCGATTAATCGATTATTTTAAAATTTTATTCGTTTAATCGAATAAGTTAAAATGCCAATCGATCGATTAATCGTTTAATCGAACAAACCCAAATTAATTGAATACCCTAGAATTTAAACAAAAATACAATATGCCAAAACTATTTTGGCCAGAACAGCTACATAAGAACTACTTTCAAAGGAAAGATATAGACACTATAGTGGTTAATTGTCTTTGATCGGATAAAAATGCCATAGTTATAGTGGATTAAATCTAAGATTTAATGAAAGTTTTAACATTTTAAGTCTATTTGATTACGACCATTTTAAGGCATAATAAGTTGACGTCTAAACTAAAAATCTTATAATTTCAACTAAAAGTCCTTATATTGAAAAGAGAAAACACTAGCATTTAAATTTACTAGAATGTATGATGAGCATAAATTTTTAGAAAAGTGCGAAACTACTTAAATTTGAAGAAGCTTAGTATGTTATGTTTTCGTTTCTTTGGTATAGGATTTTTAGTTTTTATCCGATTTCGGTCCTTTGTTGTTTAAAATTTTTGTTATCAAATGGACTAAAGAATAGATTTATAAAACTATACATTTTGTGATTGGTTGCAGTAAAAACATCTTCCGATGATGCAATAATTGGTGAAAATTTTAAATTTAATCTTAGCTTTGATCCACTATAACTTTTTATCAAAACCAATTAACCACTATTCGACGCGTTATTTAGTAGCCATTTCAATTGAACCAGCAGTTGACTCTGGATGGCGGCTGAAAGAGATGTATAGAGCGAAACGCACAAATGGACCAACATAACAACCTGTGCTAATAAAATTTAGTTTTCGATAGTGTTATAAATTATGTATCGAGCCCTAACCGCGAAAATAATGTAACCGACATCATTTTCACTTTTCGTTTTTTTTAATAAATGATTTTATTGGCAACACTTGCATCATCTCCTGAAATGTCATGGTCACATAAGGTACCGTTACGATTTTATAGCAAGAACAATTTTATCGTAAGCGACAAATTTCATACAAAATTTATATGAAACAAAATAAAAAAACTCTCTCCTGTAAAATTTGATTTTTGGCGCTTACGTTATTTTCGCGGTTAGGGCTCGATATACATATATATATAAATATATTTTTTTGAGATCCAAGTTTTCATTTTATTGTCCAAAATGATGGTAGCAGTTTAAGTGTGGACATTCTTTACTTACATATGTCTGTAGACATGTATGAAGGTACGAAACAAAATCATGTGCACACACATGTCGTCATACATATAAATGTTTGTAGTATTTGTGTACGTGGTCCCCACACTTACAAAATGACCCAAAATAAAGGAAAATTTCGCGTATATTGAATGACGACTACGGACACAAGAAGAAGAATATCCACTACTGCCTCAGAAACCTACCACTCTTCCCACACCATTCACTCTTATGTCACGACAGGCACAAACACAAGCGCACACGTACTCTTGTATTGTAGAATTTTTTGAACAGTCTTTGAAATCAACATGAATTGTAGTTCGTTTGCATACCCCATTAGAAGAAAATTTTATACAAAGGATGTTGGTTTTTGTTGTTGTGTTAGTATAGAGCACAATAATAACAACAACAACAACAATAACAATTCAAAGAAAATAGAAAATGAGAAAAACGAAGAAAAAGAAATATAGAAAAAAGGACTGAATGAGGAGATTGCGATGACCGGCACGAAACAATACGAGACTGAGTCGAGATGGGATGCCAAGTTGTGTTGATGAAAGAGTGAAGAAATATTCGTTTGCAAGGATTTACATTTTTAAGGAACAAGAGTATTCTTAAAAGCAATGAAGGAAATCGCTATGGCATGGTGAAGTATGGTTTAGTCCGTATAAAAGTCGTGGCGGTCTGTCGGTCAGTCAGCCGTTCGGTTGATTGTACACGGTTGGTATGTGTTGGTTAAATTGAATGGTTGCCTAGTTGATGGTCTAGTGGTCAGTGTTTAGTATATTCGTTCAAATGTATGTAGAATTGTTGGAAATGTTTTATTAGATCTTGTATATATTATACGTATTTATATAGTAAAAATGTGTGTAAATCTACATATACCTTGTACTAATGTACATTAGGTGTATATATATATATGCACAAAGCCACACACACTCATTAAATATGTAACGGTGTATATAAATATATATATATGTTTGTATGTAACCATATTTTAGTCTAATTTTTGGTATGTTTACTTATAGTTGAAGCAAAAATTTATCCTTTCTTTACTTGAGGCACTCTTTCAAACATTTAAAGTTTTTCTCAAAATTTTATTTATACTTACAGGGTGATTAATCGTTTATAAAATATAACAAATCAAAAGCTCTGGATATCTAATAATTAAAATACAGTCACTTACATTTCCTTGTTTACTTTCTTAAAAATTTAAGCAAAGAATTTTTGTTTTGCATGAACATTTGAAATACATACCTTCAAATACTATTCACAGTTTTGTCATTTAAAATATGCAGGGTTTTTAGTAAATTTCAGAAATCAAACAAAACATATTCTGTCAAGTTTCTTCTGCTAGCTTGCCAAGATCCTTCAGATGGACGGGCATTTCAAAGTGTCCAGAAAATTGAACTTTAAGTTTTTTTTTTACAAATTTGTCGCACTACTGTCAATAAAGTTGTGAATTGAATTGAACACCATGTAAGTTTGAGAGGAAATTTTTATTTGAATTTTGTTGTTGTTGTTGATAAAAAAATCCAAGAAGGTTTGTAGCCATAACTACAAATGAAATTATTCGTATCAACGTATATATAAATATACATACACATGTGTATTCTGCTACCATTAGACAATAGATAAGAAAACTTGGAAGTAAATTCGACTTGAATTTTGCAAAAACAACATGAGCGGATGTAATTTAGAAAAGCATCAGCTGCAAATAAGTACAAACGTACAAACAAAAATCACCTTGTAAGAAGAAAGTACGACAAAGAGTGTACCTAATAAATACATACATACATGTACATGTGTATGTATATGTATATGACGTATGAATGTGTAAGTGGGGGGAAAGTAGAACAAAATGAAAGAAAATTATCAAATGTGGATTACAAAAAACAATTTCCATACGTATTCAACGAATGGACGGACCTTTGAGATGCCATGCCTTGGTCATGTTCCTACGTGGCACTTTAATAGTAAGTTTGTAGGTTTGTGCGTCTCTGAGCATAACACAAATAAATAAATTAAAGCACATACTTACTACATAAATGTGTAGGAATACCGAGAACCTCTCACAGTCATTCGCACTCGTTTCACGAATGTATACACGCACAACGCACAAAATACGCAAGAAATTCAAAACTACTTGCTATTTTACACAAACGTTGAAACTATATTCCCAAACACAAACCACACGAAATAACCAAGACTCTTTTACTACCCATCAATAATGTCCAACAAAACTACCCACCTTCTTTCTACTCAACCAACAAGACAGCCAGCCGACCGGCCGTTCATCCAGCCAAACAATCAACCACCCGACCACCCTTAATGAATGAAGGATTCTTGGTATAATTTCCTCCAATTCTCCAACTATGCATAAGTGTCATGCTAGTAGCCAAAGGACCCCAGAAGCATCCTAGATGCAGAAGCGTGTGTGGGTATCTCTTATGAGCGTATGTTGTACATAAATGTAGTAATCATACTTTGTAGTTTTCAATGTTCAACAAAAGTTTACCCGCACGCAAAATTCATCAACCTACATGCACGCACAGACACACAAACAAAACATCGCACACTAAACACTTTATTTTTCTGAAAGAGTTTATATGGATGTGTATGTGTGCTTGACTCTGGGTAGTCATATTCAAGCAAAGAATCATCTATTGTTACTTAGATGTTTCTAATCAGGTTGAGATGACCATGTACATACATACCCACTGTTATAAATGTAGAAACTCTCACACTCACACGTACTCTATTCGCAAGTTGTAAATTCTTCATCTTCTTTGGAGGTCCCTTGGTTCTGTTACTGGTTGGTTATTTGCATAACCATTTCTCGATAAATTCTATATCGTATTACACATACTATGAACGTACCTACTATACTAGACAGGCCCTTAAAACCGAAATGTATTTTTACTTTTAAAGATAATTGTTAAAACTAAAGGAGTTTTGATATTTGATACTCGTACTTTTCGGTTATAGTCACATCCTTTAGTTGCAGACAAAACGTGGACTATACCGCTAATGTGACTATAAGGCTAATTCACATATATGCCACTATGAGGCATAGAAACGAACTTAAATATAATCAACTTATGTGAATATAGAAAATAAAAAATTTATATAAATTACACCGACTTCAGGCTTATAGTTTCGCAACAGAGTTGCATACTATATAAAAAAATAGTTAAAATAATAACAAGATATTTCATAACTGATACAAAGGCAAAAACTTTTTTTTACGAGTAGAGAGTTGATGACAAAAATTAAACGATTTAATTCTTTCTTTCTTTTGATGGATTGTGGTTTCGAAAACTAAAAAGAACTTAGTCAATATTGCTAATGTGACTATAACGCCAATAACTTGCTTTACTTTTCCCTATGGCAAATGTGCTTCTAATGCAAAATGGACTATAACGTTAATACTTTATATTAAATAAACTTATAGCGGCTAAATAAACAGATAAAATGGACTATATCGCTAATGTGACTATAAGCGGTAGGGACTATAAACGAAAAGTACTGTGTGCGGAAATTTTGACACAGTCGACGGACATTAGACTTTCTATAGCCAAAAACGTTTAATTTGTCTACCAAAAAAAATATCTAAAAAGAAATGACGAAACCTAATTCAATTTACCACAGCGCACATCTGCTGGTTTTGCCAATGAATGTTTGAGGTGATAATGTGAATTAATGCATTCATATGCTAATGTCTCTTCTAAATCATCAGGATACTTTTCGACGAGTTGATTTGCTTGAATTTTTAACTCATTGGTATCTGTTTTAGATAAATTACCAAAAAATTTGTGGTTTACAAAAGTTGAGTTTACAAAAGTTTACTTCTGGATAACTGTATGTACACTCAGAGCGTCCAATATGGGATAATAAATATTTGTACGAAAATGTTCTCTTCCAGAAAATGGTGCTCTTCAGGGTTGTCAGATTTTTGTTCACCTTCATCGCCAAAAATCGCCAAAAATTTATTTTTTTAGATTTTTGGTAAAAAAAATTCGCCAAATAAAAGTTTTATATAAAAAAGAGTATACAAGTGTATTTTACTTTATATAAATTTTCCATATTTATCTTTATTCTAGTAGTGTGTTTATATAATCGTAGAACGTCGCCAAATGCTTAACATTTGTGATTCTGACTTGAATTCTGCAATCTGTAAATCATTAATCGCAATCGTAAGAAGTTTGGCTACTTAAAATTGCAAAAATATGCTAAAGGGAACTAGGATTTTTGTAATCATAAGAAGGCTGATTATCTTAAAACCTAGAACTTGTGAGATCATTTAATTGAATTTTGCCAAAACATTAATTTTATCAAGCATGTAAACTGAGTAGAGTTTGATGCAAAAAAGCGAGTTTTTATAAGCGTGATTTTCTATGTGAATATAAGCCAGAATATGGTAAAATTTTGTATTTATTTGAAGCAAAGGATAAATATCTTAAAAGGTGTATTTAAATTAGATATTTGAAATTGAATTGGAATACTTAAAGTCAACTCAGATTCGTTTTCGATTCTATAAACATCAGGGTTTTCAAAAATTGCAAGTGAATAGGTATTTATTATTTTTTTTTTAATATTTTAAGGTTTAAAAGAAATATTTGATTTTATTTCGCTTTGCGCTTGATACTGCTATATAGAATCTGATATCAATGCAACTTTTTTTTAACAAATTTTTATTATTTAATTATTTAAAAAAAATTTATTTTGCAAAATAAGTTTTTCGGCCCGATTATTAAAAACTTCTGATCAGAAAAATGTGCGAAAATCTAAGAAAGCTTAAGCTTTATTCCAAATTTCTATTGCAACAATTCTTTAATGTTTTCAATGTAATTATCTGGCAATATTATCAATTTAACATTTAAAACAGTCGCATTCGTATTGCGATTTTAAAATTTGTTAAAATTTCAACGTAAAAACTTATCCCGTACTTATAAATTTGTTCATATACAGGCCTGTTCTGCAAATCACTTTTACTTAAATCACATGTGCCTACTAAAATCACACGTGTGATATTTTAGTGTCCCGTTTTTTTGTGTTTTGGTGTGATCTTCAATTGCCGAAAGCACACCCAGAAATAGAAAAACGGTATGACTTTCAGAACACCACAAAATCACGCTCGTGATTTCAAAAACACGTGATTTCAAATCACGTGATTTTCAGAACAGGCCCGATAAATATGAAAAAATATAAAATGTGTTTTAGAAATCGCCAAATAATCGCCAACTTTTTTAAATTTCGCCAAAAAAATCGACATGTCGCCAAACACAAAATTGCATCGCCAATTGGGTTTATACCATTAAAACTATCTAAAATTACACTACAAACAATCATTAGAATAGCTGTTGCTATACGCTGTAATATTAGTTGTAGTCGGTTTCTCGTCCTTGTTTTTTTGCCATAAAGTTTAAAGAATCAATAATTTCAGACCACTCTTTCTCTAAAGCCTAACATGTATCATGTCGAGTAATCCAGCGAGTTTAAGAGAAGCTTTTGAGTCTTAAATTTGTTCTTTGCACCAAGATCTCCGAACAATGTGCAGATATCGCAAAACATTATAATATTCTTGCAAGGTGAAACAAATTTACTGCTTTGGGTACAGAACCAGAGCTGTACAAGTGCATACTAAATTTAAAGCATAGGCGGCGCAAGGCACATACTCTGCTAAAGCATTTTTCGTTTCAATTCGTGCCTGAAGTCCTGAATACGTACCAGACATATTAATTGCATTATGAAAAGATTGACATTCATTATTTTCAAGCAGTTTTTTCTAAAAAGTTAAACACGGCATTTTAAATATCTTTGGCTTGGTGACCAGGTGAAAAGTTAAGGTACACAGAATCAAATAATGAATCGCCCTTACATTATTTTCCCTTTAAATTGTGGCGTCTTTTAAATTATGCCGCCCTAGGCTAAGGGCCTAGACGTAAGCCTAATCCTGTCTCTCTCAGGGCTCTCAAGTTAAATATTATTTACATTTTCTAATTCAAATGAAGAATTTATTTAATATTCTTTAATGGAGAATTTTCTTTAAAACTTTCCATTTTAATACATGTCCCTTACGTTCTGACCATTGTTTTTTATAAAGACATATGGACCAGTGATTCCACCGGCTTTTAAGCGAACCAAAATAAATAATACGAAATTTACAAATGAAATTGAAATTGTAGAATGGAAGCATGATTTTTAAACAAAGTCTTAACAATTTGCAAACGTTGCCCTGGCGCGACTCTATTTACAAAGAATTGCCAAGCATACTAACCTCGAAACAACTGTCAAATCAACTGTCTCATAAGACAGTGCAGCAACTTGAAGTATTCCGCAGCTAAAAACAACCCCCGTTACATTCGAAATAATTTGCTAAGAGGCAAATAAAAAGGTCTATTAATATTACCAATATGTATTTGAAAAATTATCGAAAATAGCAAATGTTGGGACTTTAACTAATTCAAAATCGAAATACAAATTTTCCAATAGGGATTGTATGGGAACTTCAGTTCATTATGGACCACCCGTAATAAAAGTTTGTAGGAAGCTGCAAGGTACCATAAATTTAATATTAGTGGCTTTAACTTTTTTATAACATATGTTTCAGTAAGAGTGATAAAATGGAATCAGACTTATATGGCCGCTGAGATCCTTCCGCTTCAAATTCGCTAGTCATATAAAATATTGTCTTCATACTATACAATATGTTTAAAAGATTATGACAAAAAGTAACTTTTCGATAATTTTAATAAGAAAAGATAGTCTTTACGTTGTATAAATATCAAGGACCGGAAAACATTTTTTTTATGTTTTTTAAAAAATATTCATTGGTGTTCGAAAAATATTTTAAACTGTACAAAAAACAAAACGAGAAAAAAATATTTTGTTTGATATTGTTTCTTTAAGTTCAAAATAATAAAGTTCTCAAAAAAAAATTTTAATTTTTTCATACAAAATAAAATTTTTTTCCCATCAGTTTAAAAAAAATAAAAAACAAACATAAAAAAGATATTTATTTTTTCAGTACAATATTTTTTTGTACATGAAAAGAAAAAAACCGAAAACTTAAAATTGAACATGACAAAGATATAAATTATGAGATAAGATTATAAAGATATGTATATAATTTGTTTACGCTGTTAAGCTTTTTTATTGTTTTTTTAACCGATTTAGCGATTTCAAATAAATTTTAGAGTTATTTCTGATGTTGATTTTTTCGTGAATTTTTGCCATGTTCGCGATAGAAGCGATTTTTTCCTGTAAGTTTCTGGTTCTTTACATGCCGCTGTTAGCAAATTTTTGCGAATTTCAGCTAATTTTGCAATTTTTACCGAATTTTTGCCATTCCTTATAGTTTTAAAAATTTATTTTGTACGATGAGTTTTGAATTTTTCAAATGAAAAACTTAAATTTTAAGTTTTCGGTTCTTAATTTCTGATGCCTGATAAATATAATATTTGAGATCCAGTCTAAGTAGGGAAATGCAATCATCAGTAAATCAATATAAAAAATTTAATTTTATATCTAAAGTTTTTAATATATAAATCTTAATATTACATGAGTGGTGTCAGGTGTGCTTTCTATATCTTTTAATTAAATATCAGCAGCCAAATTTTGATTTGATTTTGAAATCAATTCCTACAAAAACCCAAAATTCATTCACGCATTAGATTCTATTAGATTGAAGAAAATACTAAGGTACAACATTTTAATTTATTTTTCCAAAATTGGTTGCAAATTTCCGACATTAGTCCAAAAATAGAGCGCAGGTTTAATGTACATTCCCATTGACAAATATATATGTAGATATGTATAAGAAAGTATATCTTTGTACATACAGATCCCCATACATACATGTATTAATAAACAAACAAATATATTTGAAAGTATTCACTCCCTGTGTTTGTTTAGAAAATTCAAATGTAGCAAAATTTGCCGTGAGAATTTGTTGTTATTGTTATTATTATTATTATATTCTTGTTGGTCATGTTGTTGCTGTTGTTGTTTTGTCCTTTCTTTATAACAGTAAAAATGCTTCTTGGTTGCTTATTTTCTAAAAGCTCAGCAACTATCTTACCAAATGACCGAAAATCTACAAACACACATACACTCATATACATACATAAGTATGTATGTACATGTGTTTGTAGATATAAATATGTACGTGTATGCAAATACTTATTTGCAGAGTACGAAAAAAAACTGTAAAGTACACAATTAAGAGTACCATACCGTATTTTACCATGAACAATACACATTCACATTCGTTACAAGAGTACAAAATAAAAAAAAAAACATTTTTCTGTTTGTGAATGTGTGCACAAACATATACGGTACACAGCGAGAGTGAGCTGACGCACACAAACACTACGATAACGTACATAACATCTTTTAACGTACATGTACAGTATTTTTAACGTACTTATCTGTACTTTTTATTGAACACGTATGTGTATTTAACGTGCGTGTGTGTGTGGTATGTATGTATTTTTAATATCAAAAAAGGCCAAAAATATGATTTGAAATCGAGTTGTATAACAGGAGTGCAGAAATATAAGAAACATGCAAAAGTACTAATATTTTATGGAGCAGAGTAGTAGTATTGGTGCCTATTTCAGTAAACAATTGTTTTTGTTTTTTACGCGAAGAATTAACGTGCGTGTGTGTGTATGTATTTTTTTAAAGCAAAAAAAATTTTTTTTATAACATCAAAAAAGGCCAAAAATATGATTTGAAAGCGAGTTTTATAACAGGAGTGCAGAAATATAAGAAACATGCAAAAGTTCTTTATGCAGTAGAGAAAAGAACAAGTAATGATCAGTTGTAAAGTGTTAAGAGTATGCGTATATGTAAATATGTATGTATACCCAGCGGGAAAAAGAGGGCATACAGATGCCTTCTAGAAGGCCTCAGTACTTTCTTTTGGATGTACAAGGCCTGCTAGCTCCATTGCATACTCAAAGCTTTTTTACACACGTTGTCATTGAGGGGTAGGCCTTCCACTCTGGCTTCATTCGCCAGAGATTCTGAAATTCATTTAAATTAATGGCTTTTAGAAGGCTGTCATGAGATGAGAATGGTTTTCAAAAGGCATTAGAATAAAGGTAATCTTAAAGAGTCTTTTAGAAATGTATTTTTAAAGAGCTTCAAGTTATTGGCTCTAAAAACCATTCATGGTATATGAAAATTTTCTCTTTATGTCAAAATTTAAATAAAACTAGACAAATTTACGGAAAATGGGCCAAATTCCTTTGTTATAGAAATTTAATTGTGCACTTTTAATGGATATTTATTATATTTTATACATAATTAATAGATGGTTTTAAGGTAAAAATGGTTTTTACTCTAAAAATCAGAAAACAATTAAGTTTTGATTGTGCACTTATTTTTTAATTTTTAAACTTTTTTTAATACTTTTTAGCAGTTATTTTTAGGTAAAACAAAAAGGAATTTTAACGTATTAAACTCAACTAAAATGATTTATTCTTTTTCATTTAACTGTTCTGTATTCTGTTTTTGTCTTTTTTTTATGCAATTTTAATTTTATAACGCGCAAAAAAACTAAATATCTTAGTCCTTCTCTTTTCCCTTCTCATAGAAGGGAATGTGGAATATTGATCTTATCTTTTATACCTACGGAAGATCAGAAGCCTTATAAGAGAACTTATTTAGCAGTTTAATCAGAATCAACGCGAATTCACTAGAAAGTGAAGTCAGCACTACAACAACACTGCTTCTGTGGTCCGATTGTCAAAAATATTGCTAGTAAAAAAAGGTTTGTTTACATAAAAAACTGTAGCTTGTATACAATATTTGACAACTACACCACAGAAAAAATAACCATATGTTGACTTGACCCCACCTTCTAGTCAATTCACCTTGATCAGAATGGTAATTGAATCAAAAAATGTCAAATCAGGCCTTAAATAAGGCCTAAATAAGAAGCTGTTCTGACTTTTCCCGCTAGGTAATTGTTTGTGCACATTTGTAAGCGGTAAATGAATCGTCGAAAATTGTTGTTGTGCTATACGTTATTCGAGTTTATTTGCAGAAAAAAAATTATTTTTACACTCATAAAATTATTACGATAATTGATCGTGGATTATTTAGTTCGTTTTTAATTTAATAAAAATATAGTTATTTTACGAATAACTATTCTGCGAATTTCTTTAAACTTAAAAATTTAGAAATGTCAAGCCAAAATAAAACAATATTAACGTTTTGTAAGTATGATAAAAATGTATTCTTTCAGCTACGTTATGCTCATTAACATTTATTCCCAAAGAATCAAAAGCCGGTTGAACTCATATTTTGAAAGCACTGGGGGGTGTGCTGGAAATCGCAAACGCAAAACGCAAGAATTTGGAGGCTGTTTTAAATACACTTTTAATCTAATTTTTATAATTTTTGTTATAAAAGTCTGTTTAATAGAGAAATGTTTGTATAATATTTACCATAAAATTCATTTATTACAGAAATTTTACTAAAAAACGACTTTTAAAATTCTTGCGTTTTGCGTTTGCGATTTCCAGCACACCCCTGACTATCTTTCGCCATACGGAGTAGGCGTCCATTCCTTGTAAATAATTCTACAATCGCCAATTCAATGTTAGTTTGATTGAAGTAGGTTGGAACTATTTTGGTTTTTAAATCATTGACTTTATTTATATTTGCACACTTTATTGCAACATAATCTGAATATAAAGTAGGGTGGAACCGTTTTAAATGTCTTTCTAGATTTCCGGTATGATTATTTAATTTTTTTTTCCACAACTTCCATTATCACAAAATACGTCACTTTCATCGATTAAACTAAAATAATCGTGCAAAAAATTATTTTTAGGGCGCGGCATCTTACTTTCTTTGCAATCAAATGTTAAATGATCACTTAAAATGCATAATGATTGAAGTCAACTGAAAATTCCTAAATTTTTCGCGAAAGAGGTTGGTGCCATAATTATTGTTTAATATGCCATTGTCCACGCAAGTGCATACAAAAAAATTAAATACAAAACATTTACCTAAAAGGTATGTATGAATATAAAAAATAACTGAAAAAAATTTTAAATTATAAAAAACAAGAGGACTCTTAAATTTTTTTTTTTTTCAAATAAACTCGAATAACGCAAAGCACAATAACAATTTTCGACTTTTGATTTACCACTTACAAATGTGCACAAACAATTGTTTTAAGGGCGCGAAAATTCCTTAATTTTCTGCGAATTTGTTGCTTTTACGTTTTTTATGAATGATATTTCATCTGAAAGAGTTTGGTGCCATAAATATTGCTCATAAAAATAGTCAAGAAAAAAAATTACCTTAAATGTATGTACAATTCTTTAACTGAAAAAAATTGTTTATTATAAAAAACAAGATCAGTCATAAAAATGTTTTTTTTCTTTCTTCAAATATACAAGGCACAAGTAAAAAATTCCCATAAAAAGGATCTTCACATTTGTACATATGTACTTAGGTAGGCGTACATATGCACATCAATTGTGTCAAATGTTGTATACAATTATTTTACAGCTAACTAGGTAAAAAAAAGGATTTACCTAAAATATATAAAAAAAAACACAAACTCTTTTACTGCAAAAAAAAATTATAAAAAAGAAACAAGAGCACTCATCCCAAAGTATAATATTCATACAATCAAAAAATTATGTAGCTATGTATATTCAAAAAGAAAGTTCATTTTAAAGAACTGAAAATTTATTTAATTTAAAATAAATTTTTACATTTAATTTAAAATTAATTTTTACTTTAAAATAAATGAATTTTACATTAATTTTAAAATTTTTATTTTTTAAACAGCATATTCCGTAAAATTTAATAGTTGTTGCTTTTAAAACTTTAACTTTTTTTTTTGCTAAGTTGTTTTTTGAATAACAAACATAAATGTTAAAAACAAAGTTATTTGAAAACTAACTATATATTTATTCAATTTTAATAGTACGAAAAACGAATTTTATAACCCACAATCAGTTACTGTAATAATTTTATGAGTGTTAAAATATTTTTTTTTTTTCTTCAAATAAACTCGAATAATGTATAGCACAACAACAATTTTCGACGTTCAATTTTCCACCAGGGTTGCCGCTTAAAAGTTTTTATCCAACCAAAATTGTTTATAAAACCTACCAAAATCCTTTGAAACCGACTAATTTTTTCAAATTTTTAAAAATTTACATATGTATATGAATGTATTTTTTTGATGTAAAGCACAATTTTTATTTGATAAAGGTATTAATTTTTTGCAATATGCAATTAGAGACAAAGTTGGCATGATCGTAAAATATTTTTATTTGAATCCATTTTTAATGGAATTCACTTAATTCGAAAATATATCATTGCCTAAGTCTACTGAAAGGCTAATTTCTGTTAAGCTAACAATCTACAAGATTGGAAAATTTGAGAATGTGTGACTATATAAATAGGCAAATCTTGATTAGACAATAACTTAAAAGGAGTACTTATTTGTAATATTTTAATTTCTTAAAACGCAAGAATTTGGGAGTTCTTTTTAATACACTTTAAATCCAATTTTTATAATGTTTGTTATTAAATTCTGTTTAATAGACAAATATTTGTATAATGTTTCTCATACAATTCTTTTATTACAGAAATCTAAGTAAAAAACGACTGTTAAAATTCTTACGTTTTACGTTTTTGATTTCGAGCACACCCCTGTAGATTTTATTTTATATAGAAGCCCAATTTTAAATTTAAGTACATATTTCTTTTTTAGCTTCTGTGTCAATAAAAATATTTAAGACATCAACATGATTATTTTTTTTTTATCGAAATCGACTTATGTTAGTGTCGCCTTTTTTATAAAATTAATAAAAATGTGTAAAAATATTGGACTTTAAACATGATTATAATATGACAAACGATATACTTCTGGTTGATATTCTTTATTAAGATTATTAATTATGACTAGTATGTCTGCCATTTTCTAACAATCGCACGATTTGAAGTCGCAAGACGCTAGATTTATTTCATGTTGTTCGAAAACTCATGCGTTTTGCTTCCGATCTTAAATGGTTTTTGAAGATGGCTAACTTCTTGCGATTGCGATTTAGAGAGCACCTATAATTCGATTTCAAGTCAGAATCGCAATATACTTGTATCTGACACAAATAAAAAATGGCATTTGACTTTATAAGACATATGTTCGGCGAGTTCTACAGCTCTTAAACCATTGACTTCGTAACAACAGGATACAAAATATAGTACTAAAGCATTCCACTGTTCAAAAATTCTTGCAATAACAACTTCCAAAATAGGCGTTTTGTATAAGAAGCAGCTTATATCTTATGAGGTGGTACCGAACATTATTCCTGAAATTCGTTTAGTTCAGTAATTCTTTAAGGGCTATGGGAAAAAACTGTTAATATTACAACAAAGAAGCTCTATATTTTCCTTCAGCATTTTACATGCGTAACTTGAACACAGGTGGAGAGAGCGCACTTAATGTAAATTAAACAAATTCATTTCTAAGTAAGTTTTTTAGTCCAGTTACTTTACCCGCCATGGCGTTAGCGCCGTCTGTTGCCAATTCAATAATATTTTTTAAATATTGTTTGTTGTAAAAAATTTTTTATTTTCATTTCTTTATTGTCACATCCGAGGTTTCACCAACAATCAAGAAGATCTTCTGTTTTTTTTTTAACAAATATTCCATTTTCTGTTGCCTGCTTTGCGATATAGTCAGTTGCTTTAACAGACTATGTCCTACCACATTTAAAAAGTCAATTTATAAAATGAAAAAGTAAATTTTCTCAAACCGACTAAAATTAGGATTAGCCTACCATCCGACCAAACGAAAATACCAAGTTCGGCAACCCTGTTTACCACTTCAAAATGTGCACAAACAATTATACATATTTAAATATACGCATACTCTCTACAACTGATCATTACCAGCGTTGTCAACTTTGAAATTTCAAAACGCACCAAAAAGGTGAAGAAAACGCGCCATTTAAAAATAGAAACGCACCAAGTTTAGACTTTCTTTTTAATTTAAAATGTTTGTTTGAGTAATTTTAAATAAAAAGTAAAATATTTTTGTATTAAAAATATTATAATAAAGCAGTCTTTTACATTTCAGGGGTTTAGGAAAAAAATATAAAACTTAACAAAAATAAAAAAAACCTAACAAATTTATTTGTATTGATTTGTACTAGTGATGTCACGAATATCAATTTTTAATATTCGCGAATACGAATATCTGCGCCAATATTCAGCGAATATCCAATCTGAACTAAAACGCCACTCGATATAATAAATCTTTTATTTTCGTTTTAAAAAATAAATTGTAAAAAAACTGTCACACTACCAATTATATTTAAATTTATTATCTCACTCCGATGACTAAATTTGAAATCCAGTTGTCGATAATTTTCTTACGATAATTAGCACATTGCTTAAAATGATAATAAATCTGGAAAAGTTGAAGTTAAAACTTGAGTAATTTTCATAAAATAGTTTTGTACCGGCACAAACTTATAATGTTTGTTTGTTTTTCACTTTTCTAAAAGAAGATTTTTTTGTGTTAAAATGACGAAAATCTTTTCTAATAAAAATTAATACTTTTTGTTTAATTTTATGTATTTTTTACACTTTTGTATTTTTTCTTCCTTGGAATGCATTAACAAAATATTCGCGAAATATTCCCTTGTATTTGGAGAGTACGAATAACGTAAAGCAGGTGAATATTCGGCATTTCGAATACGAATACAAATATTCGTAACATCACTAGTATGCACTAAGCCTATCCAATCCATTACAGGTATTATTTTATCTTTATCTGTTAAAATGCCTTTGGAGGTTACGCGATGTCCCAGGTACTTTACTTCCTTTTGGAAGTCCTGCCGTGGATATACGTTTCAACATTTCTTCCAAATTTTTCAAGTGTTCGTCAAGTGTTTTCCCCATGACAATAATGTCGTCAAAGTGCACCAAGCATGCAAAGTCCAAATGGCATCACATTCAACTGTCATAAACCCGAGCCACTCCAGCACAACATTCTGCTCTTACTTTCTATACCCACACTACTGTATGTGGAGAGGATTTTATGAGTTTGTACTATTATGTATGTGTAATACATTTAAATAGTTTAGTATACCGATTGACTCAGAATCAATTTTAGAGTCGATCTAACGAGGTCTGTTGTCTTTCAAAGTTAACCTTGTGCGCAAGTCTATACTTTCGCAATTTTGGAAAAAATTGAATCTAATTTGGGATATGTGTTAATTGTTACAAGGTTGAATCCTATTCAAAATGGTGCGAATTGGTTCATAATATTACATAGCTTACATACAAACTTCTTTCCGGAATAGAGTTTTTGTGCCCATAAACTGTCTTGGTTTTTAGGTATTTAGGTTTTATAAGGTACAAACATATTGTGGTGCAACCTAAATCAGCGTAGCAAAGCGGACCAGATTTGACCATGTTTTTTTTTTTTTTGTTCACACATAATATTGGTTTTTTTTAACAAGAACTTTTTTTGCGTTGTTAGCTACCGATATTGGTTACCGATAGACATTTATAAAATTCCATTACAGAATAGCTCCTCAAGACAATTTATAGTTGATTTACAAATTTTGACTGCTTAACGACAAATTTTTGTCTTTGCTTTGTTGCCAAGTATTTTTCGAACAAAAATTTTAAAAAAGCACCCAAAATGGTGCGAAACGCAACAAGTTGACAACGCTGATCATTACTTACAACATTATTTTCTCTGATGCACAAAAATGTTTTGCGAGAGAATGTACAGTGACAGGCAAAATCCAGCCCAAAATTTTTATTAATATTTAATCACAAAAAATTGTTTTGGTTGTAAAACTTGTTTTTTTTTTAAATAAAATCTGATTTATTTTCATCATTTTCTTCGCCTGTTAACCATGCCAAAAATTCTTTTCAATTCTAATAAAAAGCTTTTTTTCTTATCAGTGTACTCAGTAATTTAGCTACAAAAATAATCATAATGCCTCTTAATAACATTTTCCCTATGCCATTCAAATGTTTAATAATATAAAAGACTGTGGACATTAACAAAGACATTGTTTATCATAAAATATGTTTTTAATTCCTTATATAACCATTTATCTTACACACTGTAATTGAACAAAGTTAAACACAGCCGCGCACATGTGCATTCTTCGCGTAAAAAACAAAAACAATTGTTTACTGAAATAGGCACCAATACTCTACTGCATAAAGAACTTTTGCATGTTTCTTATATTTCTGCACTCCTGTTATAAAACTCTTTCAAATCATATTTTTGGCCTTTTTTGATGTTATAAAAAAAATTTTTTTTGCTTTAAAAAAATACATACACACACACGCACGTTAATTCTTCGCGTAAAAAACAAAAACAATTGTTTACTGAAATAGGCACCAATACTACTACTCTGCTCCATAAAATATTAGTACTTTTGCATGTTTCTTATATGTATTTCTGCACTCCTGTTATACAACTCGATTTCAAATCATATTTTTGGCCTTTTTTGATATTAAAAATACATACATACCACACACACACGCACGTTAAATACACATACGTGTTCAATAAAAAGTACAGATAAGTACGCTAAAAATACTGTACATGTACGTTAAAAGATGTTATGTACGTTATCGTAGTGTTTGTGTGCGTCAGCTCACTCTCGCTGTGTACCGTCCCAGCCAGCATTTACATATAAAAATAAGCGTTTTGTAAGCGTTCAAATGTAAGCAAAACACTTATAAAACGCTGCTGTGACCTTTACAAAAGACATCAAAGCAAGGGGTTTATAATCGAAACGCACCCAACTTTATAAGCGTTAAAAAGACGATTGCAAAACATGTTTTTTAAGTAACGTTATTACACGTTTTCTAAATGCTTAAAAAACACGTTTTGAAAATGCTTAAAAAACACGTATTTTTAATGAAATTAGTAAGCGTTTTAAGTATTTACTTTGTTTTGGATATGTTTTTTTTTTTGATACATTTAAAAAATCATTTTTAATATACAATTTTTGTTATTAATAGAAAAATATTAAACTAAAATATAAAAAAAGGAACTTCATTGCTGTTTCATTTAAAAAAATCACTAATACTTAGTATTTTAGTTTACTTTTTTTGTTGTTTTAATTTTAATACGATTTTTTGCGTACTGGAAATATGACTTAGAGGCAAACACAAAGTCCTCTTCCTTGCCTCCATTTTCAGCGAAAGTTTCTGCAATAGAATTTAAATATGAATATAAACATGTTACTAGAAACCTATTAAACGTATTTCACTTACGACGAATGGCAGTGGCGACAGTGAAGGCCCTAATACACTTCTTATCTACAGTTCCTCGCCAGGAAAAGCTCTCAGCACCGTTGTCAGTCATGATCTTCTGCCACGCTTTCGTAACAAATTTTCTCGAATCTGATGTTGACAATCTTTTTAGATCTGCCTTCTTATAATAGAAATAAAATCGACATCAGTATACAGTCACCGGACATTTCAAATTTAAATTCTTACCAGCAAGGAAAATTTATCTATATCTTCCAGTATAGTTTTATCAAAATTGAGGAGGTCTTCAATATTAGCAAACGGCTTGCTTGGTATAATAGTAGCGTTATTATGTGATACCGCTTTTTTAAGTTCAATGATTTCTTTGCGCATCCCCTCAACATTTTCTGTTAGGCGCAGCAATATTAGCTTATTTTTTTCCTCCACCTTTTCAACAGCCTTTTGACATGCGTCGCTGATTAATGATTGAATTGCTGCCGAAAAAAATATAAAACAAATATGAGAAAATTGTTGCGGTGTTAAGTTAAAAATAAATATCTTACCAGACGACCATGCACTATCCAAAGAAGTTATTGTTGTGCTTGGACTTGGTTGCATCACATAAATAGTTTGTGAGGATGCGATATCATCATTAATGGGGTCGGCGATGTAATTGAAATTGTTCTGCGGCATGATCTGCTATGAGTGTGTTCAGAAATATAATCTTCGTTTGGCAACAAGGAATATAAATTAGTTTGTCCTTCAGGCACAACCTCCAGTTCCACGAATTCACCCTGGGTACTTACAGAACTTGCAGCCGCACCGTTCCATAGATGCTCAAAAATTTCGGTGCTGCTGCGCACAAGACTTTTCTTCTTTTTTGCTGCAGACATTAAATAATTAGATAATTACCTTTTTTAATAGTAAATGCTAATTAAAAGCATCAAACGCACTTAAATTAACAACAATTTAACACTATTTATTAACACAACTTTTAGCACAATTTTTAACGCCGAGAATGACACGTTTTGCTGAAATTTATGAAACACTTGCATTTGCAAGCAAATTGTCAACGAAGTTCGCAAAACACTTGCATTTGCAAGCAAATTACCAAAAACATTCGCAAAACACTTGCATTAGCAAGCAAATTGTCAACGAAGTCCGCAAAACACTTGCATTTGCAAGCAAATTACCAAAAACATTCGCAAAACACTTGCATAAGCAAGCATATTGTTAACGACATTCGCAAAACTCTTATTTATGCAAGCTTGGTGCAATCTTAATTTACAAAACGCTTGCCAATATGTTTGATGGGGTATATGTTTGTGCACACATTCACATACACAAAAAAAAATTTTATAGTTTGTGTGTTAGAAAAATACGTTACGAAAATGTACAGTTTTTTTCGTACCCTGCTTATTTGTCCTGAATACCTGTGTGTTTGGGTGTGTGAGAGCAGGAACTTATTGTATGGGACAGAATTGTGTGCGGAAGAAACACCATAACTAACGAAATCAACGTTGTCCAGAATTAAGAAACAATAGTTGAATCCCAACACACCTAACAACGACATCCAACAATTTCGTTGACTTGGAAGGATGCAAACTAAACTGACCACCACAATCAAGCAACATATTTACATACGCAACAAGACGAAATGATGAATGAAACGGCACTATGCTTTTATAAGGATGAAAGAAGAGCGAATCTGAGAGATGTCTTAAGAGCAACAACTTGAAGAAAGCAAGCGAACCATCATCATCAGTCCATCCAGTCAGCCCAGAGAGGGAACAAACAAGGAATATTTTGCTGGACTCTTGGCGGCCGTTATGAAGTTTCTGCTGCTGCTGCTCATGATGATGTATGTTTGCAAAAATAAATTAGAGAATGTATATTGATGTTTCTATATTTAGTTATACATACAATACACATACACCTACTCTAGTCTGTATATACAATATTAGATTCGTGCACTTACTAACTAACTTACCAATGCTGAGTATGATGATTCTTATGCCGATGAAGAAACTGCACATCTATAGTTCTATTTATTGTAGTTTCATTGGTACCTAACAATGAATTCATTAGCATGTGTATCATTAAATCAGTGGTTCTCAAATAAAAATTTCCTTAAACATTATTTTAAAATATGATAAATATAAAAACGATATAAATAATTAAGTTAATACAAAACATGAAATTGTGATATATCCCCCTGTACCGAAACTTTAATACCCTGCACTAAGAACTCGAATACTTCAACAGTGGACTCTTATGGTATCTATTAAATATAAGCCAATCTTAATAAAACCTGAGCTCAAAGTTAAAGTGATTTATAGGAGGGAATTTTTTATTGGACCCATCGTTAACTATATATCTTACTTATATATTACAAAATTCGATAGACTGATTTCTAGTATTAAGAAACCTTAATTTGACCAAACTTCAATACAGTAATACAATTTTTTTTAATTTTATGGATATTAAACTGCTTTTCGGAACCGCTTTATATTGGGCCTATGGAAATGTTCTTCCAAATACGGGTTTTTCGAATAAATCGACATATCTCCTAGAAAATGAAAAAGAAATCTTACTAATAACAAAATGTTCGTTCTTTATCTTTTATTTTTTTTTTTTCTTTTAAATTTGCATTTATTTTTATTTCAAATGTATTTAACGAGTATTTTTAACTGCTAGCTTTAATTCCTTTAACTTTAATCTGAGTCGCCGCAAACTTTTCTCACAACTAACACAGAGACAATTCTACTCGACGTCGACTTAAAAGCGCCGTAGAAAATACCAAGTGACTGTCAATAAAAATCGATCGAGAACGACAAAAAAAAATACAATTTTTGATCCGCTGTCATCGACTTTTATTTATTTTTAATTTAAATCAAAAATAATCTTTGTAATAAATAGATTATTTTTGTATTATATAAGGCCGGGATTCGCTTTCCTACGTACGATTTATTATCACTAAAATCTGACAAAATTCTTTTCGACACAAAAAAATTTATGTTTTAGTGCCACAGTATTACAAAAAAAAATGCAAAATCAAATGACTCAGTTACTTTACAAGATAATGTAACTCTAATCTCTTAAAATCTATAATTTTGTGAAAGTTTTCATAAACAATTGGCAGTCACGTAGTTTCATTTCATGCCACACAGTTATACATTATGAGCACCCACAATTCTTTTGACAAATCGTACGACTTAATAGGATGGTGAATAGGGATGTCAATCGGGACTGGTTTTCGCAAATCCCTGGATTCAGAATTTCAACAAATCCAATTTTACGGGATCCAGGTGTTTTTCGGGAAATCATCCGGGGTTAATGAGAATTATAGATATTTATTAAAAAAGGAGTTTAAAAGAGGCTACAAGCAAAAGTTTTAAAATTCGATTAATTTTACATAAATGAATGTATTTGTATTGATATATCGTCAGCTCATTATTGGTTTGGCACATATGCAAAAAAGTCACAGTGGAGAAAAACGACAAAGAAGTTTTAAATGACGATTTTTCAGAATGTATTCTGTAGAATTTTTTTATATTTTCTCCGTTGCTTCCGGTATATGTTTAAAAAAAATGTAAATTTTTGTCAACTTTTATGAATGCAGAAGTTAATAGTATTTTATTGAAAGTGAAAAATATAATTTTGTGCCGCATGCGCCACTTTTCTAAAAATATTTTTTAAAAGTAGCTTTTATTAATATGCATTGAGTAACTTGCTGTAATGAAAGTTTTTTTATATTAACAATCTTTCTTGTTGTCATTTTATTTTGCTTTTGCTCATGGTCTAATTATTGGGTTTATGTTGAAAAAAAACAACAACTAAAAAACAACACGCACTTTGTTTGTGTATAACATGTTAAAGATATCAAAAACAATTGCTACAAACACAATTGCATGAAAAAAATACAACTCTACAAATAATCAGCAGTCGTTTTGCGCAGATTCGACGATGCTTTTGGTTAAACCACTTTTTTTCGTTCGGCAATGAAGCAAAGCAAGAGTGAATTTTTTTTTTTACGTTTTTATATGAAGAATTTGGTGCAATGGTCAAAAAGTGGCGTGTAAAGCAAAACAATGCTTAAAAACTTTAAAATATGTAGTTGATATGGAGCAAAATGAATGCTTAATATCTCAGAAACCATAAAAAATTTCGCGAAACTGGTTTTGGATTTAGAAAGGGTCATACCTAACTCATTTTTTTAAATGGTTGGTAAGTCAAAGCAATAATAAGCTGACGATATAACGAAAAATATTGAGTAAACAGAAAAAAATTTAAAATTGATTGGTGGTAAATATTATGTAATATTTAATTACACTACTTAAATTTGTGCCCATGTCCACGCTCGAAAAACACTTGACTACGACTAAGTCCGTAACGAGTAATGTCTGAATTTTGCATTTGGTGCACCAGTTGGATCAATTAGAAAATGAAACCACACAGAACCTTTGGTTTTCCTTTTTGTTTTGTGCGTTTCAAAAAATGTTGTGCTTTAATTCATTTTCTTCTTTGATTATTTTCAGCAATTCTCGCATTAAAATTTCTTTATAAATGCCTTAAAATAATAAAACAAGTTAATTTCTTATTGCTGCCGTTTGCCAAACAAAACTAAAAGAAACATATTGTGTCCGCTATCTTCTGACCTCAAGAAATACGTTTAAAATCAATTGTTATATGCTGTGTGACATACTTAAGGTAGAGCTTGTGTGGGTTCAGCCATTTTAAAAGGGGCTCGAATCAAAAATTTCGTACTGCGTGATTTTCGTTAAGGCAATGAATTAAAATAGACTTTCAACATTAGAAAGCCGATATTATATTTATATCACTAGGCCCCGGTTTTCTGGCCGCTGGCGCTTACAATGCTGAACATACCTACTTATAACAGCAAAAGATCGTAACCCACGGGGGTTAAGACTTATAACACCAAAGCGTCGAGTTTTATATAACATAATTTATAAAATGCGACTAATCAGCAGAAAATTCCAGATATAATCGATTTTGGCGTGATAAAAAACATTCCAATAGAAACGATTCATTCATTCATCTGCCAAATGGAAATAGCGTACAATGTACACACAGTTGCAAGACATTTTTAGTCAATTTTGATGACAACATTGTAAGATCTGACTATCGTCTGTACGAAGCTTTACACTCAATTTACATGAGGGCTTTTACGACGTCTCTTTTTGTTTGTGGGCAAAAGGTGTAGAGAAGGAAGAGGGTTAAACAAAACGACTCGGATTGTGTTTTGATGTCGTTTTTATAACCACACCACAATAGTGGAGAGGGTATTATGCATTTGTGCTGATGTGTGTAACGCCTTAAAATATTGGTCCTAGACCCACCTTAAAGTATACCGATCGACTTAGAATCACTTTCTGAGTCGAACTAATGATGTCCGTCCGGCTGGCTGGCTGGCAGGCTGGCTGGCTGGCTGTCCATGTAACCTTGTGCGCATAGTACGGCTCGCAATTTCGGAGATAATTTGATCAAATGTGGGACATATGTTCCTTTTGGCAGAAGGACCAAGCCTATTGAAAATTAGCCGAATCGTAGGGCAAATTTCTGCCTCTAAAAACTATCAAACCGATTTTAATGAAATTTAAATCATAGATAGAAATATATTGATATGGGCACCTAATCTATGTAGTTTTTCAAAAATAGGACCACAAGGGGAGGTAGGGGGCAATTTCTGCCTCTCACAAGCTTTCAAACCGATTTTAATGAAGTTTGTAAACGTAGATTAATCCATATTAATATGGACACATAAGAATGATGTGTTTTTAAATACTGTGGTGTAGGGTATCATATGGACGGGCTTGACCGACTATACTTTCTTACTTGTTTATATTTCTCTTTAAACGTTTTTGTTTTACGTTTTATTATTTTTCCTACTTTGAAGTGTGAGGTTGAAAATACAGTGAGACATCGATTATCGATAACAGACGGGACCGGGAACATTCTTGATAATAAATTTTTTTGTGTGTTACTTATTTTATGTAAATATAAAATGTATTCAAACAGAATCTGGGAATTTTTTTCTCATGGTGAGTAACATTTATTATATAAGTTTCCATATTAATCGAATGGGTATTCTAAGTAAAATTACAATTTATAAAGCTTTCATAATTTAATAGAAAATATTCCTGGAATATATTGAGGGAATAAGACTATTTAAGTATAAAAGCTTTATAAATTGTAATAAGACTTAGAATTAGGGATGCCAAATGGGACCAGGTTTTTTGAAACCCGGGATTTTTAATTCAAAAAAACGGGATCCCGGGACGGATCGGGATTTTTCGGGATTTCATATATTTATAAAAGTCCATTTTTAAAATTTATATAATTATAATTTAATGTTGTTGTAAAGGTATTAAAACAAAATAATTCATGAAAAAAATTAAACTTATTACAAAATAAAACAGTTTAATGTATTCTTTTAAAGTAATATGGAAGAATTATGTATTAAAACTTATATTTTAAACATCTTCTAAAACAAATAAATGACGACTGATAATCGATACCTTGTTTTATTGCAAACATATGCTACCGACGAAACCAATGTTCGCATTCAACACTTCTGGGTGGTATTGTTAATAAATAGCTACCCAATAAAAAATTTTATCATTTTGCGAAGCACTAATGCTACATTTAAAAATATAAGCGCACAACTACGCGCTACGCAATAAGACATACAGAGATGCAGTAAATAAAGTGAAGGAGCTCTTAACAAGTTTTATTAAAGAAAAAATAATATTTCAAGTGCCGCGGCATTCCCTTACTACGAAGCAGGTTTGTAAGGGAGAATACCAAGAAATAACTGTAAAAAACATTCAGTAGGTAAATCTAATAACTACAGTCACCAGTTTTTATATGCGTTAAATAAAACGTTGTTTTTGTCAAAAAAGGATTGCTTCAAAGTGGGAACTCCCCATATAAAATTCACGTCTTCCGTAAGCGGTATGATAAGCGAAACTCTTACATTTCTCCCTTACAAACCTGCTTCGTTTGAAGCTAAATTTTTTATTGGGTACATATGTATATGCTATATGACAATATTTAAGTTATTTTATCTCAAATATATGGCAAAAGATCTTTGGTAGAACCTCCTGATGTTTTTAACACCTTTTTGCACAACTTACATTTTGCGTGTGCAGTTCTATTATCATTCATTAAGAAAAAAGACTGCACCGAATTTTATCTTCTGATTTTGTTTTCTGTGGTACAAAATGTTTGTATATAACATTTATTCACTTGTAACTGCTTTTTGTAACCAGTTAAAAATTAGATTCATTGCCAGCATGATTTAATATTAAATTTTTTAAGTTATTTTTAACAGGGTGACTCACGTTTATTTAAATATATGTAGTTGTATTTGATAAACAAAAATTAGCACATTTTTAGTTAACCTAAAATCTCCGGATTTTTATGTAAAAATCTCGGGATTCAAGATTTAAATTTTTAGAATAATCCCGGGATTTCGGTATTCGGGATTTCGTGATTGGCATCCCTACTTAGAATACACATTCGATTAATATGAAAATTTATATTATAAAATTTTATTATGTTAACAAATAGAAACTGGGAATTATTTCATAGAATAAATTCGAAAAATAAAAAATTTTGAATATTTTATTATGTTAATATTTAAATTTCTCTTTCTTTGTTTACTTAAATTTTTTATTATTGTGTAAAAGTAAACGAAAATAAAGGATAAGTTGTTTATAATTTCGGATAACAGAGGTAATGCCTGATAATAGAGGTAATTTAAACCAATGCAAAATTTTTTTTTTATTTTCTGTTTAATTGATGCGGCCGGTTAATCGAATTACGCATAATCAAGGCCCTACTGTAAAAAAATGCAACCAAAAATTAGCATATAAACGCAAAGGGATTTTAGAAGTTGCTTCAAAAGGGAATCAAGATAAAACGACGTCGTAAAAGCCCTCATGTAAATTTAGTGTTGCTGTAGTAACTACAATGAACCCTAATGAAACTGCTTATTAAGTTTCAGCTGATCCATAGACAAATTGGCTAAAAACAAATAATATGTCCGTACCCACTTGGAAAATATTTCGCTACGTACACCAGCAGGTATAGACTTCTCTTTTGCCAATTTCGAGATTTTCGGGATCGGGATTGGATCCCTAAAAATTAATCGTCGGCTTTAAGGTCCAACAGTAATATGCATAAAGTTGTTTATGACACTGTTAAAAATTAACAAAAAGCGTTTCAAATGCATCTCAAAAAACAAAACCAAAATGAACAAGTAAGAGTGCTATATTCGGCTGTGCCGAATCTTATATACCCTTCACCATTGTGCGAGCAGAATACAGAGCAACTAGACAAAACCTAAATAATTTCTACATAAACATGCATATATACAATACATAAAACTTCATTATAAATTAAATTTAAAAAGTTAAAACTGGTAAATATTTTCTTAAATCGTTTCAGAACATAAAACAACATTCGAACCAGGGACTCACAGTTTCTAACCTAAGCAAACCCCCTAGACAACTGGACCATGAAGGAACGTTTAATTAATATCATTAAAAATAAATATGATCAGTTTACAGTTCACAACTCAACACAGTTTAGTTGTAATTATTTTTGATGTTTTAGTTCACCACAATAAAGCAAAGTTGTAAACCATAATACCAAAATTATAAATCAACCACATATTTGAGTTGTGAACCATAATAGCTGGCCTATATTCACCAAAATAGTTTGTACCATGTATGTGTGTTTGTTTGGTTTCTTTTTGTATAGGCACTGTTGTCATACCGTAGATTTATCTTTGTTGGAGAGTTTTTAAGAAGCAAAACGAAACAAAAATTCCTAGTTTCTATTTGTTAAAATTATTTCGTTAAATAGATGAAATAATAAAGAAGGCTGATAACGAAAATCATATTGAGCATTATTCTAGTATATACATATAAACAAATGCAATTTTGGTCATAACTTTTTCGTATCTGAACCGATTTTCCCGAGTTTTTCAGAAAATATTTTCTATTAAAAATTTCCGATCTTGATATATAAGGCGTAACCATAGGTCATACGACAGTCCAAAAAATCAGGTTTTTATAAAATTTTTGATATTTTTTGTACGGGAGGTACCACGCCTACTTGTTCAATCCCGCCCACATTTTGTGGGATGCTGTGTATTGATAACGTTAATGTGTGTACCTAATTTGGAAACTTTGGCTCTTGCCGTTCTCAAGATATACAGAAATAAAAAAATACAACAACAACAAGGGTTTTTTGGGCAAAATCAGAGGCAGTCGTGGTTTTTTGCTCATATCTCCGTCATTTTTGGACCGATCTGGCTGAATTTCAATAGCAAACTTAAACGGAGTATATGTGACATAAATATACATCAACCTAGTCCACATCATTTCTGGTGTTTTCCGAAAACCCATTTCAACATACACACGGACAGACGGACAGGCGGACATCGTTAAATCAACTTCGCTTTTCATAAGGACCCAGAATATATATACCTTATAGGGTGTAGGATCAATATTTTGGAACATACAAACGGAATGACAAAGTTATATATACCCTCTTACCTTCGGTGAAGGGTATAAAAACATTTGATTTCGTAAGGAAAGTGCGATCAGATTCGAAGCCAATGACAGATTCATAAAACGTATCAAAAAGATTGCTTAAGTTCAATATGGTTTGACACATATGGGTTACACGTATTCCTAGTTGGGCCTAAAGAATTATGTACTTTAAGTTTTTACAATAATCTAAAAAAATCGTGATTATCTTTGGATTCTTTGTAAACATAATAAATTGGTAATCGAGCAAAAATGAAGGTAGTCGTGCTTTTTTATTTGTGTTTCAAATCAAAAATCATCTAAAAATTAACATAACGGTTCCTAGTCACTAACACACAGCTAAGTTGCATCGGGACATTAGACATACATATTTATTACCGGTTAGAGCTTAATTCTGAAGACTTTTTCTGGGTCTAGTTTAAAATATGAACTGACTTCGATCAATTTATATTTCTAAAAATATGTAACATTTTTGCTAAATGTTGGGAAATCCCTAATTAATAATACATATGGTTCATTTGCTGCAACATCGCCATAACTCAGAAATATAAGTTTAACATAACACGACTTTCAAGTTTTGATTTTTATTTTATTTTTCATTCAAGACTTTATTTTCTTGCGAAGACAATAAAGCAATTTGTTCTCATTTTTATTTTTTTTTCTTAACCCACTTACAACTGCAATTGATGTTGGGAGAATTCCAACCAATTGCAGTGGGCAATCTAAGTAGAGATAAACTCACTGTTTATTGTTGGTATTTTGTTTAAGCTTTAATATCGTTGCAAAAAAAACTTTTTTAATGTTTGCAATTCTCAGTCACTCTGCAGTTTTGTTTGCTAATATCTTTGCCTTTTCTAAATTTGTATGGGAGAATGTTTCCTGATGATCTGGACTAAGCAGCCAGTGAAATGCACATAGAAACTGGCTTATCCTCCAAAAGTAAATTTCAGTGAAGTTGTCAAGAATAACAAATAAGCATGACAAACAAAATCTTATTAATTTAAGATTTTGTATTCCCGAAAATTAGTTTACAATCGGCCATGTTTTGGAAATCGAAATCACTTGAAATTGAAATCGATGAAGACTTTAATTGATTTCCTGATTTGAAAAGTAGTTTAGGTGAAGGAAAGTGGTTGAGGCATATAAATGGAAACATTTTTATGAACTTTGAACTTGGGAGAGTTTTCTAAATTTATTCGATTTCAACTTCACGTGATTTCGATTTCTAGAACATGGCCGAATATCTACATAAGAAATCTTTACAATATCTTCAAAATTTGCGATTTTTAACTTATAACGTTGTTGCAGCAAATGAGCAATATGTACAATTTCAGCAATAGAAGCACATTTTTGTATGAGTAAATGCATATACTCTGCAATGAGAATATGCAGGACCAGTAATCGTAAGTTCGTATATGGACGTATGTAGATATTCTCCAAGAGTGTTCCAAGTTACGTACATTTAAGTCTTTGTATGTCGGATAGTTTTATGTGTGTATGCTTGTATGTGTATTAATTCACATATTATGTTGTGTATCTTAGAAAGGCTTAATTACTTGCAATTTCTTCGGGATGGACAACATTTTGGCCAACACACAATCAAGGCAAATTCTAGAAAAATTGAGACAAAAAGAACTTGACGCATCTCTTAAGAACAAACAATTTGTGGTAGGAAAGTCATACATAGTAGAGTGCACAATTCATCCCCACTCTTTGAAGAAATTAAGAAAAGGGCCTTACTTACAACTTATTGCATGTAGTTTTATACATGCGTGAATATACAAACATATTTATTGCAGGGGCAATTTAAAAGAATTGTAGTTTTCTCAGGGCAAGTTTATGTGAATGGCAGGATTTTATTGTTTTTTTTTTAACAACTATTGTATTAGCAGAGTTTTCTAAGAAACTGTAAGATTTGTAGCATTGCTCACAGCTTGAGCAGAGAATCTTTAATGTTCCTAAACGTAGGCATATCGAATTAAGAATTTCTTACCAACACCAAATTGTAAATAACTAAAAGTGCAACGAGCAAATGCGTTGTATGTGTGTTCTAATGTCTCATTTTATTTTCTATGAAATCAATGAATTGCAATTTATATCCCTTAAACACAAAACTCACTAGATTCTCGCATAGAACGTGTCAAATGTTAGATTACCAGTGCATGTGTATTGGGAAGATCTACACACATACATAAAAACTCACTTCATACCTCAAATGTGCATACGAACATAAAACTTCATACATATTGCCTATCAGTGTTGCAAAATTGAAATTTTGAAATGGTACTGAACTTTAACTAAAAGAGTACTTTTTCCAACAAATGGTACTTTTTGTTAAAAAATAAAATAATTTTTTATGAAAATAAAAGCAACAAAAAATATTTTATTGGAATTCATTTATCTATGTATTAAAGAGCAAACAGTATTTATATTAAAGATACATAATATTTTTGTTATACATAAGCGTTAAGCTACGGTCACACTCATCAAATATTTGATCAAATAAGTATTGACGGAATAATTAGCCGGTTGAAGTTAATATTGTTCAATACCGATATATGTATGATCATTTCACCATTTTATAGAAATTATGTACATAGATAAAGAAAAAACGTTTAATTATATTATCCTAAAATGGTATCTTCGAATTTAAAGAAAGAAATGTTAAGATGGCTGAACTCTTTTACGGCGCAAATAAAAAATTTTGTGGCGGCCGCACGCTATTTTGAAACCGAGAACCACTTTGGTTTCTGCAAAAACTATGCGAAAAAAGCAGAGACAATGTCAGAAGCAAATTACATGTACGTTTGTGACCGAATATTATAAACCTTATGTAAAACAGCAGTTTTGACAGACATGCACAATTACATGTGACTTTTTAGAGATCATAAGAAATATAATATCTAACTACAACAGCTCCTATCATTTGATTTTAATAGAAATTTAGTTTGTTACTTGAAACAGTTTCTACGTGTAAACGATTTCTTGGTTTGCTTTTTTACATAATAATGCATTTAAAAATGTGCGTTCAAGTGATACTGAGAAATGTGGTATCGATAAAATTCGAAAAACAATTTGTGAAATGTCAGCAAATATTAGTTCATCCATTTCGCTCTTAATTAAATATTTTCAGGTCTGAAATGCTTTATTCCAGAAAGATTCGCTAGTACACAGAATTGAGAATAGTTTTCTTTCTCGCTTGTTAATAACATTAATAAAAATGGTGTTATGCTATTGGTTTTCCCGAAAACAATATTTACTGGAGTGAAGCTGCTTATAATTTTAAGTAAAAACAAATGTTTCTCCAAATCTCAGATAATATGTTTCTTTCAATTTATAAACAATTTCGTTGTTAACTCTGCATGTTTCTATAAATATGTCAAATCGAGTTCCCTAAAAAGATACATTTAAAGGTTAATGGTTTTTATTTAAATTTTCCAATAATATATTATCCAACGCATCTTTTTTTATATATTTTCTTGTGACTTGTAAGAGCAAATATCCCATTCTGTATAGCAAAGTATGAATCCTGGCGTCCTCGCTTTCATCTCAATATTAACGTTGTTAATTATATTTAATACACAACAATATAAATTTTGCAAAACACATGATTACCAAAGTCTGCTATTGATGATCTCATCACGGTTAAAAAGCGCAAAGGATAGAAAAGTACTAAAAACAACGCGGGGGTACTGCGGTATTTTTAATATGAAAAAGTACTGAAAAAAGTACTAAAGTACTGAATTTTTCAACACTGTTGCCTATAGTTCTACAGACTGTTTGTTTGACTACAACAAAGGAATTGTTCGTGTCATACAGAGTATGAACATGCTACGGTTTTGTATTAACTCACATGTTTGATGTATTAATCAAATTTATTTTATGCAACAATGTCCGGCGTACAACATATGTTGGAATAAAACATTGTCTTCTTTATGGCTTGGACACAAGAAATAAGCCCAGAGCGACTTAGTTTTGTTTTTGTGTTAGTTCAGGTCAAATGACCAACTTGCTTTTGTTGCGAATTTGCACTTCCCAATACCACCAATTAGTTAGTTGCTTGGTTGGCTGGCTGGATGTCTGCCTGACTGACTGTATCTTTGTACAACGTCTTTGTCTTGACTAAACTACATTGAAGTCGTATGTCATGTTCTTTCTCATCGTCTTCATCTTGCGATATGTATTTGGTATGACGTGTGGCAAAAAAGTTTTTATTTTCTTGCTGCTGGACATGTACATGGCTGGTACGCAGCAAAAAGAGGCGAAATTTTAACACCGTTCAAAACACCAAGAGGGTTTACAACAATATACCAATCTTCAAATCTCTCTGCCAATGGCCGAATGATTCTTAAATAAATGTATGCATGAATGTGTGTCCTCAGCATCAACTGCGCTACGTCGAAGTGGCATGCGACGCAAAGTCTTCACCTTAACGTGCTCAAACACACATCATGTATGTATCTCCAAAAAGTGGTCAAGTTAAAGAAACTAGTATTAGAGCGACTATAGCAACACATTGATGTAGTAACAATAATCGTAGGCCTGAGTAAATTGCTTGACGGAATGAAGTCAACTGACAGTGGTTTGGTTGGTTTTGCACAGGATGTGTGCGTGCGAGTAAGGTGCTGCGCGAAACGGTCGATGAAAAAACACTATTTTATCAGAGGGCTACAGCATCTTAAGTAAAAAATGAATTTGGCATGCCATAAATGGTTGGGAAATATTCAGTTCACTCGTCAACGACGTACATACATACAATATTAATCTTTCTTCAATTTTATTTCTTTGTACGTGTATAAACGTGTGTAAATTTCTCCTTCCAACGGCGTTGTTATTGGCAGAACAACGATGCCACCGTCGCTTTTGTCGTTGGTTGTCATTTTCGTAGTCGTCGTTGTCGTATTCATTGTCGTCATCGTCGCCGTGTTCTTTCTTTTCGTTTTCGCCGTTAATCATTGTACTTTTGACTGTCACCGAAAACGGCGGGTAGTTTTGCAACAACACAAAACAAACCACGGTCAATACAAGTGACCGATTGTGGAATGCATACAACCAAAAAAGCAAAAGCAAGAACAACCACCATTTACACACTAGCGATTCAATTTCTACGCAACAATCATACACATTTGTGTGTAAGTGCGGAAATTTAAACGAAACACATGTACTCGTCACACAAAAAACCTTTAGTTTTGTGTGTGTGTGTGAGAACGTATGGACATGAAAATAAATCCTTTCGCCGCCAAAATTCAATATTCGCTTACAATACTCGCGATTGTTTGTCGCCGGGCGCGAAGTCTGAAGGTTCGCTGTCACAACTTGTTTAAAAACACAGTCACATCCTTTTCGCACTCGAACGAGTCAAGACAAATTTATTCGCTGGAGCGCATTTAAATCTGAACCTTAAAACGAGCCATTTTCCAAACAACAGTCAACTTAAAGCAGAGTTAATACGAATGCAAAATATATTTTCAACGTAAAAGCAAATAAATAATAATAAAGTGCCAAACATCGTTTAAACATTAATCTAATTTAATTAAAGTGAATTAAATAATTTCTAGGATTTGATCAGTGATAATGATTAAGCCCCAAAAAACAAAAATTGTCAGTGCTTCCACTTAAGAGACTTGTTTTCATAGTGCTTCTTCCTTGTTCTTCCTAAACTTATTTGTGAAACATAAAATGAATAAAACTAAAAATACAACTCATTTAAATTAATTATTGCCATTAACATTGACATAAAACTTAATTTTTGGCAATTAACTAAAAAAAATAACAAGTCGCCAGCCAAAACAAAAAATAACAACAAATTTTTGGTGACAGCTTTTAGACAACAACACCTAATGTTCCTGTATTCTATGTCCACTTATTTAAAAGCTGAATAAAGATTTTTTTATCCTAAAGTTAAACTGTTTCGAGCCGAATAAGTTCATTAAAATCATAATTGGAAATACAAAATAACAACTGAATACCGACTGGATCGCTACTGTTTGTTTCTTCTGTTTTGTTTTGTTTTATAAAAAACCAAAACTTAAAAAAAAATAGTAATAATTATTCCGGAGAACAAAACTGATGAACAAGGTACATCAAAATAAACATTTCCGTTGACTGCCTTTTCATTTCAACTTTTTGTGAGTGCTGTGTTTTGAAAAGAACAACATAAATTACATTAATTAAAAAAAAAAAAAACACACACAGTAAACATACTACCATTTAAAAGTTTGCAAACTTTTTTCAACCTCATCATCTTCCAGCTTTTTTAATAAATTTTTCAAAGAAATCGTCAAGCTAAAAAGGTAAGTTCCATTCTGTATTACCATTTGCCATAGTGAAAAATTTATGTTTATTTTTGTTTATGTAATTCATCGAACAGATGAACAATTTTACGAAACTTTGCACAAGAAAAAACCCCATATACACATGAAAGTAGTAACTGCACACTTGCATAATCAGTTTTTCATGATCACATTGGATCTCTTTTTTAAAGGACCTTCCACTTTATTAAATATAAAAAGTTTCAATAAAAAATTTGAAAACAGTTAAAAAAATCAAATGAATGGTAAGAATCCCTAAAATTTGATTAAAATTTAAAATAACTTGATGGAAATAAAAAAGGAGACCTCTAAAAATATTTTTTTTACAAATTCTATTTAAAATAAAATACTTTGCTGTTGAACACAATATTCATTCAATGCTGTTATATACACTTATACCCTTATAGACGGGACCGGGAGCATTCCCGGTAATCAATTCCCTAGGTTAATTGAGTAACAAGTTAAAGTAGTTTTTTTTTTTTTTTTGTGTTTTGTTATTCAATTGTTAATATGTTCATTTTTATATTAGAACAGAATTATTCAAGAATTTTATATACATTCATACTAACGTTAGTATGTACATCTCGCTCCTTTATTGGAAATCAAAAAATCAAACTTGGCAAAATACGATTAAGGTTTTTAAAATGAACTTTATATACAGGTTTAATGAAATATATTTTGCTAAATCTTCGGCTTAGTTTGAGATATGATATTGATTTTTTTACATATAAATAAGTTATAAAGAAACACTTTTGCTAAAGTAACTTTAAATTTTTGATTTTTTGCGGTATGACTATGTTGCAATAAAGGAGCTTTATGTATGCACATAAGGCATATAACAAAATTTTACGAAAAATTTGACATACCACTACATGGTCTCAAATATTGTAAACGTAATGAATATAACTTTTTTAGGCGATTTAAGTACAAAATTGTTCCGCACCAAACATGATTTATAAAAAAAGCATTTTTTGAATATTTTTATTTTGAAACGCAAACGTTGTTATACGAAATAAGTTTTAAATTTAAAGTATGTAATGATTTACACAAAAGCGGAGTTCAGTATTGGGCTTGCATATTTATCGTTGCAATTTTTTAAAATCTAACGGAAACTGTGTATTTTGTTGTTGGATTTAACAAAGAGCTGCGATAATTTAAATTTGCACTTTTGCAAGCCTAATACTGCACTCCGCTTACAGCAAAATGTCTTGCACAATTTTAATTGAACGTGCAGAGGTTGCTTCGTTGAACTTCCTGAATACTGATGGTTTTCCGACCTAATGTCTGAGTAAAAATTCATTTGCTCTCCTAAAGCCAGACAATGACTTTTGAAGTGTGGCAAAATTATTTTTGTTGAAAGTATGATCAGAACCAGGGCTGCAAGGTACTATTTTACTTAAAAAACTTTTTCCCCCAAAAATACCCCGATAAAAGAAAAAATCCCCAAAACAAGCCCCTTTAAAAAAATACACCATTCTTAAACGATAATTTAAATATTATTTTGTATTTTAAATATACAATATATATTTAGTCGAACTTCCCTATAATGAATATGCATGGGACCTTTATGGTTATCATTTAATTTTTAAGAAACTTCATTATATAGAATTAATTTTATTTCTGCTTTTGATAAAATAAAATTCAGACAGTTCTAGTTTGGATTACACTCCCACGTGCAGCGGTAATCCATTTGAGCACTGCTTTATTAATTTTCCTAAAAATACAGGCGCCTTTGCGTTTAGTGCTTAATTGCTTGCATTCTACATTATAAAAATTAAGGTGGCTTTCGCCGACCATATATGTAATGCAAGCAATGTACCATAACGTACTGTATTTTCTATAATTAGTAGTTAATATCTCACAATTTTTTTAAGGTGTGTGCTCGCATTTCTCGGTCAAGTAATAATTGGCACATTAGTGGTCTGGGGCATTATTTATTACTGGACTAGTTCTAAGCCGATTTTTGAAAACATAATTGCATCTTCATTTTGATTCATTTATCATCTAGAGTAAAAACTCAAGTTCATCAAATTTAATTTTCATTAAATTATATTTATGAAGAAAGAACTTAAGAACTTAAGCTTAATTAGAAATATTACAAATTTGGATTTAAAACCATAAATAGTTCCACAAAATAACCACAATACTAATTATAGAGTAAAAACTTTTAAGACATTTAAAAAATTTGACAAGAACTAAATAAGTGACTTTTTTGCCTTGTACTCACTATTTAACTTTTTAATTGGCTTTTCTTTACCCAGTAGTCACCCAGTGGTCCATTCATTGACGTAAGAGTTCACTTTAATTTTTTTAACACCTCTAATATACATGAACTTGTCTAGGAAAACACAAATTTTGGACTTATTATACATAATTAAATTATTGACAGATTAGCTTCAAACCTTCTATATACTTTTTTTTTTTTATAGAAGAGAAACGGGGTTTGACCAGTGCTCTTTGATATTAAGTGATGTTGTGAACGTAGTTGTCTTTTATAGGAAAATTAAACTCATATTTTAATTTCCCCAATGCAAACCCCAAATAAAAATTTTTGTCCCTTTTAGCAACATCAACACCCCTAATTTTGGGGTCAAAACCCAAAAACTAGCAGCCCTGATTCAGAATGCCGAACTTTTCTCTAAGCATTAATTTAATACTTCACAGTTTTAAACGACTAGAATTCTATTCCAAATAAAGTCCACTCTGGTAAATTAATTAAATACGCCTAAAACCGTAGGAGGTATAGATATTGCGGTAAAATTTCTTCTAACTTAGCTTTATATGGCATGAAAAAATGTCATGTAATTTTGTGATAAACGGTCCATAATTTACCTTAGATCCCATATTTAGCAGCCTTATGAAATTCATTGTAAACTCTAAAACTAATTTCACCACTCCGCGGAATTTATTATGATTGGTTCATAACCTACCATGGCTCCAATATAAATCTCCCTCCTGAAAATCATTTAAGTTCGGCTTAAACTGTTACGAATCATGATTGTCGGTCAATAATTTAATATAGGTATAAACCGCAACCAATTTAAATGCTGATGTCTGTTTTTATAAAAATAAATAAATAATAAATAAACATCATATAGATATCACTCCTGAAATATTGGAGTTGTCGGTGGAGGGTATCAAAGATTCGGCACAGCCGAATGTAGCACTCTAACTTGTTTTATGATCTATTCGACTATACTATGCCATTTTTCCTATTTGTAAAAATTGTAAAAAGTTATATGCCTAATGTACAAATGAATGTACATATTTATAGAAGAACAGAATTATTCAAGATGTTTATATACATTCATACCAACGTTTGTATGTATATATACATATATTTAAATATGAGCTGCGAGGGGACTCCCCTTCTTCGATGTATTCACATTTTTTAGATTGTTTAAAGTAAACGAAAAACTTCTATTTATAATTTCGGATTCATTGAAAAAAAAAAAAAAATTAAAACCGATGTAAAAAAAATTATTTTTATTTCCCGGAGGATTAATGCTGCCGATCAATCGAATCACGGATGATCGATCTTACAACTTTTATAGATTTTATAGATTTTGATTTAAAACATCAAGGAAAAGAATTTTAGTCAATTGATTTAAGAAAGTATAAAAAATGTTTGCTTTGAAAGCGCCGAGGGCACAGATCAAACTGCTTCATCAAATTTACGTATGTGTTGGTAATATTTTGATTTTCTTAGCACAGGCACACATCAAATTCTTATCACCAATTGATGATATCAATTTGATGTTTAAACTTCAAGCTAAATTTTTTATTATTTGTCAAATAACAATTTTTTTTTTAATAAATTTTGAAGAAATAATGTGCACACACATCAAACTGGCTTCAAATTCAGTTTGATTTGCGTCAAACTCACACTAAAGAAATTTCGATGTGATCATAAAAAATCCGGTAACGCTGTTTGATTATAAATATTGTATAATCCAGCGTATATTAATTTGTACATGTGTGAAATTTTTTTGGATAAATTGTTTAAGGGTGTAATCGAAATACAGTCAATATCGATAATATGTGTTGCTATAAATTTCTAATTTTCAACTTATTAGCAGAAATTTAAAACGATTCTGCTTATTTAATTAATCATTTATGTAATTTTAATCCATCTACGAAAATGTGTTATATGCTATATGCTCATAAAGTAAGATACAAATTAAAGTGACAGATTTTTTGAAAAATCTTTCCAACTCGCAAATTTGTTTGATAATTTTCATAAAATGATAGATTCTATATGAACAGAGTTGCATTTTCTTCTTAAGTAGTTGAGTCATATGGTAATGCATCTTTTTTGTACAACAATTCTGTTAGACTTTCACGTGAAAATCCGTTTTGATGGTGGGTATAAGAACTATTTTAGATAACACAACCCTTAAAATCAAGGAAAATAATGTTTTGCTGAAAAAAAATATTTGAGTAAACTATTTTTATTAAAATTTTAAGCCGAATGCCTTTAACTCAGGTTGAAAAGTTCGCTTTTATCACTACACGAAAAATAATAACAGATAGAGAATTTTGGTTAAAAAAGTACTTCATAAAGTTATTAGGTTTAGTTTTGTACTTGTAAAAATTTCTGAGACCATTTTGCAAACCGGAATTTTAGCTAGTTTTTTGCACATACATACTTCTTAAAGGAAACTAAGCTTTGACAAAGATGTGTTTCAGGCTGGCTTAAATACATTATGTCGTTTCAAGATTTGCGCAAGAAAAGGTCTTGACAGTTTTCCGGTAGTTGGAAAAATTACAATTCTCTTAGATTTTGTACTTTTTTGTAGCATTTTGTTTAAATTTTCATATATCAGATATTTATTTTTAATTGTAAACAATGATCAGCTGATCGTTTTGTTGATTACGGTGGAAATTTTTTTTTAATTAAAAATTTTATCAAGTAAATTAAACGTTTGTTAAATTTTTTGTTAATATCAAAAAATATTTAATTGATCAATTTGTTTTCTGGTGCAAGTCTTAATTATTGTTCAATTAATTTCACAAATCTTTTAATTGTAATCTGTTAAAATTAAAAAAGACTTGAACATTTATATAAAAATATAAATCCTCTTCAGTGTATAAATCCTGGGTGCATCTTAAAAACAAAAAAAAAAAAAAAAAACAGAAAGTGGCCTATTAAAAAAAACTATTTATCAGGTTGGGTATGTTTGTTACTATTTTATTTCTATGAGAGATTTTAAATGTGGACCGATCATTATTTTTATACTTTTTAAATGTCTAATATGGAAATTGAAAAATTACAAAAACAATGCTTAATGTGGCTTAGCAAAATTTGTATTAATAATACATCACGTGCAGTTATCACAGTCACTGTGTAATGTGCAAAATCACAACAGCAAACACAAACACGCAGAGAAAAAATATGGTTTGGCATTGTTACAGCAACTTCACTATGTTTACTGTAACAATATATTGTTGTCGTACACAAAAATTGTTATTTTTATTAAATACTAGCTGTTTGGTCCCGGCGCTGCTCCGGATTCTCCAAATAACAAATACTGTAATTGTTATTAACTTGACCCCTGCGCTATCTACCGGGTCAAAATTGTATCGGGAAACTTATTTTTGTTAAATAAATATATTTTATGAATTTCATTCAAATCGTTCTATAAATTAAAAAAAATTAAATATCACAACAACATCGCCACCTATCGGGATTAAACTTAAGAGAAGCCTGGCTCCAGACTTAACTCATTTATTGTCCAAGTCTGGTGTCAATCAGTCCAGCGGTTCTTGAGTTTTAGGTGCATATACACGGCACAAACGTTTTTTATATAAAGTTCAGCAATACTATAGTTACTGTAAACATTTAAATGTTTATCGCAATTAAAAATTTGAGTATTTTTGACTGAAAAATAATTATTTTTCTAATATTTCTTCTTATTTTAAATCAAGCTCAAGGTCAGGTTATGCAAAAAATGTAATAGAATAATTTTGTTTCCTGTGTATTATTTTTTCATGTTGACAATTATTGTTGTGTAATTAAAATTTTGTTTTTTAAAATTTGTTTGAAATTTATAAACCAAAGATCCCTGAAGAAGCTGTCCATTGTGGCAGCGAAATATTGGATAAACTTTAAATAAATATATTTTTTTGCATAACCTGACCTTGAGCTTGTTTTAAAATAAGAAGAAATAAAATAAGGTCGAAGAATATAGACTAAATTATTTTTCTAATAGCTAAAAAATGATAACTTTGAAAACATATTACACTACTAACAACCATTTTATGATATTTAATAGCCATAAAACGATAACTTTCTATACGAGTAGCGCCATTTGTATAATAATTTTACATCAGTTCTATCGTAACATTTTAAAGAAATCAAAAAAAAGTTAAAAATTGTTCATTTAAAAAAATTGTTTAATAAAATAGCATTGCTAAACAAATTTGAATTTTTTTATTGTGTTAATATATTGACCATTGCATGTAAGAATGGGAAGAATAGAAAAAGTAAAAAAACTTCCAAAAAACCATTTCTAAATAATTGCGACCAACGACAAACGATATTATGATTACCTACGATTATAATATGATTACAGTAACCATAATATGATACTTTCAGAAATGTTATAATTACTTTTAACCATAATATAATCACTTTGCATCATAATGTGATTACTTCTAAACTTATAATGATTAACATGATAAGAGTATGATTTAATTTAGTTTTAATAGGATGTAATAAAAAGCAATTATGATTAATATTACGAATATATTTGATAATATGATATTTTATGATTCTAATAATAATCGTAATATGGTGACTCGTTCTTTTATTTTTACAGATATTTGTCGTTAATATTTCTAAACGAAAATATTTGTTTATTTAAAATAGAAAATAACAAATTCGTTAAAATAACCGAGATTTCCCGAAGTTAAAGATCGGTAGTTAAATTTAAATAGTTACAGAGTTGAGGTTGCATGGAAAGTGTTTTTGTTTTCCTAAAAAAATAACACTGGTCGGCAAAAAATCGTCTTTTTATTACATAATAACGGAATATAAAGATTTTTTAGCGCTCAATTAAAATTCGTTTTCCGTGTTTTTCTATAGTGCGGTTATGCTAATTTCATCATAACTTGACAACGATTTGTCCGAATATGATTAAAACACCAACAAGCTAACATCGGCATGATAGCAAAGTCTAATATTTATTAAAAATCGCGAAAGTTGTAAGGAATCACAGGAAAAATTGCTTCCATTGCAAACATTGCTAAAATTCGAGAGAAATTGCAAACTTGTAAATAAGCCCTAAAATTTATTTGAAATCGCTTAAAGGGTTAAAAAAAACAAAATGTCGGTAAATAACATAAATAACAATTGGCAAAATAGCGAAAATAATTAATATTTCAAACAAGCCATAAAGTTGACTAAAAGTCCCTAAAACTTTAAGGAATGGCAAAAATTCGGTAACAATTGCTAAATTAGAGGAAATTCGCAAAAATTTGCTAACAGAAGCATGATAGCAGAGTTTACTATAAATCGTGAAAGCTGTAAAGAATCAGAAAACTTACAGCAACAAATCGCTTGTATCGCAAACGTGATAAGATTCGCGAAAAATTGCAAAATTTGAAACAAACCCTAAAACTAATTTGAGATCGCTAAATCAGGCATTCCACTTGTGTTGGCTTGTGCTTTCGAGAATTGAAAACATAAAAACAGTGTGATTAACAAAACACCACAAAATCACACTTTTGATTTTAAAAGAACAGGCCTGTAAATATAATTTTTCATATAATTTTATTTTTATTTGACATGAAAAACATAAATTTATATTTTAATAGAATTTGTGAAAAAGGCCCTTAATCGCTTTAAATGGTAAAGCTACTTTTATGTGACATGTATTTTGCAGTAGAAGTAAAATCCATATTAAATTGTAAAATTTACAAATACAAAAGATTTATAATTTTTATGCTTTCACAAGTTCGTTTTTGGTTTCATCTGACATTACCTAAAATCGTTTACAACAGCAAATTATACACTTATTTATATTTCCATTCATTTTTAATTGTATTTCAGTTATTAAAAAAAGTTTTTTTTACAGAATTTGTGTAAATAAATAGATTTTAATGTATTATTTCGGCCACAAAAAAAAATGATTTGCAAAAAAGCTGATGTAAGATGGTTTGTCAGTTTAAAAAAGAACACGCTTTAATTGAATAATTTTACACTGCAAATTTGATCATTTTCTGTGGTTCCTAAAAGGAGCAGACATTTCGAGAAGGAAACTTGTTTTGTTTGTCTTTACACGACATGTATGCATTTTGCAGTAGGACAAGCACACTGATATTTACATGTCGTCTAAAACCACCTTAAGAAATTGTATTTATGTATTTATATTGTTTACCTCCCTTTAATTTTTCAACCTAATTTCATGACTCTTAGCTTATTTTATTCGCTATACACCTGACTTTCCGATATGTTATAAAAAATGTTTGCCTTAATATTGTTTTTATGAATTATGAACTATTGTTAAGATTCCTTTATTCCAAATCATTTGCTAGTAACTTTATCTGAATCAGAAAATTGCCTTATTTCGGGCGAAATAATATTCTTTTCAATAAAAACAGACCGAGAAAAAAACTGAAAATGGATTTGAATTAATAAGCAATTTACAATCTTTATAGTCCACATATCGACAAAGCTGCGCAGTTTTCGTTTCACTTTGGGTCGCCTGGCTTCAAAGTTGCGTCGTGAGTGCTTCGATTTGCGTCGTTAATATAAAAATGTTTGTACAAACCCTGCGGGAAATTTGTGTCAATTGGTCCAACAGACTAGTCCTGGGATTTGTGAAAATAAAACAAGTACACAAAGAAAGGACTCATGACCTGTGAAAGAAAAACCAATCCCATAACTGGTTTATGATGAACAAAAAAGTAGAAAAGTAATGAATTTCAGTACAGTCTTCACCTGTGCTGTGACACATTTTTTGGTACTTTCTAAAATTTGGTTCTTGAATTTCATTCTAGGACTTGTTTTATTGAAATAAAACTACATTGTATTGAAATAATACCACATTTAAGTTACTGACACTAAGTACGTTCATGGAGAACAGACCTGTGACTGGTCAAATGGTGTCAATTGACCCCCTCCAATGACAACCCCATGTAAAACTGATAGGTCTCTACCACCAAAGACCTATAACGGGACTACTTTGGTGTCAGTTCGCTTCCCTCTAGGGAAGCTAAAACAGAAAAAGGGGATTTCCCGTTTTAAGCCTGGTACTCTGTATAACATTTCACGCTGTCAAACGCATATGAAAAAAAACTTGTGCGGAATATCTATGAAATAATGTTGATGGAATTGTACTCCGTTCATTTTGTGAGAAATGTTTCTGGCAACACTTTTTTATAACTGCGAAATATTGTAAGCCGCACTTTTTTCACGTGGAATTTTAAGCAAAAGCAAAAAAGTATGAAGTTAATATTAAACATTAAATAAGAAATAAAAAATTTAAATAACATAACCCGTAACTTTTTAACGACAAAAAATTGTCGTTAAGTAGTCAAAATTCGTTAGCTAACGAGAGTTGTCGTTAAGAGCTATTCTGTAATGAAAATTTAACAATTTGTATCGGCAAACAATGTCGGCAGCTATCGACGGAAATAAAGTTCTTGTTAAATAATAACGACAATTAATGTACTGTTATATATATATATTGATTCCTATGGTTCCAAGTTGGAACAAAGGGCCGTACTGTTAACAGATTAAAAATATAGAGTTCCTCATAACAGTATTTGGGCGATCATGTTTCCGCCAAAAAGAGTATGTTTTAAGGTTAAGATTCACATAAGAGATTTGTGTGCCAATGATGATGATGATTTCTACATAACATAGAAGCTATTATTAAGGATACTTATTATGGGAGCTGTGGTCAAATATTAACAGATTCTAATAAAATTTGTTCTGCTAATTTATGTTGTTTGCGACAAAATATTTTTGGACCTAATTAAACCCCAAAGTCTGTCAAACAAGATGGTAAACGGGCACAAAACCCTATTCCGGAAAGAAGTTTGCATGTGGGCTATGAAAATTAATTAACCGGTTCTCACCATTTTGAAAAGGCACATGTGCCTTTTGATAAAATTATTTCTAAAATTGCGACCCGTAATTAGCGCACAAGGTTATCTTGGACAGCCAACCAGGCAGCCTGATAGAAGGACGGGCCTCGTTATATGGATTCTGAAATTGATTCTGAGTCAATAGGTATACTAAAAGGTGGGTCCAGAACCTATATTTAAATGTGTTACACACATTTGCACAAACACATACTATCCTATTCACATACAGTAGTGTAGGTATAAAAAGGAAGAGCAGAATGTTGTGCTAGAGTGTCTCAGGCACCTCGAACTTTTTCCCTATGTATAAGACGGTTTGAAACCAACATATTTGTTAAGAAATATACGGGCCTGTTCTGAAAATCACGTGCTTTTAAAATCACACGTGTGATTTTGTGGTGTTCTGAAAGTCATACCGTTTTTGTGTTTCTCGGTGTGCTTTCGGCAATTGAAGATCACACCAAAACACACAAAAACACACAAAATATATTACACCTGTGATTTTAAAAGGCACATGTGATTTGAGCTAAAGTGATTTTCAGAACAGGCCTGATAATCAATATTTACACTTTTTCATTCATCTTTTGTTAAAATAAATTTTTTACAAGCAAATTTAATTTATATTTTTTATTAATTTTAAATTTGACGTTCTTATATTTTTACTGATATTTGTCGTCAATATTTCTAAACAAAACTATTTGCTTATTTAAAATAGAGAATAACACATTCGTTAAAGTAACCGAGATGTCTCGTTACTTAACGATATCGGTAGTTACAAAAAAAGTTAAAAGTTAAAGAATTGAGGTACAGTTACAAATTTATAAAATTTTTACTTTCTTTTTTAATTTTTTATTAAAAAATAAATTTTTAGTGGAGTTTGTTTACATACGTAAAACAATGTCGCACACTTTGAAGGAGAAAAAACGTCAACTTGTGCAAACTCGCAAGATAGGGTTCAAGTTGAAGGTAGTTAGAAGTTTCAAATTACATTTGCTAAAGTAAAGTTAATTCTAAATATTTTGCAATAATGAGTCAAAAACGAAAGCAAATAAGCTTAAAATAAAAACTGTACATTTTGAAACGTTCTCAATTAGGGGAAAAAGTGGTTGATATTCCGGTCCCAAAAAGCAACGCAAACCAGGCTATTTACTGGTGAATTTGAAATTTCATAGTTTTTGTTTAACAAAAATTCACAAAAGGTCTTGCCGAATCTTTGACATTCCCAGCCATCAAATGGAAGGTAAAATTGACTTAAACGTTCACTTTTTTAGATAACCCAACATAATTAGGGTAAATAAAAGTAATGAAAAATCTTTTCGTTACAGCTGAAAAATGAAGAAAATTGCATTATACTCGTTTGTAATGGGTGATTTTTTAAGCGTAGTTTTTTTAAAAATCTAATAAAACACTCAAATGTGCATCATATATTCAAAATTTTTATTGGAATCGATAAATTGGTCCTTGCCATTTACTTTTCAAAAATAAATTCATGTAAATGTTTCGAGCATTTCGGCCTGTATTCCATGAACACGTGTTATGTTATACTATAGACCAACGACTTCACATAACCCCACAAGAAATAGTCAAGAGGCGTCAAATCACATGATCTTGGCGGCCAACTCACAGGGCCATTTCGAGAGATAAACTACTCACCAAATTCATCCTTCAAAATGTCCATTGTTTCACGAGCTGTGTGGCATGTGTCATGTGGCACCGTTTGTTGAAACCACATATCAACCAAGTCCAACTCAGCCAATAGGGGCAAAAAAATGTCGCGTATCATGGCAGGTGGTTGAATAACACATGTCCAATACCTAAGAACGGCGACGAACTGACATTTCACTATCCTCATTAACACTAATCGCTACGGCGGCAATATTCTCTTCGGTACGCACTCTGCGAACGAAAGTCGTTGGTTTAATGTCCACCAAAGTAAAAAAAATAAAATCCAAGATGAAATGGCAGAGTAAACTGAACACTTTTCACTTTCCCAGATGCAGTTTGGATACAATTACCAACCAGTGCTGCCAGCCCGAAAAACTTAATTCATAAAAAATCATTTAGATAGTTTCGTCAAATACAAACATGAATTACTCAAAATTTAAATTAATGCGAAAGTGCAAACGCAAAAAATACTCGTATGTATTTATATTTTTTTTATATCTATGAAAGTTTGTAAGGGATGTTTTTTATAGAGTGATACAAGTTTAAATCATAATCAAACATAGTAATATATTTTTGATATCAATGAAACGGTCTTTATTGGATAGAAAGCGCAATCTGGAACACCAATTTCAACAACTTTTCGCATTCTGGCCATCATCGTTTTTGAAGAAATATGGGCTACGCCAGTTCAAAAAGCGTCAAACAGTTATTTTCTGTGGATTTGATGCTGTTTCGACAAAAGCTTGTGGATTCTCCTCACCCCAAATGCGAAAATTCTGCTTATTTACGTACCCATTCAACCAGAAATGGGCTTCATCGGAAAATAAAATTTTGAATGGAAATTCAAAATCAATATCAATTTGTGCTTCAGCTAGGGTTTTCCCGGGATTTCCCGTTTATATTTCAATTATTATATTTCCCGCTTTCCCAGGAATTTTGTTGCGGGATCCCGGGAAATAAAAAGTTCCTCATAGTTTCAAAAAACAGCTATTAATACTTTGAAATTTAGTTTTCTATTCTTTAAAACTTAGCATCTGTTGATAGGCTTGAGATTAGATCAATTAAAAAAAATGAGTACATTCGTAAATCAATGTCACCTGATGCAATAAATCTACTAAACGCAGAATGGGCAGTGCAAAAGTTGATAATTAATAAATTTAGTGAAGTGAAGAGTTAATAAAGATCATAAATTTAAAATAAGATGCTGGCAGTAAATTTTTATTGCCCATGGACAAGTCTTAAAAATAGGAGATACCTTTATTGCAACAAAGTCATATCAACAAAAAAAAATCGAGCTTGGCAAAATGCGATTAAAGTTTTCAAAATGAGAAGGTATGAAGGAACACTTTGCTCAATAAACTTAAAATTTTTAATTTTTTGAGATATGATTATGGATCTTGTAAGAAGTCCGGTTGATGCTATTTGTTGCATTAACCTTGACCTTCATTTGACTGATATAGACGTAGTGTATAAAAAAGAAAAAATTGCTTCTGATTGTGAATTAGAAGCATGCAACAACTTTAAGCTTTTGCACTTAAAACTAATTGTCCAATATCGGTAAAAAAGTGAACGAAATTTTTGGTAAACATGGTAATTAGTAAATAAAATCAGAAATATACTCTTTGTCGACTTCCTAAACGCATTGAGTGTGTCTGAATGTTATTTCCTAAGCTGCTAAAAAATGTTAATATATTTATTTAAAATATTTTATCCGTTTTAAGAATTAACTTTTTGATCTCATAACTTGAGTACCACAATTTTTGTTTGTTTTTATTATTGTTTTATGAATTAAATTGTTATGTTTGTTATCTTTTTATCTTGTATCTAAAGCGTAAGGTAATAATAATTATTTTAATAAAAACTCAATCCCTGAAGAAGTTGGAAAGAATACCAACGAAACGTCGGATTTTACTGAGAATGAAATAAATAATCTTTTACAGTGAAAACTCCGTATAGTGGACACTCTCTTTAGCGGACACCCCCTTTTAATGGACAAAAACTCTGAAACGTAGCACCAAAAAATAATTTTCATGTAAATGAACCTCCGATAGGTGGACACTCCCTTATATGGACATGGACAAGCATTTTGTATATATTTTGGTTGAAAACCCTCCATTATGTGGACATCTTCATAAAATCGCTGAAAATTTTTTTAATATTTTTGTAGATATAATTTTTTTTATCTTTCATCGCTTTTGCATATTTTCGTTTTGTTTTCAAATATTATTCATTTGGTAACTCGGAAGCAACTAAATATGAATGTATGTTTTTCTGCTGTGTATGGGGAATTCACGAAATTAAGTTTTTGTTGTTAAATTAACTTATTGGTTTTGTGTCAAAAATGGCTGCACAGCGAAAGTGTTTAACATTAAAAGAAAAAGTGGAAATTATTGAATCCTCAAAAAAAAATAAATGTTCGGTTCGGAAATTAGCAGAAAGGTTCGTTATTATAAAATTGTATGTGCTATTTAGGTGTTGATCAAATTAATATTGATCTTCTTTCAGCTTTCACATCGGCTTTCATATAAATAATTATTTTAAAGCGATTTAAAATTATAAATTACAAAACATTATAAACTAGTGAACATGTATGTATTAATGAAATTGGAATGATCTGTTTTTGGTTTTGTTTTTGTTATTAAATAAAATAAAACAAATATTAAGCACTTTTTATTAGACCTCCCCTTAGGTGGACACCTCTCAATAATGGACAAATTTCAGGCGACCGCAGCTGTCCACTATAGAGAGTTTTCACTGTATTTACATTAAATTAATGACCTTGAAAGCCTGCATATAGGAAACTATATAAACTATTGAGAGTAATCAAAAAAGGTCGATCAACACTTATAATTAATAATAATTAAAGTTCCTCTTCCAATCTTCAATTAATTTCTGTAGTATTTAAGCATTTCTTTTACTTACTTTGTAAACAAGTTCCCCTACGGTTTTTTAAAAAAGTCTTTTCATTAAATAAAAACAAATTTTCTTTGTATTATTTATATGGAGCGGGATCCCGGGAAATTTAAAAAAATTTCCCGCTTTCCCGGGAATCGAAAAACTCCGGGAAAAAAAGCTCTAGCTTCAGCCCATTTGTCGAATTATTTGATAAAAAATTTCAACAATTTGCGCTGTTGCTCTGGTGTAAGTCGATTTATAATAAAATGTCAAAGCAACTATCAGCTGTTTAATGGGTAAATGGGTAAAGCAGTGATGCCAACTCAAAGCTGTATCACTCCAAAAAAAAACACCCTTTATGTCTTATAGAGTTTGTTCGCGTTTTTTCACTTCCCGCTTTCGCGGAAAATAATTGCGGGATTGCCGGGAAATTAAAAAAAAAAAAAACTTTTTAAAATCTATGTGGGATGTACAATGTGCATTTTTAGTTGTTTTATCCAACCAAATTTCAACACAATATTAAAATTTTCTGCAGTTTAAGTGTTATTATGGCGATATTTAAGAATGGGCTTAATATAGGGCCTATGGTAAGTTATACCCCAATCTTCACGAAATTTAATTTCTTGTCTTAGAAAACTGTAGTGGGTGGACTAACTGCCTGTTTTTCAAACTAAAATAACAATTTTCGTAGAAATTTATATTGAAAACAAAACCCAATTTGAGTTTTTTTTTTTTTTGTTACAATATAAATTCCCAAGCGATACTTTTTATTTTATTTTAAAAAACAGGCAGTTAGTTTCACAACAACGTAGTTAAATCCTTTCCGAGATTGTGTTTTATATAGGGCATTTCGAGTAATATGATTTCCGAAAGTGGTCTTAACATGAGGCCGTGGGTAAAATACATCTGCCTTCACAAAATTTGATGTTAGTTTTTCCTACAGAAGCGATTCTGCTGAACTTCAATCCGAAACAGCCTAGAAGAACTAGAAACAGTTTGACACCCAAATGGTTAAATCGACTTGGAACTACTGAAGGATCTAGGATATATATACTTTGTGGGATCTTAGATGACCTAGTATACCTTCATTTACCACTGCTGATTAAGGGCATAAAACTGTAAAAAAAATTATCAAAATGGTAAATTTAATTTCTCCTTGATGCTCAATTTGTTAAATCTTGAAATTGTTTCAGAATTCTTACTTCGTTATGTAGAGCTTTTAGTGCCTATGTGCCCTTCCAGAATTTATATTCCCTTAAGACTTCAAAATATTCATTCTAATTATGCAAATGAGCTCTGAGTTTATAAATATATTTCTTTTGATGGTCGTATTGGCATCAAAACTAACCTCTTAAGGCTGAAATTGAGATCTCAGTTAAACTCTGTTTAGTTAACCTGAAAGCAGATTTTTTCGCCCTTACCAAGTTTGTACACTCAATTTGGACGGAAAAGCTTAGTTTTGTTTAAAATTCTGGTCTTTAATGAAATAATAAACAAAAATCTACGGTGAACTAAAGAACAAGGGAACAAATTTAAACTTTTTTTGCGGTCAGGAATTTGATTGCAAATATTTACTAATTTGAGGTCGCTGATTTGAAATCTAGTCTCCATTTTTCTCTATCAGCTTTACTTTTCGAGATATACCGTTATGTTCAAAATTAAGGCACTTTCACTACATATATTGAAATCGGTGGACCATATTCGGTTAACATCGTTTTTAAATTTGCCCTGTAGTTTCAGAGATATCGTTGAATTTTTGAAAACAAAAAGGAAAATTTTGAAAAAAAACAAATTTTTTGTTCTTTAAAAATTCATAAAAAATAAAATTGCGATATAAATCACAGTTTTGGTCTAAAAACATTAAGCTCAACATAATTTTGAATGAAATGGGGCTTAAATTATTGCAATCGGTGCACAACTTTTGATATTATGCACAATTTACTGAGAAAACTGAATATCGATTTGATAGAGAAAAATGGAGATTAGATTTGAAATCAGGGACCTCGAATTAGTAAAAATTTGCAATCAAATTCCAAACCGCAAAATGTATGTTCCGCAGTGTAATAGATATTAACTTGATTTAATATTTTTAAGCCAGTAAGAAATATTATTTTCATTGGAGAAATAAATTAATAAAAAAATTTTGTCGCGAATCCCGGGAATATGATTTTTATATCCCGCTTTCCCGGGAACTCAAAAAGTGCGGGAATAAAGATTCCCTAATGTCGTATGAAAAACAAATTGTTGATCTATGTTTTTAAGTTTGTTATGTTTCGCGTATTCGTGGTAAAAGTAAAGTTATAGCTGATTGTCTGTCAAACATATTAAGAGCCACAAATTATAAGTTTAATTTATACATGTGTGTGCCAATATTTAGTACATATAAACATATCAAGATACAGATACATACGTATGGACGTATTTACAAATGGAAATTTGTTAATGTATAGAACTGGAAGAACGATGAAAGATAAAGTAATCGTAATATACAATATTAAAGAATAACACACTTTCAAAGCACATGAGGAGGAAAAAAATTATCATCAAGTTCATTTTTATTGCATTGTCTCGACCGGCATCTATGTATTATATACAAACGTAAGTACCTAAATACATACATACATGTATGTAGGTATGTATGTATGTGCAATGTGTGTATATTTTTATATGTGTTTTTTTTATTTTTGTTGTCTAATGTGTGTGTTTGTGTTTATATGGAATAAGTCTATAACATAGTTTCGGTATCGTATGTCTCCCTATAACCTAAACCTATTAAAAATACATTGAAAATAGAAATAAAAATAAGTAAAATAGAAGAAAAAATAAATAAATAAATAAATGTGAAAAAAATTTGTCTTGGAAAGCACACAGACAGCCGGACAGACTTATATAAAAATTTAAGAAAAAAGAAGAAGAAGAGAATGGAAAAAATAACAAAGTTTGAAATACATTTTTTTATTTGTGGGATATATTTTTTACATTAAATTGTTACTGCTGTTGACCTTTATTTGCCAGACTGTATAATATGTGAATGAGTATGTGTAAATGTATGAGCACATACATATGTATATTCATTTGTCTGCTTTGGTACATTGCTGAGAAGAGATGGCAATTGCCTGTACCCCACTTCACTCCCAGCTTCATCCATTGAGTGACTAACTAACTGGTAAACGATAAAAATGTAATAAAATTATAATGGAAGCGAACATAAACACTAACTATGAACAAACATATCACACATTAACACAAATACAAGTGAAAATAAAAAATCACAACAAAAAATAATTCAACCACATGCAGTAATGTCCCTGCAAACATTTTTTATTGTCAAAGTCCGTTAATGCAATTTTGTTTTTGTAACATGTTAATTTCAAACCACTAAAAATCGTCACAGTGTATGGACTGTCCAGGAGTAGGAAAGACATCTATAATCAAGAGATAAAAATAGCTTCGATACCTTTCAAATTTTATTTCAACTAATGTAACGTCCAGGCGATAGGCAATAATACAATTTCTAAATACCAGTAGGGAAACATACAACGCAAACACAGACATACATAAAGCGCAAAGTACATCCAGATAACACATTGACTTAAATAAACATAATCACACAAGGATGTGGGACAGACGGACAGGACAGACAGACGATTTGTACCAAGTTGCAACAAACATTTGTAGTAATTTTTCTATTTTACAACTATAAAAAATAAACTTCCTAGAAACAAAAGACAGAAAGTGAAAGTTAAAATATAAATAGAAAAAGGACTTTGATTTAATTTTTTTTTTTTATAACTTTGTTGAAGTTTTATTTGTGGGCACACATAAAATATGTATGTAGAAATTTGTTTGTACATATGTATGTGTGTTGGTTCATCAACTTATGTACATACATGTGAACGTGGTGTATGTAATGCACTTGAATACATTAATTTTGTATGTTATAAATAGTGCCAAACTTAATATAATTATAAACATTTTAATGAGTTTTTGTCGAATAATATATCAGTTCAGTTTTAACAAATCCTAACTAATAATTTACACCACCTCATCAACAGTTTTATTGGCACATTTATGCATCCCAATTGTTTCAAGTTAATTAATTAAGTAAATTTTTTGGGTAACCGACCACGAGAAATAAATTAAAACTGCATTCGTAAGAGAAACTCGATTACAAATTAAGCTCTTAGTTGTTGTACGTACTCTTAAAATGAATGTATTGCAAGTAGCTCTCAATTTGCTCAACTGGAGGTTGTCATGCGCAAAACTTGTTCTTCTTTATTATATGAATGTTGTGCGTATGCAGTCCCCTCTTTGTAGTACATACAATCTGTTCCCTTTTTGCAATTTAAGGCGGAGCTAATGAGCTTTCTTATTCGCTCTTGCACACAGGAGGCATGGTAGATCGAAATTCAAATGTAGGTTCCTAAAGCGTACCTACCTGTTTTTGTGTTTAAAGAGGGATGTTTCATGCCACACGTCCCCAACCCATTCTTACGCATAAAATTGCCAGGTAAATAAATGATAAATTGCATGCAAGTGAATGAGGAGCACGTGACATGTTCGCGATTGTATGAGCTTGTTGCTTATTCGTCGTGAATTCGCGAGGAACTGTATGCGCGCCGAAATTGTTAGCAATTGTGATGTTTTTAGTGTGACGTTGATGATTCGATGTTGAGCATGAGGATGAGTGAATCAGGACGAGTTTTGGGAAAAGTGAGGGAGGAGAGGTGGTGGTGGTCGTCGTACAGCAAAAACAAGCGCGCCAATTAGCATGTTACCCTGTTGTCGTCTTGCTAGCATTGTCTTTACTCACTCGCAATAATTTCGAACCCTTATTGTATTGTTGTTGTTGTGTAATATTTATGCAAATGAAATGTTGGTTTGGCGGGCGTTCCTTGTGCTTTTATATTCGATGTACTTGTTTCAAAAACACATTTAGCACTGTCTGTCCTCTTTGCGTATGTACATTGACGTATATTTGTTAAAAAGTGTGTGTGCGTTCGAAAGTGTACGTACTTATATTCCTACGTACACTTGCTGAGCATTTCGTCAAATCGCGATGAAACATTGAAAGGATATTAAATAGCGCGTCTTCTTTTTATTGGATGCGCGTGTACAAGAATTGTATCATATTTAACTATTTTACATGTACAATGTACACAACGTTTTAATCAACCCTTGTATATAGCAATACGTACATATATCATTATGTACATTTGGCTACTTATATATGTACAACATTGGCGAATAAGAGCGCACTGCACTTTTTGTGTTGTAGTTATCTTAACAATTGTACACTTAATTGTACCGAATCTTTAATAAATTTTAGCTACAGCATACAGGTAAACTAACTAATTGATACACACACTCATACATATTGAATTTAAATATGCGTCCACTTTTTTATTTTATTAATTTGCAAAAATGAATATAACATTTATTTGTAACACTAACTATTCTTCCAATTTTTTATTTGGTCTCATAATTCTGTTAATTGACTGACTTTGCCTTTTCTTTTTTTTTAGAATTCAAACTGTTTGACAACGGCCTGAGGTTGGATATTTCCAGCTACCCCCACATGAACATCCGGATGAGCACAAAGGGCAAACGCCCTTTGCGGAGTTTGACTCCAAGCGACAAAGTTCACGCTATCCAGCGTATACACGATGGTGAATCGAAGGCTTCAGTTGCTCGAGATATTGGAGTTCCTGAGTCGACGTTACGCGGCTGGTGTAAAAATGAAGACAAATTACGCTTTATGTCTCGCCAGTCTGCAGCCGAAAAAATGGGTGGGGAGTCATTAACGGATAAATTGGATGGTAATACAAACATCTTGGGAGGGCCGCCTGAAAAAAGGCAGCGTATGGATACTTCGATGCCCCTTAATTTCTCAAACAAAATGAAATTTGATGAATTGACAACTTTTAAGCGAGCTCCTCTTGCTGGTCTAGATTTTGGGGGGAATAAGTCCTTAGCTGATTTAAGCACTTTCAATGGATTGGCGCCGGATTATGCAGCATTCAATGGCGCAGCTAAAAATAAAGTTTTTGGAGCAGATATATCTCGACCAGCGGATCCATCTTTAGCTGCAATTAGTCCCTTATCAAGCCTTTCACATTTATCGGGTTTGACCGGACTGTCTCAATCGCCATTGGCCATAAGTTTTAATGAGCTCACATCGAACTTAAATTTATTGGCACAACTTAATCCTGGCTTAGCTGCCATGTCTGGTCTTAATGGTTTAGCAAATAATGGAAACAATTTACGTGCCAACAACTTAAAGCCCAAACCACAGATAAATAGTCCTCGTAGCGAGACAAGCGATAGACAAACCGGTCTTACTGTTAAAAATTGGGCCAAGCAGAAACCTTCAACTCCCACCTCAAGTGACTCCTCTTCGTTTGGGCTAAATCTGACTCAAAATGAAACTACAAAGAATCAATTAAAAAGTCCAGGTGCTTCACTTATGCCACCACAATTAAGTGCAAATTTACCTCCTCTTCCAACATTGCCAGAAGATCCACTACTTTATTGGCTGAAATCGCAACAGGCTATGTTGGGATTAAATAATCTTTATCCACCACCACCTCCTATGGGCACCACTAGTCCCCCAATTCGGTCATCAACTCCTCAGCAACAGAGTTTGCATGCCAGTACTCCACCTATCATCCCTACACCATTAACCCCTTCTTCCACTCCTTCTGGCAGTTTGGATGATAAAAACTCGGCATGGTTTAATTGGTGCAAGGCATTTGGCGCTAGTCTAACCTCCTTGGCCCCAGCTGCTGCAGTACATCTTCATGGGAATCCGTTACATCAGTCAGCAGCGTCAGTCAATAGTGTGGATCCATCGACGACTAATCTTGATAGCCAGGTTATTGGAAAAACTGGATTTGAGAACATTTTGTATTCACAACTTACTAAAGACTCGGCTCCTAGTCCTTCGGCACAAAGTTCCTCTTCAATCGAGCAAATAAATTGTGAAATGTCCCACAATGTTGACTTTTCAAACAAACCAGAAGATCTCTCTGCTAAAACAGCTAAAGCCAAAAGTCCACCGCTTAGCCCTCTCCCAACTCCAGCTCAAAGCCCTGTGCAAAAAATTGATCAAATTAAATCCAAGCACAATAGTCAAGCACCTAGTCCAATTCCCATAGGTTCTGAGGGAGATTTACAGGAATCTGAGTCTAAGAATGAAACAAGAAATAGCGTAGCCGATTGTAGAGATGTTCTAGATAATCTTCTTTATAAGATCAATAACAACAATAATAATGCGACTAGCAGCCACCAAGTTTCTTCAGCAGTTAGCGAGTCGGAAGCCAGTTATAACAGTGATCACAATAATATGGATGACTGTTCTCATAACAACAACAATAACTCAAACAAAACCGACGAAGAAGAGCGGGCAAAATGTGCAGAGCTATACGAAGATGAAGAAATGGATGCCGGTTACAGGGAAGCTATAGCACATGGCGAGAAATTTTTACAGTGGCTGGAAAACTGTAGTAATCCCCGAGTGACCACTGTTCAACTAATGCAACTTCGATTCCTTATTTCTTCAGTAAAAATGGTTGTCGATCCTAAGTCAACCCTAAAGGAATCAACTAGCCCATCAAATTTGTCTACAGCTATTGAAATAGACGACTCTTCTGAAGAAAGTAATCGCTCAAAGATGCGTCGTCGCAAATAGGAACAACCTAAATTGGCCACATTTGAGCCGGAGGCAGAGCCACATAAAGAAGTAGAAATTATCGATGCCGATGAATACCAAATGCCAAAACCATTCGCTACCGCTGTTTATCAATCATCAGCCACTCTTTTAAACTCCTTGTTCTTTCCGCCATACGAAATCGTTCGGTCCGATGACTCTGACGACAATGACAACAGCACGAGCATCAACAACATTACTGATGTCAACGCTGACAATGATAGCATTAGCTCTGCGTTTTCGGAAAAGGTTGAGCATCTTAATAGTCAAGACGCGCCGAATACTTTTCAACCATAAAAACAGATCAATAACTATTTTTAAATGAGCTTCTTAAATTTTATCGAATAGAAATTAAATTTTAAATAGCAAGTAATTTAATTGTCATTTATGTAGAGAAATTTTTATAAACTAAAATAATCCCAATTTGTCACATACTATACAAAAAAATTAATTTCTCCCAAAAGAGTCCAAAAAATTAAAAAGTTATTTAAAAACAAAAAAAGTCGAAAAAAAGTTCCTTTCCTGTATATTGAGGAACAAGACTTTCTGAGATTAAAAATTTTAGCGCTTACTAGATCTGAATTAATTTAAGTTTATCATAACTAAAACTTTTCTGTATATAATACATTTAATAACTTAATTCATTTTAAATTTTTTATTTTTCATTTCACTCTTTTTTTTAAAAAATTTTTTAATATACATTTTTTTCTTACTAACCATTCTATTAGATAAAAATGTTATTAAAAAAAACAAATTTAAATTAATACAAAAATGTTATTAGATAAATGTCTTCTTTTAATTATAAAAAATTAATTTTATTCTTTATATCCATATGCAGTAATCACAGTATACAATAATCACACTATAGATTATACTATAAAGAACTTTTGTTCCCTCATTTCTTTTATTGAAATTATTAGACAAACAACTACAATAAACAAGATACTAAAGCCTACAACAAACAATATTATCAATAACCAAATAACTATTACACTTTTATAATCAGTTCATTGGTAAAAACAGAGAATTTAACACGAGTTAAAAATGATGAATACAAAATAATAAATTCACAGTAAAAGAACAAATAAACAGTTTTATTTGCATATTTAACTAAAATCTACACAAAACGTCTTTTTACTAATGGCAATTTCATTAAATTGGTAAGTACAAAAGTCCTTTACGGAATGGGCCAAACTTGGATAGCATATTAGACAAATTTTGACAAGTTATATAGTTATAATAGTTAAATGAAAATACATAGTTAAGAAAGTCATACAAAGTTTTACAAATACTGGTAACGCATAACATACAGACGTTTAGAGAGGCAGTCTACATTAGAGATGAAAAAACAAACGCCAATAAACATATTTATTTGCTAAAATCTTATTCAAATTTTCACATTGGATTGTGGAATTATATAAAAAAAAATTTTAAGGAATAGTTCTATTCCTTAAATTTTAAGGAATTACTTTATTACAAAAAAGCTTTATAAAATACATAGCTGAAATGTAACTCATAGAATAAATTCGAAAAATCAAAAATGTTGAATATAATAAAATGGCGCCCTATGCTCCAATGGGAGTTAGAGGAACACATATATATATAATATAAAGTAACCTACGAAAGGAGATAATTCCCAGTTTCTAAATTCGTTTTCAGTATTGTTAAAATTTAATAAAAATATAGAGTAACTTTACGAATAATTTTATTTATGAACATTTATGTTTGTTATTCAAAAAACAAACTACCAAAAAAATAATATTTTCCGTATTAATTTTGTTATGTAGTTTGATTTTTGTCAGTTAAAATATATTTTTTAAAAGTAAAAACTATTCAATTTTAAGGAATATGCTGTTTAATAAATAAAAAATTTAAAAATTAATGTAAAAATGATTTCTTTTAAATGAAATGTAAATGATCCGGTTTTTAAATGAATTTTAAGTTGTTTAAAATGAATTTTCGTTTGAATTTAATGACATAATATTTTATGAGTATTTATGGACCGGACAGAATCTAAAAAATTTTGTCACTTTGCAAACCGCCGATAAGAAAAAAAGTACTAATTTGTAGACATTCAGTACCATATCAAATTTCTCGATTTTTGCATATTTCAGCCTTTGAAGAATGTTTTGCATATTTTAGTTAAGAGAATTTTTGCAGCATTTTTTTTAAGTTTATAGCGCATATTTTTTTTTTAAGCATACAGTAGATATCGGATATAAGAAACATTAAAAATGCCTCAAATGGTTTCTTTTATGCGGTTTTTTTTATAAGTAATTATTGCTTACAAAAAATTATTTCTTATATACATATATGAGAAGCCATAGAACACAAGTACTTTTTTGCTCATTTGCATTTTTGGAAAATTGAGGTTTATTACACAGCGGAACAGTCATTTTGAGGCCTTTGACTTTATTTCAATTTTTTACTTATTTGAGGTCGCTGATTTCAAATCAGTAACTTGAAACGTAACTTGAAAACGGTTTACCATATTCAGTTAAAAAAATCAAAATTCGGTAAAAATATTATATATAAGCCGTGCTTACATTGGTCTTAAATTTGGTCAGTACTTTCAGAGATATCGGTAAAGTTTTGAAAAAAAAAAAAAAAAATTAAATTAAAAATTAATAAAAAAAAATAAATAAAAGTGCGAGAAAAATTCCAGTATTGGTCTAAAAACTATTATATTATATTTCGAATAAATTGAGTTTTATTTCATTGCAATCGGTGCACAAATTTTGATTTTGTTCACAATTTACTGGGAAAACTGAATTGATCAAAATCCAATTTTCATAAAAAAAGTTTTTAATGCGTATGTTTGAACAAAATTGAAATTGAATTAGCAAGTCAAAACCAATGTTGAATGTTTTTTAACTGAATATGGTGACCGTTTTCAAGTTGTTGCAATATATGTAGTGAAAGTGCTTTAATTTTGGACATAACGGTATACCTCTAAAAGTCGAGCTGATAGAAAAAAATGGAGACTTGATTTTAAATCAGCGACTTGAAATTTGTAAAAATTTGCATCAAAGTTCCAGGCCGCACAAAAAAAGTTAAATTTTGTTCCATTGTGTTATTTTCGCTTTCTTAAAAAACTGCATGAACATGGATATGGTAACAAGTTTTTTACTTATAAAAATATGTATTACAACTATATTGTTTTGTTGCCGCCAAAAAAAATTTCATGTATAAAGTATTTTTTCATATCATTTATCATCTTTGGTCTCAAAAAAGTTTCTAATATCAGGGGCCTGACTCTGGCAGTCGTGATCGAGTAATTTCTCGATTCGAAAGCAATTTAATATCTAATTAGTTTAGTCAATAGTGAACGAATCGGAATTGTTTTTTCAGTGTTGTAAAGCATTAATTTGAGTTTCACAATACTGAAAAAATAATTTCGACTCATTCAGTATCGACTGAAATAAAATTGCTTTCGAATCGAGAAAGTACTCGATCACGACTACCAGAATTAGGCCCCAGGTTATTTCTTATATACGAACATTTCTTTTATAGAACATTTCTTTTCTGCAGAGTATAGAAAAAGACATGATGTTTTGGTTCCACTTTCCTAAAAGCTGGATTTTCTTATATAAAATGTGCTTTAAATTCTGGTTAACATGTCAATTTTCTGTTTTAAAGAGCTATCTACCTATCTTATTATATGTATACCCAACGTTTTTCTTCAATTTCGTCATCTACCCTTCGTTTTTACTCTACAATTGTAAGCCGAAGCAAGTTATCATTAAAGATAAATTTTATTCCAAACTGTAAAATTTAAACATAAGGAAAAAGAAACTATAAAGTATTTCTGCTGCTGTGTTTAATGCATAGAAATCTATGTAGATCCATCTTTTAGTATACCGATTATCTCCGAATCCCTTTCTGAAACGATTATAGTCAACTATATTATTTTTAAAAATGTAACCTGCATCGTTCTTAAAAACGGTTCTTAAAAAATTTTAACAACAATTAAAAAGTTTAAAGCTTAATTAGCGGCAAATATTTTTGAAAGCTTTTAGAAGTTGAAGAGCTTTGCCATAGACAGATTAGTATAAAGGCTGATACGTAAGTTTCACAAACCAATTTTTTTAATTATTTCCTTTTAACCCTGCCTTTACACATGCAAGTAATTACTTGCAGGCAGTGTATACGTATTATCAAAGAAAATGTCGAAGAAAAAGCCGAAAGTCTTGCAAGTAGCTTGAGTGTTTACACAGTCAGTTGTAAGTTAATTTTTCAAATGTTCTCGAAGAACATCTAAAAAAAAAGGTTTGTTTTTCGGTTTAAAAACATTACCATGTTGAAAACATTAGCATGTTATAACAAAATAAAATTTATAGTTTTTTCTTAATTTAATTTTCGGTCCATCTTGATGAAAAAATTATGTTTATTTTATAAAATATGTGACTACAGTATTGCCGTAGTGGCGATGCCATAATGTTACAGAGAAAATATTTTGATTAACAATTTTTTTTTTTCAAAATGCTTAAAATTCATGTTTAAAATTACCATTTAGATGCGTTGTTGTATAGTTGTGTTTTTTTTTTTATTAGTTATTTTTTATAAATACACAGAAAATCCGCTATAAACATAACTTTTATTTTACTAAGTACTAGAAGATTGATACAAAAATCATCCACGGCAACACTGTTTCTTCATTTGTCATTTTACTTGCGACAAGTGTCAAAAATTTACTTGCAAGCAAATTCTGTTGCAAGTTGTGCTGCAAGTACGAAAAATGTGATGGTGTTAGTAAAAAAGTGTGAGTGTATTGAGTTTTTCGAACTTGTACTTGCATGTGGAAACGCTAGGTAAGTGATCCCTATCACTAAAAGTTAAAACTTTTCAATGTGTAGAAAGTACATAAAAAAAAGCACGTTCTATTTAAAGCACACTTGTGATTTTGTGTTGTTCTGTAAAACATACCGTTTTTGTGTTTTTCGGTGTGCTTTCGACAATTGAAAATCACACCAAAATATCACATGTGTGATTTTAAAAGGCACCAGTGATTTGAAATCACTTGATTTTAGTAAAAGTGATTTCCAGAACAGGCCTGATATAAACAGTTATTATTGAAAACATCAATTCTCAAAAAAATTTAGTTTTTTAGTTGATAAATTAACCCAAAAAAAAAAAAAAAATAAAAAAATTAACCCAAACTAAAACTTATGATTTTGTTACATATCAAAATTGGTTTCTTTTAGAATCACCAGTCGGAGAAATATATCGTAACCTTAAACGCAAAAGCCCCCATCTAACATTTTGAAAAGTTTGCAGGAGAAGCACAAAACTATTTTAAATAATAACAGACGTATTCATAAAAACTTATTGATGATAAATTTACCGTTTTTAAGCAAAAATTGCTAAAGTTGTATTCGTAAACGTAAAATAGTCTATTGAACCTTAAATAAACCATTCATAAAGTAAGAAAATTTATTGTTGGATTTGCCCTTCTTTAAACCAAAAATAAAATGACATTTTCATAAGTGTTTGCATTTTATGATATTATTATTTTTGTGAAATATGTTAAAAATTAATGACAAAAATGTTTTATTTATTAAAACGGACGTGTTAAATACATTTTACTATTTTTTTTTTTTATTTTAGACAACCAATTTAAAGTTTTATTGATACATTTAAAAAAAAAAAATTTTATACGATTTAAATGAATATGTTCAGAGGCAAATACAGATATTCTCTTTAATTATTTATTAAATTATTGCAACTAGTTGTTTTTTTGTTTAAAACAACAAAAATATTAAAAAAAAAAAAAAATAAGCAAATCATAATAATAGTGATGTTAATAAGAAGTAAACAAACTTTTTATTCGATTACTTTCTTATCGTATATTTAAAAAAGGTTCAAACAAAAGATTTTATGATACCTTTCGGCAACATTTTGTTCAGAAACTAAAATAATATGTAGTTTTATTTGATAAGAATAATTTTGAAGGTCCACAATTAAAAAAAAAATTATAAAAAAAATTTATATATAGAATATCATGTGAACCGAATAGAAGTTTCATGCATCACTTACAATAAAATGGCAGCAAAATATAAAGAAAGTTGCCATATTAAACACAAAATCGCTGCAAACAGTTAATAGTAAAAAGGCTGTTAATGTACGTTTATGAATACAAATTTTTATAAGAGGTTTATAAGACAAAAAGCGTTTAATAGTTATTACATACTATACTCTTAAAATAAGAACTTTTTATGAATATGCGTGTCCATTTAAGCATTTTTGGAGCTAATTTTAGAATTTTTTTTGTTGATTTGTTGCAAAATTTCCGATTTAGCAGTAAGCATTTTCTTTGGCATTTTCCAATTATTTATTTAGTATTTTTCTGGCATTTTTGTAACAGAGTTTACACAATTTTTAAATATATACATAAGAATTTTCATGTGTTTCTGACAGAACCTTGCAATTATGTTAAGGCCAAAATAAACCACACAAACTGCTTGGCAAACATGTTAAAATTTGTACAAATATTTTGTGCTTTTTATTGCGGTGTTTGCAGTTTACTTGGACACTTGAAGCATGTTTGCAGAAATATTAAAACTTTTTAATATTTCGACCCCTTTGCGCGAAATTATTGTATATGCCAATTTTAGGCGAATTCGTTTGGTCCAAAAATTGATTGTATATTTTAATTTTGATATTGCAAGCGAATGCAGAGAAAAGTAGAAAAATGGCTGTCCTGTAAAATTTGGTTTTTGTAACATACGATAATTTCGCGCAAAGGGGTCGATTTGGCAGAATGTTGGACATTTGTCAAACTTTTTGTGGTATCTAGTGCTAAATTTAATTATTTTCAGTCGTAAATACTTTTTTTTTATAGCCGCACTGTTTGCCGCAAAACAGCTCGTTGTCTAACCACTATTTACTCAAAATTATTTTCTTTTAAATTATATTTCTCCTCCGTTTTAAACAAATAGCGAGCAAAATTGCCGCAGCTCTATCGGTGTCTGCATTTCTAAAATACATATATGGGCATTTCCCTAGAATGGTCTACCAGGATGAAAAAATAAAATGTTGATAATCATCGTCTTTTATTGTTTATTATTATAAAAAAAGTCTATGTTGTTATAAAAGAATGGCTTCATAGCATGTCTCAGCTGTTTTACTCGAAGAAATTGCACTGGAAACTGGAAAGTTTTATATTTTCTTATATTTTCTACTTCTAAACACATTTTTATATGCTTATTTTACATGCAAAAATATGTTTTGTTTACACTCTTTCTTCATAATCTTTTCATTACAATCAATTGTAAATTGAGTATTTAGTTGTATGTTAAGGAAATTTGAAGACATTAATGGGAAACTGCATGGTGATAATAATAAAAAAACATATGGAAAAATCGTACGTTCGCGACCCGTACGTTCGCGACCGGTACATAAGCCAATTAAACAAAAACCAAAAGAGATATTTTTTTTGGTAAATACTGCATGGAGACCTACATTAATACACTTTTAAAATAAATTAATCACTTTTGAATATTCCGTTCCATTACGCAGATTTTTACATTTCACTACGTCAGCCAAAGTTGACTTCTATTTTGCGTACGTTCGTGACCACACGTTTATACCTATTATTATGAAAACTTTAACTCGATGAAATCCATCCTTTGCACTAAACATACATCTACCCAAATGCTTTCGAATCGCAAAAAAATGCTAGGAAAAGTTTTGTTTTCTATATTATTTGTGCATCAAAAGCGTACGAACGTACGTTCGTGACCCCAGGAAATGCCCATATATACATATTGGTGGCTATTCTCGAATACGCGCCGAATTGTGAAAGTAACATGAACATTTTTATCCTGAAGGGATACAACAATATTGTTGTATTTTAGAAAACTTATTTGGTGCGTGGATTTTTTTTTTTTTTTTTTTTTTTTTTGCAAAAAACTCTATATAATGTTTTTCGTAAATAAAACTACATTGCACACATCGTGGTGCAAAAATGTTGGTTATAGACCTAATGCACATATAAATATAGAAATATAAATAAAAACTGAATTAATATTTTTGTTGTTTATTATACTTTTTATGTTAAATAAATAATTGGTTATACAATATTTTAAAAAATTTTGTTTTATTCAAAGGAAATAAAGATATAAGCAGAAATGGCAAAAATAAGAGAAACTTTACTTAAAAAGAAGTAAAATTAAAACTCAGCATTAAGTTTTAGCATTTTATTTAGTGTTTATTATTTTTTAGCTTTTTTTGAAGTAAATTTAGCTTTTTAGGATCTGGTCACACTGCTTATAATATATTTGTCTTCTATTTTTCTTATAAAACCTACCAGTTGTTTTGACAATTGACAATCTTGCATATTATGCAAACTGTTATTAATTAGGACTTTTAGCGTTTATCATATAATATTTTATATGTGTTTGTTTTCTTTAATAAAGTCGTTAATATTGGTCGAAAGATTTTAAAATTTTATATGTACATTTCCATTTTGACGTGTCGTGATATTTGAACCACAAAATGTAAAAAAATTAAATGAAGAAGTCGAATTTGTAAAAAGGGTTTTTATACATGCAAAGTAATAGAGTAGAACTATATTCATAAAAAAAATTACTACAATCGACGCTAAGGATTTGAAGATATAAACAAAAAATATTCGCTGGCGTGACGTTAAAAAAGCGGAAGTGGATTTTGACTTGCATTACAAAACTGAATTAGACTGCGAATTGAACAAGACGTTTTGTATAAAACCTTTTTTAGTAAGCTTTGGACTTATACAGCCGTATTCATAATGAATATTTGGCATGAAGTTAGCACAAAGTTTATTCATAATGTACTTACTAAGCTTCTGCTAACGATATGCTAAACTCTTGTTAACGAGCTGCCAAACGCTTGCCAACTTTTGAAAAACCGCTGTTTAATGTTAAACAATTTTTATAAATTTCTGTTTTTTTTTAATTTGACCTTTTTTTATTATAATTTTAGTTTTGAAAACTTTTTAAAATTGTTTAATGTGGAGAAAAAGACAAAAAAAAAATGACAAAACCAGCGATGATTATTGCACAACGTGTTGCATTTTTGAGAAATATAATGTGGCATCATTAAAATTCAGAGTTGATTTATTAAAAGTTAGCAGATGTAGGAAAGTTCGTTATGAATTAACTCTGTGCTAACAAGCTGCTAGCTTTAATCGGCATTCTAGTTAGCAGCTCGTTGTACGTAGTGTACAAACTGTGGCAAACATTTTGTTATGAACACGGCTGATAAAGATTATTTATTTTTCAAGCTATCAAATTTAAAAATCTTTGCTCGTTTTAAGGTACATATGGGCAATTTCAGCGAAAAGTCTACTTTTTTTAATATAACGCCAGAATGCAAATAAGGTTGTATTTTAGGACCATGTTGTTCAACCGCTATTCCTTTTGCTACTTAATGTACAGGTAGTTGCGCTTTACACCAAGCTATAAAAAAGTAAACTATAAATATAAAGTTTTTTAAGAAACAATTTAAATAACTTCTGGCGTTACGTTACAAAAAGTAGACTTTTCGATGGAACTGTCCATATGTGTTGATTAGAGTTTTTTTCCCGGACTTTTTCGATTCCCGGGAAATCGGGAAATTTTTTTAAATCCCGGGAAAAAACCCTAGTGTTGATGCAATACATTAGAATTTAGGAAAAAGTCGATTTTAAATGTTTTGTTAGTAAGGGCTTTCTGCGTTTTAGGTAATGATTTGTAGCTATATTAAGGCCATTTACAATGATATATATCTGTGTCAATATGGAAGAGTAGCTTATGTCGAATATTGTAGTTTGCAGATACCTTCAGATTTGTTGAAGTTTTGTTCGAGGAATTTTTTGCTTAAATTAAATTATATTATCGTATTCGAAACAACTTTATTAAAGGCTTAAAATAAATGATAAAAAAGATTGTTAGTAAATACTAATGGCCTTATACATAAAAAATATTTTCGGTTAATAAAAGGTTTATTAAACGAATTTCCTATGGAAATCTGTTTAATAAACCTCTTATAAATCAATAATACTTTTTATGAGTATGGGGGTAAAGGTTTTCTTTACACCTTTTCTAATTGTAGTAATTAAATTTTCTATCTTATGTCGACTTGAGCTACTCTTCCATATGAACATAGATTATATCGCACTTAATCAACAAGAGGGTATTAACTCAACACTTAAGAATTTTCAGTAAAAGCAAAACAGTTTTTAATTTAATATTAATTTAAAATGGAAATCATATTTGAACCAACCGTTTCATTACCAAAACGGAGACAAAATAGCACGATATTTTTACAGTGGATAGATATGAATATTACATGCCAATTTCTTCCAAAAAGTGAAGAAATTTAAATTTTGAGTTAATACCCTCTTGTGATCAGGTTGATATTTATCTTTTATATTGGGCAACAAATGGCGGTGTAATGAGCGCAAAAGCATAAGGGGCGTTATTTGTGGGCGTGCAAAAATTTTTAAAACGTCAATATAACGGTTTCAGATACTTCACCTAAGTTTTTGTTTAATTGCTTTTCGAAAAGAAGCAATAATGTTATAGGGTTTTGGCCAAAATATCCCATTGTGCACAGCTGGAAAGGGTTGATATAACTTCTTTTTTAATATAAGTATGTGCTTTCTATAGGTTATATATAATATTCATCTTAAGAGTCAAAAAACGTATTAAAATATTATGGATTCGAATTGAAAGTTCGTAGGGAACCAACTCCGCACTTGATATATTTTTTTTTTATTTATTTATTTAAATTATATAACACAATCAATGCGATTTTATAATATAAAAGTCGAGTATAAGCGGTAGGCTGGGTTAATTTTTTTTACCACCAAGCGTATAGCAAAATCGTAATCTACGGAAAATTCAAAGAAATTTTCCTTAAGAACGCATGGTTCTAAAATCAAAATCGAGCTTCGATTTGGTGCTCAGGAAATCGTAAAAAAATGCTACGTTTTTGGAAATATTTATTGCAATTTCGAAAATTCTACCCAAATATTAAATAAAATAATCTAACTTAATTTAAATTCAAAATTGATTTAAATAAGAACAATTGTTTTAAAAATTAATTAAACGAAAATTTATTTTAAAAAAATTAAGCAAAAACTGAAAATTAAAAATTTATAAAAAAAAATACTGGCCAAACCGGGGGTAAATAAATATAGTTTCGGCCTAAAGCGGCAATTTACATACAAGATCTTTTTTGCTATCCGTTCGTGGTATTCTGTTGCGGCTTTCACGCACGGCTTTTCTGTCATCGAAAAACATTGTAGGCTTTTGTTAACCATCGAGAGTGGACTATTGGTCCCGGCTTTATTTTAGCTTAATCTTCGTGACAGAAACCACTTTCAAACTGTTGAAACTGTTAATTTTATTTATTCATTCAGTTCCTTTTTTCAAAGGTAGTGAGTTTTTGAATATGAAGAAAAGTGAGTTTTAATAAAAAATATTTTTTTTTTTTTATTTTACCAGCTTGGCTATGATTATTTTAACAAAACCCATTAAAGCAATTATTTATGTACAGAATTTTCTAATAATGAGCACAGATATAGAAAGCTGAGAAAATTTCCTTTGTAACGAGCTCTCTTTCATTGCAATAAATATTTCCAAAAAAGTAGAAATTTTTCGGATTTCCTGAGTACCAAATTTTCAAGTCAAAAACCGGAATCTTGATTTTAATTTCAGAACCACGGTTCCTTTAGGAAAAGTTCTTAGAAATTTTCGTAGATTACGATTTTGCTATACGCTTTGTCACTTTTTTAAATGTTTATTGAAATTTTTCATAAACTAAAAGCTTCACAGATCCCTTCAACTTACAAACTTACTAAAAGAATGCACAAAAAAGCTTTTAAAATTACTTCAGGCTCAAAAAACTGTATCCCTGGAAAATTATTTTAAAGAAATTGACGCAGACTCCACAAACTGACTACTCGCTAGTGTTGGTTCACAGGAGGGAAGAGAAAAGATGATGCCATTTATTTTCTTCTCTGTCGTAAAAACTCAAGACTTGAAGGCTGAAACTTAAAGAGTTTAAGCCAGCACTTAAGGCGAACAAAAAAAATTTAACAAACCGGTAACTTCTAAGCACCCCTTGCAAAACTTGAAAAGATGTTGGTACCCATGCTTGTATCCAGGGGGGGAAAGAAAATTGACCTAAAATTCTCCAAATTCTCCTCCAAATTCTAAAAATATCTTTTCTTTATTTTGCAAGTAAACGATTTGCAATAGTAAACATTTTTTATATTTGAATGTTGTAAAGGTACTTTTTTATAGAAAAAAACACAAAACTATTTTTTTTAAATCCGGTGGATTAAGTATAATTAATGTTCTTACAATAAGCCCTTCAATTATTATTATTTTCTAGTGTTTTTATTTTGCCAAAAATAATTAATATTTTTAAATTGCAGATAAACATATATTAGATAATTTTTTTTAATATAAGTATCTGATATTTTTTAGCAAACTCGGTATCAAATAAAAGGGATGGGGTCTGTAGAATTAAAAACATTTACTTCAGTTTCTCTGAACGAAAATAAAAAAAAATGTAAAGGGTCCGCCAAATAATTTTTTTTTTTTTTGAAAATGCTATAAAAAAAACTACTGAATATTTTCTCAATTTTTTTTTATTTGAAAGTACAATTCTTCCGGTTAATAATGGAAAATAATTTCATTCAAATGGCTGCCTCGGCTGGCCATACAGTAGCCTACACGATTGGTCCAATTTTTAAGCAAATTATCGATTGTGTGCAGCTGTATTTTACCACTGGCTTCACGAATATTGTCCTTTAAAGCGTCAATTGTCTCTGGCTTGTCGGCGTAACACTTATCTTTGACAGCACCCCACAAATAATAGTCCAACGGTGTCAAATCGTAGCTCCGAAATGGCCAAACGACATCAGCTCTGCGGCTGATAATGCGATCTTCAAAAACAGGGCGCAAAACATCCTGTTGAAACCTAATGTTGCCAATATCCTCCTCTTCAATTTTTGTGAACAAAAATTCGTTCAACATGGCCTGATAACGATCGCCATTGACTGTAACGGCCACTTCTTTCTCATTTTCGAAAAAAAATGGCCCAATTATGCCTCTGGACCAAAATCCGCACCAAACAGTGACTCGTTTTGGGTGCATCGGCTTTTCAATGTATGCGTGCGGGTTTTCTGTGCCCCAAATGCGACAATTTTGCTTGTTTACATACCCGCCAAGATCAAAATGAGCTTCATCTGAAAAGATGATTTTTTTTGGCAAAATCGGCATCTTCTGTTAGTCGATCGCAGGCTCACTTAGCGAAGCGAAAACGCATTGGATGGTCAGTTAGCTTCAACTCCTGAACCAATTGGACTTTGTATGGCGTCATTCCAAGGTCTTTATGCAAAATTCGTCTCAATGATGTCTCCGAAATGTTCAATTGTTGAGAACGACGGTGAATTGATGTTGATAGCGCTTCACGCATACTTTCCGCCACAGCAGCAATATTCTTGAGTGTACGCACTGTTTTTGGCTTTTCACTCTTTGGTTTATCGACGAGGATGCCAGTTTCACTTTTTTCACAAGATAACGAACATACGGAGCTGGCGGTGCTTCTCTTCTCCCAAAATCCGTACGCAATTTTCGCACACATTCTGCAACATTACCATGATTTTCAAAGTAATGTCGCAATATTTCCCAGCGTTGTTCAAGCGTATACACAACCATATTCGTTCAGCGGAAGGATAAAACTAATTATCTGTCAAATCAGACATGAGCTAAGTGTTACCATTCACGAAATAAGCACTAGTTGAAAAAAAAACGTTAGATGGCGGACCCGTTATTATAATATCCTAAATTGGTATTTTCGAATTTAAAGAAACAAATGTTAAGATGGTTAAACTCTTTTACGGCCCGAATATATGTGCACACAGAAAAAAATCAAGGTAAAATCGTCGAAAACAAAGTTTGAGTGTGATATAACAGTGAGAAGAAGCTTCAGAGACAACATATGCTTTTATTTAAGAATAATTCAAATTACTTACCCCTGTAACACATGTTTCACTTATTTGTATTCCCCTTTGTTAATAGAAGCATCAGCAGAATGGCCCGATGTGGTTTTCTCCATCATTCTACTTTGAAAACTTGATGTACTATTTAACTAAATAATTTTAACTAAAAGAAAACGGGAATTGTATTCCTTTTATAACATATTTTAAACATGAAAATAAAAAATGATGTTGTTTTTTTTCTATACAAAACAAGTAAAACAGGTTTTTATTGTTTCAATATTGAAGAATTTTATTTTAACATGAAACCAAGCTAATTTTAAATAGTGCCGATACATAAAAACAGGTTTTTATGGATTCAATATTGAACAATGTTATTTTAACAGTGAATAATATTAAATAAACGTGGTTTAAGGTTATTTTAATATTTTTCATTTAAAATTAATATGAAATAATGATAAATTTAAATAAAGGGCATACTTTTGCAGAAATTTACTATGATTCTCAATCAACATTTCGCCATGTTAATTTAACATTGTTATTTTTTTCTGTGTGCAGATCCAAATACAGGGTACTTTTTAAGTCAGTTTGGTTCCTTTTACCTTTTTTATAAATTGGGTATACACATATATCTCATAGTTCCTACAACGGGCATAGTGCATATGGTCCAGATTTAAATATGTATATGATACTCTTTATGATGTAAAAACGAAAATAAATAAGTACTTCTGTTAATTTTTCTATTTTAGATAAATTTGGTATATATGTATATTAAATATGGTCCAGTGACCGAAATATACATATTTAGAGACGCCTTGCTTTTCAAATGGACAGTTGGATGTCCATTGTAATTATAAATATTTCTTGTAATAGTTGTAATTTTAATAGTTTCTTAAAAAATGGCAAAAATTGGTTTGACAACTTCGTGAATTTAAGAATACGCATTTACTGTTTGTTAATTACACGAAGAAATTTAAATAAAACCTGTTTTAATAATCAACTTTTTATTTGTTTATTATGTATAATTTTGTATCAATACCACCAAAATGTATTAACAAAGTGACCTCAGTACTACAACAATGAAACAATAGAAAAAACAACAGGCATTTTGTTGCTAGAATTGAGACGGCAAATGTCAAAATGCCTTATAAAAAAAAGTAAACAAACAAAAAAAATGACGACAAACGTCACACACGAAGAAAATCACTGCAAACAGCTGTGCTTGTGAGGTCACTTTATTAGTACATTCTGAATACCACATTCAAAAATTATTTTCAATATCTTTTAATGTTTGAAGCTGTCTCTTAAATAAAAAAATAACATTAGAATTAATATTTTGATTTTTGAACTTTAAAAAAATGGAAAGTATAAACTTTAATAAAAAAATTCAAAAATGAACAAAATGCCTTATTTTTAGTATTTTCATGTTTCTTTTTAATTGATTTATAATACAATTGATAATGCATATTAAAATTAATATTGAGAACCAATGAAAATACGTATTAGAATCATTGAACTTCATTGGTTTTAATTCGCACTCATTCAAATGAATATTGAATATCAATGAAAATCCTAATTCATCCCTAAACTTTTAATGACGAGCCCTTTAACTAATGCGAACCCATTCTCGCCAATGACATGCTAATGTTAAAATGCATGTTTCGCCAAAAAAGAACCAGTGCATTATCCTTGGAACCCATGCATTTATTACTTTTTTTGCCGGCCTATTATGTACAGTGTTGCCACCTCACGTGTAATTACACATATCATGTGTAATATATTTTTTCATGTGTAGCCAATGTGTAATTGACTGCATGTGTAATTCATGTGTAATTTAGTATTTTAACGTTGTGTTGCACTGATTTTTGTTATTATTTTTTCACAAGAAGTAAAAAGTTTTATTATTCTTGGCATAACTTAAAAATTTAATTAAAAGAATGGAAGCGTTAAAAGAGCTGAACTAAAAATGTTTGGATCATTAAATACTAACCATTTGGCATTTAGATAGCTTTTGCCACAATTTATTATAACGACGAAACATCCTGGGTACATCATTATTTTTTTTATTACAAAGAGAGTGGATCATCGACTGCAAAAGAAATGTTTGAGCTTCTCAAAAGCACAATTATAGAAAAAGGGATTCCTTTTTGAAAATCTAGTTGGATTTGCATCAGATATGTTGTGTTTGGACAGTATAATTCAGAAGTGAAGCTCCTAAAAGACGAAAAGCCAGTTATTATTTTGATAAAATGCTCGTGCCATTAAATACATTTGGTAACGTTGAAGGCCTGTCTGAACCTTTTAACATATTTGGAAGATTTACTTTGTAATATTAGATCTTGTTTTATTAAAAGTAATGCTCGGAAGATAAAACTTAAGGAGTTTCAAGAATATTTTCGCGACAACATGCACTCTTATATTTTGAAAAATTTGATTAGACAAATTTGGAGACAAATTATTTCCTACTTTGCAAATATATATTTTATACAGTAGTTTTGACTTAGCTGCCTTTTATTTACGTGCACTTTTGACTTAACTGCACAAAATTGATAATTTTTGGCATTATTCTTTATAATCCCATACAAATTCCTTTTTTAAGTACACTTTCTTTATCTGCACATTTAAGATAAGAGCCCAAAATTTTTGGCATTTTAAAATTATTTTCATACAAAAAATTCAACTTAGCTGCACTTTGACTTAACTGCCCAAAATATATATTGTCTGTAATTATTCTCCAAAATCCTTGTTTACGTGCATTTTGTATACCTGCAAATTTTTCATAATTTCGGGCAGCTTTAAAATATTTTCATATAAAACATCAAAGTTAGCTGCACACATGACAAAATGTGGTGGCCACTTTTTCACATTAATATCCAATTTTAGGTGTTTATAAAAACAAAAATCGCAAACAAGTCAAGTTGGTATCATTATAATTCATTTATTTTGTTTGCATGTACCTACGTTTATACATATGGTTTGTGGTTACAGCAACTTTACCACGATTGTATGAAAGGAATAGCAAATCTTAGTCCTGGAATAGAATAAAGTAGTTGTAGTAGTATTTGAAGGTAACGAATGCTCTGTAGCGCAACAAAGCTCAAAATTTCGATTTTTGCGCTTCAACTTCAACGGCTACTACAACTACGTTCTGTTGACACTACTTTGAAACTGCCGTTTTTAACTTTTGACAGCTTGCAGCGCTGTTCTTAACGTTGTACTACAGGGACTTTTCTGTCCCACACTTTATTGTTAACAATTTGGTTATCTCGTTCTTTATAAAAATTCATAACAAATGACTACAGGTTGTTTGAACGTTTGATACTCTTTTTTCAAACACTTTACTTTAGCTGCACTTTTATGCAGGTAACCTCAATTGCGTACCTGTACATTTAGGCAGCTAAATACATTTAAGATAGCTGCTTTTTTGATTTACCTGCACAAAAAATCGTGCAAAGGAGATTGTGCAGCTAAGTCAAAATTACTGTATAATAAAAGATGGGTTTTTTATTCGACCTTCACGAACCACTTTTTGTTGAACTTTATGTCTAATTGTTGTCTGTGATCATCCATCAGTTTTTCAAATTTTAATCTATGTCTTTCTTTTATCTTGTTGTTAGTGGATTCAGTTAAGATGTTGTCGCTTAAGCCCTTATGACACTACATTTTTAATGCATTGTTCAAGTTTTGGTGAACAGTACAAATATAATGTAATACAAAAATTTATCAAGTGCAAAGAGTTAAGCTGTATTAAGATAAATGGCAAACTGTCAAAAATTTTATTTAAGTTATCGATAAAAAATGAAGTTATGTCAAAAAAAATGTAAAATTGTTTAACTTAAAATTGACATTTCCAGCTTGAAATATTAAAAGTGTTGCTGAATCAGCGGTTTATAAGCAAATTCAGCGATTTACCGCTTTTTGTTTTTAGGTTTCTCATAAACAAAAAGTTGGCAACATTTAAGAAAATAAACAAAACAGGGATGGCTAAGTTGTTTCAATTGTACTTTTTTGTTGATACTTTTTAAACTAAGATTTATAATACCTTTTTGTGGTGTTTTTTATGAACAAAAATAAAATTAATTTCAACTAAAAAAATCTTTTAGTACAATTAGGGTAAAAAAGTAAAATTTTTAAAGGTTGTTGGTACAATTTTAAAAATTCTCAACCCCATCCCTGAAACAAAACCATAACAAGAGAAAAAAAAAACTAAGAAACTTTGTTTACATTTTATAGTTTGCTCTTTCTAACATTTACTGTTTCTTTCCATCAATTCTATATCAATTAATGAATAAAAAATGTAGTGTCATAAGGGCTTTATCCATAGTTCTTTTATTTCATGTTGTGTTAGTTGAGTTTCTATTTTCGTCTTAAGTTTTTCTCTTTCTTGTTCATTATATTTTAAAAGTTCGTGTTTTTGTCGTATAAGTAAATTCAGAATCTTGTCGTGAAAGTTCTGTAAGTGTTTTTCCAGTTTTTTATGTACCCCTGATATAGTACTTGTATTGTTTTTGAAAATATTGTTCACGTTCTTTGTGGAATTTGAAATAAAGTTTGGTATAATACCTGTATTTCTGCAACGTATCAGGAATGTTATTGATGATCTTAGTTTCAGCGTTTTCTCCTTTATTGTTTTGTGTTTATTGATGTTTGTCCTCATAAAATTATTTTTCTTAAATTTATTGTATTTTTGTGATCTTTATGTTTATATTGATGTTTAAACTTATGTATATTGTTGTTTTGTTTTTAGACTATCCCTGATGAAGATATTCAAGGAATATCGAAATATTGGAGTTATTTAAATTAATAAAATAAAAAACATTTATTAAAAAAACCTATGACCTCGAGCTTGAGTATTTATTTCTTTTGAGATTCTATTTTATATAATATTATTTTTTTGTATTAAATATAGCAACGATACGATTGTTGTTAACAAAAAGCTAATAAAGAGACATTTGAAAAATATTTTTGTGTTGGATAAGTAAAAAATATATAAATGTCCGGCATATCCAATGCTGCAGCGATAGAGGAACTGAATTTACATTCCGTTGAAAAATTGCGTCGACGCTATTTAAGGGATGCATTAGATCCTTTATCATACCCAAATGAAGTGCAAGTAACATATCGTCACCTAAAATGCAAAAGGGCTTAACATCAAAACAAAATTCGAAATAATGGTTTTTGATTGAGTTTTGTTCGTTTTAATTAACTTTATGTTCACAATTACATCTTGTTGTTATTGATTTTGTAAAGTTTTTTGCTTCTCCTCTAAAAAAATAAAAAGAGTTGTTAAGCCCTTTTGCATTTTAGGTGACGATATTTGTTTATTTGTTTGCAAACAGAAATTGAAATTGCTTTACGTTTTCTGAAGAAGCCAAATATGGTTTTAATTCCATTTTTGATCAAAATTTGTGACATGCGTAAAAAGATAGCATGTGTAATTCGTATTTTCATGTGTAATTTTGGCATGGTCCATGTGTAATTTACTATTTCGTTGGTGGCAACACTGATTATGTATTAAATATTACCAGAGAAGACTAAAATGCTTTTTTGCTTTTTTTTTAGCTGTTTTTTATAAAACCTGCTGTTTTTTACTTCTTTTACAATGGTGTTGCTTTTTTTTGGATTTTTTTGTTTAAACTTCCCTTTTTTTTATTAAAAACTTCGTATGTTACTACCAAGGCGAATTCCTCTATAAAAGTGAATTCGCCTTCGTTACTACCTTTTTGCAACTCTGTTTTCATTTTAAAAACAATCAACTGAAATCATAGTAGGCTGTTAAAAATAGAAATAAATAAAAAAGTTTAAAAAATGCCGAAAGAGAAAAGTAATAGAAATTTATTATTAAAAATGGTAAAAACATATGAAGGTGTGTTTAAAATTGAAGAAAATTGGCTCTTTTGCACTATATGCTGCTGCAAAATAAATTGTTCGAAAAAGTCTAATGTGGATCAACATATAAGATGTGGGAAACACCAATTGGCGTCTTCTAAGCAAGAGAACCATCCACATAAACTAATTACGGAATATCCAGTGACTCCAACTGCCACAACATTTCAAAAGGATCTTTGTAAAGCATTGTTAGAATCCAATATACCAATAAAAAAAGTTAGTTCCCCAGTTTCAAAAATTTCATTGAGAAATATTCTCAAATGCGTCAAGCAGCCAAAGACAAATATATATGGATTTCTGTAGATGAAACTACGGACAGCGAACAGAGATATGTTGCAAATTTTATTTTTGGAGTCTTAGAAGAATTGAAAGACAATAAATCTTATTTATTGAACATGCAAGTACTTGAAACGGCAAATGGCGCATCTATTGCAGCATTTTGTAATGATTCGTTACAAATATTGTGGCCAGATGGTAAAGTAGAAAAGAAATCGAGTTTAGATTTGATATTAATTTTCTGTATTTAGGCATAAAATATAACAAAGTGTTACTTGTAGTAACGGAACCAGCTGCATATGTATATGCTAAGTGGAATATCTTCTCTAAAGGCAATGTATCCGAAAATGCTTCATTTAACATGTTTTGCACATGGTATCCATCAATTAGCTGAATTCATTCGAACAAACTTTGAAAATGTCAATAAATTGATTTCCAATGTTAAAAATATTTTCTTAAAGGTAAATATAACTATTAATCAGAGGTGTTCTGGAAATCGAAAACGCAAGAATTTAAAAGTCGTTTTTTTAATATGATTTTTGTAGTAAAAGAATTTTATGACAAATATTTCTCTATTAAACAGAATTCTATAAGAAAATTATATAAAATGGAATAAGAGTGTATTAAAAAGAACTTGAAAGTTCTTGCGTTTTTTTAATATAAACATACATATGTATGTTAAAAATATATGTTACAAAAACAACATTTTTACAAGCACCGCGAAGAAAACAACTCTTTCTAAAAATGAATCCTAATGTTGCACTTCCACCGTCTCCATGCCCAACTCGTTGGGGTACTTGGTTAGAAGCGGCAATGTACTACGCTGAACATCTTGAAGAAGTTAAAGCCGTTGTTTTAGAACTTGACAGTCAAGATGCCGACTCAATTGTGCAATCCAAAAAAATATTTGAAAACTCCGAACTAAGTTCTCAACTTGCATTTCTAAAATACAATTTTGCAAACATTTTGGTTGCTATAAAAAAATTGTAAACTGCAGGTTTATTAATTTCAGAGAGCACTAATGCTTTATCGGCAGTTTTTGACGGACTATGCAAGATCGAGGACCAACAATATAAAAAGAAATTTGAGAAAATATTAAAAAGAAATCCCGGATATCAGCAGTTTTTGGAAATAAAATATATTTTAGAGTCTGGTACTGTTCCAAAAGATGAATATGTAAAAAGTTTGTCCTTTAATGAAATTCTCAAATTTAAATATGCACCGTCAACCTCCGTTGATGTAGAAAGAAGCTACTCTTTATACAAAACGCTTTTAACAGATCGACATAGAAAATTAAAATTTGAAAACATAAAAGCCCACATGATAGTAATAATTTTGATGATGTGGAAGAATTAGAATAAAACATTTTTTAATGCTTTTTTTGCTGTTTTATCAATTTTTTGTTGCTTTTTTTATAATTTCTTTTTGCTGTAAAAGTATTGAATATTGCTTTTTTTTGTCTTCTCTGATTATTACACACAAAAAAAAAATATAGGTCATTTTATCAAGGCGTGCATTGGAAATTTATTTTTATATGAAAACAAAAAACTAAGTAAAATTATCTTAAATAGTTGGTAATATATACAATAAGTATTGCCTAAAATTTTTGTTGATATTACTAAGAGAGTTAGGTATCTTCTTCGATTTTTTTAATACATGAAGTTTTATTTTATTGTCATTTATATTAATTTTTTTTTTTTGGTAAAAAACGTTCATATTTAAATTTAATTTCAAAACAAAAATAAAAATATAAAACAAACTACGAGTATAAAAAATATAAAAGTTACGAAATAATAAGTAAAAAAGGTATGAATTGTTTTTATCAAAAAATATTAACATCTCCCCATAATGCATAAATAATATTTCAAAATATGAAATAACGTTTTCAGAATTAAGTGATTTGACTATAGGCCCATCAGAAAATACCTTTGAAAGAAGGAATTGCTCCCATTAAAGCAAGGGGAATCCGATAACGAAATCAAAGATAACATGAATTGGGTTCATCCAAACAAAAAGAGGTTGGACAAAAAAAGCAGCCAAGAATCAGCAACAGTTAAAAATTGTTTTTATCGGCAAATATATACATATAACTAATTTGGGTAAATATCAATAGTTTTACAGGCTCAAGGCTCAGTTAGTCTTTACTTTCTGTTCTGTTACGAATCAGCTGATTTGTTTTTGTTATTAAAAAACCTGTGAAATTGATTAGTTTTTCTGTTCTGTTGCCGTTCAGTTTGTTAAAGTCAAAAACTTGTTAAATTATTGTAAGTGACAGCAAAATAAATAATAAAAAATACATTAATTAGTATAGTGGTTATTTTGTTGAACTATTTATGGTTTTTAATCCAAATTTTTAATATTTTCTAATTAGGCTTAAGTTCATTAAATTTAATTTTCATTAAATTATTTTTATGAAGAAAGGAATTTTACAACATAAAAATTAATTAAAATTGTTATTGATAATCTTTCATTTTTGACCGTGGCCGGGATTCGAACCGCGAATCATGGTAACCTGCCGGCCGCGGTTCGAATCCCGGCCACGGTCAAAAATGAAAGATTATCAATAACAATTTTAATTAATTTTCATGTTGTAAAATTCCTTTCTTCATAAAAATAATTTAATGAAAATTAAATTTAATGAACTTAAGCCTAATTAGAAAATATTAAAAATTTGAATTAAAAAAATACATTTTTATATTGAAATAAACTATTTTTTGATTTTAAGAATTCATAAAATTTAATTTCTTCAAATTTATGTGCATTAAAGTTATTGAAATAAAACAATGGACGGTGCAAAACTAATAAATTTATCACAGATGGCTGATAAGTTGCTACAGAAAAAGTAACTATTACAATTTCGTCACAGAACGGCACGGAACAGAACTGAAGCAGAAAGTAAAGACTTAATGAGCCTTTAAACTTTAGAGGAAATGGACCAAGAATTTGGAATAAATAACTTGGAAGATATGGAAAAAGAAGAAGCGCGCCAAAAAGCCTAAGCTGAAAAACAGAAGTCGACCATGATATGGATGAATTTTTTGAGGGTAAAACTGTTTGAACACTCAAAGTTAAGATGAAAAGGAAGTTGTCAGTCAATATGTTAGACGATGCTTGATAAATTTTCAACATTAAAATACATACCTTACTTATGTTAAGAATGTTTATGATTAATTATAATTGAAATAAACTAAAATGATATGTATAATTTTTTTAAATGTCTATTTTATCAAAAAAGAGTGGTCAATTTACCTTAAATCTATGTCCTTGTACAAAATTGAACTTAGATAATTTTCCTAAAATAATAATATAAATTAACTTTGCTATCATTGGTAAATTTTCTAAGTTTTTAAGTTACTTTAACATAATTTTTAGATACTTTTTCGAACATGGAAATTACCTAAGTTAAAAGTAATATTACCTATGAAAACTTTTTGTGTGTATGTATAATAATGAGCTGACGAATTGCCATATTTTTACCAAATTAAATAGGTTTAAATTGTTTTCGGTTATATTTTCCGTACAAATTTTTCAAAAATACATTATAAATACATTTAATTCCTAATAAAAAAAACAACTTAAAAGTCCATCTAAATAAATAAATGATTTATATATTTTGGGCAAGAAGGTTTTAGTTTGGGAGCTATGAAGCTCATACGTCATATGAAATCTTAAGGGTTCTTAATTTAATATTATATATGGGCATTTCCATTTTGACGTGTCGTGATATTTGAACCACAAAATTTAAAAAAATTAAATGAAGAAGTGAAATTTGTTAAAAGGGTCTTAATATATGCAAAGTAATAAAGTAGCACTATATTCATAAAAAAAATTACTACAATCGACGCTAAGGATTTGAAGATATAAACAAAAAATATTCGCTGGCGTGACGTTAAAAAAGCGGAAGTGAATTTTGACTTGCATTACAAAACTCAATAACACTGCGAATTGAGCAAGGCGTTTTGTATAAAACCTTTTTTAGTAAACTTTGGACTTATAAAGATTTATTTTTCAAGCTATCAAATTACAAAATCTTTGCTCGTTTAAAGGTACATATGGGCATTTTCAGCGAAAAGTCTACTTTTTTTTTAATGTAATGGCAGAATGCAAATAAGGTTGTATTTTAGGACCATGTTGTTCAACCGCTATTCCTTTTGTTACTTAATTTAGAGCTAGTTGCGCTGTACACCAAAATATAAACAAGTAAACTATACATATACAAATTTTTGAGAAACAATTTAAATAACTTCTGGCGTTACGTTACTAAAAGTAGACTTTTCGCTGGAACTGCCCATATTTTGATTCGATGTAATATAGACAGGGCTGGGCAGTATTTGAAATACATGTATTTGAAATACGTATTTAAAATACAAATACGTATTTTGTATTTGTATTTTAAATACATGACGTGCAAGTATTTTGTATTTTGTATTTTAAATACATACAATAAATATAAGTAGTTTGTATTTTGTATTTTAAATACATAAAAAATGGGAGTATTTTTATTTTTAAAACATAGTTTACAAAATATATTCTGTCAGTTTATTGATGGTTGATTGCATTTTAATCTACCAAAATATAAAAAAATATGGTGTCACTTTTCATCTTTCGTGAAAAAAGTTTCCGCACCGAAAGCGTTGAAGTTTTGTTTTTATTTTTTATTTTCATCATTAAATCAGTGGCTCTTGTCTTAAATAAGTTCGTTTTTGTTTAAAATTATATAAAATCTTCAACATTAAACCATTTTTCATAAGTCTAATGCAAAATCAAAAGGGTTTCAATTTCCAAAAATAAAATTTACACATAATATGGAGTTTTAGGAATCGCTTACGGTGCGGAAACTTTTTTCACCGAATCAGCTTAAAAAACAGTTTTTTATTATCAGAACAAAATTCCCCACATGGCGCTGGAGTGGTATTTTGCACTCAAAAAAAAGTTATAACTTAATGTACATGACGTGGAGGTATTTTGTATTTGAAATACGTACAATAAATGGAAGTATTTTGTATTTTGTATTTTAAATACATACAGGATGTGTAAGTATTTTGTATTTTGTATTTTAAATACATACAGGATGTGTAAGTATTTTGTATTTTGTATTTTAAATACATAACCTGAAAGTATTTTGTATTTTGTATTTTAAATACATGACCAGCAAGTATTTTGTATTTTGTATTTTAAATACCGCAAACCATGTATTTTGCCCAACACTGAATATAGAAGTATTTTGAAAAATTTTATTTAAAATAACTCATTGAAAAATATATATTTTTCTAAATTAATTCTTAATGGAATAGTTAAGCTATAAGTGCTTCGTTACCTAAAACGCAAAAGGCCCAAACTAACAAAATTAAAAATCGACTTTTTCATTGATACGGATGTAATGCATCAACAAAAATGTCTAAAAAAAATTTTGTAATCTTTCATCCGAAATTTGTGATTTAATAAGATGTAGGCCCTATCTACACAAGATTATATGGTAAACTAACAGTTTGCATAACATGCAACATTGACAATTGTCAAAACAACTTGTAGGTTTTACAAGAAAAGTAGAAGAAAAATAAATTATAAACAGTTTAAGGTAATTTATCAATTTATCATTTAAATTGTTTTTTGATTCTCCTGTAAAATTTTCAAAATGTTAAATAGAGACGCTTGCGTTTTAGGTGACGATAAAAATAATTTGTTTAAAAAGATCATAAATATGGATGGTGGAATTTTCAAACTAAAAGCTTCTTAAGTTCCATTAGTTAGTTTTACCTTTTGGTACTAAATACTTGATTTTTTTGTTCTTTAATGTATGAAACTTTAAAATAAAACGGGTTTTCTTTTCACAAATAATTTTTTTTTATCAATATTCTCAATTAACTACCGCTAATCTAAGATGCTTTTTTTAATATTTTGTATGAAACTGAGTGCAAAAGTGTGCAAAACCAATAGACAACAAGCTGATTCAAAACTTCATTGTTTTAAAAATTGACTGTTTTAATAAAATAGTCCCTGCCGGAAATTTGTGTCAATTATTATTAAAGCACTTATCCCGTGACCAGTGAATAAAATTTTATTATAAAACGTGATAGGTGAAAACAAGTGTTTGCACTAGAACCGGTCCCTTCCACTTTAGAACTACCCCGTGATAAGTTTGGTGTTAGTTCCCTTTCCCCTAGGGGTGTATGATAAAATCATCATTCTGGCAACGCTGTTATAAAGATATTATATTCAAACAAAAGACAACAAAACTTTGTCAAATTAAACTTTGTATTATCAAAGTTATTTACGGGAATACAAAATTTATCATTAATGCGATTTTTGTATGACGTGCTAAATTCCCAATTTTTCATATTTGATAAATACACTGAAATTTATTGTTGAGGGAAAGCTAGCTTCTATGCGCATTTCACTGGTTGCTTAGGCCAGCTCATCAGGAACTTTGTATGTCTGAATACCAAACAAAGTTTAAAGGAGAATTCAACAAACTTTGTCAAAGTAAACTTTGCCTGTATAAAAGGGGACTTACTAGCTTTGCATAAACCAATGGTAGTCTCGAATTATAAAATATAAACGTATCCACTTTATTTCATGAAATAGAGAAACAGAAACGATAAGAAAACAAAAATTCGATAAATAGTAAAAACAAAAGAAATAAATTTTAAGTGCAGATCCTTCGAGCAGTTTGACTTCATTGGACGATTAATGGAAAGCTTAATAATCAAATATATGTATCTGTATTCTGATCACGGTATTTTTGTAAAATTTACTACCACAATAGGGCTCAGACAACGAGACAACTTATCGTGCAATTTTTTCAAGCTTTAAATAAAAAAAAATTTGAAATAAGACAAAAGTCGTATGCTCCACGCTCATGCAGATAAAATTAACATTATTTAAATACATTTGCGAAGATTGAGAATGATTCAGCTAAAATTGATCCGGCTTTAAACGAGGACAAAATGAAGATATTGATTGCAACTGCAGAAAAATCATCGGAAAGTAAAAGAATTTATCTACCTTGACTCCGCTGAAAACAGGTGTTATTATGGACTAACCAAGCATTTTAAAAGGAAAGCCATCTCCAGGAAAACAAAAACCGCTGGTGGTACACGTGCTAGATATTTTACGAGATATTTAAGGCGAAAATGATTGGTTTTTAAGTATTTTCTATATAGGTACCCGGGTACCTTGCCGTGCAATATAGAGTGTTTTTTGCCACGTACATAAGGGTTAAAGTAAAGCCATCTCTAGAAAAGAAAGAAAAATAGTTCGTAAAATGTATGCCTTGACGAAAAGTATAGGCGGCGAATGTATCATTAGCTGTATGAGTTTTACACCATTCACAGTGGTAAGAATGAACGAGGATACTCTAAAATGCGTAAAAAGCGTAACCGGGGAAGACCCAAAAATCATTGTTGAATAAAACTGGAGATAAGGTAAAAAAGATCGACGCGCATGAAGAATATTTTTTAAGCAATCCGAGACAAACAACAGGTTAAAATGCCACCTTAAAAACTAATTAGCTGTTGCCAAGCCCGCTAATATTTTACAGCGTTTTGACTAGATATTTAATGCGAAAATGTCTCTTTTAACGTATCTTCCAAATAGCTACCCGGGTACCTTGCCACACAAGAGAAGTTGCTTTTTGCCGCGTACATAACCCAATTAAATAATTTATCATTTTGCGAAGCACTTATGGTACATTTAAAAAAATAAGAGCACAACTATGCGCAAAAAGATATACAGTAAAGTAAGTGAACGAACTCATAACAATTTTTATAAAAAATAACATTTCAAGTACCACGGCATTCCCTTACTACGAAGCAGGCTTGTAAGGGAAAATACTAAAAAAAACTGTAAGAAAACATTTACAGCCATATTCATAAAAAGTTCTTATTTAAAGCTAATAGTATGTAATAACTATCAAACTCATTTCGTCTTATAAGCCTCTTATAAAAATTTTTTGTTTAAGTATGACAACTTTCTTTATATTTTGCTGCCATTTTATTGCTAGTGATGCATGAAATTTCTATTCGGTTCACAAGATTTTTTATAATTTTTTTTTCAATTGTAGACCTTAAAAATTATTCTTATTAAATATAACTATATTATTTTAGTTTCTGAACAAAATGTTGCCAAAAGGTATCATAAAAACTTTTGTTTGAAACTTTTTTTAAAAAACGATAAGAAAGTATTCGAATAAAAAAGCTTGCTTACTTCTTATTAACATCACTATTATTATGATTAGGAAAAATGATTTGTTTATTTTATTTTTTTTAAATATTTTTGAAAAATAATTTGTTGTTTTAAACAAAAAAAAACTAGTTGCAATAATGTTATAAATAATTAAAGAGAATATCTGAACATATTCATTTAAATCATATAAATTTTTTTTTTGAAATAATTATCAATATTACTTTGAATTGGTTGTCTAAAATAAAAATAAAAATTTGGTTAAATGTTATGAAACGAATTTTCTATGAAAATTTGTTCAATAAACCTTTTATAAATCAAAAGTTGTTTTTATGAATATGGGGGTATAAGTGCAAAGGAAAAACAGTGGTGTGGTTAACATCAATTAAAAACGTAGGCTTTGTACTCTTAAATATTTTTAGGAGTGTGCTGGAAATCGAAAATGTAAACGCAAGAATTTTAAAAGTCGTTTTTTAATAAGATTTATGTAAAAAAAAAATATGTCAAATATTTTACAAACATTTCTCTATTAAACAGAATTTTATAATAAAAATTATAAAAGTGAGATTAAAAGTGTATGAAAAACAACTTCCCAATTCTTGCGTTTTACTCTTTCGATTTCCAGCACACCCACAGAAAGAAAAACACACGGGATAAATCAAGTTTTTTATGCTAACTTTTAATACGGGTCGTACTCAAAAATTCAAGTACGAATAACACTAAAACGTACTCAAAACAGTCCTAAATGGGAATGCTTTCGAAAATCAATCCCGGAATTTCTTGAAATAAGTATAAAATTCTTAAATCAAGTAAAAAAAATATTAAACATACATATAATATTTTCATGCTTAACTCTCCGGCCAGTCACGAAGGGTTAAAAAGTTAATTTGAACTCTTGCTTCTCATTTAGTTTATATTTTTGGTTAAATATGTACATAAGACTTCTAAAGTAAAAACCATATCGGGCATAATGTTGGTGTTTTATCATTGTGTAAGGTTTAATACGAGTAAGTAAATCAATCATAATATTTTTTCTTTCTGAGAGTCTAAACACAATGGCGCATATTCAGAAATCATAACTAAAGTTGTAAATAACAAAACAGAAACTAAAATATAGTTAATAGATAGTTATAGATCTTAACAATTCATAACTAACGTAGTAACAGCTCTCAGCAGATAGAAGAAATGCAACCATGTATATTGACATGTAGAGATAATTAAACGTCAATAATATTTTGAACGATATATTCTGTAATTAATTAAAAAGCTTATTAAACTATTAAAAATCCATTTTTGTTCTTTAAAAAATTAGCACAAATTTTAAAAAAGTTATTTTTTGGTTATAATAGTATATAAATAAATCAATTAAAAAAAGTACTTGTAAACATAAGAATATTCAATAGAATTCTGTCGACTAAGAAAGAACACATCTCTAGTTAATTTTTTTTTTTTTTTTTTTTTGTATGGATGTTTTTTGGAAGCAGTAGAAATGCATTTTAAATGGATTGCAGCGTGTTTAAGATAATAATAATATTAGATAATATTTAGCGCAAATAACTCTTATATGCAAAATTTACCTCATAACTAGAGTTTTTTCCCAGAGTTTTTCAATTCACGGAAAAGAGGGAATTTTTTTTAAATTTCCCGGGATCCCGCTCCATACAAATAATACAAATTAAATTTGTAAACTTTTATAAACAAACGTAAACCTAAACTACAAAAATTAATTGAAAATTTAAAGCGAAACTTGAATTATTATTACCTTACGCTTTTATATGTAAAAAAACAGATAACATAAACATATCAATTTAATTCATAAAACAATAATAAAAACAAACAAAAATTAAGGTACTCAAGATATAAGATCAGAAAGTTAATTCATAAAATATTTAATTAATATATTAACATTTTTTACCGGCTTAGGAAATCACTTTCTGACACACTCAAAGCGTTAAGTGAGTCGTCAAATAGTATATTTCTTCACTTTTTTACCGGGTTTTGGACAAATAGTTAAAAGTGCACCGTTGTTGATGCTTCTGATGTCAAGGTGGATGCCAAAAAGAGCATCATGCGGACTACTTCTTACAAACCTTTTCTTTTCATTAGGTCCATCTGTAATCTTACATGAGTTTCCTTATTTTTTTATTTCGGTTTCCCCGCACTTCCCAGGCATGTTGCCAATTTCGATTTTTTTTTGTAGATATGACTATGTTGCAATGAAGGAGCGATATGTTTAGGTATCTCATATTTTTAAGACTTGTCCATGGACAATGAGAATTTACTGTCTGCATCTTATTTTGAATTTATGTTCTTTATCAACTCTTCACTTCAATAAATTTATTATTTATAACTCTTGCATTGCCCATTCTGCTTTTAATAGATTTATTACAGCAGGAGAAATGGATTCACAACATCGACAACCCATCCACCGACGCTAATTTTTAGAGAAAATTTCACAGTAAAAATAGCCGTTTTCTGAAACTATGAGCAATTTTTTATTACCCGGGATCCCGCAAAAAATCCCGGGAACGCGGGAAATACATTAATTGAAATTCCCGGGACGTGAAATCCCGGGAAAAAACCCTACTCATAACATAACTTTATTCTGGTGAGCCCAGAATAAAGTTTATTTTAATGCAAATATTAAATTGTGGAATATTTTGCTTTCAAAGAAGCCATATTTTATTTTGGACATATTTTTTTTTTAGTTTTTAGTGCATAATTTTTAATTTATTAACATGTTAACTTGGTTGCATTACTTGCTGTGGTATTATGTGCGTTCGTTTACTTTTCCAGTAGAATCCCAGTAAAATCCAGTAGGTGATAATATGAAAATTTACAAATTTATGTGTACGCGAACGCATTTCAGTAAAATCCAGTACAAATTTGTACAAATTTTGGGGTAAACGAACGCAGCTATTGTCAAATAGTACTTAGGCAATTAAACGAATGAAATTAAGGTGTAATTTTGTTTTGGGGATTTAATTTTTATGGCAATTAAACGTGAATTTTTGTTAGAAAAATGGAAGAAAAAACAGGGATTTAAGGTCAATAAGCGTGAAAGGCATTTTAGCGTGGGTTAATTAACCTGTACTGTAATTAAGTGTAAGATGATACCCTGTTTTGCATCTGCGCTAAGCACTTTTTTATGCAAGCAAGTATTTTTCATTAATTTTTTTTTCTTGTGTTTGCGTACAATTGTGATTTATGGTTTTATATTGTGATGGGTAAAAATACTTTTGGTTTTTCGTTTGTTTTACTTTTAATTAATAACACTACGTGACAATTTTTTGACCAAATGAATTTTACACCTAATCTTTGTGTAAAATTTTCCGCTGAATCCGAATATGAAATCAGAATTGTCAAAAGTAGAACAGTTTTTGAGATATTCCAAAATAACCGTTATTTGCGTTTTTAAAAAAGATGATGTGACTGATATGCAAATATCCAAAAAAACAAAATTTTAGCCTATTTCAATACGAACATTTTGTGCCCAATAGGATCCAGATCGGTGCAAAAATGACAAAGTTACAGAAGATTAATTGAATTAACCCACAACAAATAAATATACAAAGATTAATTTTTAGTAACAATAAATATTAAAAATTACTTGAAACTATTGAATTTCTATGTGGGTTAATTTACTAAATCTTCTGTAGCTTTGTCATTTTTGTACCAATCTATGTCTTGTTGGGAGCAAAATGTTCATATTAAAATAATCTAATGTCGCATGCAATAAAACATTAGGATTTTTAAGTAATTGGTTTAAAAAAAAATAGCTTGAAAAGAGCAAAATTGAACATAATCATAAAATTTTCAATGAAGCTTGAACTTTTGTCCCCTGTAACTCTGTAATTTCTTGACCAATCTTCACAAGCAATCCATATTCATATTCGGATTCAGCGGAAAATTTTACATAAAGATTAGCTGTCAGATTCATTTGGTCAGGACTTTGTTGAAATTTTGTCACGTAGTGTAATTAATTTTTTTGCGCCAAATTTTTAACAACGGCTGACTTTAATTATTGAAAATCATTGTTGTTAGCGCTTATTGATATTCAAAGAAATTAATGTTAAAAATCGCTACAATAGTGTTGAATATCGCTTTAGTATAATCTTTGAATTCAATATTTAACACGCTAAATACACATTAGTGTTTGGTGTAAAACGAAGGTATAATTTTGTTCCATTGTAATTTAAAACAAGTTAGAGTGCTAAATTCGGCTGTGCCGAATCTTTTATACCCTCCACCGACAGTTCAATTATTTTAGGAGTGATATCTTCATGATATCTATTTATTATTAATTTATCTTTATGAAAACAGACATCAGCATTAAAATTCGTTGCGGTTTAGACCTGTGTTATGATTTTTTAAGCAATTTTAACTAGCTTGAGTAAAATATTATGATTCATAACAGTTTAAGCCGAACCTAAATGATTTTCAGGAGGTTAATTTATATGGAACTATGGTAAGTTATGGACCAATCATCCTAAAATTCTGCAGAGTGATTTCTGGTATTAAAAACATAAATTTCAATATATTTCAAAACAGCGGTGAAATTAGTTTTAGCATTTACAGTAAATTTCAGAAAGCTACTAAACGTGGGATCTAAGGTAAATTATTGACCGTATACCATAAAATTTATAAAAATTTTTCTTGCCACAATAAATATATCTGCTACGGTTTTAGGCGTATTAAAATAATTTACCAGAGTGGGCTTTATATGGGGCATATAGTAAATTAAGAACCAATCATCACAAAGTTTATTAGTGCTATTTCTAGTCCTATAAAACTGTGAAGAGCCAAAATTTGTTATGATAGCATTATTAATTATTGTTTTAGGCCTACTAAACTGTTTTCCGGGAGTATGGTTTATATGGGGCCTAGGGGAAATTATGGACCAATCTTTACGAAACTTCACAGCGTCATTTCTAGTCCTTTATACTGTGACGTACCAATTTTTATTATGATAGCATTATTAATTGTGGTTTTAGGCGTACTAAACTGTTTTCCGGGAGTACGGTTTATATGGGGCCTAGGGTAAGTTATGGACCGATCTTCACGAAATTTCGCGGTGTCATTTTTAGTCCTAGTGAAGTACCAAATTTAGTTATGATAGCATTAGTTTTTACGGTTTTAGGCGTATTAAACTGTTTTCCGGGAGTAAGGCTTATATGGGGGCATAGGGTAAATTATGGACAGATCTTCACGAAATCTTACCGCGTGATTTTAAGTCGAATAAAACTTTGGCAAAATCCTATACGATTCCGTGCATTTTCCCACCATTTATGTTGGTTTTTGTAACAAAATTATCAGTTTTAAAAGGTGGTGGTTCTACATTTTGATTCATAGCTCTGGTCCTACTGAGCCGATTTTGCTTGATTTCAATCCCAAACTGCTTAGGATATCTACAAGCAATTTGACACCAAGTTTTTTCATTTCTTTTGAGTTTTTCGAAATTGAGTGTTTTCAACAGACAGACGGACATGGCTAAATCGACTTAGAATTACTCAAGGAGCCAAAATATATGTACTTTATGGGGTCTGAGATGAACAATAGAAAAGTTTCACACGGAATGACAAACTTAGTATACCCTCTTCACAACTAATTGTGGTGGAGGGTATAACAACTTGCTATATTGCTTTCGCAAAAAAATAAAGCATGTTACCAGTTTAGTTTTTTGGCCGTGCATTTGCCAGCTTATTATCAAAGTAATTTTGAGGGAATTTTTGTTTAAGCTTTGATATTGTTACAAGTAAAACTTGAGCTTATAATTCTTATTCGCTTAACAGTTTTATTTGTATAATATCTTTAGTTTTTCTAAAATCTTTGGATGAAGTTTCCTGACGATCTGGCCTAAGCAACCAGTGAAATCCGCATAGGAATAGCTTATCCCTTCAACAAAAAATTTCAGTGTTTTTATCAAGATTTAAAATTGAGAATTAAGCACGACAAACGAAATCTTGTATATTTATTAAGGGTAATCACGATGGTCATTGTGCAAATTTGCAATGTGTAAATTTGCAGTGCATATTATGATTGATCGTGAGCATACCACTTTTATTTTTTGTGCAAATGTGCTCTTTTTCTAAAAATTTATTCTGGCAGCACTAAAAACTTCTGGCAGCACTGTAAAAAATCTGCATTTGTTTACAATTATACACAAGCAAATCAAAATAAATATTTTCATTTTAATTAATTTAAATTTAATTCTCTATTTAATATTAAAACCCACGAAAATGTTCAATTTATAAGTTTCCTTAAAAACAATATGATGCTTAATATGTCAAATGTTGTTGTTTACATTTGTTTGCAACGGAGCAAATATGCACTACTAATCTTGCTCATGGTTTTTTTAGTGCAAACGAAGTAAAATAGAGCAAATTGCAAATACGTACATTTTGTTGTTTTATTGTGCAAACGTGTGTATTTTTGCACGCATTTGCATCGTTTGCACACTTTGCACTACCCATCGTGATTTCCCTTATTAATTATAACTTTTAAATATAAAATAAATGACAACAGATTTTTTGCACATATACTACGTACATTTTCGTAGTATGCGCATAAACCAGCAATATACCAATATGTTTTATGGTTTAATTGTAGTTTAGGTGGACAAACATGTATCATACCATTCTTGAAGTAGAAATTTTAAAAATCCCTACGTGTCTAAAAAATCCCTTTTTTCCTACAACCAAAAAAAATCCCTACACTTTTTTAAGGAAAATTTTCATACAAAAGTTGTTTCGTAAACCTTTATTAATGTTTAAATATTTTTTGAAGAGAAGCATTAATTTTTAAATATTTTTTTTGAATAATTTCTTCTTGCAATACATGTTTTCTTTCTATTTTTTGCATGCTAAACATGTATTTTACATTTTTTTAATCCTTTATCAAAATAGTGAAAACCGATTCTGAATTGAATTACCAAGAAAATATTTTACTTTGTTTTTTTTTGACCAACGCGATTTCTGTCGAATTTCAGGCTAAACAAGTATCAGCTTATGAAAACAATCAACACATTTAAAACCAAAAACATTTACAGTACGAAAAAAGTATTGATAAAATTGCAGCTGAAAAAGGTGTACGTTACGTTTTTACAATGGATGCTTAAGCTGTAAAACTGTGCCCCAATAATAATGCATCAGCAATTTACTTCAAGCAACACCTTCAGGTACACCGTTTTAGTATTTAAAATAATGGCACTCAAAAGTGCACAAATTATTGGTGGAGCGAAATCAATGGTGATTTGTCCGCGTCTGTATTTGTTTCCTATATTATTCATGATTTAAAAACGTATTGCTTATCGGATTTATTGCCAATTATAATTTTTTCGGATGGTTGTGGCTATCGAAACCGCAACCGTTTACTAATTTTGCTGCGAAAAATAATAAATTTATTAAACAGAAGTTCTTATAAAAAGGCCATACGCCAATGGAGTGCGATAGTGCCCATGCTAAGCTAGTGATTAAACTGAGGAATCAATCTATACACTTTCCAATTGATTACGTTCAAATTACTCCAGAAGCCATAAAGATTGTTAAAATTAACAATGATATCTTAAAAAAGTCGTTTGATGCAGAATATTTTAATTATGATTTCTTTTATAATTACAATGATCAAAAACTTATGCGTTTTTCTTCCATTAGACAATTGAAATCAAAATAATTTATTTTTTAGTAAAAAAAAAAATATACTAGCATTTTTCTTTACCATACACAAAATGGATACATTACAAAAAACACATTTAGGATAAAAATTTTTAAAAATTGAGTATTGATTGTTGTTCTCAGGGCTAACAATAGTACAAATCCAAAAAATTGGATTTTTTAAGCACCCCAGTAAAAACTTGTAGCGAAAGGGTTAATTAAAATGCAAACTTTCTATCTGATCATTTTCATACAAACACATTGAATATTTTTGAGAAGCAAAACCCTGTATCTATCATAAAGTCCCCAATAATGCAAAATTTTAAGAACCAATTAAATATGAGATTCAGTTGTTGCTTTAAAAAAATATTGTAGAATTCCGAGATAGAGTTATGTTTTGTATCCCCCTTTTTTTTGAAAAATACCATTTACATATTTAGTTTTTGTAAAAAGGTATAGTCAATGTCAACATTATTTGATGAAAATATAAAAAAGGGATTTTTTTTTAGTTTATAAAATAAAAACAATTGCTTTAGAAGGTAAATCTTTTTCCTGTATTGCAGATGTAGGTGTGAGTTCTCTCTTCCGAAGGCAATGTACAAGCCAAGTTTACGAGAAAAATTGTTAGGTATATTACCGACGTTTGTGTAAATGAATTCTCAAAAACAATTTGACAGTTCATTTGCGAGGGTGCAAAAATGCACAATTTACACCGAATGCGAGACTTTTAAGCGATATCATGAAAAAAATTATTGATCATTTTAAAACAACAATTTTCAATTATTTGAAGGGTTAACTTATTTATTAAAATATGACGTCAATTTTAGTTATATAGAAAAAAAATTTAACCGAATTTAACCACTATGTCATCATTTGTTACTTTTTACTGTTTACGTTTTACTTTTTACTGATCATGATTGATTTTGACATTATTATTTTGAAACGAACAATACGGTAAATAGCAACAAATCAGCAACCAAAAATAACATGGCTAACAATACCAATACCACTACCGGTATCAACAACAATACCCCCAACAATAACAATCACGCCTATTATGTAACAGCCGTACCAAAATAAGAGCGGAAAGCGTTTTCTAGCTGTCAAAAATTCTCATGCCCATACATTTTGTATGAAGCATCCCTAAATAGCGCGGCGTCAACGCTTTGCAATTGGAAAATCCGATTTTGACAGCGCGTTCAATAGTGAAGTTGGTCGCTATTGTTAATAAATAATGGCAATTCAGCTATTTTTTGTCAATTTAGCGGGTTTTTCTCTTCTTTTTATTTCTTTTATGTGGGTTCTATTTAACAAGAAAGTTAACAATACTGTTTGTGACACAACGTTGACGCTTTTGTTTAGGTATGGCATATCAGCGTAAAAGCTAAGCGGAAGAAAACGTTCCGCCTTCCGCTCTTATTTAGGTACGGCTGTAAGTCGTCGTTGACGTCGACATTAATTTTAAATTGTTGTCACATCAAGTCGACGAGTACATCACTTCGACGTTAATTTGGTATTTTATAAGAATGTTGTGTCGACGTGGATTAGTTATCGAAAATTTGACAAAAAAAAAATCCCATCTCCAATTATTTTTTTATTATTTTTGTTTTTCATTATTATAGCTCACTTTTTAAGGCTCTTTATGCTACTTTCCTACATATTTTTTTAACCGAATCAGCTTTTTCAAAAAAAGTGGAGAGTTTGTTTCCCGCGTTCTGCTTAAATTAAAAATTTCGCGAATTTTGCTATTTTAGCAAACTTTTGCCAATTTTCGCATCAAATTTACTAACAAAATTTGTGCCATAACTTCTTAAAAATTTGCATTTTTTTATTTTAAATGCATTCAATAAATATGTTTACATTTCATTTAAAATTTCTTCAACTTTCATTTGAGTCGTTGCAAAATTTCCAGTAGGACTACAACAGGGACAATTCTACTCGACGTCGACTTAAAAGCGCCTTAGAAAATATCAATTGACTGTCAATAGTAATCGATTATTGTCAATGACTCAGAAAACACCATTACTGTTCATGTGCCGTCGACTTGTGTCGAAGTCGACTTTCACCCCTATGAATATCAACGCACGCAGAGAAAGAACATGAACAATAAGTGGTCACTACAAACATTTTTGTTCATATTTGCCTAATATGTTTACCCTAATAAGTTTATTATAGTCCTAGTACAACTTGAAAAAATATTTTTCGTCCTTAAATTTCAAAATCACTAATAATGTTGTGTGGTCTTTTACACATAAAAAGTTACTCTGATCTAGCTAAACATATTAAATTATGTGAAATGTTTGCTACTAAAATATATGTGGTAGTGCTAATTTTACTGTACTACTTATTACTTGGTAGCAATATTGTTAATCAAGTTCTCTGTTATTATATTTTCAGTAGTTGTTAATTTTAATTATCGTAATCAAAGGGATTCAGTTTTGAGTTGTCATTGAATTCAGTTTAGATATTTTTAATATTTTAAATAATAAATTGGATTTTTGTATAAAACAGGCGTTTGGCTTTGGGGGTTTCAATATTTAATCCTACATTTGGGGGCTCAACCGTACCATTAATCGGAGTATTTATTTAAAGAAAATGCAGTGGTCCAGCGCATCAGATCAGGACCTAAAGGATGCTTGCCAGTAATACAAATTATCGGATGATGGCGACAGAAGCACATTGATAAGACGTATCAAACTTTTTGAGAAAAACCGAGCAGAAAAACGGAAGTCAGAAGAGGAAAAACGAATTCAGATTGAAGCTATAAGAAGAAAGAAAGAAGAAGAAGAAATATTAAAAGCTGAACATGAAATTATGAAGGAAGAAGAAAACAATGAACGGTGTACTGAATCAATAACTAAAGACGGAATAAGAAGAAAAGATGAACCACAAACTTTTGATGAAAAAGTAAGACGAGAAGCTGAAAGAAGGAAAGATGAAGAAGATGAAAAACGATTTGAAGAGATGGTCACAATAGAACTACGACGGCTGAGAGATATGGAACTGCAATCTTCAAGTGACTCGGTAGCTGCACTCCAACCACGCAGAGGTTGTGAGAGAATGTTTGATGAAATTGTACGAGGAAATCATTCGGGAGTTACGTTGCGAGATGTCGATGAATCAATGCAAAAGTTTTCCGGCGAAGGTGGTCGTGGCATAGATGAATGGGTGGATGATTTTGAACAGAACGCTTGTTTGCTAGGTTGGACGAATTTTCAAAAACTGATCTACGCCAAAAGACTGCTAACAGGTTCTGCAAAGCTTTTTATGGAGCATGAATGCAAAGCGAAATCATATGATGCGTTAGTGGCTGGACTTAAAGAAGAATTTAAATTAATGGTTAACAGTGCTACTGTACACCGAATGTTGTGTGAGCGGAAAAAGAAGACAAACGAATCGTATCGCCAATATGTATATACAATGATGGATATTGCTTCTCAAGCAAGAATCGATACAGGCTCTATCATCAGTTATATTGTCGATGGTATAAAAGGCTCGCCATACAACAAAGCGTTCTTGTATGAATCGAAATCAATTGGCGAATTGAAGGAAAGGTTGCAGACGTATGATCAAATTCAAGCTAGAATTGTTTCAAAGCCAGAAAATGACAAATCGGAGAGATACTGCTTTAGCTGTGGCGAGAAGTCTCATGTATCAGGCAAATGCCCAAACAAAGGTAAAGGGCCAAAATGTTTCCAATGTAACGAGTTTGGTCATAAAGCTAATAGTTGTAGTAAGTCTGAAAAGCGTATGTCAAAGACCAATGTTCACGTAGTGGAAAACAGAACATCTTTTAAAGTGGTCAACATTAACGGTATTGAAGTGGAAGCATTAATAGACAGCGGAAGTCAAATAACTACAATTCGGAAAGACGCATTTTTTAATAAAGGTTTTGGCAAATATTCGAAAACAGATATGATAGTATGTGGTGTCGGATCAACTTATACAGCTGCAATTGGTGTGTTTGATGTCAAAGTAGTAGCAGATGAGTGCAAACTCGTAGGACAATGTCATGTTTTACCAAATGAATGTGTGAGTATCGATGTAGTAATAGGTACAAATCTGACGAATCAAGCAATTGTAAGCTTTTCACCAGATGGCGTAAAAATGAGTAGAAAGGTAATATCAACGAATGACGAAATGTCAGTTGAAATATCAAATCAAGCAAACTGCTTGTTTATTTCCAACGAGGAGAGTTTATTACCAGATATGAAGCACATTCAAAGCGAATCAATACGATCTGAGGTGAAGAAGATAATTACAGGGTACAAGCCTAGACCAGCTAAGAGTTCCCCCGTAACTATGAAAATAGTTCTTTCTGATGACGTTCCAGTGGCTCAGCGTCCGCGTCGTTTACCTCAAGTTGAAAAGGCGGAAGTAGAAAAGCAAATAAGTTCTTGGCAATCAGACGGAATTATTCGACCAAGTATCTCCGACTATGCAAGTCCAATAGTGCTCGTAAATAAAAAAGATGGAACAAAACGATTATGTGTCGACTATCGGCGCCTTAATCAAAAAATTATTAAAGATAAATACCCGATGCCAGTCAAAGAGGACCAAATAGATATGTTGCAGGATAGTAAAGTTTTTAGCACACTTGATTTGGAAAACGGATTTTTTCACGTTTCAGTAGATGAGGAAAGTCGTAAGTACACATCGTTTGTTACACCAGCAGGTCAATATGAATTTATGAAGGTCCCGTTTGGATTATGTACCAGCCCAGCAATTTTTCAACGATTCATCTATACCATATTCAATCCACTCTTGCTCAAAGGCATTGTCTTGATTTATATGGATGATTTAATTATTCTTGCAGAAAACGAAGAAGAAGCAGTTCGTCGATTGAAACTTGTTTTATGTACTGCGGAAGATTACAACTTGAAAATTAAGTGGAAAAAGTGCTGTTTGATACAAACAAAGATTGATTTTTTGGGGTACGAGATTGCAGGTGGTCATATCAGGCCATCACCATTGAAAACAAAAGTCGTCCGAAATTACCCAGAACCAAAAACAGAAAAGCAGGTGCAGCGTTTTCTGGGGTTAGCTGGATATTTTCGTAAGTTTATCCAAAATTTCGCTCTAATTGCAAAACCACTAAGTGACTTATTACGTCAAAACGTAAAATTTCGATTTAACGAAGAACAGCGTCATGCATTTAATGTTTTGAAAGAGCTTATATCAGAGAGGCCAGTGTTGACAATATTTCGACAAAGCGCAGAAACTGAACTATATACGGATGCATCTAAGTGGGCATTCGCAGCAATCCTCATGCAACGTAGCTATGATGATGGAAAGATGCATCCAGTGCGTTATCTTAGTATCAAAACATCCGAAACAGAACAGAAATACCACAGCTATGAACTAGAGGTATGAGCAGTTATAAAAGCAGTGCAAAAATTTCGGGTGTACCTTCTCGGAAATCGATTTAGAATTATTACCGACTGTAAGGCATTTGAGGCAACAATGAAAAAGAAAGATGTACCAAAAATATCTCGCTGGGCGTTAATGTTACAAGAATACGATTGTGAAGTGGTGCACCGTGCAGGAGACAAGATGAAGCATGTAGACGCATTGAGTAGGATGTATTTGATTCAAGATTCAGGTTTGGTATGCAGTCTCAAAAGAGCGCAAGCTAACGACGAACATAAAGGCCATTAAAGCAGTACTGGAGCTACGAGATTATGATAGTTACGTGATGCAAAATGGTATCTTGTGCAAGAATTTTGATGGCAATATCGTGCTCGTGGTACCAGAAGGAATGAAATATGGTATTGTAAGGAAAGTCCATGAGCAAGGGCATTTCAAACAGAAAAAAATGAAGGATGTCATTGAGAAAGAATTTTATATATCAAAACTGGAAACGATAGTGGACAATGTGGTAAAAAATTGTGTTCCGTGTATCTTAGCTCAAAAGAAGGAAGGCAAGAAAGAAGGGTTTCTACATCCAATACCAAAAGAAAGTGTACCTTTAGATACTTGGCATATGGATCATGTTGGGCCAATGCCATCGACAAACAAGAATTACAGGCACTTGTTGACAATTGTGGATTCATTTACAAAATTTGTGTGGATTTTTCCTACCAGATCCACTTCAGCCTTAGAAACCTTATCTAAATTAAAGATAGTAACTAAAATTTTCGGAAATCCTAGACGTATAATTACAGACAAAGGCACAGCATTTGCTGCAGAAGTATTTCAAGAACATTGCAGAACTGAAAATATCGGCTTGGTTTTCACTACAACTGGCGTTCCCAGGGGCAATGGTCAGGTAGAGCGAGTTCATAAAATAATTATTTCTGTTCTCTCCAAGCTATCTGTAGACAACCCGGAGAAGTGGTATCAACATGTCGATGCAGTTCAGCAGTATTTAAACAAGACCACTCATCGCTCGATTAATACATCACCATTCGAGTTGTTGATTGGAGTGCCAATGAATACAAAAGAGGATATGAATATTTCTGAAATCATTGAAGTCGAAGTTGCAGCTGAATTTCATCATGAACGGGATGAACTTAGAAATAAAGCGAAACAACAGATATCAGTTATCCAAAAAGAAAATAAAACCAATTACGATAGGAAAAGAAAAGCTGCGGCACAATACAAAGTAGGTGATCTAGTGTCCATTGCTCGTACACAGTTTGGTGGTGGTATGAAACTTCGACCAAAGAATCATGGACCTTATGAGGTAATTAAATATAAAGGAAACGACCGATATGACGTTAAAAAGATTGGTGATCATGAGGGTCCAGGCTCGACATCTACAAGTGCAGACAACATGAAACCTTGGGCTACAGTGGTATGATAGTCTATGTATCCGAGGCGGATGACGTGTAGGATGGCCGAGTGTGGTAGTGCTAATTTTACTGTACTACTTATTACTTGGTAGCAATATTGTTAATCAAGTTCTCTGTTATTATATTTTCAGTAGTTGTTAATTTTAATTATCGTAATCAAAGGGATTCAGTTTTGAGTTGTCATTGAATTCAGTTTAGATATTTTTAATATTTTAAATAATAAATTGGATTTTTGTATAAAACAGGCGTTTGGCTTTGGGGGTTTCAATATTTAATCCTACATATATTTATTTTCAACTATACAATTAAAATCATAATATAAGTTGCACATAAAAGTTACGTTTAGTACCATAATTTTGTTTTCTTTAAAAAACATTTCTAATTGAGCAAACATTTATTGTCAAAACAAACAATGTGTATTTATTAAGAAAATAAAATTTGCTTCACGTCATTTTACATCTGCGAGCATCAGTTAATCGGGAAACTTGACTTTTTACAAAATAATTAAAACTTTTTTCAAGTAGAAAAAGGCCATGCTGCCTTGCAAAACTTATACACTTATTGAAACAGGTTAGTTATTTATATGTAATTATAAAAATACATACATACATTTATAAACGTTGTCTTTCTTGCAGTAAAAAACACCTACAACATTGAAAGAAGTTGGGAGTCAGCTAATTGAATTGATCTGTACGGTAAATACAAGGAAAATAAATAATTGCCAGATGAATGCTGGTTAGCTTTGCGACATACTAAGGGTCCGCCAAATAACTACTCAAATTTCTTTTTTATTTGAAAGTACAATCCTTCCGGTTAATAATGGAAAATAATTTCATTCAAATGGCTGCCTCGGCTGGCCATGCAGTAGCCTACACGATCGGTCCAATTTTTAAGCACATTATCGATTATGTGCAGCTGTATTTCACCAATGGCTTCACGAATATTGTTCTTTAAAGCGTCAATTGTCTCTGGCTTGTCGGTGTAACACTTATCTTTGACGGCGCCCTACAAATAATAGTCCAACGGTGTCAAATCGCAGCTCCGAGGTGGCCAAACGACATCAGCTCTGCGGCTTATAATGCGATCTTCAAAAACAGGGCGCAAAACATCGAGTGTAGCTTCGGCTGTGTGGCACGTAGCGCCGTCCTGTTGAAACCAAATGTTGCCAATATCCTCCTCTTTAATTTTTGTGAACAAAAATTCGTTCAACATGGCCCGATAACGATCGCCATTGACTGTAACGGCCACTCCTTGCTCATTTTCGAAGAAAAATTACCTAATAATGCCTCTGGACCAAAATCCGCACCAAACAGTGACTCGTTTTGGGTGCATCGGCTTTTCAATATATGCGTGGGGGTTTTCTGTGCCCCAAATGCGACAATTTTGCTTGTTTACATACCCGCCAAGATCAAAATGAGCTTCATCTGAAAATATGATTTTTTTGGCAAAATCGGCATCTTCTGTAAGTCGATCGCAGGCCCACTTACCGAAGCGAAAACGCACTGGATGGTCAGTTGGCTTCAACTCCTGAACCAATTGAACTTTGTGTCTTTATGCAAAATTCGTCTCAATGATGTCTCCGAAATGTTCAATTGTTGAGAACGACGGTGAATTGATGTTGATAGCGCTTCACGCACACTTTCTGCCACAGCAGCAATATTCTTGAGTGTACGCACTGTTTTTGGCTTTTCACTCTTTGGTTTATCGATGAGGATGCCAGTTTCTTTCACTTTTTTCACAAGATAACGAACATACGGAGCTGGCGGTGCTTCTCTTCTTCCAAAATCCGTACGCAATTTTCGCACACATTCTGCAACATTACCATGATTTTCAAAGTAATGTCGCAATATTTCCCAGCGTTGTTCAAGCGTATACACAACCATATTCGTTCAGCGGAAGGATAAAACTAATTATCTGTCAAATCAGACATGAGCTAAGTGTTACCATTCACGAAATAAGCACTAGTTGAAAACAAAAAAACGTTAGATGGCGGACCCGTTAGAAGCAAATGAGACATTTAGAAAATCAAGTTTCTTTAATGTGCAGTTTTTCGTTAGGGAAAAAGATAAACGCGTAATGAGAAAACGGACATAAAAAGTATGTATTTCATTTTATTTTTTAATATATGTTTTCCCAGCTAGCATTTGGGTGATTATTTTTTGTAAAAATCACCTAAGTGAGCCTTTTCAGATCAGTTTTGATGATTAAAAACGGATTTATCACTTGAGCGATAGAAAAAGAATTCATATTTGATTCAGTGCTATGATTAAATAATGATTTTTAAATATTTGTTTTTGTCAAATCAAAAAAATAAAAATATAAACTTTCCTGGTTTTTTCTCTTCTTTGCAAAAATTCGATAACTTTCGTAGCAAAATAAAGCTGGGGTATAATCACCGCATTCGACACTATCGTATCGAATAAACTATCAATTTTTTTTGCATACGATAGACACTGACGTATCGAATGATAACTCGATAAATGTAATGTCGAGTTACTCGATATCGAATGCAATTATTTCAAATGCAATACATTTCATTCGATGTCGAGTTTCACGATACCAAAATATATTATTTCGATAAATTTTGCTCGATATCGTATGCGGTGATTAGACCCCTGGTTTGAATAATCAAAAGCCATAAAGGTGCTGATTTTACCGAAAAAAAATAAAAAACATGACAATTAAAAAATTATATGAAATATAATCAAAAACTATATAATTTACGATTGAAAAATGAATCAAAAACGATTCAATAATGATTATAAAAACTAACATTGAAATGATCAAAAAGGAATCAGAAAGTTGTATCATATATGATTCTTTCAGGTGATTCATCTGTAGGGTACCATTTTCTCACAACGAGAGTATCACTTATGATTGAAAAATGAGCTCATATACGGGTATTTTGCTCGTGCAGCTGATTCCTAAATGATTAGATTATGATTCAAAATGCTAGCTGGGTTACTGTTTATATAAAACAAAGAATATGTACATACATACATACATTTGTATTTTTAATAAAAAATAAATATTTGAGAATCAATTTGTTATTGTTTTTATTGTGAGAACCATATAACATGTTGAAATAGACATTTTGCATGGTTTTGGGATATATAGAAACATGGTTGGAAAGGTCGTTTGGGTTTTTCTTCTGAACATAATAATATGTTTGAGACAATAATAAGTTAAAAACATTATGTCTGAACATATATTGTTACTGAAGACGTGTTTGACACAATCATAACCACAAACATTAATGATAGTTTGCGATTGTGATTGCATCAACCATGTTTTTTCTTTGCGTGCGGAAATAAAGAAAATACAACTCTCAAAGACATACAAATTTTAAATATAACGCTAGCCATTGAATTCAGTAAAGACCCCCGATTCTTCCACAGAATTGATCACACCTACCAAACTCGGCGAAATCGGGAAGGAAGATTCAAAATTCCGAAATACAAAAACAATTACGGAAAAAAATACACTAGCCGTACTACCTACGATACTTAATACTATGCCTTTGGATATTGTTAATATTTCAGTAAATTGCCCCAAAAGAAAAAAGGCTATCAAACAATATTTTGTGAATAAGTAATTATTAGTCGATAAATAATATAAAATTGAATTATTGAATTAAAAAAAACTGTCTGTAGTAATTAAGCTTCATATATTGGTTTGAAATTCATAATTTAGTATATCATTTTATAAAAATTTAATTTTTGTATATTGTACCTGCAGACAAGCCAACATGGCTTCGCAAGGTCAATATTTAATTAAATGTAACTAAATAAAATAACTAAATGAGAAATTCCAAAAAAAGGCATAAAAAACAAATATGGGGGATTTCATGTCAAGTGACCCAATTTTGAAATCGATGTCTTCCAACTTTCAACAAGATCGGTCAAAAAGTTTCTGAGTTAGAGGGGGTCACAATTTGACATTCTGGCCAAACAGGTGCTCTTTCTCATCCATGTAACTTATTACCTTTTGGTGTTAGCAAAATTTGCCCCAAGTAGCTTAGATAGCTACTTGAAAAATTTTTTTTTGCTTTTTGCCAATCCTTTCTTGGCATTACTAGGTTCAGCTGTTGATTTTGCTGCTGGTTTTAAATTTTCCAACGCCAATTTCTTTTTCTATATCTTTTAACTGCCTATAAGTAGTTTTGAGCGCACGCTCAAAAAATCCGGTGCCCCAGGCAGGTTTTTGAATCGGGTGGAAATATTTTATGGCCATTCTCCGAAATACCAGTTAATTTTTTATTTTATGACACTTGACTTAAAAAAGTGGGTGGAAAGGTAGAAGTTAACATGGAGTTTATTTTAACATTATGTTTGAAAGGCAAAAATAATAAGTAGTTTATTTTTATTATTATAAGTAAAACGTACTACCTATATGATCTTTAAAAACTGTATATTGTCATTCTAAAGACATTCGGAAATAAGTTTTTTAGAAACAGCGTTAAAGTTTAGAATTTGAGTCTCGGCTTCAGGCTGAAAGATGCACACTAAAAACAACAATTCCAAATGTGCTGATTTTGTGGAAGAAATGTGTAGAGAATTGCTAAATTTGGGAACCCCTGACTATTAAGTCAAAGAGCAGTGGTTCTTTAAGGATTTGAAGATACATTTGAAGCCTGGTGAATTCGCTATTTCGTTTGAATTCGCAGAGAACTAAAAATATGTTTTTTAGAATGTCATAGAGTCATTCCACTTGAATAACAACCAAACAATTATATTCACAGCAGTTATTAACTACATGAAAGATGCAAAACTGGAACACAAAAGTGTGGCAATCGTATCCGACGATTTAAAACATGATACCGTTTCAGTTTATAAATTTACAGTAGAGAAGGTATACTAAGTTTCGGATGGAGCTCGTAAACAAAAAAAGCTTCGCAAATCTTATAGCTCATAAAAATGATTTTGGAATGCCAGCTGAGTGGAATTTTCTGCGTACTGCTCATTGTTGGAGCAAACCTCAAAAGAAATGCAGCGAAGTATATCCTCCAGTGCTCTCATTAAGATGACATCTTAAATGCGACTGCTTTATTCCATTGGGCAAAGAATTATTGTAAAGAAACTGAAATAGTTTTTATTAGCAAACACTAAAGAGCAGGTTCGATGCTGCGGGAACAATCGACCGCTTGTCGATGGAAGACTCAAGTTGAAAAAGTTTTCGCCTGTACTTAATGCGATTTCTTTCCAAAGCAAAAAAAAAGCAGCAGCGAAAGGATTGGCAAAAAAGCAGAAAATAAGGGCGATAAATAGGAAGGATAAAAGACTTGGTATTTAAAAATGTGCTAAACTTAAACACTTTATCAGCTACAACAAGTTGAATGTAAAAACATTATGATATAAAATAATCTTATGTGATTAAGATTAAATTTTTTAGAGTATTTATCTTTTTATTATTATTTTTATGCATATATTAATTTAATTATTATTACAAGTATATAAAAAAAATTATTTGTGAACATTTCTATAGAAAAAAAGTGATTTTATTCCTGGGATTAGCATATTGTGGGTATTACAGTATCGATGGTATAAAATGCTAGTTAGGTGTGTTACATACCGTCGGAAAGGTTAATTTGTCTAGTTTATCAGCATAAGTTTTATTTATAAAGTTTTAGAAACACAAATAGGAAAAAATTCAAAATAGTGCATATGGGCATTTCCCCAGAATGGTCTACCAGGATGAAAAAATAAAATGTTGATAATCATCGTCTTTTATTGTTTATTATTATAAAAAAAAGTCTATGTTGTTATAAAAGAATGGCTTCATAGCATGTCTCAGCTGTTTTACTCGAAGAAATTGCACTGGAAACTGGAAAGTTTTATATTTTCTTATATTTTCTACTTCTAAACACATTTTTATATGCTTATTTTACATGCAAAAATATGTTATGTTTACACTCTTTCTTCATAATCTTTTCATTACAATCAATTGTAAATTGAGTATTTAGTTGTTTGTTAAGGAAATTTGAAGACATTAATGGGAAACTGCATGGTGATAATAATAAAAAAACATATGGAAAAATCGTACGTTCGCGACCCGTACGTTCGCGACCGGTACATAAGCCAATTAAACAAAAACCAAAAGAGATATTTTTTTTGGTAAATACTGCATGGAAACCTACATTAATACACTTTTAAAATAAATTAATCACTTTTGAATATTCCGTTCCATTACGCAGATTTTTACATTTAACTGCTGTCAGCCAAAGTTGACTTCTATTTTGCGTACGTTCGCGACCACATGTTTATAACTCTTATTATGAAAACTTAAACTCGATGAAATCCATCCTTTGCACTAAACATACATCTACCCAAATGCTATCGAGTCGCAAGAAAAAATGCTAGGAAAAGTTTTGTTTTCTATATTATTTGTACATCAAAAGCGTACGAACGTACGTTCGCGACCCCAGGAAATGCCCATATGCTAAAAATTGAAAAACCCTTGTCTAGAGTTAGAAATTATTTTTTTTATACATAAGCCACTCGCGGTCAAAAAGCGACCAAAACTACCATATAGGAAAAGACACAAACTTTCTTTTGAGCAAAAAAAAAACATTCCCGCTAAAAAAAAAAATAAAAAAAGTTTTAAATTAAAGATTGATCAAATAGCTATCGAAGCTACTTGGAACAAATTTTGCTAACACCAATAGGTAATTAGTAACATATGTATATGAGACAGAACAACAAATCGGAAGACATCGATTTCAAAATTGGGCCACTTGACATGAAATCCCCCAGATGTATATTCCAAATTTTACGACAATAATTACAATCCGCCACCGATTTAATCAAATATTTTTTTGTATTTGTTTTTTGTCGCGCTACTTCTTGAAATCAAGGCTTTTATAATAATGCGAACAACTTTTTGGGCAGGGCAATAAAATTTTTACTGCAGTTTCCAAATATTGTTTAAAAAGTAATAAATATTGGTTCAAAATAGATGAGCAAGTTTCATTATGGAAAATAATTTACAGCTTCGATATGACGACACAATTCCAAATCTAAATCTAAAACAATATTCCTAGAACAAAACCCTTGTTTTCTGCCAGCATAAAATTTCTTATTTGTACGGGAGACATTGGGTATTCTAGATACAAAAGAAATGCAAATACTGGCATCAGAATTGTAAAAACAGAGCACTATTTCAGACGTTTTAGTGTGGCCGTCGATCCTAAGCAGATATGGAAATCCAATAGAGAAGTAAGGATTGGTAGGACAGAAAATGTAAACAATTGCCAATTTAATGTCGAAGAGCTTAACAGAACATTCACGAATATACCTCTGCACAATAGACGAAAGGTCGAAAAATTAGCAAAATTAAATTTTTGAACTTGTTGCTTTGCGTTGTATTCTAATTTTTGAGCAATAACTTAAAGTGTGTAAAAATAAAGCTTGTTGTCGCAAATTATTGTTTTAGGCCCAACTATAATGTGCATAAGCCTGCTTAAGCTTCTGTCAAAAATTGATGAAAAGTCTTTCAAATGCATTTAAAAAACATTTTATTCCGTACGGAAAGTGCGATCAGTTTCGCACTTTGCTTAGGCAAATGACAGATTCATTAAACTTAACAAGTTTCCTAAAGTTAAATCGCACAGTTGCTTTAGGATATTATAGTTGGGCCTTTTCGGTTAAACGGCGTCGCTGAAAAGTTGATTTCTTCGTCTAGGGCACAAAATTATGTTTTAAATTATTATTATTGCTTTTAAATGCAGTTTTAAGTGGCTTATTTTCGATATAATAAAGAAGTTTTGTAAACAATAAAACAATGGAGAATAAAGGTGTTGGTAAGTATTAATTGTTTTTGATCATATAAAAAAATCAAATATTTAACATATTAATAAAATAAACTTAATTAAAAAAACAGATAACATTAACAACGGTTTTTAAAATATTTCTTAGTTTTTGTAAGCTTTAAAAAATATTCACACTTGTCCACGCAAAATTGTTTAATAGCAATAGCATTTTTTTAGACTAAAAAAACATCTTTGAGCTTTCTGAAGAGTTCATTGTTTCCCAGGTCAACCCAGTTTTAAGATATTAAACCATTAGCCTTATTCCGGTTGTCGTTATCGTCATCGACAGTGTCGTTTTTTGTAATAGATCAAAGGGACACACAGCCTGTGTTCTTTAATTTTCTAAAAAAAAACGACACTGTCGATGACGACAACCGGAATAAGGCTGAATATAAGAAAGCAGCAAGTTATTTATGACTATTTTATACATCAAATTGGATAAAAAAAATATTACAGACTAGCCGTGCCTGCGGCGTTAATCGCCCAGAGTTAATTTTTGACTAGCTATAAAAAAAATATAAAGCCTGTATGTTTCATTGTATGTAGATCGATCTACATATGTTTTTGATTTTATCAAAATCTGTGGATAGGCAAAAATTTTCCATCTGTCACTTCATATTCGTAGCTTTGAAAAAAATATAAGCCCTATATGTTTTATTTGCGCTGATCTATCTATGATTCAAATTTCATCAAAATTGGTTAGATATTTTCGGAGAGACATTAATTCCTCCTACGTTTCCCTCTTGGTTTTAGTTCAAAAAAAATAAGCCTACATTTCTAATTTCATCAAAATCAGTTCAACTTTTTAGCCGAATAGCAAACGCCAAAATCAATTTCGCATTCGGGCAGGATAAGGTCGAGCGGACAGATAGGGTGGAGCTGGAATGGAGGGTAAACAACGTACGTAAAAATTTTTTTAACAAATTCATAAAAAAAAAATTGGAAACTTTAGCTATGCTTCTAAGAAGAAGAAGAAGCCATAAATGATTAAAATCTGTTTACAACTTTTGATTTTAAAACAAAAGACGAAAAATTGTAATTAAATTTTAGAATTTCATAAAAAGCAATATTTGTATGGGAGCCCCTAAGAAGTGGAGATAAAGGGCATGTATGTTTTGGGAAAATGTTAAGAACAAAAAACTAACTATATCCCCTTAAAGGCGATTCCTGGGCAGGTATGGGACTTTTTCTTCAATATATTTCTAGTCTGTATTGCCCATTTTGTATGGGAGCCCCCTTTAAGCCGGCCACTCACAGTTGAAACTGACAGTTAACACTGTACGTATGTGGGTAATAACTGCCAGTTCAATTCAACGGTTCAGTTGAGAGAAATTTAAAATGTTTATACATATTTTTAACTGACAGTTTAAACTGAAGTGGGGGTTCAACTGTACCGTTCTCAGTTTAATTTGTGTCGAGCGAGAGTGCGTATCATGTCGCGTAAACAGAACCAAGTGATAGTTGATTTTATTGCAATATATAGATCTGAAGTGTGCCTATAGCAAGTTAAATCTAGCGAGTAACATGATCGCACCAAAAAGATGCTGCCTACAACAAGCTGTTTATTTTTTGTTTTGTAAAATTACAAAAAGTACACCGAGAGCGGCCAAACCGTTCTGCTAATTCGAATCCATGTTAAAAACTGAAATATTGAATTGAACGTGTGTGTACATCTCAGTTAACAGTTAAGTCTGTCAGTTATAACTGAACAGTTAAATCTGTACGTGAGTGACCGGCTTAAGGAATAGAGGTAGCGGTTAGGTATGTTAAAAATAATGATGGCGATAAAAAATAAAGTGTAGTTGGTCATACATTTGACACATCTAGGAGAATCGAAAACAATAGCTAACCTAAAAAACGGTTAGCACCACTGGATTTAGCGTACCCGAATTAGGTTAAAACGTCATGAGCCCGGCTTGTCTGTTTTTTTCAACTAGCAGAGTGTAATTAATTTTTGCACGCAGAGAAACATGATTAATGAGTGGTCACTACGACCATTTTTATTCATGTAGGAGGGCCAGCCGTTGGTCTTCGCAGATCAACAAGAAACAGGGAAAATGAGAGAATAGAACGAAACAAGTAAGGGCATACTAGGGATTTGTCGTAGAATAAAGAGTTAGTTGAAAACAATCAATCGAGACGAGCAGACCATTAAGTCGACACGGACAAAATCATTATAATAAACTTTAGCATTAATTAAATATAAGCTAGTATAGTTATCGTGAAATAAAATATACCTATATTGAATTATAACTGATTTAAATAATACCGTGTTTTATTAAAAATCAATCGCGAGATCATCAAATCCCACAAATGGGGGCTCAACCGGGATCGCCTCAGTAAAGTGAGCTAAAGTGAGAAAGTTTGTGTTGTGCGAATTAGCGAAAAGAAAAGCTAAAGTTATTTAAAGAGTGTTTAGTTCTAATAAAAGTAAACCCATTTGGAAAACTAAGTTGCTGGCAAATTTATGTAAAGAAAATTTATGTACATAGAAGGAGATTTGTTTTAATAAAGAAAACATAAGTGAAAAAAAGAAGAAAAGATTTTTCTAGAAATACACGCATACCTAACGGTAAACTAAGTTGAGTAAAGGCAAATGTTAAATTCTTAAAGTAAAAGTTGGCGATGTACTTTAAAGTATAGCCGGTAAAAGTAATGCAATTAAAAACAAACAAAAAATACACAAACACCTTAACCGTTAGCCTTTGTAAAGTTTTGTCAGCATACAGAATTAAAGAACAGAAGATAAATTTAAACGTGCAACAACAAATTTACCAGTGCGGTGATGGAAATGTAAAACAAGAACAACACGAACAGCAAAAGTCCAAAGAAACTACCAAAATTGAAACGAAATAATAATATTTTTTTTTTTTTGAAACAAAACACAAACAGAGAGAATGCATAAAGAAATGATTGGAAGTTCATAGAATTAAAAGCAAAATTAAAGAACAAACATACATACATAAAAAAAAAAAAAAAACACAATATATAAAACAAAGTGCATAACGAAGAGTAACAAAATTTATTTAAAAAAAAATGAAAATTAAATAACCTTGGGTTACTAAAACAATACAAACAAGTTGTGAACGAAAAGAAGTGCAAAAAGTGGGATTTGTCAACATACATACCTACTTATGCTTAAGAGTGGAATTTTAAGAAGAGCAAATGCCTAGTTATGCAGTATTGCCGAATTGAAGGGCATAACGTGGAAGCAGAGTTGCAGCTGAACAACTAAAGAAGAGAAGCAGGTGGCAGTTTGAGTGGATCACGCATTATCGGTGACGTAGAATTTAAATTATTTAAGAGCTTAAATTTTGTAAGAGAGTAGATTGTCGTGGGAGGGGTGTGAATCGGTCTGAAGAGTTAAATGTAAAGAAGCAAAACAAACCAATGTTTTATGATGTGCCTAACGGCAGGGGAAATTATATTTTAAATAACAATAATGTAAAGTAATACAATGTATCAGAATTTGGAAATGAGAATACATGTGAAGTTTCAAACATTGTAATGTTAATTTAACATAGCAGAATAAAGTCATTAGGGGTGCGTTTAATACTAAAGTATTGATTTTTGCTAAAATTTGAACTTTATTCGTTTATAAACATTAATTTTGTAATTTATCACACACCATAATTAAATTTTGAAGAAAATTTTGAATTTGGCAGCATCATTGAAATTTTGAATTTGTGAATACAAGTGCTTATCTACAACTCAATAAGATAGAAAATATAATTATCTCTTTTATAAATTATTATTTTTATTTTGTTATTTTAGATTTTTTTTTCATACACATAATTCTATATCTGTTTATATTTTTGCCTATTGATAATACAGTCATTAATATTTAATTCGAATTTATTGTATTATTTGACCGGACTGAAATGGAACTGTTAGAGATTTTAGGACTTACTGTTGAGGAATTGAGGGTAAGGTTGTGCGAGCTAGGCTTGGACGGGGATGGACCTAAGATTATTTTACAGGAAAGGTTAATAAGACATTTCGGGTTGGGACAGCCGAATCAGGAAAATGTTTCAGAATATGGCGAAGCGGCTTCTGATATGCAACAACTAGTTAGTGCAGAACATCATGGACCTCCCACTTTTACCTTAAAGGATATTGAAGACTCGTTAACGAAATTTTCCGGCGAAGGGCAACCTGCCATTGGGCCATGGCTAAGTGATTTTGAAGATTGTGCGATCACTGTTGGCTGGAACGACCTGCAAAAATATATTTATGCGAGACAACTGCTAGTAGGTGCAGCGAAAATTTTCTGTAGAAGTCAACATTCTATTCGCGATTGGCCGTCTTTAAGAAATGCGCTTAAGAAAGAGTTCGGGGTCAGACATTCAGTAATAGAGGTTCATCGGTTGTTAAAGAATAGAAGGAAACGCGCGAATGAAAGTTTTCGTGAATATCTATATTGTCTTATGGAGATTGGTTCTACAATACATTTAGACGAAGACAGCATTATCGAGTACTTCATTGATGGAATACCCGATAGTAAAATAAACAAGGCAGTTTTATTCCAGGCCACAAGCATTGAGGATTTAAAGATGAAACTTAGAGTTTACGAAAGGGTAGCCAAACCATCACCGCCGTTTAGTCAGGGCAAAGCGGGCCAGAAGCCAGAAGATCCCAGTGATTGTAAAAAACAAGAGTCTAAAGTTTCGCGTTGTTTTAAGTGTGGCGAAAACGATCACGTAGTTCGCAATTGTCCTCAAACACAAGTAAAATGTTTCAGGTGCAACGAGATTGGCCACAAGTCGTTCAATTGCAAAAGTACTCAGGTCAAAAAAGAAGAAGTCCCCCCAAAGCCGACAAACAAAACTATTCATACCCTGTCAAACCAGAATTCAACGCCATATGGCGTGATGGTATCCAAACCAAACAGAATTTTTAAAGATGTTACAATCCTCGGTTTTGAGCTGTCAGCCTTCATTGATACCGGCAGCGATATCAGTTGTATTCGTTATGATGCCCTAATGATGATGAAAGATGTGAGCGTAAGCGCTGAAAGGAGAAAACTGATCGGTATAGGAGAAAAGGAGATTGAAACTATTGGTGCATTTGAAGCTGAAGTCGAGTTGGATGGGCAAGTAGTACCGATAAAATTTCATGTTGCGCGAGAACGTGATATTCTGTACTCAGCCGTGTTAGGAAACGATGTTTTAGAATTTGTTGATATCTCTATAAATGCTGAGGGAGCACAATTCTCTGCCAAGGCAGTAAAGGCTCCAATTAATGAGAATGCGGTAATTAATGAACAGGCTGTCCGGCAAACAGTAAGAGAAAATAACGGGGGGGACGAATTAGGCCAGGTGATCAAAGAATTCGGCGAGATTTGCATATCCGTAGATCCTTATGATATAGACGTAAATCATTTGAAGTTTGGCGCACGAGAAGATATTATAAAGCTAGTTACTACTTATAAGCCGATTAAACCTACCTCGTTTCCGGTAAAAATGAGAATCTTGCTAAAAGACGGGGCACCGGTCTGGCATCATCCCCGTAGAATGTCGTATGCGGACCAGCAGACCGTAGACCGCCAAGTCACGGAATGGCTGAAAGAAGGCATTATAAAGCAAAGTTATTCTGAATACTCGTCGCCCGTTGTTTTGGTATCTAAAAAGGACGGCAGCAAAAGGTTGTGCTGTGATTATCGCCGTCTCAATGACAAGATAATACGTGACAACTATCCAATGGCCATTATCGATGATGTGTTACAGCGGTTGCAGGAGGCTAAAGTTTACACCACCCTGGATTTGCAAAACGGGTTTTTCCATGTGCCACTTGAGGAAGATAGCCGACGGTATACATCGTTTGTGACACATCGAGGACAATACGAGTTCTTGTATGTCCCATTTGGCATAACTAACTCACCGGCTGTATTTTGCCGTTACCTAAGTGCTGTATTTCACGAGTTAATAATGGATGGAACAATAGTCATTTACATGGACGATATGGTTATCCCGGCGAAAGATGAGGAAGAGGGGATCGTGAAGTTAAAAAGAGTACTGCAAGTTGCTGCTGCAAACGGACTTCGTATCAAATGGAATAAGTGTCAGTTCCTAATGAAGAGAATCACATTTTTAGGCTATGTGCTAGAAAATTCCACAATCTTGCCGTCAAGAGAGAAAACTATAGCCGTCGAAAAATTTCCAGTGCCGCAAGATAGAAAGGCTGTTCAAAGGTTTTTGGGCCTTACGTCATATTTCAGACGTTTCATCCCCAACTATGCCGTAATGGCAAGACCGCTGTCAGATTTATTGCGGAAGAACACTGACTTTCAAATGAAGGACGAACAAATCCTGTCTTTTAAGCAGCTAAAAACTGCTTTGGTCGGTGCAAGTGTATTAAGATTGTTCAACCCAAACGCCGAAACGGAATTACATACCGATGCCAGCAAGCACGGATATGGGGCAGTATTACTGCAAAGAGACTCTGAAGATCGTCAGTTTCATCCAGTTCAATATATGAGCCGCAAAACCACTACTTTTGAGGAAATGTACCACTCATACGAGTTGGAGGTGTTGGCGATTATCGAAGCCTTAAAAAAGTGGCGAGTTCTTGTGCTTGGCGTGAAAATAAAGATCGTTACCGATTGCAATGCCTTTGCAATGACGATGAAAAAACAAGACGTCCCATTGCGAGTCTCAAGGTGGGCCCTGTTCCTGCAGGACTTCGATTATGTTATTGAGCACAGATCGGGTACGAAAATGCGCCATGTCGATGCTTTAAGTAGAGCATCAAGCTTAATGATGGAGGACTCCCTACGCCATAGAATAAGAGAAGCCCAGCAACAGGATGACTGGGTAAAAGCTGTTAGCAAGATTTTAGAGACTCAAAACTACGACGATTTTTACTTAAAGTACGGGGTGGTGCACAAGGATCCAACCAAGGAGCTTATTGTCGTCCCCGGCAGTATGGAACGAGAAATAGTTGAGTTGGCTCATAAACAGGGCCATTTTTCTGCAAAGAAAACCGCGGAGCTTGTTGAACGAACCTTCTTTATCCGAAACTTGAATGCGAAGGCTGAAAGAGTTGTAAAAAGTTGCGTCGAATGTATTATGACTGAGGCCAAGAGAGGCAAAAGGGAGGGATTGTTGACTCCCATTGATAAGGCCGATAAGCCGCTAATGACCTACCATTTAGATCACGTAGGCCCCATGGAGCCCACGAAGAAGCAGTATAACCACATTCTAGTAGTTGTTGACGCCTTCTCTAAATTTGTTTGGCTTTATCCGACGAAAAGTACGGGAACTAGTGAGGTAGTAGAACGATTGCGGAAACAAGCAGAAATTTTTGGCAATCCAGTGAGATTTATAACGGATAGGGGCACTGCCTTTACCTCCAATGAATTTAAGAGCTATTGTACCGAAGAGGGTATCCAACACTTAACAATAGCAACAGGTGTGCCGCGGGGTAATGGTCAAGTGGAAAGAATACACCAAATTATCATTCCATTGCTAGCGAAATTGTGTCTTGAAACCCAACCCCAAAACTGGTATCGTTATGTTGAAAGGGTCCAAAAAACCGTAAATAGTACACCCTCAAGAAGCACGGGTTATACTCCTTTCGAAATTATGACAGGTGTTAAGATGAGAACCAAAGAATGCCCAGACGTTCAGAAGTTACTGGAGGACGTAGCAGTAAGCGAGCTTTATCAAGAGCGTGACGCCATCCGGGAACGAGCACGTGAAAATATCCTGAAAGTCCAACAAGAAAATAAGCAATCTTTTGATAAGAACCGTAATCCTGGAGGCAATTATGCCGTCAACGATTTAGTAGCTATTAAACGAACCCAATTTGGCCCTGGTCTAAAGCTAAAGCCTAAGTTTTTAGGACCCTACAAGGTAATTAGGAAGTTGAATCATGGGCGGTATGAGGTTGAAAAAATTGGTGAGGGTGAAGGATCCAGGAGATGCACGACTGTTGTTGAATATATGAAGCCATGGACTACTACATTCGGGTCGAATGCAGCGTCAGGAGGGCCGAATGTAGGAGGGCCAGCCGTTGGTCTTCGCAGATCAACAAGAAACAGGGAAAATGAGAGAATAGAACGAAACAAGTAAGGGCATACTAGGGATTTGTCGTAGAATAAAGAGTTAGTTGAAAACAATCAATCGAGACGAGCAGACCATTAAGTCGACACGGACAAAATCATTATAATAAACTTTAGCATTAATTAAATATAAGCTAGTATAGTTATCGTGAAATAAAATATACCTATATTGAATTATAACTGATTTAAATAATACCGTGTTTTATTAAAAATCAATCGCGAGATCATCAAATCCCACATTCATATTTGCCTAATATGTTTACCCTAATAAATTTATTATAGTCCTATAAATTTATTTGCCTAATATGTTTACCCTAATAAATTTATTATAGTCCTAGTATAACTTGAAAAACTATTTTTTGTCCTTATCATTTTTTAATTCACTATAATATTATATGGTGTTTTACACCTTAAAAGTTACTCTGATCTAGCTAACCATATAATATTATGTGAAATGTTTTAGTAAACAAATTAGTTATTACAGTGAAAACTCTACTAACGGACACCTCCCGTAGGCAATCACCTCTATAAAACGGACAACTTTCCAAGTCCCTTTGTTTTCAAAGTGTTGTTAGAACAAATTACTCTCTGTTAGACGGACACTCCCATGGCCGGACACGGACACCTTTTTGCTGTAAAACACCGGACGGACGGACAAAAATTCTAGCAAATACGAAAAAACATACAAAATATGTACATTCATGTATAAAAATTACCATACTCTTTGCACTTAAGCCACAGCAGCACTAGACATACATTTTAAGTTGTGTGATTCCCCTTTTTCCTATCGTTGGCAGTTTGTTGTGTGGTTTTCTATGATGTTTTTTAAGCGAGTTCATTTAAGAGTAAGTGTTGATTAAGTAAAGTGTAAATAACAATTTATCGAAGAATTTTTATTGTCAAATGGCTGGGCGAAATTCTCTTACATTAAATGAAAAATTAAAATTATAAATGTTTAAGAACAAGAAAAACTTTCAGTACGTAAAATTGCAAAAAGGTATTGTAACAAAACAAAACGTGCTTAATTACATACAAATTTATTTTTTAAGATTGAGTATTGGGGAAACTCAGTCTGAGAGCCTTCTAAAAGACAAGAAACATCTTAGAGCCAGATGGCAGCCTGGATATTCCATTAATCATAAAAAGAATTGTCTTTCGACAAAAGATTCGGAATTTGTGTTTTGATTGGTTTGCAATTGCCAGAAGCAAGAATTTGCCTTCAAAAATAATATCAAGTAATTCAGAAGAGGATGTTGTAGAGCAAGAAATTGATCAAATTAAACCGATCAAAGAAGCCCTAACACAGATTTCACTTTTGAACGCTTTTGCTTTAAATAATTTTTTTACATATATATCCTGACCTTTTTAAATGAACTATCCCGAAGGCGGACACTTTCCGTTAACGAACAAATTTGCTGTGACGGTCGGTGTCTGCCTACGGGAGATTTCACTGTATACATTTATTTTGAGTATTTTGCTCAAAACATGCCCATTTTTTACGGATTTGACAGATTTATATACCAATGTGGTTATGAAGAAATTTACTATTTACTTTAGTTATAAAACTTGGACCCGGGAAGATTTGTGGTTCCCGATAATGAGTATTACGCCAATAAAAAAAAATTGTATTTTGGTCATAATTTTGTTGTATCTGCACCGGGCTTTCCGAGTTTTTCAGAAGATATGTTCTACTAAAGATTTCCGATCTTTTGATATATAAGGTGTATCCATAGTTCACATGACAGCCCAAAGTTTTTATAAAAAATTTCTGGAAGGGAGGTGCCACGCCTACTTCTTCAGTCCAGCCCACATATTATTGCATGTTGTGTATTGATAACCGAGATGTTTGTACCTTACTTGGAAACTTTGGCTCTTACCGTCCTCCAGATATACAGAAATCTATAATAAATTTGTATGGAAAGTGCCACGATCACTTGTTCAATCCCGACCACATTTTGTCGGATATTGTTAACCAAACCGCTTGTACCTTTTTGCAAACTTTGGCTCTTACCGTTCTCAACAAGGGATTTTTGTGGACCGTTCAGGCTGAATTTTAATAGCAAACAATTCCGCACCCTATGTGACATAAATATATAACTACCAAGGCCCTATCATATTTGGGGTTTTCGGAAAACACATTTCAACGGACAGACAAACGGGGGACATCGTTAAATCAACTTCGCTACTTATAAGGACTATGGATGCCAGATAATGAAGAGGTAAAAAGAGCACATTTGGTTAATAAAAAGAGTACAAATTTAAAAAAAGAACACACATTTAAAATGCTTATTTAATGTGCCTTGCACTATCAAAAATACGAAAAATATTCAATTTGAAATTTATTAAAATATAATAAAAAATTCATAACATAAAAAAAATAAATAAACAAAAAACCATAACAAATTTTGTGAGATAAGCATTTATTTTGAAATTTATCAATTTCTATAACATAAATGGGGCGATGTCTTTCAACAAGATCGGTCAAGAACGCTCTGAGTTAGAGTTCAAATTTTGGCATTTTGGCCAAACAGGTGTTTTATCTCATCCATGTAAATTATTACTTATTTTATCGGAAGACATTGGTTTCAAAAGTTGCGTCACTTAAGATGAAACGCCCCATACACACAATCTGTGAAACCGCCAATATTCTCTTTTTTATGTTCATTAAATATAAAGTAAAATTTTTTTCAAAATATGCATGAACTGTACCACAGTAAAACTGATCGGCTCACCGAAATAAAGTTATGTTCTGAGGTTAAAACTCATATGAGTTATTTGTGCCGAATATTTTCTAGATAAACCATCTACATCGGATATCTTGTCTTAAAGGGATTTTAGAGACGGTCGCTAAATGTTATATTAATATGTTTTAAAAAAAATGAAAGCTTTTTACTATGGTTTAATGTGAATCGACTGCAAAAAAAATATCTCCAGTAAAGTATTTTTGAAAATAAATACGAACATAATTTTCGTACAGAAGTTTGTATGGGGACCATGTGTAATTATATACCGATTCTTACCATTTACATACGCTTCGTCCTTAGACAATTAAAACGTATTTAACAAATTTGATCAAACTATCTACAAAATTGCGAATTTTACTTTGCGCACAAGGTTTACATAAAAAGACAATCAGACAGACGAACGGCTGAGCGGACGGACATGGAAAAATCAGTATTTCTGAGTTGATCAGTATACTTAACCATAGGTATATTTTTCAATGCATTAGACACATTAGAGCAAGCGTTTTTAATTTAATTGGGTTTTCCTTAATTTTTGCTTATGCATAAAATTGTACAGTTTGGAATAGCATTTATCTTTAATGAAAGTCTGCTTTGGCATACAATTGTAGGTGAAAATTGAATGTAGATGGCGACATTGAAGCAAAGCGAATGGTATACAGATAAATATTTAAAAAAGAAAAGCCATCAGTTAAACAGAATTGTTTTTATTCGCTGCGAAAGCCATATATTTTAAAATATGCTGCAGAAAGGTGAAATGTTCGCTATAAACTTAAAAATGTTTTTTTTGACTTAATTATGGAAACAAGTGCTACAAAGGATAAAATATGCGGAAATATGCACTAACAAATCTAAAACGGATAACGGATACATAACCAGTGATAACAAAAATTAAATATGTAGCATAACATTGTTTTATAAAGTACTGTTAAAACAACATAATAATTTTAATGATATTTAATTTTTATGGAAAAGAGCACAAAAAAGAGCTCTACTGTAAAAACGCACTTTTGCATTTCTTGTTTTAGAGCACATTTAGTAAAAAAGAGCACATGTATACTTTATAGGGTCTAACATCAATATTGTAAAAGTTACAAACGGAATGAAAAACTTATAATGTATAAAAAAACAATGTTTTGATTTTTACGGATTTATAAAAACGTACGAAAGCTGAAGAGGCAAACCAAAAACGGTACGAATTGAAAAATCTCACTTTCGTACAAATTCTTTAACATTCCTGAATGCACATATGTACATATGGTCGGCTTAATATGCAAACCTGCATACTCCCTTTCAGCATATTTTACAGGAGAGACAAAAACTTCTTGAACTTCATATTTGCAGCTTGAGAGAAAAACCAAAAATATGTGTAGTTGGTTTTACACACTTCAAGACTCAAATTGAAGAAAAACTACAAGCTGATCGACGAAGCGTATCTTTCTCTACCCCACGTTATCAAAATCTCAATTTACTTAAAAAGTGGATTAAGCAGGTTGCATATTATGCCGACGATATATAAATCTTTAGAATATATCTGTGGCTTGGTTCTAAAAGGGCCAATGTCAATATTTTGTTGTTTTGAGTTAATCGTTGCATACGGTGTCTTTTATTACTCACTTTTATTTTGCTGAAACAGCCAAGTTCTAACTTAACCCAGAACAGCTTCATAAAGGCTTTGCTAGCCAATTTCACTAAGAACTCTATTATAAAAAAAATCTTTAATTTCAATTTTCTCAAAAGTTAATACTTTTAGATTGGCCGTTTAAGCACCAAGCCACAAATATGTAATTCTAAAAAATATTTTTGTTGTATAGTTCTACTAATATTTATTTTTAGATTGCAATTTTAAATGACGATAAGCATATACATAATGATAAAATATAAGCGCGGTATTTATTTTTTAGTAGGTTAAACACTAAAAGAGTAACGTAAGGAAGGGTTATGGTGTAGGTACTTTTTGAATAAGTATTTGCAAAAAATAACTGTGGAAAATTAATTCTGATAATCGGTATTTTGAATTTGAAAAAATATTCATTAAAAACATTATTTTAAATAAACTTTTTTAACAAAAATGGTTTGCGGGTAGTGACAAATTGGATTTTATAATCACCCCTATCGTGAATAACAAGTGGAATTTTTGTTCCCATTCAATTTTCATTCCCCTCGAGGGGAAAAAAGCAATCGTGAATCTCATGTGAAAAATTTATATTTATTTTTATTTATGTTCAAAATATACACGTACATATATATTTTAAAGAAAAGTTAAATAATAAAGCAAAATATTTAGTATTGGAGGGCTAGTTTGATTACAACGTTAGTTTTTTGCACTTTTTAAATTTTATGTACATAGTAAAATATTTTCCAAAATTTTGCCACGTCTTTCGAACGCTTCACAAATCCACAGGCAATCGACCTGTTGTTTTGCATTTTGTCAACCAATACATCGGCTTGTGCCTTATGAACGGATCTAGCCCTCAATATTCGATTTATAGGAGGAAATACTTACATACATGTTCTGCTCCCCAGCAAAAATAAAGTGAGAAAATCTAAGGGAAATGTGAACGAATTACGAGGGAAAAATCTTTTCACGATAAGGGAATTATTTCCCGTGAACATTTTTTCACGTTATTATTCTCATTTGAATTACCTTTCTTTCATGGGAGTTTTCCATGATGGCAAATATGTGAAAGGGGAATAATTACGAGGGAAAAATTATTCACGATAGGGGTGATTAACTGCATAGGTACGTATTTATAAAATCTCTGGCATCACTGCACGTAAACCGTTGATTTTATGCGCTTTGACAAAGTTTTTCTCTGCGTGTACTAACCCAAATTCATTAATGGTAATTTCGGTACTGCAACAAGTACAACTCATACAAAAACTGCAAGCAATTTGTTTTTGTAAAATCTTTGTACGATGTCAAAAACAGAAACAAAGATAATGAACAAAATTTCGACAATTAAAACGCTGAAAGAAAGTTGTCAGCAGGGCTGTTAAGAGATCACCTGTAATGATTTAACCTTGGCGTGTACATTAGGGCATGACTAATTTTTAGAAAAAATTTACCTATCTGATAGCCAATACTGAATAAGTGATAAAATCGTGTTTGCTGGTAATTTTGACAAAAAAACCTTCCGCACCAAATGCAATTTCTAAAGTTTTACACTAGTTTTTGTTTACTACATTAGCGGAGTTCTAAAAGAGCAAGTGCATTAAATCGTAGGTCTTCTGTTAAATCTAACAACAAAATACAAAGAGTTTTCGTTAGAATTCTAGTGCTACGACATACATACTTTAAGCGCTTAAAATTGTAACAATGGTAAATTTAATATAGAACTAATTTTAAATCGTATGGTGCGGTACCTTTTTTTAAAGCATCGAAAAAGAACGATGGCGTTTGCTAAAATTTTTTTATTGTCATTTTGGCTATGGCATGTTCAATTTGATATTTGCAAACAAACTAAAAAAGTCATAACATGGTACATGTACCATGAGTCATAAAGTGTAAGTATGAAAATGATTTCTACTTACAAAATTCATATTTTCGAGTGGTTCATAAAATATAAAATCAGCAACAAAACTGGAACATTCCTCCGCATTTCTAATTAAAGGTGCGTGGAGAAACGCTGTGGGACGTAAAGTCGAACACACGAATTTCTTAAAATATTAGAAAATGATAAGTATGCGTTTTATTTTAAACACAATTCTGGGGCCTAATTCTGGCATTCGTTATCGAGTACTTTCTCGATCCGAAAGCAATTTTATTTCAGTCAATACTGAACGAATCGAAATTATTTTTTCAGTATTGTGATACTCAAATGAATGCTTTACAATAACGAAATTGCTTTCGAATCGAGAAATTACTCTGCCAGATTCTCGCCCCTGATATTTCTTTACCTGTACATTACATTCATTGGGCAGGGCTAAAACTAGTGGACGTCTTTTGCAATTGTTGACAACAAACTGACGTCGAAAGTTTTCGGTGTAGAGTAAAAGCAGTCGCTCTTTAGGTGAAAGCGTGTAATACGAAGGAGGGTAGCATTGAACGGAATCCTTAAATTCCTCGATAGTTTCCGGAAAGGATAAATCAATTTGTCCAACATGAAGAGTATCTTCGGATTGAATTTCTTCATCTGCAAAATCTTCCAAATTATTTTCTTCTTCGTAGCTTAGATCCTCTTCGTCTTCATATTCAGTTTCAACATCAGCTAAGCGAGTTGCCTCTCTATGAGCAGCTTCAATTGCTTTTATTTGATCGTCGTGCTTATGCGGATCAATTTTTATTTTTGCTTTTGAAATAATCGGCATAATTTTTTGATAGAAAAAACAAAGATCTAATTTCTTCAAAAATATGTATAAAATATTATGTAGTTGAAAATTTTTAAAAAAATATTAAATTGATGTCATAGAAACATAGATTAATGTTGCCAAGTTGTTTAATGTAGCTTTTTATATACACAGAGACCTCTTTTGTGCAGTAGTATAACTAAAAATAGATTTTTTTCACCACAAAGTACATACTTGTGATGGGGTTTATAGCACGGCTAAAGAATGCCACATTTTGAAATTATGCAGTCGCAATTAAGGTAATACAGTTTATGATACAACAGACGCGGAATATGCCTCTGCTAATTTTACATCGATTTTGTTAAATATACATACAATAAGATTTATTTTTACCAATGTGGCATTTGTGCATTGAGTAATTGAATCTGGCAATCCAAGGCGAATTCATACAAAGTGGTCTAATTTTGAAAACGTTTTACAACACTGTAAAATATTTTTACGTTGTGTCAAAAATTCAAGCAAATATTTCATTTTGTTTTCAATTTTAAATTGTGTGTTTTGAAATGTAATAACTTAAAAAGTTTTAAATTTCATAATTTTAAGCGAAAATTATAGAATTTAGTAAAGATTCCCCAGAACCACTAGAATGGTATACCATTTTGACAAAAGGTTAGTTATCAGCTGTTGCTTACGTAGCAAGATAAGTGTGTAAATTCGCCTTGGGGCAATCCAAAAAAATTTAAAATCAGATTTTCAAAAAGAAAGTTTGATTATCAAGAAATAAAAATCAAATAGGGATACATATTTTTTTAATCATGGCCCAATTAGTAGGTCTGCGCGCAACTACAACAATCCAACAATAGAAAAAACAACACGCATGCTACTATTTGTGTAAAAAATGATAAGGGTGACAAGCAGTGTTGCCAGAACTTTTAGAGGTAAAATCAGCAAAAACCATAATGCTATAAACACATTCGAGATAGGAGGCTACCGACTTCAATATGTCAAAAATAGAATACATGTGTGTATATGAAAATGATTATTTTCACGACGACACGGCTACATGGCTGCAGGTTGTTGGCTGTGCTTATTTTGTCGTTGTAGTCAAATTAAACTTATGGCGATTTCTATTCTGAGAAAAAAATGCTACAGTATATGCATGTAACACTTTTTCATGTTACCTATAATCACTCGAAGTGTTACATTTTGTACAACTTCAATCGAACAGAATTAGCTGCCTTTATTTACAACTATTACACTTTTATTATTAATGTAGTTCATTAGCGATTTTTAAAACTATTCGACTATTTGCTGCACACTTACTTTAAGGTTTGGAAACAGACATTGACATCACTTATTGCTTGAACAAATTTAAAACGATAATAAATACATAGAATTTTCCACCAAAATAAAAAAAAACGATTTAATTCAAAATGGAGTATGCCGTCGAAGAATATTTAGATGTAGAATTCTTTTGACAAAACTTTTAAAATATTATTACAAACAAAATAAAATATTGGTTGTACAAACAAAGTAGTAAGTACCAAAGTTGTAAAACAGGGCAGTATGAACCCTTAAGTAAAAGAAAGGGTAAAACATGTAACATGTTTTGCATGTTTTTATCAACATTTTCACAAAAGAACTTGAAAATTTTTCCCACAGTTGTATTTTTTGTACAAACGAACGCAAAATGTAGAACATGTAACATTAATGCAACATTTTTCTCTGAAAAGAAATAGCCATAATTTCTATTCTTTCTATTGTCCACTACAAAACAGAAAAAGTGATGCCAATATAATAAAATAGTTAAAGCCCTTATGACACTACATTTTTAATGCATTGTTCAAGTTTTGGTGAGCAGTACAAATATAATGTAATACAAAAATTTACCAAGTGCAAAGAGTTAAGCTGTATTAAGATAAATGGCAAACCGTCAAAAATTTTACTAAAGTTATCGATAAAAAATGAAGTTATGTCAAAAAAATGTAAAATTGTTTAACTTAAAATTGACATTTCCAGCTTGAAATATTAAAAGTGTTGCTGAATCAGCCGTTTATGGGCAAATTCAGCGATTTACCGCTTTTTGTTTTTAGGTTTCTCATAAACAAAAAGTTGGCAACATTTAATAAAATAAACAAAACAGGGATGGCTAAGTTGTTTCAATTGTACTTTTTTGTTGATACTTTTTAAACTTAGATTTATAATACCTTTTTTTGGTGTTTTTTATGAACATAAATAAAATTAATTTCAACTAAAAAAAATCTTTTAGTACAATTAGGGTAAAAAAGTAAAAGTTTTAAAGGTTGTTGGTACAATTTTAAAAATTCTCAACGCCATCCCTGAAACAAAACCATAACAAGAGAAAAAAAAACAAAAATCTTTATTTACATTATGTATAGTTAGCTCTTTCTAACATTTACTGTTTCTTTCTATCAATTCTATATCAATTAATGAATAAAAAATGTAGTGTCATAAGGGCTTAAAGAATTACAGCCGTATTCATAAAAACTTATTGATAATGATTAACCGTTTTTAAGCAAAAATTGCTAAACTTGTATTCATTAACAAAAAATAGTCTATTGAACCTTTAATAAACCGTTCATAAAATAAGAAAATTTATTGTTGGATTTGCCCTTCTTTAAACCAAAAATAAAATGTCATTTTGACAAGTGTTTGCATTTTATGATATTATGTGCGTTCGTTTACTTTTCCAGTAAAATCTCAGTAAAATCCAGTAAGTGAGTAATATGAAAATTTTACAAATTTATGTGTACGCGAACGCATTTCAGTAAAAATCCAGTACAAATTTGTACAAATTTTTGGGTAAACGAACGCAGCTATTATTTTTGTGAAATATGTTGAAAAAAAATGATAAAAATGTTTTATTTATTAATATCGACATGTGAAATACATTTAACTATTTTTTTTTTATTTATGACAACCAATTTAAAGTTATATTGATAATTAATTAAAAAAATTGTATGTATATGATTTAAATTAATATGTTCAGGGGCAAATGCAGATATTCTCTTTAATTATTTATTAAATTATTGCAACTAGTTGTTTTTTTTTTTTTTTTTTTGTTTAAAACAACAAATTATTGTTCAAAAATATCAAAAAAAAATAAAATAAACAAATCATAATAATAGTGATATGTATTAATAAAAAGTAAACAAACTTTTTATTTGAATACTTTCTTATCTTATATTTAAAAAAGGTTCAAACAAAAGTTTTTATGACACCTTTCGGCAAAATTTTGTTCAGAAACTAAAATAACATGTAGTTTTAATTGATAAGAGTAATTTTGAAGGTCTACAATTAGAAACAAATTGAAATATAGAATATCATGTGAACCGAATAGAAGTTTCATGCACCACTAACAATAAAATGGCAGCCAAATATAAAGAAAGTTGCCATACTTAAACACAAAATCGCTGCAAACAGTTAATAGTAAAAAAGCTGTTAATGTACGTTTATGAATACAAATTTTTATAAGAGGTTTATAAGACAAAAATCGTTTAATAGTTATTACGTACTATAAGCTTAAAATAAGAAGTTTTTATGAATATGGCTGATAGTAAACAAAAACAGCTGCTTGTATTTTCAATTGTAGTTGTCGTCTTCAACATAATTCAGTAGCTGACTACACGACTAAAATTTCAGCCAGCAGCATTTGTATGATTGTGTTCGTGTAGCCTGCTGTCTCGAATGTTTTCAATGCATAATTTTTCATAAAAAAATCTGCAAAATCTGCGTCAAGGTTTTTTAAATCTTCAAAACACATTTATTACATTTGTTATGTAGTTCATTTAGAAAAAGATACAACAAGTCATTTCAAAATATACCGCCATGTTCTGAAATTTGAAATAGATGCTAAAGGGTGGTTAAATTGTAAGGGGCCGATGTTGAATGTGAACCACACCTAAACGCCAAGTTTTTTTCCGAATTTTATTTGACATTTCTCTATTTCAGACTTACTCAATTTGAACCATGGAGAGATACACAATCCAACAACGTGGATGATAAATTTCGAAGAAAATCATCTTCAGTGATGAGGCACATTTTCACCTCAGTGGATTTGTCGATAAGCAGAATTTCCGCATTTGGGCGAATAATAATCCAAGAGTGATTGTCGAAAAACCAATGCACCCACAAAGAGTGACTGTTTGGTGCGGTTTATGGGCTGGCGGCATCATCGGGCCGTATTTTTTCCAAAATGAGGCCGGTCAGGCAGTTACTGTGAATGGTGTTCGCTATCGTGAGATGATAACGAACTTTTTATGGCCCGAATTGGAAGATATGGATGTGGACGATATGTGGTTTCAGCAGGACGGTGCCACTTGCCACACAGCTAACGAAACAATGGCTCTTTTGCGCAACAAATTCAATGGCCGTGTTATCTCACGTAATGGCGATGTCAATTGGCCGCCAAGATCATGTGATTTGACACCGTTGGACTTTTTTCTTTGGGGTTATTTGAAAGAAAAGGTGTACGTCGATAAGCCAGCAACAATTCAAGAGCTAAAGGATGAGATAATTCGGCACATTAACGGCATAGAACCTCCATTATGCCTCAGGGTCATCGAAAATTTGGACCATCGGATGGAGGTGTGCCGCCGTGGTCGCGGCGCCAATTTGGCCGATATTTTGTTCCATACATAATTGAGTGATACCAATATATCATAATAAAATAAAATTACAATAATTTCCTAAATAGTTTGTGTTTTATTCAAAATCAACATCAGCCCTTGAAATTTAACCACCCTTTAGTTTTAAAATAGTTTTGGTAAATATAAGTGGTCCTCGATGTATGTGGTACAAAAATAGGAAATATTTTTTAAACTTTCAACCAATGTTACCACCAGAACTACCATCAAAATTACCAGGGCTGTGGAGTCGGAGTTGAGGTTCTTGTGCCGGAGTCGGAGTCGTAGTACCCACAAAAACTGGCGACTCCGACTCTAACGTTTTTCGGCATAAACAATTTAAAAAAAATTTCCAAAATAAAAATTATTGAAATTGACGATGCAATATTTCAAATATCGATTTGAAATTTTTAAGAATAATTTTTATGCTATATTTAACCATTTAAAAGTTAATGCATTAAAAAAGTTAGAGTGCTATATTGGGATGTACCGAATCTTTGACACCCTCCACCGACAGTTAGAATATATGAGAGCTGTAAAGTATTAATTATGTGTAGTTAATAGAACACGAGCGCCTTACACGTCCGTTCAACTTACATTAAAAACAAAAACAAATTTCGATGTTTTGTTTTAAACAAAACTCGTCCGCTCAACATACATTTAAAACAAAAACAAATTTCGATGTTTTTTTTGTTTGTTTTAAATGTAAGTTGAACGGACGAGTGAATATGGTGGTGCAGTTTTAAAATCAGCGACATTGAATTGGTAAAGAACTGCTACAAATTTTTTATCAACACAAAAAAATGTTTAATTTTGTACCTTTGTGTTATACAACTTATAAAATATACATATTACTAACATTTTACTGCGGCTGTAAATAAATGCATTCTCTCAATTGTTTTAATATCTGGTACTCAATAATACAAAACCAAAAATTTTTGGAACTCCGTGCTTTAACTGTAACGGTCTAATTTATAAAAAATAAAACAGGTTAATAAAGCGTTAATAAAACCGATTTTCATACAAACTCTGTTTCATAAGCCCTTTATTATCTGTTTTATTTTTTATAAATAAGGCAGTAAGAATTTACAATGTTTACAACAGACATAAAATGCCGTTAAAACTTAATGTTATAACCAGTGTTGCAAAAACTTGGTGACCTAAAATGGCTAAATTCGCGAAAAAAATGGCTAAAAACTTTCCAAATAAAACACGTTAAAATTCAATCACAAAACAAAAATAATTCATAAAAAATTTTTTACAATAAAATTTTAAATTGAGAACAATTTGTTAAATTAAAATAAACCTAAATTAAATATTTTAGCATTTAAAAAATTAAATCGTCGATAATTGCGATGTCGTACTTGTACATCTCATAGGAATCACATATGCCTTTTAGTTTTAAATATTATGAAGGTAAATCATAAACATGACAACATTTACCCAACCTTGTGAGTCCAAATCTATATGGTATATGGGGCAATCCAAGTCAAATCGGACAGTTTGGAGAAATTTATTTTTGATTTTCTTTATTTTTTACTGTGTTGATGTTCCTTCTCAACAGTACATTTCAGCAAATTTTCAGATTTTGTAGCTTATGGTTACAGAGATATCGCATATTTAAAAAATCGCGCTATAACAAAACTATGTTCAAATAAATACTCATAACTTCTTCCATATTAGTCGAAATAGAATAATATTTTTTTTGTATTTATTCTTTTTTTGTCTAATATTCAATAAAATGTAAAAAAAAAATTTTGCACACTGGGCTTGGATGCGATTTTCCGGATTCAATATTTTAAATACATTTTTTCACTGCTTGTACTCTTTGATTTTCTTGAATTTTTTTTGTACTGTACTATGATTTTTCCCATAAATTTTAGGACCTATTTGGTTGTGGGATTCAAATAACTACTAGTTTTTCTGTGTTTTTGAAATTTGTTAAAAAAAATTTTTTCGGTATGCAAACATTTTCTAGGGTTTCGCAGGATATATTTTCAATACTAAATCATTTATTTTGTAACCCTTTTCGTGCGCACATAATTTTGTTTCATGATATGTGCTTACTTAGCAGTATTAACTTATAACGAAACAGTACCTCTAGTGCAATATAGTGACTGCATCTAACGGATTTTGTGTACTTTTCCATCATCAGATCGTTATTTTGGAAAAAGTTTAGATTGTCCAGGAATCGATGTGCTTAAAATATATAAAAACACGTATTTGACAACAATGCTATTGAAAATATTACGTATTAGTATTAGATATCTAACCCTCGTTGCAGCCTCGAGAGACTTGTGAAAAACTCTTCGGAATTCGTTGATCTATTTTGCAATCATCTTGCCAGTCATTTAACACATCATTTAATAGCAAAAAAAATAATCTGCTTTTTGAAACAAATCAAAGAATCCTTAAAAGAAGATGAAGTTGTGGTGATTTGTGATTTTCCTGAAAATTATCCATTTGTTATACACAACGCAGCACCCGGTTTTCATTGGAATAATAATCAGGCAAGCATATTCCCGATATTTATTTCAAGCATAATGAAGAGCTCAATCATCGAAATCCGGTCATAATTTCTGTTGGCAATAATCATGATGCAATTGCTGTAAACCTATAACTAAGGATATAGAAAAATTATCAAATGTGACTAAAATATTTTAACTTTCTGATGGCGCTCAGCAGCAATTCAAAAATTGTGTATACCTATATTTTCACAAGTAATATCAAGTTCACATTTGATTTTAAACGCGTTTAAGCAAAATGTTGATTTAGCTAACCAAAGCCGTTCACATTACATTTGAGATGATGATTAAGGAAAAAAAAACACAACAAGCAAATTTATATTTCTTTAAAGTTTTAAAAATGGATAAAAACAGTTTTATAAAGTTATCAGAAGATTATTTTAAGCATTTAATGGTGAAATTGTGAAAGTGAATTATTTAAGGAAAAAAATAAAAACATTAAGCAGAAATCGTGGCCGGTTATATACGATCATGTTGTTCAGTGGATTCTATGTGATTTATGAAGTGATTTAAGGCCATGTCAGATAAAAATTCATCGCTTTGCGTGACACATCTAACTTTGACAGAAAAGCGTAACGAACGCAAAAGGTGTATCCCTGCAGATAACGAGACTAGTCCATACATGCATGTAAAGAGTAGTCCATAAAGGAGTAGGAGTACTCCAAAACTACTCCAAATATATGGGTAAAAGGTGGTCCATTTAACATAACGATGTCCTAGGAGGGGACTATATAACCCACCTAAGTAGTCCCTAAACTACTCCATGGAGTACTAAAGTGGGTTAGTTTTAAAAGTACTTCATGCCACTACAGTATGGAGTACACTAAAGGGGTAGTTTAAGCATTTTTCATTTTTTACTAATCGCCTTTTATGGCGTGCTCTGTAGTCTATTATTGCTATTATTAAATATATTTACTTGGTATTTTTAATTTGTTTACCTTTTTTTTCACAAATTTCTCAAACTTTCACTTTTAAATAAGCAATTAATAATGGACACCATCAGGGCTACCAATGTGTATTACTGTAAACTATAGAAAAGTATACATCATGCAGTTGTTGGCAGCACTGCATGTTAATTTCTTTTAACATGGTCCATATTACAGTAGATTGGACCATGTTGTAAGTAGTCCATTTAAGCCACAATGAACCACGTAGTCCAATATTATCTGTAGGGTATGTCACAATACAAACTTTGACAACACTCACACATTGTGTGTTAAAAAGAAAATAAATAAAAAAAATTATACTAGCAGATTGTCAAAGCGCGCAAAAAGATGAGAGCTGCCTAACTTTTCGCTTCGCTTTGCGTTAAAAGTTCTTTATGTGACATGTTTCGTATATGTGTGAATATTTCATCTTAGATGTCAAAGCGAATCTCTTACGCAACGCGAAGCAAAAGTTTTATCTGACATGGCCTTTAGTTGTAATCATGTCAATTTGAAATTAATAACAAATCACTTCAATGTATGGGTAATCATCTCGATTTTGAAGTGATTAGAGCTTAATCACGTTCGAACTGCTTAAACGCGTTTAAGAAGCCGAATGTGAACATAGTATAAGACTTCAAGATTGCTGCAGAATGGCATTTTTTGCAACAGCACATTGTGACGGTATTGGAGCCACATTGAAAATAATTGCCGGGAGAGTAAGGCTTCAGAAACAAATAACTAAAGCTCTGGAATTGTATAAATGGGCCTCCGAGCCGAGTAATTTACCAAACATTGAAGTAAAATTTTCTCTAGAGCAGCATTGTTTTGACGCAAAATAAACTTTGGATTTGCGATATGAAACGGCTAAATCAATTCCGTGAACGCAAACACTTCATTCAATAGTTCCTTCCAATGCTGGTACAGTAATTGCTTCAAAGTTTTTTTTTTTATCAACAAATTAAATTGTTTTTAAAAATTAAAAAAAAAACTTAAATAAAATAATAATTATTGTTATTATATCGAAAGTTTTTTTTAACAAATTTCAAAAAATCAGAAAAAATAGTAGTATTTGAATCCCACAATCAAATGGATCTTAAAATTTGTGGAAAAAATCATTGTTTAATTCAAAAAAAAAATCAAGAAAATCAAAGAGTACAAACAGTGAAAAAAATTTATTTAAAATATTGAATTCGAAAAATCGCATCCAAGCCTACTGTGCAGTAAAAAATAAAGGAAATAAAAAAAAATTTCTCCAAACTGTCCGATTTGACTTGGATTGCCCCATATATAAATGAATGTATGTTTATTTGTGTGTTTTTACCTTCTAATTGCCTAAGCCGTTGACGCAATCTTTTTGAAACTCTTACAGTACATAACTGATGGTCTGGAAGGATCTATAGGCTATATATTTTTTTTGAAATTTTAAGTGGGAGTGGCACCTCCCTTTCAAAGACATTATTGATTTCTTTATATCTGGAAAACGGCAAGTGCCAAAGTTTCCAAAATAAGTAGAAGCAACTTGGTCTTCAATACACAACATCCGACAAAATGTGGGAGGGATTGGAGAACTGAGCGTGGCACAAGGTAGAGTTATTTATATCTCTATATAACAGTCGGTGAACAATTTTTAAAAGAAATTATAGATTTCTGTATGTCTGGAGAACGGAAGAAGCCAAAGATTCCAAATTAGGTACAAGCATCTTGTTAGGCAATACACAGCATCCGACAAGATTTACGCGAGGCTGGAGATGTGGGCGTGAAGATTTCTGTAATCTAGAAAGCAGTCATAGCTGAAGTTTCCAAATTTGGTACAAATAACTTGGTGGTCAATACGCAACATCAGTCAAAGAGTAGGCGCGAATAGATAAGTGGGCGTGGCAAGTGTAAAATTTTCCAAATTTGGAACAATTCGAATGGTTATCAATATACAGATAGGATCTGTAAGAAATGTGCAGGATTGGAGAAGTGGCGTGGATCAAACTATATTTCTGTTTGGGTTAAGCTACACACAAAAGAATTCATAGGTAAAATTACCCAAAAATATGGTACCAAATTTAGTAAGCACAAGGGTAGTATGTCAGTATCTTAGTTTCTTAGGTATTATTAATATTAATTTAGGTAATTTCCATGTTCGAAAAAGTACGTAAAAATTATGTTAAAATTACTTTAAAACTAGAATCTGGAAATTTATTTCTCATGGTAAGTAACATTTATTTTATAAATAAAAATTCTGACAGTGCATAGAAAATACTCCTGGAAAATATTGAAGGAATAAGACTATTAAAGTATGAAAGCTTTATAAATTGTAATTTGACTTAGAATACACATACGATTAATATGAAAATTTATTACTTTAAAATTTTTAAAATTTACCAATGATCAAAGTCATTTTTATTTTCTTCCTTTTGTAATTTTTGGGGAAATTACGCAATATAAACAGAAAAAATATATATTTTAAAACATATATATGTACGTCATAAAAAAATAAAAATGAATTCAATTATTTAATCTAAGAAATTAGTTCTCAAAATATTCTGCAAAAGGTAAATATTTAAATGAAATAAATTTGTTAAATATTAATCTGTTTTGTTTTCAATTAAGTCAATATATTTCTGAACCCTGGATGCAATTTTAAAGGAGTGGGAGGTTTTTTTCAAAAATATGACGAAGACTTAATATTTATATTATTTTAGATTATCTGCGTGTGCATCTATTAACGAACAAAGACTTCGATCGCTTAACTTACACGTAAAACAAAAACAATCTTTTATAATTTGTTTTTGTTTTAAATGTAAGTTAAGCGATCGAAATTTTACTTTATTTTAATTATAATTTATATTATTTATAGGTATTATTTATATATAATTATTACTAATTTGATTTTTAATTAAAAGATGTGCTAATTTGTACATAAATTACAAATTCGTTCGCAAATAAATTAAAAAACATATGTAATTTAATTGGCACGCATCCCATTTCTTTTATTTTTCCTACATTAATGTGAATTTGGCGCAAAATACAGGTTGACAACACAAAAAAACTCGACAAAAAAAAAACCGACATCTGCAGCTTTCATCAGAAATTTCCACCTTTTGCGGCTATCGCGACGATTGTTTCAAATTATCAAATTAGAAAACTTTCAAAATCCAATTGTTACTAAAAAAATATTTGCTTTCGTGGAATTTTGCGGTGATTTTTAGTATTGTTTATACACGCAGAGAAAAAATATGGTTGGGCATGGTTACGGCAACAACACTATGTTTAATGTATCAATATATTGTTGTCGTACACAAATAATTGTTATTTTTATTTAATATCAACAATATAATAGTTACTGTAAACATATCAATGTTTATCGCAATTATGAATTTGAGTATTGTTGACCGAAAAATAATTATTTTTCTAACAACTTAATTATGATAACTTTCTTAACATATTATATTTCTCACAACCATATCATGATATTTAATAGCCATAACATGATAACTTTCTATACATTTATCATATTTGTAAAATAATTTTGAAGAAGTTGTGTCGTTTTTTTTATTTGTGAGCGGTTAAACAATTAAAAGATAAAATTCCATAAAAAAATAAGTTTAAAGAAATTAAAAAATTAAAATATTAGCGGAGTTCATTCAAGTATTAGTGATGTAATAGTGCAAATGCAAAATATCATAGTTTTTTGTAAAATCCAACAACAAACCACACAGAGATTTCGTTATATTTTATAAAAGTGCTACGATATTTCTGTGGTTTTCATGGGAAACCGCGTATGTCTTAAAACAAATTGTTCAGGAAAGCCGAAAACCCATTCTAGATCAAACTATGGGCTAGGTATTGCACATTTTAAACTTTGTCATTACGTGACAAAACGGAATTGATCCATCTTTTTTCAAAAAAATATTAAGAACGTTCAAAATTAGGCAATATGGCATCAACATCTTAAAATCAAAAAAATGGATACACGCGGTTGCCCATGAAAACCACAGATTTTTCATTTGCTCTTTGCAAGCCTTATATTGAACTCCGCTATTTGATTAACATTAAGAAAAATTGTAAAAAGCCACAAAATAAAAAATCGATTCAAAAATATTTAAATTTATTTTGTATTTTTATGACAGCTATGAAAGGTGCTGTATCATAATATGATTGCTTCTAAATTTATTATGATTAACATGATGATAATATGATTAATTTCTTAGCTTATTATGATTAACATGACAATAATTTGATTACTTCTTAACTTAGTATGATTAACAGAATAATAATATGATTAAGGGAAAAATATTATGATGACATATTACGAGTATATTGAGTCATAATATGTTTCAATAATAATCTTAATATGGTGACTACAATCATAATTCTTATCATAATATGTTGCTCTTAGAATATGTTTACCACAACCATGTTTTTTCTTTGGGTGTAGATGTAAGTATGTATACTAGTTTCCAACCCACCTTCTTAAGTCAAAATTCAACAGCCCAAAATTGTATGTATTATTTCGATTTGCGTAGTATAAAGAAAAAAACTGCGCTTGGAAGAAATACAGCAGGTGCGCCTCGAAAAAGAGCCGATAGAGCAGCAGAAAAGTCCAAACAACGTGAAGTGTATTTGGGTCAAACTGGCTGAGAACGCAAGAGTCAAGAGCTGCCGAAACACCCGCGCAATATGAGGTGCGCGTACAACAAGTTCGTATTAGAGCAGCTACAGTAAGAGCTAGTGAAACTGCTCAACAGCATGAAAACCGACTTGAAGGTAATCGGCTACAAGCGGCTCAATCAAGACAACGAATTGATTTGCTGTTGGCGGCATTCAATTACGACAAAGACTACGACTACCGTAACCTTCCAGATGTTGTAATTGGGCCGATGAGAGCTATTTGCTTGTACTGCCACGCGCTGAAATTTGAAAAGGAGTCAGCCGGCATGTGCTGCTTTAATTGAAGCCACAATCAAATGTAAAGAAGAAGATGTCCTGATACCACGGATTCTAATGACTTCAACCGATTTACCCTTTGACTTTAAGCGATTACAGTTTCCAGTGCGTCTGGCTTTTGCCATAACCATCAACAAGGCTCAAGGCCAATCGCTCAGTGTTGCTGGTTTGAACTGACAGAATTCCTGTTTTTCACACGGCCAATTTAATGGTGCTTGCTGCAGAGTTCGAACACCGAAAAATCTCACGTTTACACACCAAATGAAAAAACGAAAAACGTCGTTTATCCGTTAGCATTTAAATGAAAAGGCAAGTAAATAAACAAAAAATCCTTTTTCAATCAAAAAACAAAACACATTTGTCTTTCAGGCGTAGTAACACACGCTGGGCCATCCGCTAGTATAGTATAAAACTTAAAATAATATAGAGGGGAAAAACAATGAAAGAAGTTTATTTTCTAAAGAAATTAATTTTGTGTCTTAAAATATGAAATCCAAAATATTTTCTTGGTTTTAACTTATTTCGTTCGTATTAAGTAAAATTTTCTTAAATAATAATGAAACATTTTGTTTAAACCAAGCTAAAGACACACTCATAACATTATTACAGTGACTGATTGTGGGTTATTAAATTCGTTTTTCGTACTGTTACAAATATAGTTATTTTTATTCAGAAAGCAAACTACCAAAAAATAATGTTTTTCCGTACTTAATTTATTATGTAGTTGGATTTTTGTCGGCTAAAATATATTTTTTAAAAGTAACAACTATTCAATTTTACGGAATAAAAAATTAAAAAATGCAAATGTTTTTTCTACCAAAAATGAGTGGGTTTGTAAAAAAATTGTGGCTTTAATTGTTCACACCCGATAAAGATGTTGCTTTCATTGTGAACATGGCCTCAGTTATAAAATTTTAGTTTTAATAAAACATTTTCTGTAATGCAGTTATTAGTCAAAGTGTGTTGGCAGCACTTTTTTTTGTTTACCTGTTCTTGTTGAGTGATCGCGACTCTTTTCTAAACTAATTTCTCTTTCAAATTTCCGATAAGCGTTTCTCTTTGCATCTCTACTCTCTCCAATTGCTTTTTTTAAGAAGACTGGTATTTACTTAGCAAAACAAAAACGAAAAAGAAATGTAAAATACGATTTTTAAAAGAAATTTTAGTGCAATCGTGGCAGTTGATGGTCAGTCACTTGTTTGTTGTTTATTTTTTGAAGTTCATCTTTTCCAATAAGAAATACGAAGAAAGTCTAAAAATATTTATTTAAAGTTATTTTAAGATTAGGAAATTTAATACAAAATGAAAAATAAAACTGACACAAATACAAAATACGAGGTTAAAGTATTCATACTGCACTACAACAATGAAAAATTGTAAGTTGTCTAAGAAAATAATTTAACAAAAGACTTAAGACATAAACTCCATCTAATAAAAAAAAGCAACCAATTTTAAAGCAAACGCCTTAAAACAAAAAAATATTATCAAGAAATTATGGACTTTGTTATTTTTATTTAATTGTTTAATTATTTAACAACATAATTCTAGAAATTGGTGGATTATTTTCGCTTCGGTTTTACTTTTAACATTTGCTACTCGATACTACAAAGTCACAGAGCCAGATCATGTCTGGTAAGTATTTTCTACGTTTACTTTTTTATTACATATGTATATACATACCTACATATATGTTTATTTATTGCATATTCTTTTTTAGCTGGGATGAGACTCATTTTGGTAAAATGGGCAGTTGGTATATAAATCGCACGTTTTTCTTTGACGTTCACCCACCATTGGGTAAAGTATGTTACGATTCAGTAATGATTGTGAAGATGAATTTCATTAAAAAAATATTTCTAGATGTTAATTGGTTTGTCGGGCTATTTAACTGGTTATAATGGAACTTATCCGTTTGAAAAACCCGGGGATAAGTACAATGGAACTCGTTACGAAGGCATGCGTTATGTAAGTTATAAATATTTAAGTTAAAATAGTTAAGTTATAGTGAGGTTTTGACCTCAATCAAATTTAGTTAAACACGAAAATTAACTTTCGGGAATGGGGTTATACAGGATTGAATGTTGCAACTCCTTGCGCTAATATTTAAATTTATATAAAAACAAGCCAAATTTACGAGAGTTGATACAGCTTTTATTTCGAATACTTATACATATTGGCCCGTATCGTATTAGAATCGCCTTCTGATGGCCATTTTCTCAATGTATCGACAAACTGTCTGTTACTTAATGTCAACATAAATTTATTATACCGATAAACTGTCCGTTACCGATTTTGGGATCCTCAATATACCGACAAAAAACATTGGTTTGAGTTAGTTGGCTGCACCACTCAAAATACAAGTAAAAATTGGAAGTCAGCTGATTGAATTTATCTGTACGGCAAATAAAAGGATAATAAATAATTGGCAGATGAGTGCCGGTTAGCATTGCGACAAAATAGAAGCAAATGAGACATTGGAAAAACCAAATTTCTTTAATGTGCAGTTTTTCGCTGGGAAAAAAATAATCGCCTAATGAGAAAATGGCCATAAATCTGTTAACTAATATTCACTAATAATCAGAGGCGGGATTGCATATTCTGGTAAAATTTGTTTCAAATATTTTTAAAAAGGCGCAAATCAGAGTATTATGTACACAATTTTTGTTCAAATTTCCTCCTAGAAAAGAGACTTAAAGACATAAATATTTTAATTTTATATTAATGTATGTATGTGAATTTGTACAAATAAGTTCGGTGTATGGTTAGTTCACGGTTTCATATCCCAGTTTAGATGCCTTCTCTCAATAAAATTTACAACGCAATAATTATATTACAAACACCGGTGCCGAGAAAAAATTTGTCACACAAAATATTTTTGAAGTCTTAAACAAAATACAAGACTTAGAAGATAATAATTGCATAATTTTATTATTTACGGGAACAATTGCCAAATACGAGAAATTAGTAAACAATTACACATTACATGTAAATTCGTAAAATATAATAAAATAATGAATTTCGAAAAGGGCTCAAGTACAAAAATACAAAGTGTTCGGGAGACTCAAGCATATCTTTTTAACAAAGCCTGTCTTTATGTTACAATAGCAAAAACAAAAAAAAAAAAAAAAATATTTAAATTATTTGATTCGGAGATGATAATTTTTCGAAAATTATTTTTGAATTATCGTGGTTTTAGAAGCAAAATGGTATCTTAAGTGCATGCAATTTATTGAAACACACAAATATTCAGACACATAATCGGTATCGTTTTAATATATATTTTGCATTTTAATTTTATGTTCGCACGACAACGTTTTTTCGTAATTCGCTCTCTCTCGTTCGTAATTCACAGCCCAATTATTATACAAATTACATAATTCGTCATACAAAATCTTAAGAGTGAATTATCTTATTTGTGCGTAATTCATTTTGAATTACCATTCGAACTACATACAAAACGAATAAGAAAAAAACTTAAAATTGTAATATGTTGTTTTTTTGTAAAATTTACAATCCAAATAAAGAAACAAAATAGGAATTGTTAAACAAATTTTTTATTTTAAATTGTTGCTGGCTTTTGTATTAATTTTCAAAGCAAACAATTCTTCATAAATGTAAAAAGAAGAGTTGTTGAATTAACCCTCAAATACCTGAAATTTAAATATGTAGTTTGAAATTTATTTGTCTTTTCGTATCAAAGTTCTGACTAGAATGATTCCTTCTTCCACACTATCTCAATCATTCAATTCAATTGGTACCGTTATACTGAGAATTGTATACTCATTTAAATTTTTTGCATTCTCATGACCGTCTGTATGTGGTCTTGGGTGTTTGAGGGTTAAGGAGATGCTGTGTGAACAGCGTAATTCGCATGCGTAATTCAGAAAGCGAAAAACTAATTCAAGATGTCGTGCGAACATAGATACGATTAATAAATAACCCCTTTGAATATACGAAAGTTTTAAGAAGAGTAACATTTTCAAAAAAAGCATTTTATTATTAAGGAACATCTAAAACATTTCGGTACATTTTTATCTGTTTATTAAGATTGCAAAAAAGAATATATTTTATCAAGATGTATATGAATTAGAAATGTTCTACATCGAGTGTGCAGAGTGTGTTCATTAACATTAAGGAAAACGACAGGTACACAGAGAAAACAACCGAATTTGGCGCCAATCGAATTTCGTCGGTTGCATGTACTATCACACAATTCGGTTACGATTACTGAAAATTTCGTTGCTTAGAATAATAGTTTTGATAGCAACATTTGAATTTTAGTACACTATCAGTCATAACAACATATAGTGTTAGTTGTTAGTATGATTATTAGAAACAAAATTATGCTTATACCCGAATATATGATAGCTGCAACTGAATTAACACATAATTGGTTTTCAAAACAAGAGATTTGATTGTCGTTATCAATATATTTTTTCTAACCGGTCAAATGTAGCCCATAAGGGGCAAGAACTTGTCCAAAGGTAACCCCAATGAATGGAAAAAATGGCTTATTTAACAGTACGATGTCCTAGGGCAGGACCATATAACCCAGCTTGCATTACAAAGGAGAAGTCTTAAAACTACTCCATGGATTAGCTTTGAAATCGTTTCAAAACGAAAACATGTCGTTAAAAAATTAATACATGTCGTTTCACTGCAAACTCTTTTTAATAATGACATGGTCCATACTTGCATTACATTGGACCAGCCCAGGATCAAAATGGATCAAGTAGTCCAATATAATTTGCAGGGTATACAAAAAATAATGCATACATACATACATATGTACGTGTATATGTTCATACCTATAAGAATACGTAAATTACTTACCCCTATTTATTAAGTTTTTGCACATTTTCCATTTTTGACCGCAAAGATATTTTTTTAATATAAAATTAAAAATTATTTTAATCTATCAAATGTTTTGACAGAAAATTAAGTAAGCAATTGGGGCTTTTAACTATTTTTTGGTTGTGAACTCCGAATAATTATATTTTCATTTGTTGTACTCGAATTGAAACTATTCCAACAATCAATAATTAGCTGCAATAAATGAATTAACATTTATATTACAAAATTTATTGCCCTGTATTAAATTCGGTTGTGACTTTAACCATTTGTACTAATTTTTAGAACTAAATTAAATTAGTTATCACAACTAATAAAAGAATTGAAGGAATCATATTTCAGTTAAAACAACGTTTTAATAATCAAGAGAATCAGTTAGAACGATACATTTTTAATAGTTGCAATAATAAATCATGTTACTTGAGCAATATTTTATTACTGCAACCGTTTCCCAATCAATTTGTTTTCTGTGTGTATGTATTGCTTTTGTTTCTTGAGATATATAACTTTTAATAAATTCATTGGCAGTTTAATTGAGTAGGATGGTTTTTTTAAAAGAAAAAAAGATTCTGTATTGAGTTCACTACCAATTGTTGGTCGATAAAAGACTCTTCACCTGTGGTCAAAGTTAAATGAAAAAAAGTGAGAGTGCTATATTTGGCTGTTCGAATCTTAGTTGCCCTCTTAGTTACCCTATATAGGTCTAAATATTATTTATAAATCTATATAAAAACAAACGTTTGACTTAAAATTGGTTGCGGCTTAGACCTACATATGTTAAATTATTGACCAACAACCAGAAAACTTTATGCTCTTATTTCTTGTCATATAAAACTTAATTTAATCAAATTTGAGTAAAATATTATGATTCATAACAGTTTTAGCTAGAGCTGCAAAATAATCGATAGTAGTATCGATAGTTTTATTTTTGGCGGACTATCGATAGTTTTTATATATAGAAAAATTTTAAAAGTAACGAAACATTTTAAACAACTCATTCGACGCAAGTTTCTGGCAGTTCACAAACTTTTTTAATTCTGTGGCAAAAAGGAAAAAGTACTTCAGTTGACTTAACCTAAATTTGAGTTAATGGCTTCTTTGAGATCTTCATATTCAAAAGTACACATGCAGCAACAACAAGAAACAATGACAGCTTTGAGATCTTCATGATCAAAAGAACACACGGGTAAAGTTTTAATTATTTTGTACGACTTTTTAGGAAGTTATAGCATAATGACTCTTTGCGCATCTTTTTTTCAATGGGCAATAATATTTGGAATAAAACCTTAAGTTTACTTCCGATGACATCAGAAATGTTTAGAAACAAAAACTTAAAAAAATATAACCGCAGATAAGTGATAATTATACAGGAATAGCAGTAAATTTTCAAAATCACCTTTAAAACTAAAAAATAGACTTAAGCACTTTTTCCTTATAGCCACAAACTTGTGAATTAATTTACATATTAAAATTATGTTAGTCATACCTACCTTATATAAACTAAATTATTTCAAAGAGGGTAACAGCCTTGTTTATCCAGTTAAAATAATTTTAAGTTAAAAAAAAATTGCAGGCAGGATTTTTAGATGTGGTGTTTTTTCGTTTCGATCGATAGTTTCGCAGCTCTAGTTTTAGCCGAACTAAAATCCTTTTTGAGAGGGGAATTTTTATTGGACCAATGGTTAATTAATTATGGACCAATCATCACAAAATTCTTTAGTAGGATTTATGCTATTAAAAACCTAAATCAGGACAAATTTCGATATGGAAGTGAAATTCGTTATAGACATAAAGTAAATAACGGAGCGATTATTACAAAATTAAATGGTATTATTTCCGGCTAAATTGGCCAAATGTTACCCCAATATCTATATCTGCGAACAGCATTAAAATAATTTCCCAGAGTGTGCATTATATGTGATATATGGGAAGTTGTGGACCGATCTTCACGACATTTTTTATTGTGATTTTAAAGCCTTATGAAACTACGAAATACCAAATTCTGCTTCAAATACATTATTCGTTACTGTTTTAGCCGTACTAAACAGTTTCCCCAGATCAGGCTTTATATAATTAACAGTCATATAGAACGAATTTGTGGAAAATCTTGTATCAATCTGTGTATTATACCAGATTTATTATCAAAATAATTTTTGGGAATACAACATTTTAATTCAAAAGATTTTGTTATTCGTGCTTAACTCCCAATTTATATTCTTGATAAAAGCACTGAAATTTATTGTTGATGGGTTAAGCTGTTCCTATGCGCATTTCACTGGTTCCTTAGGCCAGATCGTCAGGAAACTTCATCCATAAAGATTTTAGAAAAACTAAAGATATTAAACCAAATAAAACTGTTAAGCGTATAAGAGTTATGTTCTACTTGTAACAATATCAAAGTTTAAACAAAAACATCAACAATAAACAGTGAGTTTATCGCATTCCCCACTACAATTGATTGGAATTCTTCCAACATTAATTGTAGTTGTAAGTATGTTAAGAAAAAACAAAAACAACTTGCAAAAGCATGTTGCTATGTAAGTTTTTTTTAGGTTTTGATAACAAAATTATAAATTTTTAAGGGTGGTGGTTCCTAATTTGGACTCATACTCTTATCCTGCTGAACCGATGTTGCTGGATTTCAATCAAAAATTTCTAAGGAGAACTAAAAGCAATCAGATAAATATTTTTTAAGTTACATATATATTTCTAGTTTAGTTCCTGTTTGTTTGGAACTACTATGTAATAATATGTTACAAATTACCATAACTCAAAAACTTCCCATTGTAAAACAAAATATATAACAGATTCGTGTTCAGCAAAAAATTACACAAAAACAATTCAGTAAAAATAATTCAACATTAGAGTATTGTCAAATTATAAGTATTGAATAATAGGGCGGGATTTGAGAAGTGGGCGTGGTACAAATTTATATCTTTATATATATATGGAGAACGGTGAGAGTAAAATTGTCTTTGGTACAAATAGCTTAGTTATTAATGCACAACAGCTGACAAAAAGTAGGTGGGGTTGGATAAGTGGGCGTAGCAAAAATATAATTCTTTATGTTTAGACAACATACATTAAAATTGTCCATATTTGGAACAAATAGCTAAGGCCTCTATTATGAGTTACATTCGACACACGATTTTCGCTGGCTTAACAAATTAAAAAAAATAAAAACTTTGAAATTTAAAATATTTTTAAATTTTTTTGTGTTTCTATACGAAATACCACATCCTGAATCAGTTTTGTTCATTTTATACAATTTAAAAGTCATAAACAGCTATTGGAATGGCTCGTTTTCCTTATGAAACAAAATTGTTTTTTGACAAAATTATTTGCATAAAGTTCAGCATGTAAAAAAGTGGGATGAAACCCCACAGAAGTAAAATTGTTTGGAAACAACAATAATTCCGTCGTGATCAGGTTTGATTTTAACTTTATTTTTAAATTGGTTGACAAAAATGCAAGAGGTCAGCACTATAATTTAAAATCAGGGTTCACTTTAACAGCTTGCGGAAATAAAATAGATTGTAATCAAGCTGAAACAGCAGATTAAAGTACAGTTACACTGTCTGCTTTATTTTGGAGCATTATTTTATGTTTACATTTCATTTAATTGAATAATAAACGAAATAAGTTATGTACCGTATATAGTACGGTATGCATTTAAGGGTTAAGTAAAAGCTGATAGAAAATGTAATACTGTGACTAAGCTATATCACAATAAACTTGTTTATCGAATGTGCGCCATAATACCAAATTAGAATTCGTTCGATCAGCTTATTCGACTGCTGTCGAAAACCGAATTTAATACATAATAGGCACCTTAGCTAATATCTGACGAAAATTGGATAAGTGGGCATGGCAATAAATCGATTAATTATTGTGACTCTGCAAGCAAAGCTAAACTAAATGTTATGTCGAACAAAACCACCACATGTGTATGTTTATTGCTTGAAAAGGTATGTTCACATATTGCCGTACTCTAAACTAGTTCTAGAAGTATCTCATGAAAATTTCCTGAAAATCAGAGTCCGCTTATTTTTACATAAAATCATATACACCCAGCAACCCAAATACGATTTTCATCCCACAACTGAATATGTATAATAGAGTTTTGCATTTTAAATATCACATTGAAATATTGTTTCAAACTTCTTTTCAGTTTTGCACCACTCTTGGCGCTTTGATTATGCCAATGGCCTTTGACACCGTACACGATCTAACGCAATCAGTCGAAGCCGCTGTTATTGCTGCTGGATATTTAATTTTCGGTAGGTTCGCTTAAATCAAACATCTTATTGGCCACTTGAACTTTTTTTGAATTTGTTTGCTTGCAGATGTTGGTCTACTCACTTTAAATCAGTATATTTTACTAGATCCCATTTTACTTTTCTTTATGACCGCATCAATATGGGGAATGGTAAAAGTATCGAAAGCAACTCATAGAGGACAATCATTTACCTGGCAATGGTGGTGGTGGCTTTACTTTACAGGCACTATGCTGTCCTGTACTATAAGTGTAAAGTTTGTAGGTCTTTTTGTTGTTCTACTGGTAGGTCTACACACGGCCAATGAGCTTTGGATTATTCTTGGCGATTTGCAAAAACCAATTGTAAGTTATTCCAACAGCACCAACCAATAACCTATTGTTGGCTTTAATTGCATTTTTACAGTTAGAGATATTCACGGAATTGTTGTGCCGAGCTGTGACACTTATTGTGTGGCCATTGTTGCTTTACATGACCTTCTTCTACATACACTTGAAAGTACTAAATCGTAGCGGAAACGGTGATGGGTTCTACAGTTCAGCTTTTCAATCTCATCTCATTGGAAACTCTCTATATAACGCCAGTATGCCCCGCGATGTAGCATATGGATCTATAGTTACAATTAAAAACCATAAAACTGGTGGAGGTTATTTGCATTCACATTTTCATCTGTATCCAAATGGCCTTGGAGCTAAACAACAGCAGGTGAGGAGTTTAACTGAAATAATTTAATAACATTTAAATAAAACCTTTGAATTGTAAAATTTCAGATCACTACATACACTCACAAAGATGATAACAACAGGTGGCTTATAAAGCCATACAATAAGGAGTCCTACGATTTTACACAGCTGTTGAAGCATGGAGATCTAGTACGTTTAGAGCATACACCCACTCATCGCAATCTCCATTCTCATAACGAACCGGCTCCAATGACGAGGAAACATTTACAAGTCACCGGTTATGGTGAGGTAAGATTCTTTTGCGGCTTCTGCAATTTTTTCTGAACTGCCAAGGTGACAATTAAATGACTTCTTTTAGCAAGGTATCGGTGATGCTAATGACATCTGGCAGCTGTTAATTGTTGGTGGCAAAAACAACGATACTGTCAAAACTGTTACAACGAGGTTTAAGTTGGTCCACTACTTGCAAAGCTGCACTCTGACTTCGAGTGGAAAACAATTGCCCAAATGGGGGTTCGAACAACAGGAGGTTTCGTGCAATCCTAATGTTCGGGATAAAAATGCCAATTGGAATATAGAGGACAATAAGCACAAGAACTGTAAGTTAAGCTTGTTTAAATTCTAATATTTTATGTTTGGAAATCAATAGGCGTATCCAGTGCTTATCACCTACACAGTCAATAAAAGTAAGGATTTTTTCCTGCATGCCAAAAAAAATGTTCCGATAAGATTAATGGTGTTTTCTTTTTTAAAAAATAATAATGCATTATAATTGTGTAATATATTTTTCGGGTTACACGCACCCTTACAAAGTGATACATTTTTCTAAATTACAATGGAACAAAATAATATCTACTTTATACACTCAACACAAATGTGCTTTAAGGCTAGTTTACACTATTATGCTTTGTACTAATACATGTCAAAAACTCAAGTAATATGAGGAAGTGTGATAGTGTGAATGCAATGTGTTATGAAAATGACAAGTATTGCGAAAAACAATTTGACATCCCTTACGACTTCATCATTTTTTGAAAATTTGCAAAACAATAATACTTCCCATTTGATCAGGGTTGCATTTAACAAAAGCATGCACATTTTACAGTATGAATGTAATGTGTCAATAATATTTTTTAATACATTTGGGGAGTCAGATAAAATGACGACATCATAAGCATAAAATAGGATTTTTACAGATATGTTGTCAATGTTAATTGCTCCCGGTAACACGTCCACTAAATCGTTTGTTTGACGACAAGTTCTATATTGAGAGGTTCAGAAAATGTGTTTTTATAAAATATTTGACTTGTTGTGTTTTTATGTGAAAGTTGTAAAATTCGAACAATTTTTGATGATAACCCCATACTAGATAGTTTATTAAAAAGAGAATTCCTTGGAATCGTATCAAATGCACATGAGAAGTCGACGAAGAACGCATACGTTTTATATTGTTATGTTTTTCCTTTAATAAACGCGTTTGAGTTCTTTTAATTGCAAATCCGAATAAAAACACACACTTATTTAACTTAACAAACTTTATTAATTATTTTGTTCACAATTATTAGTTACGAACAGAACCGTTTCTCAAAACAAACTCAACTCATTATACATGAGTCACCCCTTTTTATATTTCATAATTATTTCTAGATTTTTCCTGAACCTTCCCGTAAAAACTATTTATTATGTTCTAAAACCATTTCTAGAAATGATTGGAAATTCATATAGGAATTATTTTAAAATAACAGTTGTGATGAAAATTATACATGACAATTTTAAGTATCTAATATGACATAAAACTATAACTTACAAGATAACTTATAACTATGACTAAAAATAATTCTTAGATAATTTAACTTTCGTAACAATATTTAGTTTATTTAAGTGTACATAAGTGACAAGGTTGAAAACGTTGTCAACCGTAGAATATTATTTTCTGAATCCCGCCTGATATTTATTTAAAATATTGTTTTTCTCTATCCAATCCGAGATCCGATTTGAGGAATGTTGTTGAAAATTTCGCATAACGTTTCAATAAATGACAGTCCCCTATAGTAGGTAGGGCAATTGGGGTCGCCTTTCTTTAAAAGAGGTATAAGTATTAGGGTGTTCATTTAATCGGGGTTTTGCTTTAATCGGTTAATCGCTCGATTAATTAACCGAGGTTTTGGTTTAATCGGTTAATAATCGGTTAACTTAGTTATTGATCGGTTAACCGATTAATAACATTTTTGTTATAAATTAAGTAATTTTAATTAAGAAAAATGCAAAAATTATTTTTATTTGGCGTTTATTAGAAAAAAAAGCAATAACATAACAAACAAAACAATTCTTGAACTAAAACGAAAAAACAAAAAAATAATTCATAAATGTTCAATACATATTTTTAATTAATCCATATTATGTATTTATTAAACAATAAACTGTGTGATTATTTTATTAATTATTTCAATTGACAAGATCTCCTTTTTTAACACTTCTAATTTTGGCAAATTCTGTTAATAGATTGTTTGTGTTACTGGCAAAGATCAGCACCGAACATTCTTCAAAAAAGTTTATTTCCGAACTCCTTAGTTTCTGTTTTTTACTTTATTTTTATAATGTATTGCTAGAAGGAAATATTTTGTACAAAAAAATATTTTCTAAGCACATACCTTTTGTATATGAGACGAAACATATAATTAAAAACAAAAAAAAAAAATTGGTGTAATACTACAAAAAATTAAAAATATTGTTACATCGGTTAATCGACTGAAATTAACCGGTTAAATCGTTAATCGAAAATAGCCAATTTTAAATTAACCGATCAGTTAATCGGGTAGTAATTAATCGGTTAACCGATTGACGGTTAACCGAATGAATACCCTAATAAGTATGGATGTTTTGAAGCTTGCTGGTATTTCTTCATGTAAGAATATTTGGTTAAAAACGGTGAGAATCTCTTAGTACCGTACACAGTTCAAATATCTCTATAGGAGAATCTAGAAAAGCATCTGTATAACCAGGCATACACCAATGTAATGAGTTTATATTATCTCTGTTTTGCAACATTTTACTAAAATGCGTAAAAAGTCTTCAGGGTTAAGATCACCTCTCAACGTTTGGGTGCGCGTATTTATATTGTTTGACAATTTCCACCAAGCTTTGCTGCAGCCAACTGAGTGAAGTTTTTCCAAATTTTCATTATAAATTTCCAGTTTTCGTTTACGACAGACAACTATGTATATATTTAGTTCTTGCAGAAAAATATTTTACTTTATTTGCAGATGTGTGCATTCTTCTATATTTTTTTAGGGCTATCAGCATAATTTTCCGGAAACTTAAACATTTCCAGTTGAACCTTTTCTGTTTAGGTACAAAATTACATTTGTTATTATTCTTAACATATGCTTGCATTATTTTGCTTTTTAATGATGAAACCATATCATGAACCCTTACATTCCGTACAATACTGTCATTGCCAGTGAGTTGTATAAGTTTTTCCGAATATTTATTAAAATTTTTGGTAGTCCTATAGAGTCTTTTAGGGGCCAAATCCGACAATAAACTGTTATTTGACGTAGGGATACGAATATTTAAGTTTAGGGTAAGGTTTACAAGCAATACGGAAATCGTCAAGGTACTTCAAAAAAGCTGCGTGAACAAATACAGTAGTCTATAACAGAGCTATCATTACCGCCACAAAAACTAAATTCATCCTCTAAATCATCATTTGTTCTACTTTTAAGAATTATCAACAAGATCCTGAATAACATGAAGGAATGTGTTCTCTCATTCTGTCGACGTTCTCTCAGATATTATATCAGACATTATCTCAGTTGTATACCCAGTATTAACTATACGAAATGTGTAGAAAAGATTTATTTGGGTACCTGTCGAGTTGGCCTACCCCTCTGGGTGGCAAACTATGCGCTTACCAACTGCCCCTGTGTGAAAGAACAACAAATACACACATGTAGCAATTTTTTGGTTTTAAATTCGGCAGAATTATACATTCGATCCTTGTTAAGGAGCTGCTTAAGAAAAGTCGGCAGCATCTGTTAAATAGCAACAGCACATAGGGAGACCTTCCCGTAGGCCGAACTTTTCCATAAATAGTGGAAAATAAGACCTCAATCACTTAGTAAAAAATTCAAGTTACACAATGCACAGTTTGCTTAATGTTTACGCATTAGAGGTCTGCGTGAATATATATATATATATATATATATATATATGGGGGATTTCATGTCAAGTGACCCAAATTTGAAATCGATGTCTTCCGATTTGGATGAAATTTACATCCAGGCTAGTCCTATTGGATCGTAGCTTAGCACAAATTTTCAACAATATCGGTCAAAAAGTTTCTGAGTTAGAGGGGGTCAAGGTTTGACATTTTGGCCAAACAGGTGTTCTCTCTTATCCATGTAACTTTTACATATTGGTGTTAGCAAAATTTGTCCCAAGTAGCTTAGATAGCTATTTAATCCATCTTTTTTTTTAAATTTAAAACTTTTTTTTATTTTCTTTTTAGCGTTTATTTAAATTTTTTTTTTTTTGCTCAAAAAAAGCTTATGTCTTTTCCTTTAAGGTAGTTTTGGGCCGCGAGTGGCTTATGTATAAAAAAATTTTTTTCTAACTCAAGGCATATTTTGAATTTTTTCCTATTTTTGTTTAAGTGTTTCTAAAACCTTAAAAATAAAACGTATGCTGAGAAACTAGACAAATAAACCTTTATCACTTTTTTTCTATAGAAATGTTGACAAATCAAATTCTTTTTTTACTTTGTAATAAAAATTAAATTAATATATAATTACAAACAAAAGTTCTGATAGTGCATAGAAAATATTCCTGGAAAATATTAAACGAATAAGACTATTTAAGTATAAAAGCTTTAAAAATTGTAATTTGACTTAGAATACACATTCGAATAAATATGAAAATTTATAATTTAATAAAAGTTAATCTCAATCACATTAGATCCTTTTATATGATAACTAGTTTTATACTTAATTTATTGTAGCTGATAAAGTGTTTAAGTTTTGCAAATTTTCAAACACAAAGACTGAAAATAAAGGCAATTAATAGGGAGGATTATTGTCTTTATTTTCTGCTTTTACCAATACTTTTTTGGCGTTACTAGGTTCAGCTATTGATTTCGCTGCTGTTTCATTTTTTGGCGTTGGAAAGGAATCGCAATGAGTAGAGGCAGAAAACTTTTCAACTTGAGCCTTCAATCGACAAGCGGTGTAAAAGTATGGCATTGTGCCATCGATTGTAACCGCAGCATCGAATCTGCTCTTGAGTGTGTTCAATGTTTTCTCATGAACTTCTTTGCTACTAAAAGCTATTTCAGTTTCTTAACAATAATTCTTTGCCCAATGAAATAAAGGTTTCGCATCTAAGATGCGATCTTGATGAGAGCACTGGAGGCTATACTTCGCTGCATTTCTTTTGAGGTTTGCTCCAACACCATTACATGTTCCTTTACCATCACATGCTGTTTTATTATGCAAATCTTTTTCATAAGCTGTAAGCTTTGTGAAGCTACTATTGTTTTTAAAATGATGACGAGCTTCGTCCGAAACTAAGTATACCTTCTGTACTGTAAATTTAGATTTTAGGTAATTTAGTATTATCATCTGGTATTCATAAACTGCAACGGTATCATCCCAGCAAAAACTTTACTTACCTGGTAAGTTAGCAAGTAATGTTGGAGGAAAATAAACACTGCTTATTTTTCGGCCGAATAACTACTTATTTTGGTTTGAGGTATCCACTGAATACAGTACTTACAATACACTTACTAGAAGTCAACAAATATCTAGTTATTATTTAACTACTTGTAAGTTGAATTGTAAGTTCTTACAATATACTTACCAGAAGCCAAAATCAGTAGTTAATAGACCTAATAAGTAGTTATTGAGTACGTTACCAGTAAGTAAATAATCAGTACTGAAAACAACACAAGTAATACATAAGAAGTAATTGAGCTGATTATCAGTAAGCAAATGCTTAGTAGTGAAAAAATTAGAAGTTAAAAGTAGTTGTTAATTACTAGTACGTAATTATTGAAGTTTTCAGAATAATGACAACTACTTACCAGGTAATCAAAAAGTTTTTCCTGGGATGTTTTAAATCGTCGTATATGATGGCTATACTTTTGTGTTCCAGTTTTTCATCTTTCATGTGTACATAGATTTCTGACAACACATTTTTATAGCAAAAAAAAAACTGATGTTAGGCAACTTTTCGTCTGACTTTTACATAAGCAATGTTATAAAGGTAACACACGACAGGTATGGATATATTTTGCAGTGAAAAATTGGACAAGTCAGATGTAAAAAACATGTCGTGCACGAGAACCTAATCAATTTTGGAATTCCTAAACTGTTTTCTGGTTTTAATAATTTCGTCACTCTATTATTGCAAAATGAAACTATTCGCTTCGATATAATACGAGTGAATGCATTTTGCAGGATAAGATCTCAATGAACTTTCAAAGAAGTAACTAAAACATGCAATTAAGAAAGGATTGGAATTAAATAAATTTAAATTATAAACAAACTTTAAATTCCACAGTATTTTAGCTTATCGGAAAAAACTGTTTTACATATATTAATTTTACACTTTATTATACCCTCTTTTTAGTGTCCAGCGTCAGTTTCAGTGTATATGCTCCTGGATTCTTTTCGCGGTTTTTAGAATCACATGCTGTTATGTTTCAAGGTAACGCTGGACTTAAACCGAAAGAAGGAGAGGTCACAAGTCGCCCTTGGCAATGGCCCATAAATTATCGAGTATGTTTTTTTATAACGAAGTGATACAAAATGTCACCTTTTGTTGCACACATAGAGAAATTTACTATACTTTAAAAGTAGACCAATCAAGTGATGATGCTATGTTCAGCTGTGCCTAATCTATTATGTCCACACGCAGAAAAAAATATGGGTTGAGGTAACCAAATTCTAAGACCAACATACTATGATTGGATTTAAACAATGTTTGTTTGTAGGTAACTATATTATGATTAACTATGATATTAATATGGTTAAAGTTAACAATATTTTTCCCGAAGTCAACCATACTACAGTCAAAATTAGCCACAATTAGGTGAAAATAACTATATTTTAGTCAATATTAAGCATGATATGGTCAAAATTACCCATACTATTTTCAATAATTTATTCAAAGGTAACCATATTATGGTCAGAATAAACAATTATGTGGTCAATGTAAACCATATTGTGATTGTTTATTTCAGCTAATTTTTTAATTTTCTTATTAAGTCAAGTTGTCATTTTATTTTGTTTGTTTACTCCTGTTATAAGTCAAGTTATAATTTAATTAGTATTTTTATTTCTGTTACATGTTTATAAGCTTATTTTCAATTCATTTTGCAGCCCGCGACGACCTTTAGCAGGCCGCATTCTTTCCATTTGACTGGTTTGTACTTCTATGTAAATTTATGTATTTAAATCAATAATTAAAAGGAAAAGAATGTGGGAATTTCAAGCACATCAGGCAAGTAATTGGAAAGCATTCAACTACTATAAAGAGCAAAACAACCATTTAACCACAGCAATATGGTTCAAGTAACCATAATCTGTTTAAGTGTGTGGTTGCAGCTTATGCTGTTTTCATTTTTACACAAATAATATGACCTTCTAAAAAAAATTCAATTTAATTCTATAGTTACTTAAATCAAGTTTTCGTCGCTTTATATTTTACAAAATAGCAAGAAAAGTCTGCTTAAATCGAACTATCCGTTTCTCTAATTTTATTTGTACATTAGGGTGGGTCACTGATGTGTGAGAAATAATAAAAGTTCTCGAATCACATTCTAATAGCATTTTTTTTTTGTCTGTGTTAAAACAAATACAAATTGCTAAAAAAAAGTAAAAAAAGTCACATCATGAGCCCGCGCCGGAGCTCCTAAGAATTAAGTACCCAGTAAAAACTTCGCTTACTTTTCAAAATTAATTTGATTAATTACACTGAGATAGTCGAAAAAATGAACTTCGATGAATCATTTTCGAACTATTAGGGGGGAGTCCCCTGAGTGCGAAAGTACATTTGGATGTGTCAGATTGGCTCCAGTTTTTGAGAAATCGGTATATATCCATTTTTCATGGATATAGCTAAGTCTGCGCTGTGGAAAAAATTGTATTCGACTGTATTAGTTTTTTTTTGCCTTCTGAACTTTCTTTTACGGAATGTTTTGACTTTTTTTTAAATTTCACGTAATTTTAACCATTAATGTCGATCAAAAGTAACGATTTTTTACCATTTTTTAAGTTATTTTTTGCAAACAAATAAAACACATTCATTTTTGTTAATGGTCAAAAAGCGTGCTAAGGGGTACAAAATGGCCATCAACGTTTAACGAAATTTTCAACAATTTTCCTGTTCGTTGTATGTAGCATTTGAATATGAAATTTTAAATTATTATCAATTAAACTACTTGTTGTATATTAACTTGTTGTTTTAAAATTACTTATCATAATTTATTTGGCATTTGTAAGTTGTATCAGTTATTTCAATAAATAAAAGTGTTTGCAAAAAGTTTTCTAATTTGGGGTTAAATTACCGCCAAATAAACGAGTTCTCTCAGTTCTTTTATATAACATTCCCGAAGTAAAAAATTAGCAGTAAGTGATAGTAGATCTAGCAATAAGAGAATGCAATATTTTTTGGGGGAAAAAAATATGTAGAATACCTAATAAATTCTAGCTCAAGTGTGTAAAAAATAAACAAATTTATATCAATACTGGCGGGATCTTCAAAAGGACGCAAATAGACTTCATTATATTTTTGTTCGCAGGCGGGATGTGTTTAAAAATGGTTAAAGTAAGTGATATAAATAAATTATTTAAATAGCGCTTTCCGAAATAATGAAAATAGCTGAAGAGAAACAATTTTTAAGGAGAACAATGCAAGGAATATAGCCAGGGTTGATAAAGTTGGTACAATTGTACTTTTTTGGTACAATTCAAAACTCAAAAGTACGCTGGTACGGTTGGTACTATTTCTAAATTTTTCAAACCTACATATTTATAATTGATATAATATGGCAATTCGTATTTACTGGCCAATGAATATAAGTGGAGTTTAGTGTTTGGTGCAAATAGTCTTGCGAAAATGCAAAATGTCGTAGCCATTGTGAATAGATATTGACAAGTTTCTAAAAGATATTGGAATCCACTTCTGCAAAAGTTCTACATATTAGAAAATACGAATTCCTCTCAATTCAAGATTATTTTGGAACGAATTCATAATATTTTCAAATATTCGTCAAAAAGTTGGTTGTCACGTCAAAAAGTAATCAAAAGAATTTTGGAACTGTGGGAACCCACTCCATTATTATTTTACTCCGAATTCTTTTGAAGGAGATTTTACAAATTAAATTTTATTATATTCGGACTTTCCTGTTTCTGCAGTACGTATTTAAAATTGTAAACACAATAAATTAGGAAAATGCAATCCGAAGATACTCAAATGCACATGTTTTTAGAAGGCTTAAAACTTTTATTTTCGTTAAAAATTCGAGATTGCATTTTGAGAAATATTTGTGAATTTCCCCCAAAAAAGACAATAAATTCTAAAACGTGTATGAAAACGCTCTCTGGCAGCAATCAAAAATAAAACTACAGTTGTTTTCGGTTAACTGAGCCCCGCTTAATTGCGTTTCCCGTTTTATTGCACTAAAAATCATGGAACCAAATCATTATTATAACTGTCTATGTAAAAATACCCGTTTAGTTGAGTTCCATTTAATTCCGTCACCCGCTTAATTATTTCGCAAAATAAGACCGTATTGCGAAAAACAAGAGCAAATGTTTCGGTTAATTGTTTCCGTCTACCTAATGCGTTTTTGCGCTCCATAAACGTAAAAAAAAATAATTTTTCGGCAAGAAAGTTATGTTTCATTTTTCTGTTATATAAATAATAAAGAAATGAGGTTTATTTTCTATCTACACATGGGTGTTTCACCTTATTGCACATATTGCTCAATTAAGCGATTTTCGTTTTAATTGCGTCGGCCATTCAAGTAACCGAGTACTGTTTAATTGAGCTTCCCTTTAATTGCGTCAAAAGTCGTGCATTTTTAGAAAGTCAATTAAGTGGAAATAACTGTAAATAAATTTTTAGACCCTAAAACCACATGATGCAAATTGTTTGCCTCTTTTCTTGAATATTTTATAAAATTAATTATTTAGAAAAATCTGCGGCTCGAAATTCTTTTTTGACCTATGATTTCTTTCGCAAAGTTTCTTGGAATGACTTAAGAACAAGAATCGCGATGTGCTTTTGACGCGCAAAACTTTTACCAACCCTATTATTATGTATAATTAATGAGCATGTGTTTTTTACTATCTATACTTTACATGTACAAATGAATTTTAAGTACCTTTTGTTTTTGTTGTATTAATTTTTTTGTTTTTAAAAATAAAACAAAAAAAAAAAATGAATTAGTACTATTGGTGCCGAAAAAGTACGATTTTTAAAGTTCGTTGGTACGATATTAGTTTTCTCATTTATCATCCCTGAATATAGCATTAACAGAGGACTAGAAGCATTTATCTTCTTCACTGACTTCATCAGCAGTAATCGATTTTCCAAATGATTATTCCAGAAGTTCAGAGGAATACTTACATCTTGCCTGTGAATTGTATTAATATGTACTAATCCAGAATCCTACCGTTACAACCAAATGCGTATCGATGACGGAATAATTTTATGACTAAAAAACTACCAATAGCATTAGAGAGATGCCAATTAGGCACAAGGGATTCCGTCTTAATACATTTCTCATCTATTTACCGTTTTCGTTCACAAATACGAATTTAAAACGACCAAAAGTGGTACACGACCCCTTCCGATTTTAATGAAATTTTGTGAAAGGGTTCCTTTTAACTTACAAGGAACATATATGAACGAAAAAAATATTTAAAAATTTTGTTTTTCGAAAGTTATGTCATATTCAAAATGTCATAATTTCGCCGCATTTGCCGAATGTGTTGAGCTTATTTCTTCAATATCTCGAAAACTACTTTACATACCAAGATGATTTTTATGCCATTTTAAAGAGCTACAAACAAGTTATTGTTATTATTTTTTTTTGAAAAATGTAATATCTGCAAAATATTAAATTTTAAAAACGGACTAAGTCAAAAACCTATATTATTATTTTTGGTGTTCCATTCTAATCGTCACTGTGTGCACTCAATTTCGTACTTTGGTGCGTTTGAAGGCTCAATTAGGCTTTACTTTCTTTTTCAGTTCTGTTCCGTGCCGTTCTGTTACGAAATTGTAATAGTTACTTTTTCTGTAACAACTTATCGGCCATTTATGACAAATTTATTAGTTTTGCACCGTTTATTGTTTTATTTCAATAGCTTTAATGAACATAAATTTGAAGAAATGAAATTTTATAAATTCTTAAAATCAAAAAATAGTTTATTTTAATATAAATATGTATGTATTTTTTATTATTTATTTTGCTGTCACTTACAAATACTTAACAACTTTTTAATTTTAACAAACTGAACCGCAACAGAACAGAAAAACTAGTTAATTCCACAGGTTCCACAAAAACAAATCAGCTGATTCGTAATAGAACAGAAAGTAAAGACTAACTGAGCCTTGAACTAGAGTTTTTGTCACATTAGCAATATTTTATTGTATTTTCTGCTGCTTAAGGTTACGTTATAGTCCATTTAGAGTTAAAGGCACATTCCCTGCAATTAATATTAGACTACCTGATCCATATTGATAAAATGGACTACTCCATGGACTGGTCCAATGTAATGAAAGCATGGACCATGTCATTGTTAAAAAGTGTTTGTAGTGAGACGAAATGTCTTCGTTTTTTAACGACATGTTTTCGTTTTTAAACAAATTCAAAACTAATCCTCTTGATTATACCATGGTGTAGTTTTAAGACTACTCCTTTGAGTCCAAAGCTGGGTTATATGGTCCTGCCCTAGGACATCGTAATGTTAAATAGACCATGTTTTTTCCATACGTTTGGGTTACTTTTGGACTAGTCCTAGTCTCTAGTGGGCTACATTTTACACGCGTTGTTGGAGTAGTCCTATTATTTGCAGGGTTTCATATATCGTCAGCGGCAAGCAAAGTCAAAAGTAAAACAAAATATTAGCGTGACAGTAATTTTATTAGTTTTGGAATTCACAAACCATATAATATACCAAATCCCAATCAAAAATTAGTTTTTGTCTTGGGTATCAGGATTGAAATATTTTATTATTAAATTAAATATGTCTTTATTCAATATGTAACTCTGTTGCCAAGCCATAAGCCTGCTGTCGGTTTAATTAATATGATATTTTTTATTTCCTATTTTCAATTAAATTGATTAGTGGCATAAAATTGAATTAGACTTATAGCTACATTAGCGATATAGTCCTCGATTTGCCTGCAACTAAAGGATGCGTTTATAAGCGAAAAATTTTGTACATATATTAATGGGTTGGTTGTCTTGAAATCCTATACGATGGGGACTAGGTTGCTATAGGTTTATATCATATATACTCCGGAAAAGTTTTATATTGGAATTCAGCCAGTTTGGTCCGCAAAAGGCTAAGATATAAAGAAAACAGACTGTTTCTAATTTGTACATATAAACTTTCCTTTTTGATTGCTCCTGAAGTTTGAACTTTTTTTTTAGTTTAAATAAACGTATTAGAATATCTGTAGATAAGCTAAACCGGTTCATAAATGAAAGAGCTATAGACAAATGACTACGTTTTTTCATGTGATTCGTTTACGTCTCACTTTGAACTTAATAAACATATTAGAACTGAGACATCAGAACTCAAATATTCTTCTCTTTTGTTAAGAAAAGGAAAATTAATACAGAAAGTGCGATATTTTAGAAGCTTTATGACATAGAACAGATAATTATATAAGTGAAAAGTAGCAAATTTATAAAAACCAAAAAACTAAGTGAAAAAAATCAGGCTTCTTCAAAAATCGCACTTAAGCAAAAATATTACTGAAAGATAGAAAATTCAAGGCTTAACCTCCAAAAAAACCATTACGATCACTATGATATTTTACATATTTTCGCTCTTACGAAATGGGCGAATTCGTCTGAAAAAAAATCTGAAGACGAGGTCGTATTTTTAGAGTATATGGGATTACCTAAGTGTGCAGAATAAATATCAAAATACAAAATAAAAAAATAATAATATTTGTGATTCCACTCTTTTCAGGGCCAATTTTTCTCTGGCAGTTCATATAGAATTTACTTATTGGGAAATCCAATAATTTGGTGGAGCAATTTGGTTTTCTTGGCACTATTTCTAATTGTGTTCTTCGTAAGTGCCATAAAGCGAAGACGCGAGGAGGGTATTACCCATTTGCAATTTCTGACAAAGAAGATTTCAAGCATTGATGGTAAAGAGAAACCAAATGCCAATAAAATAGAAGGTACGCTTGTATATATATTGTATCTAATGATTTTATTATAATTATTAAATCTTTCCTAGATCCATTAACAAACTCAGTATCACTAAAAGCCGCTATATGGTTGTTCTTTGGTTGGGTTATACACTACCTGCCATTTTGGGCAATGGGACGTGTTTTGTACTTCCATCACTACTTTCCAGCTTTAATATTTAATTCGATGTTATCAGGTAATATTAAAAATATTAAATTAAATCTAAACAAGAGAAAATTGCCAATTTAAAAAATTTCATTTTAAACAGTCTCCCGCATTTATAAAATTCATTACATTTTACTCACACATTTCTATTCATTTTTCATTGGGGTATAAATAAAATAAGAAAAATGCAATAATGAAATATTTAAATATAATAAATATTTAAATTTCAATTTAACGTGACTTAAGGGATCGTTTCACCACCTCACTCTGACCCTTGAATATCAACGTTTATGATAAATATTACTTAGAGCCTTTGGATTATTTTAAATAAATTTAGAATGTTGCATAAAACAGCTTATGATGGTACCACAAACATTTTGTCTCTCTCCTCTTTTTACGCTTGAAATATTTTATAATCATGTTGCACAAAAATGTATTAAATATTGAGACACGTAGAATGATTCAAGTCGTCGGCTGTCGCCAAATCAAATTAAAAAGTATAGTCGACTATATATTGCAGTACACTTATTAATTGATATTGTATGTTTCAAAATAAGTTAGATTGTTGCAAGCGGACAACTGTCACACTGATAGCGTAGCTTATAACCAAGCAATGGTCCATTGGGCTTTCTTTATATATACTTTTATTTTCCTTGCCTGAAAGGGTTTACTTTTAAAGACTTCATTAGAGCAAAGTTTTTGCAAAGCCTACAACACCAACCCTCATGTACTGTTCGGCTAATAAGTTCCTGCTTTATCAAGTTTGTACATCGTTGTTCTTATCAAGAAAGGCCCTAACTCAATTTTTTTGTGATTCCAATACATTGCACGCAAATTTAGCTTGTCATTAAAATTAAATGCAATAGTTTAACACTGGATGGTTACTGTCATCGAATCGATGAAGGTCATTTACTCTTTTTCATATAATTTTGTTATGTGTATTCAAATTACGCTTTTTTCAACAAAGTTAGCTGCTGACGAAAGCATAAAAAGTTTGTTAAGAAAAACACAAAAAAGAGTTCAAATTCGTATCGAACTTTGAAAGAGAAAAATAACTTTTATTTTAATGCTTTATTTTATTTATTAATAAGATATTTAACTAAACAAATTTTTTTTAATATTTAACGTTCCGCTAGAATTTTTTTTTAATACATAGTTCGTCGATTCGACGAAGGGTTACCTTAATGTAGTAGAATAGAGAGTAATGTTCCAGGGTTAAAAAATAACGATATAAAAAACGGTTTCACAAGTAATTAAACAAGCTATTTCACATTTTGATACACTCAGTTTTAATTATGTTTTTACTTTTCCAATTGGCAATAAATGAATAAGAAGAATTCTTATGTAAAGTTGCAATTGTGTGAGTTGGGGCCTTATACATGAGACCAACGAAATTATATTTAATTTAATGTAAGAATATTTTTAAATTTTATAGAATTACTTTGAACATATTTTCGTTGGTGGTTTAGTTTGCATCCGTAAAAATTTGTACAATTTCACCCCAGCAATGGTGAAACATATAACATTTTTCTTTTATTTTTAGAACTAAGCTGGAGTTTTTGCAAGAAATTTAATAAAAACGTAGAAAATATAAACACTTTAATTGTAGTTTAATTGTTATCTAAGCAAAAAAACATGTTAAATAAAAAGAAATCAAGTGGTTTATTTTGGATCTGTTCGGCAATTAGTGATGTGCAGAAGTTGCTTGCTTGCATTTTTTAAGTTTTAAAAAAGTAAGAAATATATGTAATTGTATATGAAAGATATTCAAGACATGGATGGAAATGGCTTTTATAATTTTGTACCAACAATGAAAACAAAATGTACTTTTTAAGCCATGGCGGTACCATTTTTTAATATTTATTTAAAAAAAAAACAAGCTTAACAGGTACAAAAATTAAGAATTGCACAAAAAAAAACATAAAAATAATAAATATTACATACCAAAAGGTTATTTATAAAATATTTATCAAATTTCCGAAATGGTAACACAAACGTCTTCAATTGGTTACTTGACCTGCATTAAAGATAATTTATATGATAATTTAGAGAAGCTACATTGTTTTTTTATAAATTTATAATTTTAGGCCCGTTTTCCCAACTTACCGATACCAAAAGTTTGGATTTTATCGGCTATACAAAAAGTGTTCAATTATTACAACTTTCTCTTTACCTAAAATGAGCGATAAGTTAGAGGAAGGTTCATCCTACCTGCTAGGTAAAGGTAAAATTATAATTATGGAACACTTGTTTTGAAAACGGACCTTAGCCTTTTACACCACATAAAATCATAACAAACCTAAAGTTGGCAAAAAGTGTTTACTATTAACACTACGTTAGAACAAAAGCTGACCTTTAAAATGAAGAAAAAAGGGTCAAAAAAGAGAGCAAAACAAAGTTGACATCTAGCAAAACGTTAAGATTTTTATATTGTTCCAAGTAAGCCGTGGTAGTACCACGGTACTAAAAAGATCCAAAATGTACCTAAGAAAGTACAACTGTACCATGATTTCCATCCGTGATTCAAGACATGAATATCTTTCAGTAATTTGTTGAAATATTGTTTAAATTGTTTTTAAAACATCAAACCAGGAAATAATATTTCAAAATTATGACCACTGTCGCTTTATTATGTTGAACAATAATTCGGACATTAAATTTAAAAGTACGTTGTTGCCAAAAAATTGTTTTGTATAGTAAAATTTTTGCAAAATTAAGCTTATTTTCTTGCATCATGGTTATATTTAAAATTGGTTGCCTAAAAACTTATATTAGCGATAAACAAATTTTTCGACGCCGATAAATCAGGAATATTTTATCTCTCTTTTAATGTCACAAAACCTCAATTTTTTCTTGAGTAGAAACCGCATTCCCTGTGTCTCATTCCAGTACAAAATTTTTCGAGTCAACACAATTTTCGGTGTATAATCTAAAAATTAATTTTCCCATTATATCATTTTCGATTCTATGTAAATTAGGGCTATAACTTTTTAATAATATTTTTTGAAAATATCAAATTTGGTACAATATAGTCGAATAAATGGTACGTTTTTGTTTTTTACTTTTTGCGATTAAGTTTTAAATTGGTTTTTTGTAATTTATTTCAATAAAATACGTATCTACATTAGACCGACTTACCTTATATGGGCAAAAAAAAAAGTTCAAGTTGTACCCCTAGAAAATTAACGTTGACATTTTTTATGAATATTCCCAAAATGTTTGGGTCTAGCGGTAATCTCCCGCGTTAACAAAGGGTCCAAAAATGGTATTTTTCATGAATAAAAAATTCAATAAACTTTTGTTTGTCCGATGAATGAGCAAATATAATTGATATTTTGCAAGGTTGGATACCGAAACGTATTTCGATAACGGTATATATCGGTATTACAATTAAATGAACCAAACAAAAAAAAAAAAAAAATAATGTGAAAAAAAGAAAAATATATTTACATACATACATACATATATATATATGTGTAGATATTTTATTATTCATGTATACATGTGTTTAGGTATTATATTTTATTTATTGCTTTCAACTAAAAATTAATTAATCACAATAACAATACAAACTTAAATCAGTAAAGCGCCAAATACACTTTTCAAATGCTTGTCATGCTGGCAAATTCGCTCGTGTTGGACGTAATATTAACCATCATATCTAATTTTTTCCATCCAGCATCGTCTGTGTCACACATAGAAACCCATTTTAACTAATGAGTATTTTGATAAGTGTATTTGGCCCTTTAGAAAGCTGATCGAATGTTTTTATAGTTGAACTTTTGTATTTCAAACTGTCAAACAATACACCTAAATAATTCCTATAAATGATATTGGAGAACTTATTTTACTTTCTATGATTTTATTATAGTAACTTACTTTAAGTAAGTAACAAAACAATAAAAGTGTTACAACTAGGCTTGTCAGATAGAAATTGGCAAAAGGCTTGTCTTTTCTTGACAATAAAAAATTCGGTTAAATGTACAAACAAATTTATATTGTTGTTCAGTTTGCTATTTTTACAATACTGATGTAATACGTAGCGAAGCTGATTTAACGATGTCCGTCTATCCGTCCGTTGGTTTGTCTGTCCGTGTGTATGTTGAAATGGGTTTTCTAAAGAAGATATTTTTATCGCGCATAGTCCGGAATTTAAATTCGGCCAGATCGGTACTCTTATTTCTACACATAAATCTTTAAGAATTTTATTTTTCAACTTCTACATAAAATAAGCTTGGAAAATACTGGTAGTGAAAATAATCTTGTTGTGCTAGGGTTTTAAAATAAATAAATAAATAAAAATTACAAAATCGTTCTATAAATGAACTAGTTATAGACAAATAACAACATTATTCTACCAAAAAGCATGGTTTTCGTACAGTAACGCCCATTCTAAATGAGTAAGGAGAACTTAATTTTGCTCAGATATTTCGTAAAATATATCTTAATCCGAAATTGATTTCTAAAGCTAAAATTGAAACATAAAATGAATTGATTATATAAGAAATGAAAAACAAATAAGACTCTGACAATCTTTCTGCTATACATTCTTCAACTGATCTTTAGGATAGAAATTCTCATAGTTCTTTCCGACAATTCATTTCAACTGCAGGCGAAATAAAAATAGCACGATTTATAATGGTTACTTTTTCTGAAATGTAGAAACGATTGTACAGGTATAATACCGAAATACGTATACCGGTATTTTAAGCAAAAACCGAATTTCGGTATCGGTATCAATACCGGTTTTCCATTAAAGCGGTATTGATATCGGTATCGGTTGCCAACCTTGGTTTTTATTCAAAAATTAACTATGAGATCATTTTATTAATTATTTTAATAGTTTAAGGCCCGTTTTCACGACTTACCTTTAAAGTTCGATATAGTTAACGCTACCTTTAGCACTAGTGAGGAATAAAGTTACCTTCAACTATTTTTCGTTTTCACAACTTCTGTATAAAATAAACTTAACATTTTTAAAAAAGTGGCAATACTAAAGAAAATACCGATTATTTTTGCCAAAATAAAAATACAAACTGGCAACTACGTACTTTTTTTACATTTGAGCAATTCCATATGAAAGCGATCACCTTTTGGACGACCCCTCTCCGATTTTAAAATAAATAGTCTCAATCGATTGCCCAGCAAAAAATAATGTACCTACATATTTTTTTTTTTTTTTTAGTGACTGGTTTAGTGGTGGTGTACACCACTGTCATGTGACAAAATTGAAGAATTCTTCATAAGGGACCTCATTGAAAGTTGTTTTAAAAAAAAACTACTAAAGCGATCGCAACGAGTGATAGCTCGTTGGAAAGGTATTGAATCAGGCTTTAATTGAAAAATAAAATTTTCCTAGTTTTTCTTAGAAATTTACCTTTAAATTTTCCCATGAAAATTAAATTTTCCGATTTTCCACAGAAGCTCCTAAATTTTCCGGCTAATTTTTTTTTTTGGATTCCCCATAATTTTTGCTTTAAGAATCAGCAATAAGAAAATGGGCCCCGACTCCTTGTTTGGACAGGAGAAGAGCATTTAAGAGACCACCTTGTTAAAAATACATTTTAAAAATTACACTGTGCATGAAATTGACACTTTTTTTCGTGACAAGGCGGGCACATGGCGTTTTAACATAATTCGGGGACGCTGAATCCAGTGGTGCCCGCGGTTTTTTCAGATTGGCTCTGGTTTTCGAGATATACCGTTATTTCGAAAATGGAGGAGGTTGCTCAACATATATTCGCGTAGCTCAAAAACGGTTTAGTTTATTGAAATTACTAAAAAAACCGAAATTCCGCAATAAAATTTCATTTCAGAAAAGTAAAACTCTTTTTCTAATATGAGTAGTCGTTATTGAAACATAATTTTTTTTTGAAAAAAAAATAAATTTTTTTTATCAAAATTTCGAAATTTTTGTTTTTTAAAAATTCATACAAAATTAAAAAATGCAGCTAGGCTTCTAATTTTTTGCAGACTTATAAAAAACGAAGCTACAAACAAAACAAGCCATAAATGATTAAAATCTGTTTGCAACTTTTGATTTTATTCACAAAAGTCGACAAATTTTAATTAATTTAAGAATTTCATAAAACGCAATATTTGTATGGAAGCCCCCTAAGGGAAATTCTTAAATTAATGAAAAATTTGTCGACTTTTGTGAATAAAATCAAAAGTTGCAAACAGATTTTAATCATTTATGGCTTATTTTGTTTGTAGCTTCGTTTTTTATAAGTCTGCAAAAAATTAGAAGCCTAGCTGCATTTTTTAATTTTGTATGAATTTTTAAAAAACAAAAATTTCGAAATTTTGATAAAAAAAATTAATTTTTTTTTCAAAAAAAAAAATTATGTTTCAATAACGACTACTCATATTAGAAAAAGAGTTTTACTTTTCTGAAATGAAATTTTATTGCGGAATTTCGGTTTTTTTAGTAATTTCAATAAACTAAACCGTTTTTGAGCTACGCGAATATATGTTGAGCAACCTCCTCCATTTTCGAAATAACGGTATATCTCGAAAACCAGAGCCAATCTGAAAAAACCGCGGGCACCACTGGATTCAGCGTCCCCGAATTATGTTAAAACGCCATGTGCCCGCCTTGTCACGAAAAAAAGTGTCAATTTCATGCACAGTGTAATTTTTAAAATGTATTTTTAACAAGGTGGTCTCTTAAATGCTCTTCTCCTGTCCAAACAAGGAGTCGGGGCCCATTTTCTTATTGCTGATTCTTAAAGCAAAAATTATGGGGAATCCAAAAAAAAAAAATTAGCCGGAAAATTTAGGAGCTTCTGTGGAAAATCGGAAAATTTAATTTTCATGGGAAAATTTAAAGGTAAATTTCTAAGAAAAACTAGGAAAATTTTATTTTTCAATTAAAGCCTGATTCAATACCTTTCCAACGAGCTATCACTCGTTGCGATCGCTTTAGTAGTTTTTTTTTAAAACAACTTTCAATGAGGTCCCTTATGAAGAATTCTTCAATTTTGTCACATGACAGTGGTGCACACCACCACTAAACCAGTCACTATAAAAAAAAAAAAAATATGTAGGTACATTATTTTTTGCTGGGCAATCGATTGAGACTATTTATTTTAAAATCGGAGAGGGGTCGTCCAAAAATTTGCCAATTTTGATCGTTTTCATATGGAATTGCTCATTTACAAAATATACGTATAATTGGAGTTGCCATATATAAAAAATATGTGAATATAATATGGCAATCTCAAATCTAAACCTTACGACAAAAGTTAAAGGTAGAACGTTCCTCTCTTTAGCTTATTCTTCACTTTAAGGTTAAAGAGAACTTGTGATAATTAAAAACTCATTATCTGTTCGATAACTTCCTACATTTAGCTATCGTTAAGTCGTGAAAACGGGCCTAAGGAGATCTTATAAAATAATCTAAAAGAAAAATTTCTTTTTTTTTTAGTTTTGATAAATCTTGACTAGAACAAAATTCTTTCGCTTATCGTAAATGTTGGAGAAATCAAAGGCAACCTATACTACAGAATAACTAATTTCTCAGTAATTTTGGCGAATTTCTCCATTAAAATCTCCATTAAGCCATTATTTTAAAATATATAACATTTCTAATCGTTTCGGTTAATTATGTTAAAAGATTGTTTGTGTTACAATCGAGAGTTTCTTTTATTGTCAGTTCATTATCTGACGCAACCTGACAAAGCTCAGAACCGAACATTCTACAAAAAATGTATTTCCGAATTCCTTAGTTTCTGATTTTGTGCTGTATTTTAAGAATATATTGCTAGAAGGAAATATATTGTATGAAACAATATTTTTCCTAACACATATCTTTTGTATAAGAGACGAAACAAATGATTAAAAACACAAAAAAATATGTTACAATACTAAAAACAATTCAAAATTTTGATACATCGGCTAATCGACTGGAATGAACCGGTTTATTCGTTAATCGAAAATTGCCAATTTTAAATTATTCGATCAGTGATTTGGGTAGTTATTAATTGGGTAACCGGTTAACGGAAAAAAAGTCAAACATGGGAAGATGCGATTTAGGTTTTCAAAATGTACCTTTATACCCTGATTTAATAAAATATATTTTGCCTTAACTTCGGTTCAGCTGGGGATATAGTACAGATTTTTTTATATGTATATCTGTGGCAATACGAATTTTCATTCATTGTATTACAAATAAAATTTTTCTTTAATTTTGGTTTGTTTTATTATTATTTGATAAAAAATGATTTTTTCACCGATTTTTTTTTTTAAAAACTTTTTTACTATCTTATCTCGATTTAACTTGATTTTTCAAAATGCCACAGATATTCAGAAAATATAAACAAGCACTTTTGCTTAAGTAACTTAAAATTTTGATTTTTTGGGATTGACTTAATTGCAATGAAGGTCTTCATGAAATCGCTTAAACGTCTAGCATTAAATGTTCTGTGCATCGTGACCCGTGCGAAAGTGGTTAATATTAAAAGTATTATTCATTTCTAAGTTTAATTAAAACAATTTTAAAGGGGCATTAATGCACAAAATTCTAAATTAGTCACTTTTAATTATTACCTCAGAATTAGCTAAAATCGGTGTTTGAGTTGTTGGCTATGAAAAGTGCTTCAGTATTTGTCCCATGCATACCTATACCTTGGTTTTATGCAGTGGTTTTGAAAATTCAAAACTACGCATAATCAAAACTGCTATACATTAATCAACCTTAGCGCGAATTATATAGCCAAATAAAAGCTATAACTCAGTTTAACGGCAGTCACGTTTGAAGCAATGAAAATCCCCATATGTATTTTATTTAAGTGTTTTATATTTACATACCTGCACCTTAAATGCATACGGACATAACTACGCCTACATCTTTTTACAAGGGAAGCAAAAAAACGCTATAAATACTGCGTTTGACTTTCTTTAAGAAACTCGCCATTTTTGATCGCTGGAATCAAAGATGTAGTTAAGTAAAACAAGCCAAAATCAATTAAAATCTTGATTTCGAATTGTAGTTACGTCCATTTGCATTAAAGGTGACGATATACCATGAATAAGTACGAGTATATTAAAATCAACGCACTTTTTTATAAAAATTACATAAAAATGTTTTACTTTTTGCAGGAGTTATGTTTCATTATTTAACTGGCCGCTTGCCAAGATGGCTTCAACATTCACTGCTTGGTGGTTTGTTGTCAGTTCTGGTGTATAGTTTTATGTTGTTTTCGCCACTTGCATACGGAATGAAAGGACCTTTAGCTAATGAACCCAAGTCAGCAATGCACGGCCTAAAATGGTTATCAACATGGGAATTTTAATTAGCATTCGTTTTTGTTTAAATGCTACAACACATACAAACATATATTTACTACATTTGAACCCACAATGTGCTCAAATAAGAGGAAGAGAACAATAAGCAACAAGCTTTTGCAGCACCAACTAACAAGGAGCATTTAATAAAACAAAACAGGATTTAAATAGTATAATGAGTCATAGTCACCAACAATTTTGAATACGCAACAAATTAAATTAAAATTAAATGCAAAATTTTAGAACAATATGTTTTTTAATCTTTTGCTTCCACTAAATAAATATGTTTTAGTGTGCCAGTAGAAGAAAAAATCTAATAAATATTTATTTAAAAACTGATTTAAGAATTTGTTTTTGTTCTGTTCATACATATCGCTTCTTTATTGCAACATAGTCATATCTCAAAAAAATCCAACAAATCCCAATCCAATCAAAATGTACCTTTGTTTAAAGATTTAATAAAATATATTTTGCTATAACTTCGGTTCAGTTTGCGATATAATGCTGATTTTTTTACATATAAGGAAGGTATAAGGAACAATTATGCTTAAATAACTAAAAATTGTTGATGACTATGTTGCAATAAAGTAAATAAAATAAATATGTATGTACATAAGGGCTATAACTTTTTCACACTTTTTGCGAATATTTTAAATGGCATAGTATAGTCGTGTAGAACATTAAAAGTTATTAATAAAAAGTATGATATTTTTTTAGGATTGTTAAAAAAGTTCACGCAGGGATCGGGTTGAAGTCAACCATTTTTATCTCACGGAAATTTTAAAAAATATACAGCTGATATTTGTATATATTCCTATACGTATCACTTAAATGCTATTTTGGAATTTATCCACTGCTTTAGATTTAATATTTTTCTTACGGCTTACAATTCATCGCGGTTCAAAACTTCTTGAAAGGTTTTAGAAATTTGCTTCCCTGTGCGAGGTTTTTTCGCAAAACGACGGGAGACAGGTGTTTTCATTACTTAAACATTCTTGGCCACTCCGTGGTACTATGCCCTAATGTACATATTGCATATTTGCTACAACTTCTTCATAACTCCATAATTGTAGTCTTACATAAAACAACTTTAAAGTTCTAAATTTACACATAACATAATGGAAAAGGAAATTTTATTCTTCTCTCAAGAGTTGAGTCTAAAATATCTGTATAAGAAATATTTAATATATCTTCATAATAATGATTTTATTAAGTCAATGCGATTTTTGGCTTATGACGTTGGTGCAGCAAATGAGCTATATATAACTATATAAAGGTATGTATACTTATATAACCATATAAATACATTTAACACTCGTATGCATCGCTTCAAATGCCGACTGTTCCAATGGACTTCAATTCAATTTGGTAACCATGTGTCACATAGAAACAACAATTATAATCAAAGTTCTAGATATACATTATTAGTAGTTAAAGTTCCTTCTATTTAAGTTTCAAGGCAATGGATATAAAAACATACAATGTTTTATTTCCCAAATTTTTCTAAGCTCCTGTTTAATGAGCTTTTTCATTTTCCGGATCTAAAATAACGGAGACCGGAAAAACGACTGCTATTTTAGAAGGTTTTCCCTAGATTTAGAAGTGTTTCACTCATTTGGGCTAAGATTTAGGTGGTAAAAATCTTTTGGGGGGTAATTTGGGGATATGAAAATTCATTTGGAAGGGATGTTTAGGGAATTAACAATTTGGTTGCTTAAACTACTTTAACGCGATATGAATATGTATTTAAGTAAACTAAAAATTCTGTCTTTTTTAAGAATATTTATAATTAAATAGATTTAAATATATATTTGCGAATTGAAATCAAATGTCAGTTCTAAATAGAACACGCGATAATTAAAGGCGATATGAAATAACCCCCAAAAAAATAATGAAATAACCCACCAAAAGTTTGTACCAGTGTTGCCACTTTGCTGGTTATTATCCGAATTTGGTATAATTTTTACTGTCGTGAGTAGAGCGTGGGTAATTTCTCGCATGTGTAATTCAAGTGTTATTTGAAATTCTTACTTCAGATGCCCAAATAAAATCAAGATTCGATTTCAGTGATAATATTTATTTCGTTTTAAATATTTTTGCTAAAAAAAAATGCACAGTCTTTGAACCAAAGTCTCGTTTTCTTTTTAAGAAAAGACTGCAATCATTTAATATATATTTTCAAAAGTTTGGTAATAAATGTCGCAAGATGGACCCTTATTCATGATGATGATGTGCCTGAGCAAAAAGTGAAAGCAGCATGACAGTTCGTTTGACAGCTAAATTTCCTAAGCTCTATGGGGCTTAAACACATCTAGTTTTATTTTATGTTTTATTAATTGTTTTTACGTCTTTAATGATATTTTTGTTAATATTTTAAAAATCACAATAAGAATCTTAACAGTTTGACTAATATTGATCTTCTTTCAATAAGTTTATTGTATTTTTGCTTTTTTGTAAATGGCTTTTTATTTAATAAAACTTAAATTTTATATCAGGTGTAATTTCATTTAAATCTCAAGTGTAATTTTAAACTTTGCTGGTGGTAACACTGGTTTGTACAAAAAAACAACAACAACGATTTTTGCGGGGTTATTTCATTTTGTTTGGGGTATTATTTTTTTCTTTTAAATGAGGGAATATTTCATATAAAAAAATCATTATGAAGTAAAGCCCCAATATATTTTTTGGGGGATTATTTAATTTTTAAATTTCAGTATTCCTAGTATTTTTGGGTAATAATGCGGGGAAAGCATTTAAACGAATACGCCTAACTACCTCGTTGAGGTAATTATAAGAATACGTTTAAATACCTCAGTGAGGAAATTAAACGTATTTATTTACATGGTAGCTTAACTTTGATGTTTGAAAAAAAGTTAAGACATTGGAATTTTTACATGTGTCAGCTAAATCTGTCTGTTTTTTTGAAAATTTGTCACGTAGTGTAATCACTAGGCAAAGAATGCGAAGATATGTGAAAATTTCGGTGTTATTTTTTAATTTGGTTTTTTCTGGATTAAATATTAATGTTAAAGAAAACTAATACAGAGCAACATTGTTCATAAGATATAGCCCTAGAATATTTGTGAATAAGGTTTTTCTCTAAAATAAATATTACTGAAGTAATGAACACTTAAAGCCACCCATAGTGAGAAAAATAGCATTTTTAGCAAACTTTGTGGGCTCAAGGCACGCCTAATAACTATGCAAACGGTCTAAAATTTTATATATATTGTTTTTTTCTAATTTGGAATCAATCTAAGGGGTTTCCCAAGTGAAAATACGAAAAAAAATAACGGTCACCCTAATGTCCATAAACCATTAAATCATGTTCGTATTAAGATTAAATTTGACCCAAAATATCTTACTGCAAATTAAATATGGTTGAATCGGTTCAGATTTAAACATAAAGCTTCCATTCAAATTTCAATCCCTAAAATATTCAAGCTATTCTATTTTTACCTACATACATCCAGCAATAAATAGTGATAGAAGTTGTTATAGAAGAAAGCTACAAAATAATGAGTGAGAGAAGCTATTCATTTTGAAAAAGTAAGCTAAGTTTTTACTGGGATCACAGCTTCTTTAATTTATTGGCTTTCTTTTATAACTACATCTGTAACAACTTCTATAACTAATTTTTTCTGGATGTGTGTAAGTAAAAATACAATGACTTACTTTTGAATGCGTTCATTTTGGGACATCCCTTGTAAAATTCATTGGTTCTTTCAGTAGAATTGTAAGTAGTGCTTTTATGTTTTTCTGATTACTCAACGAAGTTTTTACTGGGATGTAAACTTGGTTGCATTACTTGCTGTTTCCTGTCAAATAGCACTGAGGCAATTAAACGAATAAAATTTAAGTGTAATTTTGGTTTGGGATTTTCATTTTTAAAGCAACTACCCGAATTGGGTAATTAAGCGTAAGGAATATTTTGTTTTCAAAAAGGCCATATTTTGTTTTTTGGTCATATATTTTTTAAAAATTTTTAGGACATATTTTTAAATTATTAACATGCAAACTTGGTTGCATTACTTGCTGTGTTGTTGTCAATTCGTCAGCTCAGAATTGGTTTGACCTACCGACCATTTTAAAAAAAATGGAGTTAGGTATGGGGTATATATATTTTGAATACCCCCTTTTTGAATCCAAAATCTATTTCGCGAAATTTTTTGTGGTTTCTGAGATATAAAGCATTCATTTTGCTGCACATCAACTGTTTCAAAATTTTTAAAGTTTTGTTTTGCTCTACAAGCTACTGTTTGGCGATTGCATCAAATTCTTCATACAAAAACATACAAAATAAATTTAACTGTTGCTTTGCTGCATTGCCGTAAGAAAAAACGTAGTTGAAGCAAAATAAAATGACAACAAGAAAATAAATTTGTGAAAAATAGTTTTATAAAATAATGGACCAAGTGTACGGTTTGCTAACTTTCTTCTCTATCGTATTACAAACATCGCCTTCGGTCACTAAAGCTTCTCTGCGTAGCCGGGCACAAGAGCTTTTTAGCAGCTTTAGTTAGAGAGTCGGTTTGTTATACCATCGAGGAGAATCCTTGCGCCCGGCCGAAGTCCAGCTATGCAGAGTAGCATTAGTTAGAAAAATTGGTGTAAATTAAACCATAGAGAAGAAAGTCCTTGAAGACCGGCTATCCAGAGAGGATTTAGTTAGGGAGGCCGATGTGTCAGATAATAAGAACAAATTTTCACAAGGTACTTATCTTGGGACTCATGAGCAATCATGAATCCGCCAGAACAAAATTATGTAATTGATGTAAATGTTCATATAAAAGTTCTTTGTGCCAAATATTATTTAGATTTCTCATCTATATGAAGGAGGTTTATTAAGGACCAATGGTTAATTTTAATTTTTCATTTTCGCCAATTTGTATGTAAATACTAATATCTATAAGGAAGTTATAGCTTTAATATCTTTTTTCGGCATTAGTATTTGTATGGGAGCGAGCTATGATCAAAAATGGACAAGTAACAATAAAATTTGGTAGCCAAATTTAATTTAAGATGATTTATGAACACAAATACCCTATTCCGGAAAGAAATTTATATTGGACCGATTCGCCATTTTCGATAGGGTTGTACGTTGTGCCAATTGAAACCTATGTACCAAATTTCATCAAATTTTTTTTTTAATTGCGACCTGTACTTTGTGCACAAGGTTTACATGGACAGCCAGCCAGCCAGACGGACATCGTTAGATCGACTCAGAAAATGACTTTGCGTCTGTCCAGCTGTCCATGTAAGCTTTGTGTGCAAAGTACAGGTTTCAATTTTGATAAATTGTTGATAATAGATCCATAGCTGTCTATGGGCCCCAAAAAAGTGTATCCTCTCGAAATTTTTCTGTCAGTACTATGGTGTAGGATAATGTGTGGTCGGTCGGGCTTGATTGATTGCTAAATATCTAAACTAAGCCAAAAAACAATATCACGTTAGTTAGTCGGTATGTTCAAGCAAATAATTATTAAACCCTTAAAAGTTTTTTCTGCATAAATAATACTAAAAATATTTGGACAGTATACATTTTCTAAATTTTTATTGTTGATATTTAAATCTGTTCCATCCCAATAGTCAAAAACCAATTAACCCTAGAGTACGAACCATATTTTACGTACGTTGTAACTAATGATCGTCGATTCGACGATGTATTTTTTAACTGCCTATAACTGTGGCTTAAAAGCAAATATACTTTTTCAATAACTGTTATTATTCATTATGGCACCTAATAAGTTTATATAAGAAAATAATTTTATTTTAATTCATATAGATAAACGAAATATTTAATTTTAGAACTTTTTTATTTTATGTTGCACATATTTTTGGAATCATAAAAAATTACCTATAAAATATTGTTAGGAAAACTGAAAAACTAAAAAAGAATCAAAACTTAAAAAAGACATTTTTGTCTTTAAAAAAAATAAAAAAATTTTTTTTTTAAATAACACTTTGAGCCAGAGTCACAAAGTTAAACTTTGTGCTCTCCGCATATGGGTTTTTCGCATATATCACTTTTTGATTTTGACATTCGTCATTTTTTCGTATGGGCATGATCTACACATACTTCATTTGTGTTCGTTTTTATTTTCTCCTAAGCTGGACATTGGTGCCACTATTGTTTGAAGTAACAACATTTGCAATATTTGCTCACAAAGTTGAAAAATAAAAGTCACGTTAATACTAACCATCGACGATTCGACGAGTACAAAACCAATAAAAGCAATGTTCCAGCAACGCAATTCAAAAAACACAATTACACACAGCAAAAGTAAATCATCTACTAACAGCATACAAAATTTGAGAGTGTTAGACACACCAATTTAAAAGTAAATTAATTAAAAGGAAGCGATGCTCGTCGAAACGTCGATCATTAGTACTCTAGGGTTAAATTAAAATTTTAAGCAAATTTTGTGGAATTTTTGTTTATTACTCTGTAGAGGATTAAACCTCTATTAGACTCTATTTGAATGTAAATAGGAGATTACCACTAATCCATTTTCACTTTCAGTCACAGTCCCGCTTAACGCAGAATATACTTGTGTACCAAATTTAATGTTTATGTTTTGTACAAAAAAGGAAGTTCACTTTAGTACTTGGTTTGTTTGTGCTACAGCAAGATTTTCAGACAGACATTGACGCTTATTTGGCCTGACGACTTATCGATTAAATTGTGTGTGAGTCTTGTGACTGGGAATTTCTTTTCCTAAATGCAAGTGACAAGTGTCATCTGACGTTTGCCTGCTTAAATGACTACAAATGTACTTAACCAATCAGCAGACAAGTATAATAAATTGTTGTTGTTTTTTTTTTTGTTTTTTTTGTATAATAATACTTATGACGAAGAGACAATTAAGATGTTTGCGGTCATAGTTACTCAGTAAATGGTATTAATGTTCGTCCTTATTAGACCTAATACTTAATAGCTTCTCGACTATGAAAACATGATGCATTCGATCTGTGTTAAAATTTTTATCAGCACCATTTTATTGCTGGTTTTTGTGTTTTGTCGAGACTTTTTTCGAAACAAAAATTTAAAATTCAGTTGGATAATATTGTAACATAAGGGAACTGAAATATCTCTTTTTTATTCATAATTTAAATTAATAAATATATAAAATACGTGATTACGCCAGTAGTTATTAAACCAGAGTTTATTTACTAAACAAATACTATACATATGTATATGGTGTAGCAACTCTCTTCAAATTTGTTTGTTTTATTTTGTAAGCTTCCTGCTTGCGATAAGCCCATAAGTTTAGGAGACCTTGGCTGCCAAAGGAGTTTCTGAATATCAGCTTATTAGAGAACTTTTGTTGTCATGTCAGCCATTGCCATTGGGGTTGTCAGATATGGCGATTTCTCGCCAAACGTAGCGATTTTCAAACTTGCTTGGCGACCTAATTTTCGATTTAGCGACATGGCGATTTATAAAATAGTTGGCGATTTTGTTGGCTATTTTGGATGAGTCATGAATTTGTTTGGAAATTCGCTAAATTCAGTAATTAATAAATAGAGTTGCTTAAAAAATGAATATATTTCAAGCTTACGAACACTTTTCCATTATAAAATGTGGCAATTTATTATCACAAAAAAAATTTGTTGTTATTAAAGATATTTATGAATCGTAACGTACATTTGGATGTTTATGAAACACAATGGATAATGGAAATGGATTTAAACCAGTTTTGGCCAAAAGTCTACAGCTATTGGAATACGACAGGTATTCATTAAATGGTGGTAAATCCAACTAGTAATGCCTGTGTTGAAAGAGTATTTTCAATAAAGAGCTTCACTAAAACTTTCCTTCTAAGTAGAACGCAATACGAACTTCTTGACGCGGTATTACGAGTTATAAATTATATGAATATTAATACTACATGATGCACTTCTTTTGTATTGAATAAATTTAATTCCCTTACAATGTATTTTAAAAAAGAAGACAAAAAGGGAGTCTTGGCGCTGAAGTGTATAGCGTTTTAGATATATAATAGAACTGCAACTATCCCAGCTAGAATTTGGGTGCTTATTTTTTGTAAAAATCAGTTTTGATGATTTAAAATTGATTTATCACTTGAGCGACAGAAAAAGAATTCATATAAGATTCATTGATAAGTTAAAATAATGATTTTTAAATATTTTGAATTTTTGTTTTTGCCAAATCAAAAAAAATAAAAATAGAAACTTTCGTGTCAGCCAAACAAATAAAAGCCTGGCTAAAAAAGAAGTCCAAAAATTATTGACAATTTATGAACACAAATGTTAGTGCAAGTCGCTACGTCTCTTTTTTGCGAAAACCCGATTGCTTTTGTTGGGCTCAAAATAAAGCTGGTTCGAATAATCTAAAGCCAAAATCAAAACTATATAATTTACGATTGAAAAATGATACGAAAACGGTTCATTAATGATTATAAAAATGATCAAAAAGGAATCTGAAAATTGTATCACAAATAATTCTTTCAGATGAGTGTGTAGTGTACCATTTTCTCACAATGAGTCTATCATTTATGATTGAAAAATGAGCTTATATATGGGTTATTTTGCTCTTGAAGCTGATTCCTAAATGATAAGATTACGATACAAAATGCTAGCTGGGCTACTTATAAACTAACTTATAGTAAACAATGCCCCTTTTTGTGTTCACTATACATTTTTACTTTTGTGTACTACACGGAAGGCGGATTATTAGGCTACGGCTATGTAGTTATATTTATTAACAACAACAAAATATGTATATTTAAAAAAAAATATATAAAAGTATTTAGTTATTTAAACTAAATGTTCTGATAACTAACCTTCCTTGAACAGCCTCTTTGTTCTTAATAAAAATTAAACAGAATTTATATTATGGCAACTTTTTTGAAATTTTTGGCGGACTTTAGCGATTTGGAACAAATTTATTTTTTAAGTTTAAAAAAAAATATTTTTAATAACACAGTGCAACAAAATAACCATATACGGACAATAAATTACAATAAAGGACAAAAAAAAAGACTCGTGTCTCCCAGTTTTGCCCAAAGTCATGCACTTTTTTTAAAGATTTAATTCTTGCAAAAAAGTTACCTTTTTCTCAGGCTCATATCTTTTTTTTATAAATTTTTTTTTTTTTTTTTTTTTAATTTTCTAAGCTTATCCCACGAAGCTCTATGTCTCTATGTCTGCAGGAAAGAAACCAGAGTCTCTGGCGGGAATCGAACCCGCAACCTCGGCGCTGATAGACTAGCTCGCTACCAGCTAGCCTACCGAGGCACTCTTGCAAACCGTTCGGAATTTTGATTAACCCTCAGAGACAAAGTTGTAGCTCTTGCCATAAAGAACAAAAATTGTAAACATATAAATTCAAAAAACTTCATCTTCAAGTTCAAAATCGCAAAAAACTTTAAAAAATTAGATTTTGTTCCTTTTTTTCCGCTGTTCAGGTGCATAGGTAGCAAACCGTTCAAAATTCAAGGAAACAATCAACTACAAAAATGTATCTAAGATCTCAATAAACAACTTTCTAGAGAACATGAATGATTCTTGAATTTGGCGAAAAAGGTCAAAATCGATCTGACAACCCTGCTTACCATCTGAGTTGTTACACTATCTTGTGGAAATCGCACAGAGTGCGGCGAAGTTGTGTACAAGAAAACTTTTTTAAAAACTTTAAGTAGCGGCTAGCATTCATCAGCCATCCTGTAATTGACTGTTATGTTTGCTTCAAGGTTACTTTATTAATCTACTTAATTATTGCATCCTTCTTCTTATATTTAATACATTATAAACTTACAGCCATATTCATAAAAAGTTCTTATTTTAAGCTTATAGTATGTAATAACTATTAAACGCTTTTTATTTATTTATTTATTTCATCGATTTTCTAATACAACAAGACAAAAATATCTTATAAATTACAGTATTAGAATAAGACAAGTTACGTATACAAATGATAACAATGTGACAAATTCTTTTTATATAAAAAAGAAGAAACAAAAGTAAAAAAAAAAAGAAAATACTAATACTTGTAAGGAAAATAATAATATATATATTAAGAAAAAAATAAAATATAATAAAATATAATAATAAATAAAATATAAGTTTAAAGTTCTATTTAAGATACTCAAAAAGTAATCTCCTAAATTTCATTGCGTTGTCGGTGCACTGTATATAATGTATGTATATAATTTATAAACCTCTTATAAAAATTTGTATTCATAAACGTACATTAACAGCTTTTTTACTATTAACTGTTTGCAGCGATTTTGCGTTTAAGTATGGCAACTTTCTTTATATTTGGCTGCCATTTTATTGTTAGTGATGCACGTAACTTCTATTCGGTTTACATGATATTATATATTTAAATTTTTTTTTTAATTGCAGACCTTCAAAATTATTCTTATCAAGTAAAACTACATATTATTTTAGTTTTTGAACAAAATTTTGCCGAAAGGTGTCATAAAAACTTTTGTTTGAACCTTTTTTAAATATACGATAAGAAAGTAATCGAATAAAAAGTTTGTTTACTTTTTATTACCATCACTATTATGATTTGTTTTTTTTTTATATTTTTGAACAATTATTTGTTGTTTTAAACAAAAAAAAAAAAACAACTAGTTGCAATAATTTAATAAATAATTAAAGAGAATATCTGCATTTGCCCCTGAACATATTAATTTAAATCATATACAATTTTTTTAAATAATTATCAATATAACTTTAAATTGGTTGTCATAAAAAAAAATAGTTAAATGTATTTCACATGTCGATATTAATAAGTAAAACATTTTTTTTTCAACATATTTCACAAAAATAATATCATAAAATGCATAAAATGTCATTTTATTTTTGGTTTAAAGAAGGGCAAATCCAACAATAAATTTTCTTACTTTATGAATGGTTTATTAAAGGCTCAATAGACTATTTTTCGTTTATGAATACAACTTTAGCAAATGTTGCTTAAAAACGGTCAATTAATCATCAATAAGTTTTTATGAATACGGCTGTTAACCTTTATTATTTAATACTTGCATCAATAACTTTTTTTCCTTGCTGGACAAAAAATATGCTTTTAAGCAAGGTGAATTCATACTTCACTGAAAAATTCTTGAACGTTGGGTCAAAATAATACAACACTGTAGTAAACAATTAAAACAAACATTTCAAATTGTTTTTAATTATAAATTGTGTGCTTTAAATAATTTAACCCATTAAAAACCTAGGGAATTAAAGATTAAAAACTAAATAAATGTAGTTTAGTTAAAACGAACATATAAAAAGTGAAAAAGTATAAAAAAATTCATTTTCATCTAATTCGACTATTGCATTCGAGACATCGAAATTGGGTTTTTATTATTTTTGGAAAGAGTTTTCCAGCATTAGTGGCTACACCAGACGCCAGCTAGCGTTACGATGTTTGCAATTTCTGCGTATAGTTTCGAAGGTAGTTGCGATCAATATGACGACATGTATTTGAAATATCGTAATTTTTAGTAGAAATTATAGAATTTATGAAAGATTCCCCAGAACCACTAGAACGTTATACCATTTTGACACATGGTTAGTCATCAGCTGTTGCTTACGTAGCTAGCTGAGGTCACCTGGTGTGAATTCGCCTTGCTCTTAAGCTACATTTAACGGTTTGTACTCCTCTTTCTGCCCACCCATTACTTGGAGGAGGATATGCAGGGCTGAACATTTGATTTACCGTTTAATTTTAGAAATAACGAAATCACCCCACTTTGGAACTGGGGCCCATTATCACTTACCAGAGTGTTACGGAAACCAAAGCTCGAAAATGTCCATTTTAATTTGTTATCATATCAATATTTTTATCAACTGAAAGATACTTAAGTGTGTGAACGAAGCCAATATGCTTTTCATGCAGAGATGGCGCAATTAGTACAATTGTACTTTTTTTGGTACTATTTAAACTAAAAAGTACAATGGTACACCAATAGCTAATATCGTACAACTAAGCAATTTTCAAAGTTTTAGTAATTTAGTGTGGGAACTTATAATTTCACTCATATTTTAAAATGGTTTAGTAAATTTCTGCTATCGAAAACTAATTTTAAAGCAGTGCGTACATTCTTTATCGTAATAACTCCTAATATTATGTGCGAATGTTTGTATATTTGGATGCTTAGATATTTGTTAGTTTGTGGCTTAATCACACGAAACCCGCTTAATGGATTTGAATGGAATTTCTTAGAAGGATAGCATATGGCCCAGATTTAAATATAGGGTCCTTTTTAAGAGTTAAATCGGGGAAAAAACTGATACTTTGGTACTTTTTCTCTTTTTGATAAATTTGGTATGCAAATTTAATATGGTCCAGATTTATAAATACGGTAATTTTTAAGGGATAGTATTGGTCCTTTTTATGGGGTAAAAACGGGATAAAACGTACTTTTTCTTTTTCAACAAACTTTATATACATACAGATTATAGCCTACATTAACATACATTAATCAGAAGTAAAAGCAACGGTTTTTTTTTGCTGATGACAAATTAAGAATTGGAAGAAATGGCAGTTTTTCTACTTTGACTGCAGTTTTTCAAACGCTGCTCAAAATATGCAAGCATGTATTGGCAAAAAATAATAATTCCTATAATGTTGTTTTTTAAAATATTTTAACATAAAATAAGTATAGATAGCAATAAATCAAAATCGACTTTTCGCGAAAAAGAACTTTTTTATTGTTTAAATCGTTCCTTGGGGCCTCGAAAACAATAGTTATTCAACAACTATTTAATTTTTGGCCTATCTGAAACCGTTTTTTACCGTTATTTTTCTGTTGTTGAGACAAATCGCCATTAGACCCTCAAAACCTCAAAATATGATTTAACAATGTTCAATGCTTTGGTTAAGAACGGTCATTGATTTTTTGCAAACATACCAACTTCAAAAAATTTCGAATAATGGCAAATTGGTATAGTTTTTTTTTAGCAAATACTGGATAAGCGCTATCTTGCGGCGGCGTTTTAAGACAACTAATAGAGCAGTTAACAGGATAATTTTACAAGCCCTAGAGACTAGAGAAAAAAACACTAGAATTTAAATTTATGTTAATTAAACTTGAAGAATTTGTAAGAGTGATACATATTATCGATTTTTTATTATTAGATTTTTAGTTTTTACCCTATTTAAAAATAAAATAATCAAGTTGACTATACAATAAAATTAAAAAACCATGAATTTTGTAAAAAATATTGTCCAAAATGACAATAACTAGCGAAAAACGTTAATATTTTCAAAGATATTAGCATTGATCCACTATAACTCAGCCATTTTTTAACCGATCAAAGCAATTTAGCCACTATTTGACGTATAATTCAGTAGCCTTTTAAACAATATATAGCTCAAGTATACAGCGAAAAACACAAATGTACCGTCATCTGATAAATGTGACGTCGTACATTTGTATGATAAAGACCAACATCTACATTAGGGTATTAACTTTTTTTGGACAAAATTTCTTCATCCCACCATGCGATGGGCAATTTAGTATTGATTATAAAAATAATTATTTTAGGCCATTTTGGCCAAAAAAATTTCCGCACCAAATGCAATTTCTAAAGCTCCACAATATATATGATACATTTATTGTTTATATATGCTATATATTTTAAATATATTAAATAAGTAACTGCATAACAAAAATGTAAAGCTATTTTTTTTTGGGATTAATGAAATAAATTTTAAGTTTCAAGTGCAAGTTGATTTACATAATGGAAAAATATCTTGTGCAACTTTTACCTGCAAAGGTATTTTTTTCTGAAAATTATCACTGTTTCACATAATATCCACCAAACAGTTCATCTATCACAACATCTATCATTTGACATTAAAATTTAAAATTATTAGAAAATACTTTAAATTTTGTGATTAAATGTTAATTTTGTATACTTAGGAGAAAAATTAAAATTCAAAACTTCATCGCGTTTAGTGCGGAAACTTTTGTAACGATCGCGAAAAAGTAATACATCATTTCTTAATATTTTTTCATGGTCTATACGGCTATGCGATCTTTGAATTTGATCTTCGCAAAAATTGCAAAAAGTTGTTACCCTAATCTACATATTTTATATGAAATTATGTAAAATACTTTTTCAATGTCGATAATGTGTAATTACAATATTAAAATCATTTCATTGTGTCATGATTTTATAAAGTTAAGATATTTTCATTTTCACACAATTCTTCCGTAAATAAAAATAAGGTTTATAATACATTTTTGTGGTATTTTTTATAAATCACCCCTATCGTGAATAGCAATTGGAATTTTTGTTTCCATGAAATTTTAATTCCCCTCAAAGGGGGGAAAAACAATCATCAATCTAATGTGAAAATTTTTTCACGCTATCAGTTCCAGTGAATGTAAAAAAAAAATTAATATTAAAAGTCAACTTAATTTTTGTTCAAAATATATATTTAAAAGTAAAATAATAAAGCAAAATATTTAGTAGTGGAGGGAAAGTTTTATTAAAACGTTAGTTTTTTGGACTTTTGAAATTTTATGTAGTAAAATATTTTCCAAAATTCTGCCACCACATCTTTCGAAAGCTTCACAAATCCGCAGGCAATCGACCTGTTGTTAAGGTATAAGGGGAATTTTTCTTTTGAACATTTTTTTAACGTTATTATTCTCCTTTTAATTATCTTTTTTCATGGGAGTTTTTCATGATCGCAAATATGTGAAAAGGGGAAAAATAAAATTTATTTGAAATAATTATTTAGTACAACTAAAGTCAAAATATGTAGTATAATTCATATAGGTTGACGCTACAACTATAAAATTCTCAATGCCATCCCTGGTTTCATGTAATAGAGATAACAATTTTTCTCTTAAGATCGATGTGTGATTAGACGATCTGCATATAAAAGCGTTTGTCTTTGTACTCTAAAGAGAATTTTATGTTGTAAAATGGCGTAAATAATTTATTAAATTTTACAGATCTAGGCCAATTTTCATCTTTTACATATTTGCTTTCTTCCTGGCCAACCCGTATGGAGAAGCAGCGCAAGCGATTACTATTACTAGGGTCAAAGTGCAAAGTGCTGAACATTCCTTATTTCAATACCATTTTACGTCTTTACGTAAAAGGTAAGACAAAGGCGAATTCTGGCTCCTTTAGTATTGCTAAGTCAATTTACCCATGTTGAATATACAAGCAGTTTTAGATTTAAACTTACCAAAATCGGTTTAGTAGGATAAAAGTTATGAATCCAAATGTGGAACCACCACTCTAAAAACTTGATAATATTGTTACAAAACCTAATGCACAAATTGATATAAGATTTTGCACAAATTCGTTCTATAGAAATCATAACAATCATAATGTTAAAAGGCCCCTTATAACGCCTTTTCTCGGAAAACACTTTAGTGTACCTAAAAATGCGATAAATAACGCTACTGAAATAAAATTTGGTACGTCAAAGTTTAATAGGACTAGAAATCACACAGTCAAATTTCGTGGAGATCGGTCTATAATTAACCATAGGCCCATATAAAGCTTACTCTTGAAATAGTCTAACTGTCGGTGGTGGGTATCAAAGATTCGGCACAGCCTAATATAGCACTCTTAGATTTTTTTTTTTTTTTATTTTTTGTGTTTGTGGTGCCTCAAAAAAAAAGAACGAAAAATTTCGTAAATATTAGGAAATTTTGTCATTCCAGAAACGTAATGTTAAGAAAAATTGTTGAAAAAAATAATGAAAAATTACAAAAACTGTGAGATGTGTGTGTGCATTGATGAAATCATTAACTTAATAGAAAAATCAGAAATTGGGCTACAAAAACCAGGGTGCTAATGTTATGCAATTATTTAATGAATCAAAAAAATTGTTCTAAACATATGATTCAATAACTTTCTTAATGATAAAGATAATTTGCAATATTTTACTATACGGATTTTCACCTCAAAACATACATCAAAGTTTTACGTAGCCCGAATATAAAGAGTTTGTTCATTAATGATACAACGGAATGTAAGAAAATGCCCGATTTAAGTTTTCATAGTATTGATTAAAATTTCATTACTGCAATGAACAGTTTAGTTTAGTACTGGGATACTATCGATATTTATCGATAGTTACGATTTCACTATCGATTCTATCGTTATTACTATCGACTGAATGTTTGTACTTGTGCAGGAAAACGTTAACTGGTTTTTTATCAGGCTACAGTTCGTTGTTTCTGTCACTTTATTGAACGTATGAGACGTATGTATGTACGCACGTTATTTTAGATGAAGGAACCGAAGTAGCAGGGACTGTAAAATATTTTGTTGCAACTTTAAGTAATTTTCTAAATTGGTTTTGATTCTCAACCCAAAAGGCAATCAATCTAGCGGACACATCCTCTAATGGTCGTTCATTGTTTTGTCCTATACTCGCAATTACAATTGCATTTGGATTTGCATTTTTTTTACAACATTACAAAAATATTTGACATTTTAGCTCATATGTAAACATATACAAATTTCGACACAAAGGCCTTTAATTAGCATTAAAAAATTATAGCTAAGCAATCCATACCACCTGCTACTCTTGTTGTTCGTATTCATTGCTGTAATTCGGCGCGAATTATTAATAGCAAGTGAAAACTTGAGCCAAAAAACTGTGTGTGTATAGCTGCTGATACATGTCTTCATAGCTGTGTTTTGAATAACAACAATATCGATATTGATATTTTTCCTATCGATATTTTCGATATTTTAGGACTATCGATAATATCGATAGTTATATCGATGGTTTCCCAGCACAAGTTTAGTATCATTTTTTCATTGCATTAATGAATAGGGGCCAATGAATTTGTTTCATTCCAGCATCGGAGCGTTTTTCTTTCGGTGAAGTTATCATCTGCTTCCGTCAAAAAACAAAAAAGTCCAATATGCGGAAAATTTTCCAAAGCTACCTGTCTTATAATTCTCGATTATTTTGAATATAAATAAATGCTGGGAAATTTGTATCGATGGATGGGATCGATTTTGATTTTTAAGCTCTGAAAAGTTTTATTTAGTAGATTTTGATGGCACAAATTTAATTTTCTATTCATTTACATAAGTAGAATTTGTAATTGAAGTAATATAAGTTTCTTAGCGTCGGAAATGATTCGCCACATAAGCCATAATGTACGTAAATTAATGCTTATCTCTTCTAACAATTATTCTAAAATTTCATCTGTAAATAAGAAACAAAAATCTATTTTTATATTTTGGGTTCTGAAAACCTAAAGACATAAAACGCAGCTCATGTTTTATTTAATTAAAAGAATAACTTTAGTGACGAATAATACAATTTATACAAAACGGTAGTACTTTCGACGAAACTTTTTCTTAGCAAATTTTTAGTATTTTCAAAATCACCAATTAAGTTGTTACTGATTTCAAAAACAATGGACTACATACATTCGCGGCGAGTCATAAATGTGTGATGACATTTAGCCGGTTAACTAGATAAAAAAATACAATGAAAACACTGAAATCTGTTTAAACACTTTAGTTCAAAATTGAAAGTAACTGCAGGGGTCTTATAATACAAAGGATAATTGCAACAAAGAAAACGTCTTCAGAAACCCACAATAATTGTGAAAACTGTGCCTCTATTTGACAAGAACATTTCCACACACGCACCTGGGTCAGTTGCACTAAACATTCGAAGATACTACCAATAGCAAAATAAAAATTCCATGAATCTTTCTAAATTGCTCAAACATTGCAAACTGCTACACTCTCTAGAAACAATTAGTTTTATTTTTCTGCTTCTGCCTATTAACTGTGAGTGTGTGTGAAACAAGGTATGTATATATGTATGTATGTGTGCCTGCTAATCTTAATTTGAGAGAGAAATAATGATTTCGAACTATGTTCGTCTTTTATGACTGGCGCTAGGATCTAAATGCACTTCCTTTCACATTTAATTGCGACAATATCGATAAGTGTCACCTCACTTACGTATGCCAGTGTGTGTAAAAATACAAAATAGCTAAATATGTATGTACAAATAATAGGTGCGTTCGAGGACTTAAAAGTTGTTACTGTTTTTTTACTGAACTTTACTGCGTTTTACAAAATTGCGTTCGCGTACCCAAAATACAATAATTGAGAACACGAATTGGCAGCGTAAAGTGACAGTTCGTGTCTGAGTATTTACAAATGTTTGCAGTAAAATTAAGAAACAAAACATGATTCAAAAGGTATACAAACAAAAATCATACAAATTGTAAAAAAAAATTGTTAAAAAAAAGAAAAGTGGAAATAAAAATACAACAAATACAAAATTAATAAATATTAATTAATTAAACTGGTGTGTTAAGCATTTATATGACTTAATACCAAATTTCAAGCCTTTTCTTTTGTTTTTTGGAGTTGTTGAAGTGTAAAGTATTTGGGTACTTAGTACTGCACTTATTTTTTAAGAATTAATAGCAAAAAAAAGTAATCATGAACTCTTGAAAAAATTTAAGTTTTCTTTGGCACCCGCGTACATCCTTTTTTTCAAACTTTGAGATGTTGATGCAATACTTGCTTAGTTTTTAACGCTCTTTACGTGGTTCCAAAAATTTCTGAAGAAAGATGGACCTGTTCGGAATTTTTAACGCAATAATAATGTTTGAAAAATGCCCCATGGTTTGGTCTAGAATGGTTTTTCGGCTCTCAAGCAAATATGAAAAATATCAATAAATAAATTGTTTTTTTTTTCCATAAATGTTCGTGCAATAAAAAGAAATTATTCGAGGGTCGATAAGAAAACGCGTTAAGTTGCAAAAGCTTAAAAATATTACAGCACAACATCTAATTTAAAGAATTTTTACAAATTTTCTGTTCGCGTACTTTTTTGGGCAACAGCTTTTTTGAGAGTAATTTTTCAGTTTTATTCGTAATTTCTCATTGACTGCCATTTCTCATTTACTGTTAAAGTACTCGAACGCACCTAATGAGATGCATAAATTTTGTAAAATCAACTAACTAAATATTTGTACATGTGTGTATAAATAACTTGGTTGCATACAAATCATGTTCTGGTAATTGAATAATGCAAATGTACCTGCTGCGTGTTTCGTGGCTCATTAATGAAAACGCAAACAATGTTTAAACCCTAATTAAAGAGTGTGTTTAGTTCAATTGCATTTTACTAATTTACACATAAAAAGCTTAATGAATACAAATAAATTGTTTCTTTTACGAATTTACTTTGAGTTGGAATTTCAATTTAGAATAGAAGTATATATTATTGAGTGAAATTAAATAAATCATTAGAATTTTCAATACCGACTTCGAAAAATTATATATTTAGTTTAACACAATTCAGATTTTATTATTTTAATCCATTTACAATTTAATTAAACAGAGAGCAAATTACGGCATTCGATATCGATCGAAATTACAATACAATTTAAATGGAAATTTCGATCGATATCGAATGCCGTCATTTGCCCGCTGCTTTTAGTTTCATTTGAGTTAATTTTGCTTCTTTTCAAGTAGGGATGCCAAATAGGACCAGGTTTTTTGAATTCCGGGATTTTTAATTCAAAAAAACGGGATCCCGGGACGGATGAGGTTTATATAAAAGCCAATTTTTACAATTCATATATTTATAATATAATGTTTATGTATAAGTAATAAAATTAATTAATTCATGAAGCAAATTAAACTCATTACAAAATAAAACAGTTTAATTTATTCTTTTAAAGTAATATAGTAGTATTATGTATTAAAACTTATATTTTAAAAATCATCTAACCCTGCGGCCACACGATGAAGTTGTTCTTGATAGTCTTTTACATATACTGCTTGTCAAAATTTACAAAAATTGAAAGCTGTGACGTAGGCTGCACACAATTTGTAAGCAATATGCTGACGACGAAGCCAATGTTCGCATTCAACACTTCTGGGTGGTATCGTAAATAAATAGCTACATATATGCTATATGACAATATTTAATTTATTTTAACTCAAATATATACATATGCAAGTATTAATCTTATTAAGTAAACTTAAACAAATATGTGTCAAAAGACCTTTTGTAGAACCCCCTAAAGTTTTTAACACCTTTTTGCACAACCTTTTGCATTTTGCGTGCGCAGTTCTGTTATCATTCTCTTAGAAAAAAGACCACACCGAACTTTATCTTCTGATTTTGTTTTCAGTTGTACAAATTGCATTGCATGTCACGTTTATTCACTTGCGACTTCTTTTGGTAACCAGCTAAAAATTCGATTTATTTCCAGTAGTAGCAGTAGCAGCAGTAGCAGTATGTAATTCTTTATTTTTTTCAATAATTCATTACAAACATTTTTATATTAATATCTCTAATAAAATAATCAGCCTTATTCCAGTTGTCGTTGTCGTAATCGTTCAAGTCGTTTTTTGTAAGAGATTAGAGAACACTGGTTGTGTGTTTCTTTAATCTCTTACCAAAAAAGACTTGATCGATTACGACAACGACAATCGGAATAAGGCTGAATATATAGATGAATAAAATAAAAGAAATTTACGTACGGCTTTGACATTGTCGTTAGCCGGAATGATTTAATATTAAGTTTTTGAAGTTATTTTTAACAGGGTGACTCACGTTGATTTAAATATAGTTGTATTTGATAAAAACAAATTAGCACATTTTTACTAAATCCAAAATCTCGGGATTTTTATGGGATTTTTAGAATAATCCCGGGATTTCGGGATTGGCATCCCTATTTTCAAGCAACCAGAGGATTAAGGCAAGGATGCTGTCTATCTCCCACGCTATTCCTGATTGTAAAAAGTGTGTCTGTAACATTTTTGTGAGAAAAGTTCCCGCTTTGAACTGTCAAATAAACTCACGAATAAAAATGGGGCGAGAAAAAATTTAAACACTAAAAAAACAATTAAAAATGCAAAATTCAAAGAAAAATAATAATAATAATATTTTGTTCTTGACACATTTCTTTGTTGTTTAATTAATTCGCTTTTAAAGTTTTTATAAACTATACGAATGTTTTTAAAGCTCGTTTGCAAACAACAAACAATAAAGTCGCACTTCACATTATTTGGTATAGGCGACGGTTGTATTTTCGCCGCCGTCGTTTTATATTTAGTAAATTTTGGTCGCCGTCAACGATATTTGTTACTGGCGTTCTCAACGTCTGCAATGTCACATCGGCCTTGAATGCAATGTTCTTTTCGATGCGATAAGTTCTCACTATTGTTACAGAACATGGGTACTGGATAGTGAATTAACTAAAGACGGCGGTTCAGAAGATGATATCGTTAATAGAATAAAAAAATATATAATAGCGTTCCAGAATAACAAAAATAGCTTTTTTCAACTCTAATGTCATGTCGATTCTGCTCTACATCAAATGGCTTAGATACAAACGGTTATTAACTGATGCCTACGACATACACACAAAATTTTCTTTTAAAATTGGGTGACGAATAAGTGCTCATTTGTCAATGTCAAATATGGTTGCTGTCCCAACGAATAGGTCACATACTAAATGGACATGGACAGGCAAAACATTCCGAAGACCCAGAAATGATATCGAATGAGCTGCATGGGAATTAAATCCACAAAGACATCTTAGACACCGGTCACCTTCGTATCAGTAGTAAAAAATGCCAAATGACAAATAAACCATGGAGTCAAATAAAATTCCTCGCCAAAACCGTCATAAATGGAGAGAATTCGTTGGTATCCTATGTTCTACTACATGGTCTTTCTTCTAATTAATTTACAAACTTTGTGTATAATTATAATAATTCTTCACGCAAAAGCCCTAATGACACTACATTTTTTATTCATTGAATTGATAGAAAGAAACAGTAAATGTTAGAAAGAGCAAACTATAAAATATGCAAGCAACAATTTTTTTTAGTTTTTTTTTTGTTATGATTTTGTTAATTTTATTAAATGTTGTCAACTTTTTTTTATGAGAGAACTAAACACAAAACAAACAAAAAGTGGTAAATCCCTGAATTTACCCATAAACCGCTGATTCAGCAACACTTTTAATATTTCAAGCTTCAAATGTCAATTTTAAGTTGAACAATTTTACATTTTTTTTGATACAACTTCATTTTTTATCGATAACTCTTTTAACATTTTTGAGAGTTTGCTATTTATATCAATCAGTGTTGCCAAAACTTGGTGACAAAAAAATCGCCAAATTTATGGGAAAAATGGCTAAAAAATTACTGAAGCCTTTTTAAATAAAAACACATTAAAATGCAATAACAAAACAGATATAGGGGGGTCTGCTGGAAATCGCAAACGCAAAACGCAAGAATTTGGGGGCTGTTTTTAATACACTTTTAATCTAATTTTTATAATTTTTGTTATAAAAGTCTGTTTAAAAGAGAAATGTTTGTATAATAATTGTCATAAAATTCTTTTATTACAGAAATCTTACTAAAAAACGACTTTTAAAATTCTTGCTTTTTGCGTTTGCGATTTCCAGCACACCCCTGATAATTAATTTAAAGTTGTTTACGATAAAATTGTAAGTTAAGATCAATTTCTTAAATAAGGATAAACGTAAATTAATATTTTGATATGTATTTAAAAAATTAAATCATCGATAAATTCGATGCCGTTATTCGTCTCTTTGGAGTCACTCGTGCCTATTAATTTTATTTTTTTTTTTTAATTTTAAGGTAAATCATAATCACGAACACATTCATTAGTCTTGGGCTTAATCGTTCGTTTAGGTGACCGGTCATTAACGTTCAATTCGAAACAGTGAACGAGTTCGTTCATTTCGTTCAGTCGGTCATTTCAGGTCCAGCGTTACCGTTGGTGCCACTAAAGTGGCAATTTGCCACTTTTTCGACTGCTTGGATACTATTTGGCCACTTTTACAAAATGCACCCAAATGTGGTACTTTTTGCGATTCTTGCCACTTTTTTGATACTTTTTACGCTTGGAAAATATACTTTTTTTCTTTCTCTTTTATTATAAACCCCAGCTTAAATATATGTAAAACTGTTTTGATATACATATGTGTATGTAAGCAAGTTTATATGAAATTTTTTCTTGTCATGCGTGGTTATGTGAAAATCGGTTTAATAAACTTTCTGTTAACCTGTTTTATTTATTATGATTAAAGGGATAAAGATATCTCACATATAACTCAAAAACAGCTACTTTTCAGGAGAGACAAAATACTTTTTTTTACCAAATATTTAAAACTTTTTGCTATATATTCTCTTATAAATCAAGAATTAGGAAAAATTCCTATAAATATTTAAAAGAATTTATAGCAAAAAGATTTAAATATTTGGTAAAAAAAAGTATTTTGTCTCTTCTTTGGAGTCTTGAAGCAGAAACCGAACTGTTGTGTACCGAAAACTTGTCTAAAATTTGTGTAATTGACATTAAAAGTAAAATATAAGTTTTTACCAAAAATTGTGTAATGAATTGATAATAAGAATTGATATAAAAAACAAAAACAAAAAAACAAAAAACAAACAAAAAACAAAAAAACAATTGAAGTATTTAGACCCAATATTTATAGTGTCTAACGAAGACATAAACTATTTCGAATTAGTTTTAGATTTTAAAGATATTATAACTGACCCAGATGCATTTATACATGAATTTAAATTTCTAGAGAGTAAAGTAAATGACACGAATTATGAACACATATTTAAAATTTCGAATGCTGAAGATTTTTGGCGTGAAATAGGAACATTGAAAAATAGATTTGATGAATATACCTATATATATATTCAAACTTGTACAAATTGATCTCTAATATTTTTACATTGTCACATAGTAGTGCTTCTGCTGAACGTGTTTTTACTTAGTTAGCTTTAATCAATAATAAAGTAACAAATAGGCTAAAGACATTTTACGAAAGTATGGAAGTCGTTTTAAGAACAATTAATTGTAAAATTTGTATGAAACTGACCATTAATAAATATGTAGCACAGGACGACATAGACGAAATTGGATAAAAACTAAATATGCTATAGTAAAGAAATTAAAACACTAGCACTTAAATTTAGTAGCATGTATGCATGCCGTGCATTTATTTGTATTAAAGTGCGGAACTGGACATATATAAAGTATTTGAAAAAGTGATATTTTTATTTTTTTGTTATAGGATTTCTTGTTTTCATCCGATTATAGCTTAGCTGCCAGGCCCACGGTGTCGACAAGAACATTTCTTTCGCATATTTATATTGAAAACAATAATAAAAACTAAAATTTGTTTTTGTTTTTAAAACAAATATACAAAAGAAATTTTATTGTCGACATCGTGGGCCTGGGCCTACAACTTTTGTAATTAGGTTGACTATAGAATAAAATTATAAAACTATGGATTTTGTTATTAATTGTGGTACGAAACATCATCCGAAATTACAATAATTGGTGTATCTGATAAATGTGACGTGATGGGAGAAAACTGTGTTCATATTCGGCCATAGAATTCCAAAAAACATTAGAATCTGGTGGAATGGGCAAATAAATTTCTAAAAAGTTTTTAAATGTCTAGCTGTTCAATACAGTGTCTTAACTAAATCAAAGAAAATGTATTCAGAAGGAATGGTACAAGATATATATTTCTAAATGTATATATAAAACACATTACATAAATATCTTCTATTTGCTGCAACAATGTCATAATCCAAAAAAAATGTTTGGCAAAAAACCAGTTTAACGTTTCTGAATTACCAAAACATTAAAATCGATATTTTATAAAAATTACTTCTCGAGAGAAATATTTACAAAATATTTATTTTAGTTTTTATACCATTTAAAATTATAATAAATAGAAAAAAAATTTAAAAAATACATAATGTGGTGTACTTATTTTAATTTTAAAAGATGTGCCCCTTTTTTTAAAAAAATCTACTTTTTGGTGCCACTTTTTTTGTAGATATCCCCTTTTTTTGGTACTTTTTAAAAATATCCGACGGTAACACTGTTCAGGTCACTTGTCTTTTGGGTCGGTTGATCGTTTGGATCAGTCGGTCTTTTGTATCAGTTGCTCTTTTGTGGTTTTCGTTCAGTCATTCACAATTGATTGAATACGGCAATGTGTTAAAAGAGTATAGCAATATTCATATAAGAAATATGTATACAATAATAGAAAACACAAAGCAAATTCGAAGAAACATTTTGCTTTGTGTTTTGCATTGTTTTTTGTGAATGACTGATTCAAACTGATTCAAAAGACCCAAGTGAACCATATTGAACGATGTATTATGAAAATGTGTAAAGCAATGTGACAATGAGTAAAAGAAACAAGTATATTATTCTGGCATAACAAACATATACACAAGAATAGTACTGTTGTTTCTTTTCAATCAGTTGTTCGGTAAGCAAGTGAATGACTGATTCAAACTGATTCAAAAGACCTGAAAAGACCCAAGTGAACCATATTGAACGATGAGACTGAACGGCCGTTCAACGTTCATTTGACTGATTCGTTCAATTGAACCGGGTCGTTCATGACCGACACAACTCTAACATTCATACAACACCTTTTGAGTCCAGATCTACAATAAAAAACAAGTAAGAACATATAGTCGGTCAACCCCGACTATTTGATACCGTACACCACATTAGAGCCTATGGACAGCCAGCCAGCCCGACAAACATTGTTTATTCGACTCAGAAAGTGATTCTGAGTCAATCGGTTAAGGTGGGCTTAGGACCAATATTTTAAGGTGTTACAAACATCAGCACAAACGCATAGTGCCCTCTCCACTATTGTGGGGTTGGTATAAATATTTGATTGTTGTGGTAAAAATATTTACCTAACTGATAAAATCGAATAAACCGTTGCTAACTGTAACTTATTTCTCAAACTACTTTTAACGATGTTTACTTGGCTAAATACCCTCTCTACTTCAGCATAAGACCATGGAAGTGAGAGCAACCAGAAAGAAACACCGACGCTTGTGTTGATCCATTTTATAAATTTAATATTGGAATACTGTTCCTTTATTTTGAAAGATGAAAGTTTTGATTTGGTGCCTGGCCCACAATGTCGACAAGAAGATTTCTTTCGTAAATTCATATTGAAAAAAAAAAACAAATTTTAATTTTTTTTATTATTGTTTTCAATATAAATATGCGAAAGAAATGTTCTTGTCGACATTGTGGGCCAGGCAGTTAAATTAAAGGCGTTTTAATTGTTAAAAATGTTTATTTTACTTCTATAAGTTTTTATAATAAAAAAAAATTATACTTTTAAAAGAAAAACGGCAAAAAAAAATTGTATGGCTAAATAAGTTGAAAAATGGCTAAAAAAAATGGCTAATGGCTAAACAGGGTAAAAAATGGCTAAATCTAGTAACTAAAAGGCTAAACTGGCAACACTGATCTCAATACAACTGAACTCTTTGCACTTAGTAAATTTTTCTATTACATTATATTTGCACTGTTCACCAAAATTTGAACAATGCATTAAAAATGTAGTGTCATAGGGCCTGAAGCAAGTCAGTCAATTATATACATATGTATGTATGTATACCAAGTTACAGTTCATTTGAATTCACTCAATATATCAATAAAGGAATTAAATGTACATTTTAAGTTATTTCAAATCAAATTTAAAATCATGTTTTTGATTGATTATTATGAATGCCATTAAAATACATATTTTGACAAAATTTTACACTTCTGCGATCAAAAATTAAGCTTTTATTTACAAAAAACAAAGGAACGTAACAACAAGTACGCTTATTTGATAAATGCAAAACCACATTATCACACATTTTTTTCTAAAAAATATAACGAAATGGTTTTCTTTGAAAATTTGTTGAAGAATACCGTGGAGGACTTATCAATGCATGTTTTTCGGACGTTGGTAAAGGCGCCCGTACACGACATGTTTTTGTCATCTGACATGTCAAATTTCCCACTGCAAAATATATACATACATGTCGTGTGTTACCTTTTTAACTTTGCTTCAGACGCAAATTCATATGACAAAATTTCAATTAGAGCGTGCTCTATTTTCTTCTGACAAACCATCTGACATCAGAAAGCTATGCCGGGAAGAAACCGGCAGTGGCGTCCACTATTGACGGAATCATTAGCCGGCTGAAGTTAATTTTTTACAATACCGAGATATGTTTGATCATCTTACCATTGAATAGAATTTATGTGAATATATACATATATAAAAACCGTTTTATTATAAAATCCGAAATTGGTATCTTTGAATTAAAAGAAAAAAAATGTTAAGATGGCTAAACTATTTTACGGCGCAAATAAAACTTTTCATGGCGGCAGCAAGCTATTTTGAAACCGAGAACTACTTTGGTTTCTGTAATAAAAATGCCAAAAAAAACAGAGACAATGTCAGAAGCAAATTACATTTACGTTTGTGACCGAATATTATAAAGCTTATGTAAAACAGCGATTTTGACTGACATGCACAATTACATGTGTCTTGAAAATTTGACATGTCAGATGACAAAAACATGTCGTCTATATGCTCCTTTAGTAGAATATCATTTCGATATCAAGAAACTTTTTCAACTTTTAAGAAAATAATGGGCATAATCAAGATATATTTACACAAGGTAGACTCATTTGGGAGTGTATACATGCTGCTCTATAAAAGGAACCGAGTTGTCAAAATTGTCTTCATATAAAACAAAAACAATTTAACGCACACATGTACAAATTTTGGCTCATATACACGCAATTTGACGTTGGGGTTCCAACTAGTGGTAAACAGCTGACAAACATATGGGCCAACGAGTTTACCTTGTGTAAATATACCTTGGGCATAATTATGAGTGTCGTTGTCAGGGTTACCACTATTTTTCGTCCTCCCTATACTTAAAAAATTTGTTCCCCAAAATCCCCTGATATTAGTGGTCTAGGGCATTATTTATTACTGGGCTAGTTCTAAGCCGATTTTGGGTTTTATACCTTTTTGAAAACATAAGTGTAACTTAATTTTGATTTATTTATCATATAGAATATAAACTTTTACGACATCTATATTAAGGGTGTTTTTTGCTTTATTTGGCCACCCATTTAACAGCTGATAGTTGCTTTTTGTTAAGTTTGCTTTGACATTTCATTATGGATCGACTTACACCAGAGTAACGCGTGCAAATTGTTGAAATTTTTAATCAAAATAATTCGGCGAATGGACTGAAGCACAAATTGATATTGATTTTGAATTTCCATTAAAAATTTTATTTTCCCATGAAGCCCATTTCTGGTTGCATGAATATGTAAATAAGCAGAATGTTCGCATTTGAAGTGAGGAGAATCCAAAAGCTTTTGTCGAAACACCATGACATCCACAGAAAATAACTGTTTAGTGCGCTTTATGGGCTGGCAGAGTCATTGGCCCATATGTCTTCAAAAACGATGATGGTCAGAATGTGAAAAGTTGGTGAAAATTCCAGATTGCGCTTTCTACGCGCCAGCCGTGGGAGCTGCATGGCCGAAATCATAATTAAACATTAATGTCATAAAATTTTCTATCCAGTAAAGACCGTTTCATTGATATCAAAAATATGTTAATATGTTTTATTATGATTTAAACTTGTATCACTCTATTAAAAACACCCTTTATAAATCGGCAAAGGCTAAACAGTTAAGAACACTTTCTGTTTACCCAACGACTAGAACCAAAAATACCCAGTTTCAAAGGTATTTACTTACAGAAGTGCACAATAAATATTTTATTAAAATCTGTTTAATGTTTTCCGAGTAATAGGCGTTGAAATTTACGACAAACACATGAAAAACACAAATATAAATTAGATTTTTTCTAATTGCACAAAGTTTTTTCTATCAAATAATAAAAAAATAGGGTGTTCAATTATTCAACATTTTTTAGAAACTGGTTTTCGAATATTTCGACTTATAAATCTTATATATATGTAAATCGGCAAAGGCAAACCAGTTAAGAACCCTTTCCTCCTTTGTTTGTCAACCAAGCCTCAATGGGAAGAAAAATGTATCAAAAAGGGGAAATACGGTTAATTAAATTTCTTTCTCTTACTTTCCCAAGCTAAATGTGATCATTTTTGAATTTTCTATAATATTGAACTTATAAACATAAAATTATAGGTGCATGGTCCTGAGTGAAAGAGAACCTATAAGATAAAAAATGTTGGTACTTTTTTTGTTCATCAACTGGCACTTTTTGAATTTTCGATACTATAAGAATAAGACTCTGTAAGGGGGAGCTTTTTGGTATTTTTTTCATCTACAATTGGTACTTTGATCAATTTTAGTCAATATAAGACATAAAAACATAAAATTAAACATGCAATGTCCTGAGTAGATAAGAATCTATAAGAGGAGACTTCTTGACACTTTTCTTTTTTTCTTTTCAATTGGTACTTTCTGATATTTTTTATATTAAACTTACAATATTAAATTAAATACTCACGGACTCAGGTTAAAGATAACACATGGACCGAAGGTTTGTCCCTCACCAAATCGATACACTTAGACGAAAAAAAAATGCTTGAAACATGTAAATTCATAAAGGGTGGTTAAATTTTAAGGGCCGATGTTGATTTTGAATAAAACACAAATTATTTAGGAAATTATTGTCATTTCTTTTTATTTTGATAATACATATTGGTATGGTTCAATTATGTATGGAACAAAATATCGGCCAAATGACAGCCGCGACCTCGGCGGCACACCTCCATCCGATGGTCCAAATTTTCGATGACGCTGAGGCATAATTGAGGTTTTATGCCGTTAATGTACCGAATTGCTGGCTTATCGACGTACACCTATTTTTTCAAATAACCCCAAAGAAAGAAGTCCAACGGTGTCAAATAACATGATCCTGGCTGCCAATTGACATCGCCACCACGTGAGATAACACGGCCATTGAATTTGTCGCGCAAAAGAGCCATTGTTTAGTTAGCAACTGGAACCGTCCTGTTGGAACCACATACCGTCCACATCTATATCTTCCAATTCGGGCCATAAAAAGTTCGTTATCATCTCACGATAGCGAACACCATTCACAGTAACTGCCTGACCGGCCTCATTTTGGGAAAAATACGGCCCGATGATGCCGCCAGCCCATAAACCGCACCAAATAGTCACTCTTTGTGGGTGCATTGGTTTTTCTTTTTGGCTTGGACGAGAATCATGATTAATTTTCTTGGTTCAGGCCATATTTAGTAAATAATTTTTTCCGTGTAGCTTCAAACTTTTTAGCTTTTTTTTGATAAAATTTTGTAGAAAAACTTGAGGCCTGACTCTGGCAGTCGTGATCGAGTACTTTCTCGATTCGAAAGCAATTTAATATCTAATTCTTTCAGTCAATACTAAACGAATCGGAATTATTTTTTCATTATTATAAAGCATTAATTTTAGCTTCACAATACTGAAAAAACAGTTTCAATTCGTTCAGAATCGACTGAAATAAAATTGCTCTCGAATCGAGAAAGTACTCCATCACGACTGCCAGAATTAGGCCCCTGATAGATTGTCAAAATATAAGTGAATTTCAAGCAACAATAAATATTCTAATTTGTAAACAAGCAAAACTGTAAACCAATTGTGACATTAGGTGTATCCATTTATAGAAAATAATTGCTTATTTTCAAAAATTGTTACTTGCAACGAGAGAGTGAAAAATAGCATAACAATACAAAAAAATTGTTGAAAATTTCTGGTAGTAACATTTTTTCTAGCAAGAACTATTCAACCACCTGTTTCATGTTTTTGTTTACAAAACAAAAATAATTTTTAAATAAAAAATTTATTTATTTATTTTTAATTATTTCAAAATTTAAGAACAATTGCGCAAATAGTTCAAAACAATAGAATTTATTAGGAAACTAAAATTAAATTCGATAAACGCATGGACAAACGGAAAGACGGACTGATATAGTGCACCCTTTCCGACTGTGTTGAATTAATTTTTTTTTTCTATTTAATTAAAATTAAATAAAATTAATGGTACAAAAAAATAAAATGCATTTAGGTCAACTATTGCGATAACTTAGAACTTGATTATTTGCAATTAAAAGACAAATATTGAGAGTTATGACTTTCCTTATTTCCCCCTTTTTCTTGCCATATTCAGAAAAACCAAATATTTTAACCTTTCAGTATATACCTGGGCCTGACCAGGCATAGTTTAATTTTTTCCATATTTTTTTTTTAAATAATTATTATATATTAGAACGAAACTTTATGTATACCTCAATTAAAGGCTTTTACAAGAAAACGAGAAGATGGAAAATTAAAATACCGTGGGCGTGACAATTGGCCAGGCGCTGCCGTATTATATGTGTAACAAAAAACTCCATACAAAATACAAGTGATCCCTGCCAGGCCCATGCGGCAGTTTCTGCCACACAAGGGTTAAATGCTTAAAAATGTCTCATTTTTGTGATTTCGAGATGTTGGGTTGAAAAAAATCTCTTTCATTTAAATAGAATCACTTTAGTGGGTATATCAGAAAATCTAACTTGTATTGCAAGAATTATGTATTTTGAGATTACTTCTTAAAACTTTGAAAAATGCAATCGTTTCCCCCCAATTTTCAATGTTTGCACAAACTAGACATTCCAACGAGGGTCCCGAAATATTTAAAAACTCTTCACATTTTATCTAATTTTCTACATGTTTTATAGTACTAAAAATAACGCGCTTTAGGATAATTACGGGGCTCAAGTTACCGGAGCAGCAAAAACACTGCGCAGTTTCGGCAAACAGTATTTAGCACCCATTGTTTATCTTGTTTGGAAATATTAATTTTAAAATATTTGAAATATGAAGCTTTCCCGAAGTCTAACATAGCGTTTACATTTGCCAGTACTGGCAAGACAGTAGCAATACATGCAAACTTTTTTACTAATACATAAACACTTTTACAGCTATTTGGTTTTTGCATTGTTTTGTCAACTAATATGTATATCAGTGTTGCCGTTAGGATACGAAAGATACATTTTTCGTATCTTTTGACTACTTCAGGTATCATGTATAATCCTGACATTTTTCGTATCTTTTGAATCTGTACGCAAAATGTACACAAACAAAACATTCGAGAATTTTTAGCCAACTAAAACTTATTAAGACTGATCATTGTAATCGTCTTAATACTAATACAATAGCAGCCAAGGCGCATTGACTAGAAGGTGAGGTCTACTCTACAACAACACTGCTTCTGTGGTCGGATTGTCAAAAATATTGCTAGTAAAAAAAGGTTAGTTTACATAAAAAATTAGTTTGCAAACACACTTTGACAAGTCGACCTCGGAAAAAACACTATATGTAGACTTGACCCCACCTTCTAGTGAATTCGCCTTGATAGCAGCTTCAATAATGGTGAAAGAAAACATTAAGGGGTTACAACACACGATCCACCTAAATCGATGATTACTGGTAGTGCGAAGTTGTTCTGAGGAAATATAAACATCTTTTTAATTTTTAGGAAATTTATATGAACTTTTTAATATAATCGCCGTAGAATAAACGCCTTAACTCGTATATTAATTTTTACAAAAATGAATTTGTTTTGATAACATCCAAAGATAATTACATATAATTAATTTTAAATTTTGCTTAATGTATTTTTTAAAAATTACATTTGTACCTAATATTTATGACTTAAATAAATATAAAAATTAATTTATACGAAATCATTTTCTTTACAATATTCATTTAAATATGAAATAAAAATGTTATATTAATAAATGTTAAACGTTGAAAATGGATTTTCAAATTTTTTAAAAACGTATCTTTTTGGGAAAAAGTGTATCTTTTTGGAAACTAAAATGTATCTTTCTCGGAATTTCACTGGCAACACTGATGTATATGCTTACTGTCTTGCCAGTACTGTCAAATGTAAACGCTGTGTAAAGGTGTACGATACTGTGCAAGAATATGTTGACAGAAAACTGTCTCGATTATTTCAGCATAGTTTTTTCTTCGTAGCCATTTTGCTATTGATGATAAATTTGACATAAAAACCAAATTTTTTGAATGTGGGTAAAAGGGAAAATTTAATTCAAGGGAACCTGTGCCGACCTTCACCGCAAGTAGCCAGTATTTTGCGAACAAATTTTGCTAATTCTGTTTATAAAAATAATTAAAACACATATGTAATTTTTAGTAACATAACGATTTCAATATCGTCACCTAAAATGTAAAAGGCCTACTGACAAAAAAAATGTATGACCCTCATTTTAATAAAATTAAATGTTGTTAGGTACAAAAACTAACTGTTATAAGTAATTTTATGCGTTATATGTATATGGTTTGGAGAGATTTGCAAAAAGCAAGACATATTTGAGTTTCGCCTACAGGAGTTTTTACACAACTTACACAATTTGTTTGATATTGCACACGCCGATGCAATGCAGTTAATCAAGACAGATGAACAGCTTAGGGAGCCAGGTTGTCCTTGTCATTTGGGAGGAATGGATAAAAAACAGGAAATAGTAGGAAAATTCACGCCTTAAAAACATTGAAGAGGAAAACGGATGTGACTAATATCTTTCATCTTTAGCTTTAGAACTTGATGAAATTTCGTTTTCTGAGTCAGAAATATCAGAATGTGTGCCTATTGTAACGGAGAGCACTCCGCCCAGTGTTAGTAAAACTTTAATCGACGGCGAATATGGTTAAAAATTTTACTTAATAGCATATTCAATAAATTTTCGATATATTTATTTTAACGATACGATTATTGTTATAAAAGTTAGGGAATCGCACAACAGGTTACACTTTTGATATGAAATATACGTAAAACTACCAATAGCCATCAAAATGCAGATGCATTATCGCGTTTGCCATTTTTATTAGAAAAGAAATTCGATATTTTTAGTAAAAGTTTTAATTTAAGTTTTGACAAACCAAATAGATAATAATAGCCGGATTGCTTTGCATCATAGAACAGAGGTTTATTTCGGGCAAAACCTCAAATTTTTTTTATTAAAAAAAAGATATTAATGCAATATTAGAGCCAAGACTTAAAAATATGTTATTGCAAATTTAAGGCCTGTGTTATTTTCATTTTAAAATGTTGTAGATTTAATTAATAATATATTTTTATATTTTATATAAAAATGGATTGCATTAATTTCTATTAAAGTTTGACTGAAACTGATAAGACAATTTGAAAAGGTGATATTTTCTTTTTTTTATTGCAGGATTTTTAGGTTTTTCCCGATTTCAGTGCATTATGAAATCGCAACAATTGGTGAAAAACGTTAAAATTTTAAATAAATCTTAAGGCCCAGTTAGGCGAACGTTGCTGAACCCGTAATATACCTCACCGTACTGTAAGCACGTTGGTGCACTTCCCTGCAAATAGTATTAGAATACTTTCAGTGCCCCGGTAGGCTAGCTGGTAGTGAGCTAGTCTATCAGCGCCGGGGTTGGGGGTTCGATTCCCGCCAAAGACTCTGGTTTCCTTCCTGCAGACAAGCGCAGAGCTTCGCGGGGCTTAGCTTAGGGAATTTAAAAAAAAATTGATTCATTTTAGATAAATAGACTACTTACTACATTGTCCAATGTAATGTAATCATGGACCATGTCATTGTCAAAAAAGAGTTTGTGGTTAAACGACATGTTTTCGTTTTTAAGAGATATCAAAACTAATCCTCTGGAGTATACAATGGAGTAGTTTTAAAACTAATCCACTAAGTTATATGGTCCAGCCCTAGGACATCGTAATGTTAAATAGACCATGTTTTTTTAATACATTTGGGTTGCCTTTGGACTAGTCCCAGTCCCTTATGGGCTATATTTAACATGCGTGTATGGACTGGTCGTATTATTTGCAGGGTTATAGAACATTTAAAAGCGTTTCATATCCCTGCAAATAATATTGGACCACCTGATCCATTTTGATAAAATGGACTACTCCATGGACTGGTCCGATGTAATGCAAGCATGGACCATGTCATTGATAAAAAGTGTTTGTAGTGAGACGGCATGTCTTTGTTTTTTAACGACGTGCTTTCGTTTTTAAGCGACTTCAAAACTTATCCTCTGGAGTATAGAATGGAGTAGTATTAAAACAACTCCTTTGTAGTCCAAAGCTGGGTTGTATGGTCCTGCCCTAGGACATCGTAATGTTAAATAGACCATGTTTTTCCATACGTTTGGGTTACTTTTTGACTAGTCCTAGTCTCTTGTGGGCTACTCTTTGCACGCGTGTTTGGACTGGTGCTATTATTTGCAGGGATGTTTTTCTAATACATAAACAAAAAGAAAAAGTATATATAAAACAATACACACAGTGATGGAAATCAAACATGTTTAAATGGTGACCGCTGTGCAGAAAAAGTACCAAGTAATTTAAATGGTATTTAAACATTATTTTGTGTATGCATAAAACGTAAATAATTAAATATTTTTATATTATAGATTTACAATAAACATTTTAGCATATTATTCAATATTTATTGTTGACCTGAGTTGATTATCTATTTTGTTGCTTTTTGTTTGGCTTAAGGTCATACAAAAATTATAAATAAAAATCCACATCCAAATCCATCCGATATTTCGACCATACATCGATGGTCATCTTCAGGGGATTTAAAACACTGTCAAATTAAAAACTACAAAAGAGTTGATAAAGTAGGATTCGTAATAAGTGTGTGTTAAAGGATTTTTTTAGACTTCTAAATTAGATTTTCGATAGTAAAGCACAAATTAAAGAAAAATTTGCCTAATAGTGATTTCTTCTCAAAAAAAATGTGACATTTTATTTAAAAAATGCAATTAGATGTTCGTTTCTCAAAAATGATTTGCTCTCTTAAAGAGTATCAAGTTTTATGCTAAAAAATTCACACTTAAGCATTGAACTTTTCACCCCCTTTTAAGCCGACAATGTTAAGAGTGTCCGCTAAAATAGATGACTTCGGTTTAGGTATGAGGCTATTTTTAAAACGGCGACGATCGCCTCAAAGAGCAACAAAGCTTCGCCAAAATTTAAAAACTCGAAAAAGTTTGCAAAAATAGCGCCATAAAATTGATTTAAAGTCCCTTAAACTAACAGGAATGAAAAAATTCGGTAAAAATTGCTGAAATTCCTAAATTTTTGGTAACAGCGGTATGATAGCAAAGTTTAATATTTATTAAAAATCGTAAAAGCTTTAAAGAAATAGAAAACTTACAGGAAAAAACCGCTTCAATCTCGATCAGGGCTAATATTCGCGAACGATTGCAAAAGTGGAAACAAACCCTAAAATTTATTTCAAATCGCTTAATCGTTAAAAAAAGAAAATAACATGACATAAAAAGTTTTTAAAAAAATGAGATATAATGATGAAGAACAAACTTTTTGTCAGGTGTTAAACACAGGAAATGGCATTTCATAAAAAAATTAAGTTTTTTAAGTACTGCCGACCGGAAATAAATATTTTTTTTGTTTGTTTAAAAAAAACTTGGTCTTATTTAATAGATATATAAAATGGGAAATGCTGCTTTTAAAAAACTTGACCCTTTTTTTATTGAAATACCCTTTTTTGTACACCTTTTTCTGGAAAATCCACTTTTTGTGAAACTTTTCGAAAATTTTCAACGGTGCTGTTTCATAATATGAATATGTACTTCTAAATTTATTATGATTAACATGATAATAATAGCACTGCTTCTTAACTTATTTTGATTAACATGGCAAAAATATGATTTCATTGAATTATAATAGAATGAAAAAAAAAAAACAAATTAGGATTAAGGGAATAATATTAAGATGTAATATTACGAATACATATAGTCATAATATGATTCAATAATAATCGAAATATAGTGACTACAATCATGAAGCTTATCATAATATATTGCTCTTATAATTTTAATCTTTTAACCACAACCATGTTTTTCTTTGCGTGTGTGTGTGAAAAATGACTGCAAATGTTTAGCCTTTTTCGTGACATTTTAAGTATGAAATAAGAAATGTTTCATTCTATCTTCGTTTATTCTACACTGAAAAAAAGTGCTTCATATATTTAATGAATCGTTATCAAAAAAATTTCATTGGTTAAATGAAAATTTTCATTGACTAAATGGAATTTCATAGTTATAATAAAGTATTTTCGTTAAAATCGCTTCATTGGATTTCGTAATTACGTTGAAAATTTTCATTGGATATATGAAAACTTAAGTTTGTCTAAGTTAAACAAAAACTTTTAATTGGGAACATAAAAAAACAATATACAAACATAACTATATTCATAAATTAATACAAAATTATAGTTTCCCTAAAAAATGTTTAATGTTTAATTGTTAATTAAAAAATGTAAGATTTAATTATTTCATACATCTAACGTGATATGCTATAAAAGCAACATATTTCAATAATTAAAAAAAAATGATTTTTAACGTTCAAAAAACTCTATAGTCTCAATAATTAAAAGTATAAAAATATTTCGAAAAATCATGCCTTCATAAATTTAAATTTTCATTATGACAATGAAAAATGTCATTATAGTAATGAAACAAAAACTTTCAATCCATAAATATGTATGTTTTTAGTTTTCTTTAATATGTACATACCTACCTACATATAGTATGTAATAAGTAATGAACAAACAAATGCTCTCCTTTAAAAAAACACACCCTTATTTTAAACTGTTGTCAACCAAATGATGTATACTAACTAAAAAGCTTGTTCTCTCTTTATGTGGTCTTTTTTTATAATACGTTAGCAAAAAAAAAAAATCAACGTTGTTATTGTTGTTATAGATAATTTAATCTCATATTTACGCTCTTAATTGAGTAATGGCAAAAAACATAGTTTTTTTATTCAAAAACTACACTGCCCCGGTAGGCTAGCTGGTAGTGAGCTAGTCTATCAGCGCCGAGGTTGCGGGATCGATTCCTGCCAGAGACTCTGGTTCCTGCAGACAAGCGTAAAGCTTTGCGGGATTAGTTTAGGTTAGGGAATTATTAAAAAAAAAAAAATTAAATAATAAAAAAATGTATTTTTACTTTTTTGAAAGTATTCATCCAATTTATTCATCCAATGAAAAATATTTCTAGATCTAATGTAATGTTTCATTAAATACATTTTAATGAAGAATCTACTTTAATAATATTGGATGATTTAATGCTTGAATCATCAAATAAGAAAGTTTGTGAACTATTTACAAAAGGATCTCATCATAGAAACTTAAGTGTAATTTTGGTTACACAAAATATTTTTCATAAAGGGACTTATTCGAGAGATATTTCATTAAACTCCAAATATATAGTTATGTTTAAAAATCCAAGAGATAAGTTACAATTTTAACATCTAGCTCGTCAAATATATCCAGAAAACTCAAGATCTTTAGTAGATGTATATAATCATTGTACACAACATGCTCATGGTTATTTAATAGTTGATCTTACCCAAGAAATACCTAACGCTTTAAGACTTAGATCTAATATTTTTAATACGGATTACTGTATATTTGCAAATATAAACAATGACTTCAAATCTACAGTTACTGAAGGAGAACAAACATATTCTCTATGTTCTTAAAAAAGCGGATCACAAACTACGAAATGCAATTTTGAAAAATGTAGACAATGTTGTTATCAAAACTTTAAATGAAATTATTTTTAATATTATAACAGAAATCAAGCCCTGCATAAGTTCCTTTTTAATGCAATTTTTCATGGGATTAATGTCAAAATTCATTGGTATTGTAAAGAAAATTATTTCAGTGTATTTTTTAGTTTCTTTGATTGTACTGACCAGTCTTTTTATTTATAAGAGAAGATAACAAGTCAAATTTCCTATCAAAAATAATAAATGGCATATCATTGGCCTTCAAAAAAATTAAACGTGTTTGGTTGAAAACGGTTTAATGGAAAACACCCCTTATTTCACATACCGGAAAAAGTAGGGCAGCTTTATATCGAACTTGAGGTAGCCCAATATGTGATTACAACAATAAAAAAAGGATATATTGTAGTTTAAAAACCACTTTTTTGACATATTTCTAAATATATTTGCAAACTTTCGTTTAAAAAAATTTTTTTTTCTGGGGTGACCATATTAAAAAATGTTTTTTTGCGCATGGTTGAAAGAAGTAACAAAATGTTTTTTAAACCTCTATTATATGCTTGTAAAATTTAATTTAATCGAATGTGACACTGTGTGTTCCATATTAATTCCGACATGGTGAACTGAGAATTTACAAATACGATTAATCACATGTGCGTGTGTTAACACAGACAAAGATTTGATCATAACTTTTTAGAGAAAGTCGTCGTCATCAATGTCTTTTACAAGTGATCAAATGAAAGAAAAGAGGACTGCCGTAATTTAGTTACATTGTTTTTGTAGTTCTTTTTGACTACCTGATATGATGATGAGCGTCTGACTAGAATGTATCAAAATATTAATAATTACTTTTAGCGTTTAATTGCTTCATAAATGTCTTGTTTTCTGCGGAAAAGCGAGCCATCCGTCGACGTAAGAGAGGGAGAGATTGATAATGTGCCCATTCGCCAGATAGTATCTCGTACTTACTGTCTGCGTATGTATGTGCGTGTAGGTTTGCGTGTACGCTAAACAGCCAGTTAAACAAACGGATAAATCAGTTTACCTTTTGTCTGGCCAGGCAATCTGAAAATATCCGTACAGATAATTGACTGACTGATTGAAGGATGAAAATGTAAATACACTGTAAGTAAATAGCTGAAATGCAGAAGCCAAACGTTTCGTTTTGTTAATTAGCGCGGATTAAGGTACTCAGTGTACAAATAGACAATAATGTGATCGACAGACACAAGGACTTAAGCAAACCTTAAATAAACTGTTTTGAATTTGAGTTGAGCGTACTATAAAAGTTGAGTGGTCAAGATTAAGAACATCAGTCACAAACTGGCAATTCATACTACAACATCGAAGATATATTAGGAAAAAATATTATATATTGGAATATTAAAACCTAAAGAAAAAAAAACTGAAATGAATTTTTCTCGTAGAGCCCTGTTGCTTTTAATCGCAGCTACTGTTTTGATAAACATATCGACAGGAATGTACATTAAGAAAGCTGTAGAAAATCAAAGTATGAAAGCGGAAAACATCAATAAAATTATTAACCGTAAGGATGAATGGAGCGTTTTCCAACATAAACTCGGATTAACTAATAAAAAAGGTAATTACAGGGCATTTAACGACAAGTTTAATTAAAGTGTCAAGAATAATTTGCTTGATTTTCTAATATTTTCCAAATGATGTTAACTTACATGTGTTCTTTTCCTATTACAGTCGAGTTACTCAAGGCTCAAAAAGACCAACAAGGAACTTTGCAATTATTGAATCGATTTATTGAAGAAAACCCCAGCTTTACTACAAACAAAGCCTCAGCACAAGAACCCACAAACACAGAATCTTCCAACAACTTTTTAAACGTTTATCACAATCTTCTTAAACAGCTAAAACTTTCACGTAGAACACTGAAAACTTCACTCAATTTTGAATTGGCCGATAACCCACAAAAGAACATCAAGCGTTCTCGTCGTAAGATTGCTGTTAGAATGGTTTCCGACATGCCATCAGAAAAAATTGACGATTTATTGAAAATGTTTAACGAAAAACATGGCATTAATAATCAAGATGATGAAGACGATAATTTAGATGCCCAAGAACCGACCGGTGACTACAGCGATTTTCCCATGAATCTTCCTTCAGCTATGGATCCCGATTATATGTACGAAAATCTTTATGAAGACGAAGAAGATCTTGCAGTGCCAGCTAAGTCGCATCACAATTCCCAATATGGATCTTTACAAGATTTAATACTACAGGCCAGCCGCAATCAGTGGCAAAGAGAAATCGAAGAAACAAAATTGCACAACCGTAATAATAAGCATTTCATTTAATTGACTAAATTTTGTTCTTCATTATTAGATATAATCAAGTGCAATAATTCTTAATAATTCTCAACACACAATCATAACCATAATTATCATACAAAACGTTGATCGTTGTTATAGCAAAAAAAAATTACAGCCTCCGATTTTGTTATAGACTGTCTAACGCTTCGCTAGATCGAACCATTTGATTAGTCTTCCTAAATATGAATGGCGTCATAAATTGGTGTTCCACTACACACATATAAATCCTCATAATAGTCTATGTATTTATTCTAATAATTTAATTTTAGTGTATTTATTGTTAAATATTATTTTTAGTATACTTTAAAGAATACGATTTTGGCTAATTTTTTTATTACTTATATTTATGCAAAAGTTAACATAAAATAATAAACACTTTGCCACAAAAAAAAAAAACTAAAGAATGAGAATTTTTTTAAAATATATTGGAGCTGCTTCACACGAATATAGCATTCATTTATTTTTCTAAAGAAACGGTTTGGAAATATTCGCGAAAATCGTGTTTTTCTAATGTTCATTTGGCTAATTTAAAACATCTCGAGAACTGTATATTTGAATTGTACAAAATTTAAACTGTTGCATAGATATATTTTTTCTCTTTTAGCCAATAAACTGATGATTTTCGGAACAAATTTATTAAATTACAGACCTTAAAATTTGTGATTTTGTTTAGCTTTTTAAAAATTAACCATTTTAAGTCGCTCCAGAAGTCAAAAACCTGTAACGTTTTTCTTCATATTCCTTAAGCTAATTTTAAGCTAAGCTGTTTCTTAACAAGTATTTTATTGCAAACATATTTATTAACCGTAAAATTTATACAATCGGACAAAAAAATATTCGAATTTGAATTTGTATAAAACATGTTTTAATCAATGTATTTAGGAACTTTAGTGCGGGGTATGGTACTTTTTTCACTGTAAACTCAGTTTCTGCTTTGTGATTTGTAAAATAACTCAATTTGATAAGGGCATTGAGGTGTATTTGCCATTCCGTGAGCCAGTTCAATCCAATTAGGGTAGCCAGAAAACAAAATTAAAATAAAATGTAAAAAATTCAAAATTCAAATCAGTTCTATTTTTTTATGTTTCCAAAGAAACTGTTTAATAAGGATATTATTTTAAACAACAAAAAACAATATTTTGATTTTTTTTCGGATTTACAAAAACGTACATAAATTGAAAAATTTTAAAATTTTCACTTTCGTACAAATACTGTGACATACCTGATAACACAAGGGAACAAATTTTAACTTTTTTTGTGCGGTCTTCAATTTTTTCTAATTTGAGATCGCTGATTTCAAATCTAATCTCCATTGTTCAGCTCTATCAGCTATACTTTTGTTTTTAAATTTGTCCTGTAGTTTCAGAGATGTACATAGTTGAATTTTTGAGGGAAAAAGGAACATTTTGAAATTTTAAAAATTCATAAAAAATGCGTCAAAATCACAGTTTTGGTATAAAAACTTTTAGCTTGACTTACTCATATCTCCTAAACTAAAAGAGATATAAAAAAATTTAATACCGTTTATTGTTCAAAAAAAAAAAATAAACAAAAAATACAAATTCTTCACTGGATTGATCAGAAAGCAAAATCGAAAAATGAAATTGCGCGGCATTTTCGGTGCGACATATCAACTGTAAATAGAATTTGGAGAAACCGGCAACAAGTGGAGGAGGCCGCAAACGCAACTTGTTTGCGACGTAAACGTTTACGTACGAGTCCGCACAATGACATTGAAAAAGCTCTTGCTCAATGGTTTGCCCAGATGAGAGCTCTTAATACTGTGTTAACCGATGCTCAAATCCTCCAAAAAGCCAGAGACTTCGCAGCAAAATTGCATTCCGATTTTATGCCTACAAATGGCTGGCTATGACGATGGAAACGTCGGGAAAGTATTAAGTTCATAAAAATAACAGGAGAAGCGGCTGATGCTGATACCGAAGAGGCGAATAGGTATCGCCAACAAAAATTGCAGGATTTAATGAAAGCTTATGATCCTCGCGATATATTCAATGCTGACGAAAGTGGGCTATTTTATAAGGCATTGCCGAATGGAACTTTGGCAAGAAAGGGTAAAACAGTAACAGGAGGAAAAGGTCAAAAAGCACGGCTGACTCTTCTCTTCATGTGCAATGTTGACGGGAGTTACAAAAAATTGTTTGCTATCGGAAAATCGAAGAATCCCAGATGCTTTAGAGGAAAGACTATTCCTTTGCCTTACTACTTCCAAAATAAGGCTTGGATGGTAGGCTCTCTGTGGTCAACTATTTTAAAAGAATTTGATCGCGAAATGGAAAAGGAAAACAGAAAAGTTTTGCTCTTTGTCGATAATGCTCCTTGCCATAAAGTGGCCGATTTGAACCTCGAAAATGTGAAAGTTGAATTTCTTCCAGCGAATACCACGTCGATATTGCAGCCTCTCGATCAAGGTATCATACACAGCTTAAAAGTTTACTTTCGACAAATAATGGTTAGAAAACAGTTGCTTTCAATTGAAAAAGGTTTAACAACCAAGGATTTTTTGAAAACCATTTCGATTTTGGATGCGTTGACTTTTTCAAAACGAGCCTGGTGGCTTGTCAAAGGTGAATCCATCAAAAACTGCTTTCAAAAGGTGTGGTTTTTCACTACTACATATTTAAAATTTAAAAGTTCTAATTTAATATTAATTTTTTAGGCTGGATTTGTGATTCAAAATTATTTTCCTGATGACGACGAGGAAACACTAATAGATATTCCCATAAACGCTCAAGAGTTTGAGGAATATGTAAATTGCGATAAGGATACTGAATGCTTTGGCCCTCTTACGGAGGAAGAAATAGTGTCATGTATTTTGGAAGATAACGCTGGCGAGGTGTCACCATCTGAAGATACTATGGATAATACTATTGAAGTGAATCCATCCTTGTTTGCAGAAGCGCTGACAGCACTAGAAACAGTGAAAAAATATATGGAGGGCAATAATCTTGAATTTGATGAACTCGAAATATTAGAAGAAAAGTTGTTTAAAAAAAAATTTCAAAACATGCGTCAAAAGAAAATAACTGACTTTTTCGCTATTTAAACCTATTTTTCCACTTTATTTTAAGTGATCTCATAAAATACATACATATGTGTTACATATGTTTATGTATTATGTACACAAAATTTTCCTTTTTTTAAAATGAATTTTTAAAGCAATATGAAATACGTTTTTAATTAATATGTAATCAAAATATTTTTTGTTAAATAAATTTTTTGTTTGTGTTTAAATAAGTTATTTTCAATATTCTTAAAATTATTAAATGTTTAACTACCCAACAGAAGGTACTAAAAAGGGGTTGCTTAAGTACCCAACCTGAGGTACTAAAGCGGGTTCTTATAAGTACACAACCCGCTTAAGAACCTCAAAATGCTGTCAATTTTAGGCAAGGCACTTATGCGGGTTTTACTGTACGTATATGGTACTTTTCGAAATTCGAACTTTTAAGGGGTGAAAATCGTAAGTATTTTTAGTACTTTTTCTACAAAACATTTCTCCATTCATTGACAAAAAGGATAAATACGGGAAATTAATTTCTTTCTTTAACTTTCGTGTTCTGCGAGTGCTACTTTTGAATTTTTTATAATATTGAACTTAGAAACACAAAATAAAAGGTACTGAGTGAATATTAACCTATGAGATGAAAAATGTTGGAGCTTTTTTGTTACGACCTAGGAACATATACTTTGGCATATAAATGTGTCCATGAAAGAAAAGCAGACGCTAACGAAGTAGCGGGTTAAATGCAAGTTTCAAATACACTCAGGTCTCGTTTTATGCGTTAGATGCGTCCCAAAAAAATCGCATAAATTGAATTCGCATAAAACGATACTCTAGCTTCATATAAAAACTTATAAATTCGTTCCAAAATTCTGAAAATCCACATGAATTAAAATTTTAATTAAAAAATCAAAACAAAATCGCATAAAAAAATCAACAAAAATATATTTGGGGCATTATTTGTGAAGCGGACAACCCAGAAAAATTATTTTTTCGATCTAAAAACTAATCAAACCAAAAAAATGTTTAGTGATTCTTATAGAAAATAGATTGATTAAAACCGGAAATTACCAATTTAAATCAAAATTTTTCTAACTTAGTCCTAATTTTTTCCCTTTTCCCATTTTTACAATTGAATTAACATAGGAAAAATGGGAGAAGGGAAAAACTCCCGGGGAATTTTTATTCATAATTGGGCTGATTGTTAAAGTTTTATTATGGGACCTCCATTAGTTAAAAAGTTATGCAAATTTCTTTACACTCGTCCATGTGGTTATTGCAATGTTGTACCGTAAAAGACAGTAAAGAACGAGTTGTGAAATTTTTCTAACTCCGACCTAATTTTTTGATTATATTGTAAAAATTTTATTATGTGCTCTTCATATGTTTGAAATCACTCATACATACGTATCGGCTATGCATAGAAAAAACTCAAAATGAAACAAACTATAACCAAGGTATATTTACACAAGGTAGACTCATTTTGGAGTGTAGACATGCTGCTCTATAAAAGGAACCGAGTTGTCAAAATTGTCTTCATATAAAACAAAAACAATTTAACACACACATGTACAAATTTTGGCTCATATACACGAAATTTGACGTTTGGGTTCCAACTAGGGGTAAACAGCTGACAAACATATGGGCTAACGAGTCTACCTTGTGTAAATATACCTTGACTACCTATAACGATTATATCACTGCTGCAAACTTGGTTTATTTTAAAAACGGTAAAATAGCTTAAAAAACATTTAATTTGAATCCGTATAAGAAAAATTCGCATAAAACGAGTCCTGAGTGCATTTGGTTAATAGATACATATCAAAAATCGTAACAGTACAGTTATGCGACACTTCACTACCGAACCAATGTTGTGAGGAGCCGTAAAACAACGAAGACTAACAAACAAAAAAGGCCTGGCTGGCCCTAAGTGATAGGAACAACGACGCCGAAGTGCTTTTCAGCCCAGCGCCACTGTACGACCCATTCATAACTAGGGTAGCAACTGTTTTCAGCTGATAGAAGAAATGCAACCCTTCGTATTGGCATGTAAAGAAAACAAAATGTCGATAATATTTTGACCCATATATACCGCTTATGAAGAAGCTATTGAATAAACTATTACTCTTCTTTAAACAAATCATAAAAAATTCTAAAAAGCTAATTTTTGGTTATATGTGATATATAGTTTGTATATAAATCCATCAATAGGGTCCTGTTAACCAAAAACACATCCAGTTGACTTTCTTTTTTGGATGGATGTTTTTTGAACGCAGTAAAAATGGACGCAAGCAGCTAATATAATAAGGTAAGTTTATTATTTAGGAAATTTTAAAAGTATTTATTTGGGGGATTCACAAGGTGTCATAAAATCATATGTCTTAAAATAATAACATGAAAAAATACGACTGTTGTGAACAATCCCTCATAATTTAGTGCGCTATTTTGAATTTTAGTCAGCTGATTTAAAACAAATATAAAAAAAATAAATATTTACCTAAAATCAAAATGTTTTTTAATTCTAATCCATGAATTAATAAATTAAATTATATCTTTCATGACTATTTTCCATTTTTCAGACGCAAACCACAAATATTTTATTTTGTTTGTTTACCGAACATCAGAGTCCTAGGCCGATCCAATTTGACGCCGCAAACGTTTTGTTGCAAAAAATGCTAGCCGCAGGTTAAATTCGGATGTTAGCCGGATAAAACTATACCATCAACGGCGACGGCTACAAAATCATAGTCGCTCGGCTCAGTTGCTCGGCGCTGGTCTCTTCTGATTAATTACGACAGCACAATAAACATAGCAAGCAAAGTTATATTAATTTAAGACACTTTTTGTTTAAAAAGCAACAACAATATTTTTAAACCATTGTAAAATGTTAGAACATTATGACAATACAACACCTTGTGAATACCCCAATTGTTTTCTGTATCATAGACTATATATTGTGTTTTAGAGAGACACAAATTGGTCTAAAATGTTTTACTTTTCAAATCTATATACCACCAACTGTAAAAATTTAAATTGGTGATAGTCTGTATATGGTTTATGTGTAGTTTGCACAAAATCGGCCTAGCGGTTTCGGAGATATGGCATTTAGATTTTCCTATATATTATTCCCATACAAATGTCAGCAAAATGCCCTCCATTTTCCATATTATGAATTTTTATTGTCACTTGAAAAGTAACCAAACCATGTATGGTGTATAATGACATTCGGAATAACTCTTAATGTATATCTCATATCGCTAGAATGCGTAAAATAGGACAAAACGGGTAAAAGCTCCCCGTCCAAAATTCTTCTTAACTAATCAATCAATTTTTTTGAAATTTGGCAGGCAAATAACTTTTGTTTATAATTTTTATTACTTAGGACGTGAAATAGGGCAAGAGGGGTAAACGCTCCCCCTCTTTATATCTTCTTAGCTAATCAACCGGTTTTCTTAAAATTTGGCATGCAGACACTGTAATTATCTAATGAAATTTTAAGATATAAATTTATTGGAAAAACAGTGCAAAAGGGGTAAAACCTTCCTCTATCCATGTCTTCTTAATTAATTATCCGAAGGCAGTTTCAAGTCTTGAGGAAACTAGAGGCTACAAATATTAACATTTACGGCGTTAAATGCACCAAAAAGGGTAAAAGCAGCCCCCTCCTATACCTTCTTAATTAATTAACCGATTCTCTTGAAAATTTTATGTATTTTTTCGACAAGTTTTTTTCTCGGGTTATTCTACTTCGGAATTTAAACGTTATCGAAGCTAACATTTTGAATGGTTAATTCCGAGACGAAAATGTTTTGCTGCTACGACCTCCGATGATTGCCACAGACTTCCCAATTGAATTCAAACGCGTTAAATTTCCTATTAGATTGGCATTTGCAATGACAATTAATAAGTCGCAAGGCCAAACGATGTCTTTTGTGCACACCACGGACACGGACGTGGCATGTTCTCGCATCAGCCCGCTATCGAGGATATTTGTGTTGGCTAAAGACGGACTGACAAAAAATATCGTACTCGCAATTGCTCGTCGTAATGAAAGTTGATTATCTCTGTTTGATTTTCATACTTCAGGATAACAAATACATTACTTTTTTATGTTTAACTTTTGAATATGAAACGATCAAGAATAAAGAAATAAAAAGCCTTTGTTTTTTTCTCATCGCCGATGTATAAAGCGCTTTATTCCTCTTTCTTTCACTAGAAATAAGTTATATGGCAAAACATAGTTTGCCGGGTCAGCTAGTAAATTATAAAATTTAGTCAATTAGCTGTATTAGTTAGTTTGCATTTGGTTACAACGTTACCCAAAACTAAATGCAAAATTTTCGTGCCAAAACAAACAAACGAATAACTTAAATATGTACTTAAAAAAGTTAACACTGAGTGATAATTCGTGAATATAGTTTTATTATGATCAATCAATATTACGGCCCTGTGGTTTGAATGTCAGTCACAAGAAACATATCGATGGTTTTCTTCCGCAACCTCGTAACTCAAAAACAACAACTTTTCAAGAGAGACAAAATACTTTTTTTACCTTTTATAATCCAAGATTTAGGAAAAATTCCGCTATTCCGCCAAACAAAAAAAATTGCAAAATTGTAAGGCGATATTTACTGATTACTTTTCCGGTTAAAACAAAAAATCGGAAAAAATCGAGTTACGTGGTTGCGGAAGAAAACCATCGAAATATTAGTTTAAAACACATACAAAAAGTATAACTATTTGTTTTGCCAGATATATGTAAATTAGACTTTGAGTATCCCAGTTGGCAAAATGGTGTCTTCAGGACATTTGTGAATTTGTCGCCTATATAACATTGATGACGACAACTTAAGTAATAAAACGTGTATTTTGCCATGTTTAAAATCGCATTGACGTCTTTTTTGGAGACATTTTTTAAATATGTCTTGAATAATACTTTATTGAGGACAACGTAAGTGACAATTGCATGCATTTTGTCGTGTTTCGAACCACTTTGACGACCACATGCATGCAATGGTCGCTTACGTTGCCCTCTTCCAAAAAAAAATTTAAAACTGTAAATTTGTGTGTAATATAAAATTAAAGTTTCTTGATATTTTGCTTTTATTATCATAAATATCCTTCCTGTTAAAAACGTTTTTTTGCTCTCCTGAAAAATAATTTTTTTTTGTAACATACAACGTTATTCGCGTCTGTGCTTCCATTGTGTAATTGGACATACGTGAATTGATGGGCCAGGAAGCACAAACAAATAAATGTTCCTGCTGACTTCATTGGCATATGATTAGTTCAGAACCCATTTCCTTTTTAACCAAAAGCCTATTGGTGGTCTGACTGTCTCCACACAGCCATCATCCCCTATTTTCAAGTCCAGTCTACCAAACTCATCGGCCATTTCATTAGCGGTGATGTTGCAGTGACCAAGTATCTAGCATACACTCACTTCATAGTCTTCTAGTATTTCCTTAAGAGCCCTTCTACAATTATTTACTAGTTTGGAATTCACTAGTTGGAATTCACAGCCCATTAAGGCCCTAAGAGCTGTCCACATATATAGTGACCGTCGAGACCCAGCTCGACCAATTCTATGGCCTTCAAATCCTTAGAGCCTCCACCAAAAATATACTGCGTCAGGAAGCCTATTTGACTTTTAGTACCCAAATCCTCAAGGTAGACCCCTTTACCCGTTCCCCTTATCCTGGATATATCGGAAAATCTGAAGTATCGCCGATATATCGGTATTCGTTAAATCCCTAATTGTCACTTACCTATCGGAGACTTAATTATGGAAAGTGTCCACAATACTGTCAACAACGGCACTATTAAAGTAATGTCGCTAATCGGGCATTAACGACCTTATGAAAAACAAGTAAGAGTGCTAAATTCGGCTATGCCGAATCTTATATACCCTTTACCATGGTGCAATACGAACAAACAGTTATGTAAACGCCCACATTATGTCGGATGTTGTGTTTTAATAACCAAGATATTTTGGATTCGCTTGTACCTAATTTGGAAACTTTTTCTCTTTCTATATATACAGAAAAATAGACGGACATCGTTAAATTAACTTCGCTGTACACGTACATATGTATTTGTTATGTGTATCAAAACGCAAGTCATACAAATCGTGTTAGGTGTTTAAAGGTACCGGCCATGTTTTGACAATCGCACGATTTGAAATCGCAAATGGTGTTCTGAAACTCGTGCTTTCTGCTTACGATTTGCCATTGTTTATTCTAGATCCCTTGAGCATATTTTTGCGATTTAAAGTCGCCAAACTTTTTGCGATTGCGATTAACAATCTTAGTGTTTAAGTTTTACTAACATTTCTTTTTTTCTGTTCGGGAGTTACCACGCCCACTTTTCCAATTCCGCCCATTTTTTTATAGAGGTTGTGTATTGATAACCAAGATGATTGGGTCTTATTTGGAAACTTTGGCCGTTCTCCAGAAATACAGAAAAAACTAATAAAAAAACAACAACAACAAAGGATTTTTGGGTAAAATTAGAGGCAGTCGTGGTTTTTTGTTCATATCTCCATAATTTTTGGACCGATCTGGCTGAATTTCAATAGCAAACTTAAACGGAGTATATGTGACATAAATATATATGACAACCTAGTCCCCAATTCAACATACACACGGACAACCGGATTTGAACTTCGCTTTTCATAAGGACCCTGAATATATATTTATAGGGTGTACGATCAATATTGTGGAACATACAAACGGAATGACAAAGTTATATATACCCTCTTACCTTCGGTGAAGGGTATAAAAAGTTGTTTATATTGTTGAGTACCCCGGTAGGCTAGCTAATAGTGAGCTAGTCTATCAGCGCCGGGGTTGCGGGTTCAATTCCCGCCAGTGACTCTGGTTTCATTCCTGCAGACACCGTTGAGCTTCGCGGTATTAGCGTAGAGAATAAAAAAAAAAAAATTTTTTTGTCTTATAGGCCATTTACATTACAACGAAATCTAGTAGATTTCATTTGAAATCTTCCTCAAAATCTAGTGCGTTTACATTATACCGTTTTAAAATTAGCGAGATTTTGTTTTTATAACAAATCAATGACTAAAATATTTTTGTGTAACACATACAAACACAAAAAGAAATAGACATTAAAAAATTTGCATTATCTTTAGTTTATAATCAACATCACTTTTTTACCAATTATTTGTCCTTTTTTTATTTTTTACAAATTCTCAATTTTTTTTTTTATTATTTTTTTTCAACAGTTTTTGTTTTGTTTTTAATTAAAATGTCATATTTTTGTTATGCAGGGAAGTATTTTTTAATGCTATATGGAAAAAAACATAGTTGCAAAACTAAGTACTGCTAGATTTTGAGTAGATTTCGTCGAAATCTAGTCACAAAGTAGATTTTGTTTTGTATGGGAAATCTAGTCAAAAACCACTAGATTTGGCTCGAAATCTCGTAAGTACTAGATTTCGTTGTAGTGTAAATTGGCTATTATGAAAATTTCGAAAGAACATTCTACAATCTCTTTCTTGAGAGTAAATTATTTAAAATACTCAAAGTACTTTCACTAAAAGTCTTGCTAATTGGTATGGAAAATCCAACCCAAATTAATTTATCTTTTACATTTTGTATTGTTATTAAATTGAGTATAAATTTATTGTATAGAATTAATAATAACAACAACAAAAAAATTAAGTACAATTTTATTATGTTATTAACTTGTTGGTACAATTTGGAAATTCTTTTTGCATCCTGTAGCCCGTTTCTGTATTTCTCGCATCGTAAAATTTTCCGACTGAAACCAGTGAATCGGGACAGAAACAGTGAAAAATGAAACAAAAAATGGTTTTTCTCACACAAGTGTTTCTGTATCTTTTTTTTGCGAGAATTATCTGTCATTTAAATAATTTTCCAGCAATTATTGGAAGGATGCGAGAAAAAGTATTTCTATAACAATATTTTGCGAAAAGTTTTTTTCAAGAACTGTCAAAATAAGTCACATTTGAAATTGGTGGCGAGAAAAACAAAATGTAGATATTTTGAATTTAAAATATGTTTATATACTATTTTTTTTTAATAAATAAAAAAATAGAAGGAATATAAATGATAAATGCATAATATATATGATGAAAATAAACAAAAAACAATTGTTATATTTTGTTAGTTTAAATTTTCGTTAGCCTTTTCTTGTTTTGGTTTTAATCAGTGCTGCCAGATAAATTTGTGTCAAAATCGTCAATTTCCTGAGAAAAAATAAAAAAAATCGTCTTTTTTGTTTTAAAAATCGTGCAATTTAAAATCAATTTTAAACAAATTTGTTTCGACTTTTATTAAAAAATAATCAAACAAAAATATAGTTAAAGTTCATGGGTATTTAATAATTATTATTTAATAATTGAGATATAAATCTTTAATTTACCTATTCCTATAATCTTTTTCTTTTTTACCTGAAATAGACTTAGTAGAATACCTTGTAGTTAAAATTAAAAAAATCGGTTCATAAATAAACGGGTTAAAGACCCAGTAAAATCTTCGCCTACAAAATAATATGTTAAGTAATCAGAAACACATAAAAGCACTACATACAATTCTACTGAAAAACTAATGAATTTTACAAGGGTTGTGCCAAAAAGAACAAATTCAAAAGTAAGTCATTTTTTTATATCTTAATACATCCAGAAAAAAGTAGTTATCGAAGTTCTTATAGAAGAAAGCTACTTAATAACGAGTGAAAGAAGCTATCCATTTTGAAAAAGTTTTTACTGGGAGACAAACAAATTTCTTTCTTGCCGGAATAATGGTTTTGGCACAAAAGTGTACATATAAGATAAGAATATCAAATATCAATCATATTTTGTATATGTATATAAGAAGTATTAAATGTTCAAAATAAGCCAAGTCGGTCCATTACTTTCCCTCGAAATTTTGCTTTTGCCGATACATTTTTTAGGGAAAAAACAAACAATTTCGAGGACAATTTTCACAATAGGGATAAATATAAAAATTTAAGCAGCCTTGTTTCTAAAGATATCTTTTTTTCTAATAAACAAACATATAAAAATATTTACAATTATCTTTTTTCGAAGACTAAGGGGCTTATAGTGTAAAACGCAACGCCAACAATTTCATTAAAAGCAAAAATAAAATCGTCGATGGCTGCGAGTGTAAAACGGCAAATCCATCTGAGGAGATCGAGTGGTTGCGATCGAAACATGTCATGGTAACCTGCCGGCCCGGGTTCGAGCCCCCGCCACGGTCAAAAATGAAAGATTATCAATAACAATTTTAATTAATTTTCATGTTGTAAAATTCCTTTCTTCATAAAAATAATTTAATGAAAATTAAATTTAATGAACTTAAGCCTAATTAAAATTATTAAAAATTTGGATTAAAAACCATAAAATAGTTCAACAAAATAACCACAATACTAATTAAAATCAAAAATATTTATAAATTTGTTGTTGCTTTCTACAGACATTCATATTATTTTTTTTTTTCAATTTTCAACGCCACAAAATAGAAGTGTTTGAAATTTAAAAATTCAAGATGAATTTCTATAGAAAGTAACAACAAAATTATAAAATATTTTTGATTTTGTTTTTGCTTTCGTCACTTTTTTAGAAAAAATCATCAAAACGTCACTTTGTTAATATCGGAACAAAAAATCGTCAAGATGACGATAACTCGTCAAATCTGGCAGCCCTGTTTTTATTATATTTATTTCTTTTGTTGACCTTTCGCTTTTATTTGACACTTAATTACTGGAAATATTCCAGTATAAACAGAATTTGTTGTGTCTGTTTTCGCATTCAAATACAGAAACACTTTAATCTCATAAATCGAGAAACGATGGAATTTTTTGTTTCACACTTCATGCAAGAAATTTTACGATGCGAGAAATACAGAAACGAGCTACTGATCATGCTTAAGTAAAAGCCAGTGTTGCCAGGTAATATCCCTCCAAAGTTAAAAGTTTAAATAACAAATTCATTTTTATTAATATTACTTGACTCAATTACTAATAAAATTACCTATATTAAGCAAAAAACCTCACATTAACATTTTCCTGAAAGTTTAAAAAAGACTGTAGCATATCGCAAGTGCTCAGCAATACTGTATTAACTCAAAATTTAAAAATTTTCAGTAGAAGCAAAACAATTTTTAATTTTACGTTTAAGGTATATGACAAAGAATAAAGTGCGATATATTTATTAAAAATTAAAATTGATTTCAATTAAAAAATTGTGATAACTATTAATTAAAAAATTAATTAAATTTGCATCACTTAACAAATTAATAGTATCAATTGAACATTTAATTCACTTAATTAAATGTTTAATTCACTTGATTAAATTATTTTTATTGGTGAAACATTTTTGAGAATTTTTCAGTGAACTTTCCTAGTCTGTTTTCTTTGTGGATGATGACTGAAAACATACTGTAGAACAACTAATGGCCAGTTCGTCGATTTCGAACGAAGCTTTCGTTGTTTAACAATAACAATATTTTATAATTTGTTTTAAATGTAAGTTAAGCGAACGAGGCCTTCTTTCGAAATCGACGAACAGGCCATAAGTAGTAGTCGCATTACTCTAGCATCTCTGTAACTCTCTTCTTTTGATGATAATGTAGTAAATTATTGATATATCTTCCCTTTTTTGGTTCTTCTCTTGTGTTACGTTGAATGTTCTTATGCGGAAACATTGTATTACTGATGATCATGTTGTTGTTAATACAGAATTAAAAATAGCGCGTTCCGTTGATATTTTGTGTTGTTCGCCATATCTTCCAATCACCTTTTCGACTTCCTCCGGCTTTGATCCAACACTTGCTATAAAATCTCTGAGAATTATAGCCTTTGTAGTTGTTTTGCCTAATATTTGTTGGAGTACATAATAAAATTAATCTCTTGTTTCATTATTATCATCTTCATTTGGCGCATATGCTGATATTAATGTTTGTTTTCGCATTACAGAATACCAACTTGCCACTTTTTGCAGTTGAAATGGGAGTACAAACGTATTGCGAACATCGTTTAACAGAATAGCAGTTATTCGCATTTAAATATATTTTTTCGAGTCGCATTGACTTTCTCATTGCAACACAGAATAAGATTCCAATATAAATCAACAGGTTCAATAGATATTGAGCATCGTCCGTGCCGTTATCAATAAATGGGTTGTCATTATACCACCAAATATTTAAAGGCCCAGCTAGCTGATGGTCCGAAGAAAGAGACATAAGAAAACGCCACACCTTCCGTCTCGTGTCACCTCTGTGTATTCTCTGTATTGCAGGTGAAGTATCAGGGAGTATTTCTATAAACCTTAGGTACAGGAAAGTTTTCAAAATTAGTTTGATTTCAATTTCACTCGAATTCGATTTCTAGAACATGGCTGAGTACTGTTACGTTTTTATGCCCACACCACAATAGTGTAGAGGGTATAATGCATATGTGCTGATGTCTGTAACACCTTAAAATATTGTTTTATGAAATTTGGTACATAGCTTTAAGTTGGCACAAAGACCAAGTCTTTTGAAAATAGGGCGAATCGGTTCATAACTTTAAATAGCTCCAATACAAATTTATTTCCGGAAGAGGGCCTTTGTGCCCACAAACCTCTAATTATGTTGGTATTTAGATTAAATTTGGCCCAAACTTATTTTATTGCAATCAAAATAATCCTATCAAATTTTATTGGAACCCGTCGGTTTTTGATCATAGCACCCATATTAATACTACTCTCGAAAATGTCTTTTAATGCCATAACTTCTTTATAAATGTTGGTATTATCATAAAAATTGGCGAAAATACTTTTTACGATAGCTACAATGTCATGACAATTTTGTCTTGGTAGGTCCAAAATTAACCATAGGTCCCATATAAACCCCCATCCTAATATGTATCTCAGGTAGATGAAGATATCTAAATAATATTCGGGACGAAGAACTCTTACATGAATCTTAACCTCATAGCATAATTTTGCTTAGGCGGGACCATGATTGCCCATGGTCCCAAATAGGATACACTGGCAAAAATTATTTTATATACTGCGGTGTAGGGTATCATATAGTTGGGCTTCCCCGGCTTACTTTCTTACTTTGTAAGTTTCGGTTGATTCCCTTTATAATAAACCTTTGAGTTCTTTTAATTGCTAATCAAAATAAGCAAACGCACTTATTCAGATAAAAAAAAGTATTGCAATCCGATTTAGTTAAAATTTGGGACCAGGGGACAGTAAAAGGTTTAAAAATGTGCAAAACTGGAACCAATTTTTTAGAAGTAACCCTTAATTCTAAGTCGTACAAGTTTCTATAACTACATCGGCGTGTCACAAAAAAGTAAATTTACTATGACCAGAGGTATAGATAAAAAAATTATTAATTGTTGTAACAAGTTTTTTAAATAATTTTGCTATCCTAAATCAACAGCTTTTTGTATGAATTTCTTTAACTTCGTCTGCATGTCACGAAAAAGTACAATTTTAATGTCAGGGATAAAAGTGGGTAAAAAGGGAAATTTTAAGTACTTTCTATTTAACCCATTTATATTGCAACATTAGAGAAGTTTATTTCATTTTTGGCTTAACTGTCAGCCGGGACAAAGATTAACAAAAAAAAACTAATTTAAAAGTGGGGAACGGCGTAGAAATTTGTACTACTGGTATTTTTTACCATGCTTTTTTAAGTAACTCTGTGCAAACTTGAATCCTATGTTCGTAAATGTTGCAAACAAATAAAATACATTTGAGTGCAAAACTGGTTAAAAATTCGTACTTTTGGTACTTTTTTTAAACACGCTTTTTGTAATTTTACTCAAACATGAAACGTGTGCATATTTATGTATATATTTACACACATTTAATTGATTTTTTGATTTTCCATGGATTACTCAAAATTATATTGTATTACCGAATGTCTAACAAATATCAACGGAATATACTGCAAATTGATTTAGATTATTATTTAATTATCAAAAATTAATTTCAATTTTTGGGAATACAAAATTTTAATTTCAAAAAGATTTTGTTATTCGTGCTTAATTCCCAGTTTTTATTATTGATAAAAACACTTGAAATTTATTGTTGATGGGATAAGCTATTCCTATGCGCATTTCACTGGTTGCTTAGGCCAGATCATCAGGAAACTTCATCCATAAAGATTTTAGAAAAACTAAAGATATTAAGCCAAATAAAACTGTTAAGCGTATAAGACTTATAGCAACAGTTCTACTTGTAATAATATCAAAGTTTAAACAAAACACATCAACAATAAACAGTGGGTTTATCTCATCTTACATTCCCCACTACAATTAGTTGAAATTCTCTCAACATTAATTGTAGTTGTAAGTAGGTTAAGAAAAACAAAATAAAAACCACAACAACTTTACAAAAGATGTTGACAATTAAGTGTTTTTTAGGCCGTGCACTTGCCTGTTTATTATCAAAAAGTAGTTTCAATTTTTGGGAATACAAAATTTTAATTTCAAAAAGATTTTGTTATTCGTGCTTAATTCCCAGTTTTTATTATTGATAAAAACACTTGAAATTTATTGTTGATGGGATAAGCTATTCCTATGCGCATTTCACTGGTTGCTTAGGCCAGATCATCAGGAAACTTCATCCATAAAGATTTTAGAAAAACTAAAGATATTAAACCAAATAAAACTGTTAAGCGTATAAGACTTATAGCAACAGTTACACTTGTAATAATATCAAAGCTTAACAAAACACATCAACAATAAACAGTGGGTTTATCTCATCTTACATTCCCCACTACAATTAGTTGAAATTCTCTCAACATTAATTGTAGTTGTAAGTAGGTTAAGAAAAACAAAATAAAAACAACAACAACTTTACAAAAGATGTTGACAATTAAGTGTTTTTTAGGCCGTGCACTTGCCTGTTTATTATCAAAAAGTAATTTCAATTTTTGGGAATACAAAATTTTAATTTCAAAAAGATTTTGTTATTCGTGCTTAATTCCCAGTTTTTATTATTGATAAAAACACTTGAAATTTATTGTTGATGGGATAAGCTATTCCTATGCGCATTTCACTGGTTGCTTAGGCCAGATCATCAGGAAACTTCATCCATAAAGATTTTAGAAAAACTAAAGATATTAAACCAAATAAAACTGTTAAGCGTATAAGACTTATAGCAACAGTTCTACTTGTAATAATATCAAAGCTTAACAAAACACATCAACAATAAACAGTGGGTTTATCTCATCTTACATTCCCCACTACAATTAGTTGAAATTCTCTCAACATTAATTGTAGTTGTAAGTAGGTTAAGAAAAACAAAATAAAAACAACAACAACTTTACAAAAGATGTTGACAATTAAGTGTTTTTTAGGCCGTGCACTTGCCTGTTTATTATCAAAAAGTAATTTCAATTTTTGGGAATACAAAATTTTAATTTCAAAAAGATTTTGTTATTCGTGCTTAATTCCCAGTTTTTATAATTGTGGTTACACATTTTAAGACTTTCTTAGTTACAAGATTTATAAGCGATTCATAATGATTCATTATTGATAAAAACACTTGAAATTTATTGTTGATGGGATAAGCTATTCCTATGCGCATTTCACTGGTTGCTTAGGCCAGATCATCAGGAAACTTCATCCATAAAGATTTTAGAAAAACTAAAGATATTAAACCAAATAAAACTGTTAAGCGTATAAGACTTATAGCAACAGTTCTACTTGTAATAATATCAAAGCTTAAACAAAACACATCAACAATAAACAGTGGGTTTATCTCATCTTACATTCCCCACTACAATTAGTTGAAATTCTCTCAACATTAATTGTAGTTGTAAGTAGGTTAAGAAAAACAAAATAAAAACAACAACAACTTTACAAAAGATGTTGACAATTAAGTGTTTTTTAGACCGTGCACTTGCCTGTTTATTATCAAAAAGTAATTTCAATTTTTGGGAATACAAAATTTTTTAATTTCAAAAAGATTTTGTTATTCGTGCTTAATTCCCAGTTTTTATTATTGATAAAAACACTTGAAATTTATTGTTGATGGGATAAGCTATTCCTATGCGCATTTCACTGGTTGCTTAGGCCAGATCATCAGGAAACTTCATCCATAAAGATTTTAGAAAAACTAAAGATATTAAACCAAATAAAACTGTTAAGCGTATAAGATTTATAGCAACAGTTCTACTTGTAATAATATCAAAGCTTAAACAAAACACATCAACAATAAACAGTGGGTTTATCGCATCTTACATTCCCCACTACAATTAGTTGAAATTCTCTCAACATTAATTGTAGTTGTAAGTAGGTTAAGAAAAACAAAATAAAAACAACAACAACTTTACAAAAGATGTTGACATTTAAGTGTTTTTTAGGCCGTGCACTTGCCTGTTTATGTTTATATTTGATATTATTACAAGTAGAACTGTTGCTATAAGTCTTATACGCTTAACAGTTTTATTTGGTTTAATATCTTTAGTTTTTCTAAAATCTTTATGGATGAAGTTTCCTGATGATCTGGCCTAAGCAACCAGTGAAATGCGCATAGGAATAGCTTATCCCATCAACAATAAATTTCAAGTGTTTTTATCAATAATAAAAACTGGGAATTAAGCACGAATAACAAAATCTTTTTGAGATTATTATTTAAGATCGCACAATAATAACTTATTTAAATCATTATATTAAATTATTTTGCAATGTTTAAATGTGACTTATTTAAGATACAATTGGGCTATTCACAAGGTTGTCATAAAGTTGTAAAGTCATATGTCTTATAAGAATAACAAGAAATATATATGACTGTTATGGGCAAGCGCTTATAATTTAGATTTTTAATGTGCAGTTACGGCGAAATAATGATAACAGCATTAAAATTTTTATTTTGTTTCAAACACAACAGTATTTTTTTTTAACAATTGTAAATTATTATTTAGGCCATTATGACGATATAACTTGATAGCACACCTTGTGGATAGCCCAAATAATAAAGTTATTATTTAATATATAACTAATAATCCAAAAAGTGGCCAATAAAGTAATGAATTCAGAAAGTCATTAACAGTAGGATTGTAAGTAAATATAATTGTTTATAAATTAAATTAAAAGGGACAAAAAGTAGTAAAAAATTGTTTATTATCAAGGACCCTAAATAACTATTATCTTTATTTCTGTCATATACTTACGCATAGGTATTACAACACACATGCAGTGTATGTATATAATATGTTTGTATGAGTAAATGTTAACTATGTAAAACGAAAAATGAAATAAATAAGTCAGTCGTATTTGAATTAGCAAAGATAAAGCGTCTCAGTTATTACAGTTTTGGCGACAAGTAGTTTATATTCACGTGTGTAATTTTTGCATTTATGTTGTTGCGCGGTGTATTCTTTTTACAATATAAGAGACACCAATAAAATAAAAAATGCCAAATGAGGAAATTACAACCCAAATGAAGGATATGGTATCCTTTTTTAGTTTTGAGCCATTTGAACCATCAAAAACAACATGGACTCGCTGGGTAAAACGCTTATGGAGCATTATGATCCTAAGCCTAACGAGTTGCTAGAGAATTTTAGGTTCAATTTGAGGAAGCAAAAAGCTGATGAAACATGTGGGGAGTTTGCAGTGTCATTGAGGAGATTGGCCGTGGGGTGTAATTTTGGTGCTCATTTGGAGGTAGCATTAAGAAATCAATTTGTTTTTGGTCTTTTAGACAAGAAAATACAGCATCGTTTATTAGAACGAAAATCATTAAAAGTAGAAGAAGCGATAAGTATGGCGACGGCGTACGAATTAGCTGAAAAAGGAGGGGAGAAGCTACAACAGAAAACGGTAGATAGAATGGCGGTAAATAAATTGTTCGAGAAAAATAAGGAAGATACAAAGTCAAAGAAATCGAGTGTGACAAACGTTAACAAAAGTGCAAAAAAATGTTTTAGATGTGGGAATACCACACATTTAGCAGATCATTGCAAATATAAAGAGGTTAGTTGTCATTTTTGTAAGAAGAAAGGTCACCTTCGCAAAATGTGTTTTAAAGAAAAAAAAACAGGTGCATCATATAGAAGAAGGAGTAAATAATACGGTTGAAGACCTTTTTAAAATAGAGGAACGTAATGAAATTCATACCATCAATGCAAAGATGTTAAATAAATTTTTAATAAATGATAAGTGGGTGGAATTCGAAATTGACACGGGTTCGCCAGTATCAATTATAAACGTAGATGATGCAAAGAGGATCGCGCCCAATGCCAAACTACATTCATCCGAAATCGATTTAACGAGTTATTGTGGAACGCCTATTAAATGTTTAGGTTATATTAATGTCAAGGTAGAAATCGAAAACAAAAAAGATCAAATGAAATTATATATAGTTAAGTCGAATCGTAGGCCACTCTGTGGTAGAGATTGGTTAAATCAAATAAAAATTGATTGGTGCTCACTCTTTAACAAAAGTAATCAGAAACCGTTCGTAAATAAAATAGAGGCATTTAGTGTTGACGTTTTGAAAACAAAATACCCTATTGTATTTTCCCCCTCAGTCGGAAAAATCAAAGGTTTGCAAACGCGAATATATGTTAAGCAAGGTTCAACACCGAAATTTGTAAAAGCCAGAAGAGTACCATTTCCACTGATGGAAGCCGTAGAAAAGCATATTGAAAAACAAGTTGAAGAGGGCCTATTGGTAAAGGTAGAGACCAGCGAGTGGGCAACACCTATAGTAGTTGTACCGAAGAAGGATGGTGATGTTCGCATATGTGGCGATTATAAAGTGACCTTAAACCCCGTGCTGTTAGTCGACGAACACCCATTCCCAACTATTGATGAGTTGTTTAGCAAGATGGCTGGAGGCGAAAAATTTTCTAAGATCGACCTGTCAAAAGCCTATTTACAACTAGAGGTACACCCAGAGGATAGACATTTGCTGACCTTAAGCACACATAAAGGATTATATCAACCTACACGTTTAATGTTTGGTGTTGCCAGCGCACCAGCTAAGTGGCAACGGCTAATGGAACAAATATTAGGCAATATTCCGGGGGTTTCAGTCTTTTTGGATGACATCAAAATTAACGCACCAGATGATGAAAGCCACATGAATATAATAGATCAAGTGTTGAAACAACTTAACAAATATAACATGAGAGTCAATTTAGAGAAATCGGAATTTATGAAGGAGTGTATTACCTACTGTGGGTATGTAATAAATAAACATGGCATTCAACGCATGCAAAGCAAAATCGAGGCGATACAAGGAATGAAGATACCTGCCAGTAAGGACGAAGTTCGAGCATTTTTGGGGCTCGTAAATTATTATGGGCGATTCGTAAAAAACTTAAGCGATATCGTTTTTCCCTTAAATCGGTTGTTGCAAAATGAAGTACCATTTGTATTTGATTAACAGTGTGCAGATGCGTTTAAAGAAATAAAGCACCAAATGCAGTCAGACACAATCCTCGTTCATTATGATCCTAAACGCCCAGTAGTTTTAGCAGTTGATGCAAGCCCTATAGGGGTGGGAGCTGTTTTGAGTCACATTTTTGATGACGGTTCGGAAAGACCAATACAATTCGCATCGCAAACACTAAATAAAACCCAGCAACGCTACTCTCAAATAGATAAAGAGGCATATGCTGTTATTTTTGGTATACGTAAGTTCCATCAATACTTATACGGAAGAAAGTTTATTCTCATTACAGACAATAGAGCCATATCCCAAATATTTTCCCCTAACAAGGCATTATCAAGTCTATCATCTACACGTATGCAGGACTACGCCCTATTTCTGGAACAGTTCGACTTTGAAATTAAATGTAAAAAATCAATGGAAAACGCAAACGCGGATGCCATGTCACGATTACCGAATGAGGAAAAGTACAATTTTATTGAGGAGGTTTACGCTATAGAAGAGGAAACTATAAACAACTTACCAGTAACAGCAGATGAGCTTAAAATAGAAACTAAATCCGATGGCGAAATTAAATGGCTAATAGACTGTTTAAAGTATGGCCGGCAATGCGATAGTAAACATCGTTTTGGTATAGCACAAAACGAGTTCAGCTTACATGATGGTTGTTTGTTAAGAGGGATGCGTGTTTATATTCCCAGAACGTTGCGCGAAAGAGTGTTGGACGAACTGCATACTGCACATTTTGGCGTGTCAAGGATGAAAAGTCTTGCGAGGGCGTACGTGTGGTGGAATAATCTGGACTAAGACATTAAAGATTTAGTAGCAAATTGTTTCGCATGCCAATCAACGCGACCAGATCCAACTAAAGTCATGCCGGTACGCGGATGAGGGATGCCCAGGAAACCTTTTGAAAGGGTTCATGCTGACTACGCCGGACCCATTATGGGCAAGTATTTATTTGTTTTGGTCGACGCCTATACTAAGTGGCCAGAGGTTCATATCGTCTCAAATATGACAACAGATACAACGATCCAGAAGTGCAGAGAAATATTTGCAACGTTTGGTATCCCTCAAGTGTTTGTCAGTGACCATGGTCGACAATTTGATTCAACAGAGTTCAAAAATTTTCTAAAAGCAAATGGGATATTGCATAAGCAGGGTGCAACATACCATCCTGCCACAAATGGCCAAGCCGAACGTTACGTGCAAACTATCAAGAACAAATTAGTTGCAGCAAGATGTACACCAAACTCATTAAATGCAGAATTGTCTAAAATTTTATTAGCATACAGACGTTCAATTCACCCAGCAACGGGCAAGTCGCCCGCAATGGCAATGTTTAGCCGTCAAATAAAATCAAGATTAGACCTTATCTTACCACAAAACAATAGCTATAATTTTTCACCAATAACGAAAGCATTTTCAGTGGGTGAAAAGGTGGCGGTACGTGACTACTTGAATAAGACTAAATGGCGTTTTGGGGTAATAAGTGAAAGATTAGGTGAACTACACTATGGTATTAAGCTCGATGATGGCAGGATATGGAAAAGGCATGTAGACCAGATGCGTAAAGTTGGGGAAAGGATTTCAGAACCTGCAGAACAAATAAACAATAATTCTGAAAACCCGGCAAGAGTTCAAAAGTGCCCTTTACACAACGCAACACGTCACCATAAAAACAACGATTCATCACTTGTAAGAAGACAATCCATAGCGGTTAGTAGAATGGAAACGTTAGAGCCAATCGAAGATGAGTCAATTGAAGATGAGCCTAAGGAACCTATGGATTTACCTCAAGCGAATAATAATACTCCCATAGTCACAAATGCTCCAGATGCGACAGGGGAGGCCAATGTGCGCCGGTCGAACAGACCGCGAAGAACACCTTTGAAATTGTTAGATTGAAGAGTATTCCGTAGTGTTAGATATTATAGAGCATTATTAGCATAAAGTATTTTGAAAGTATCTTGAATGAAATGGAATTTTAAATATAACCTTTTTGGAATTTGTAATTGAATAAATTTAATATTAATGTTTATAGCTATCGCACAATTTAGGAGGGAGAGAAGTGTCATATACTTACGCATAGGTATTACAACACACATACAGTGTATGTACATATATAATATGTTTGTATGAGTAAATGTTAACTATGTAAAACGAAAAATGAAATAAATAAGTCAGTCGTATTTGAATTAGCAAAGATAAAGCGTCTCAGTTATTACAATTTCCAAAATCGAAAAATTGCCCATTTTGAGGAATATTTTTAAAAATTGGTTAATAATTATTATGAACGACTTTAAAAGCAATTAATTGCAAATAACGATTAATATCCAATTAATATTTTTATTTATTGCTTTGAAATAGTTATGCATAACAAAAAAAGTATTTGTTATGGATAATTATTATTTTCCAATTTATATTTTAAAAATTGGTTTTTAATAGTTATTAATAAATTTTTACAAATAATAATTAAAATTTTGCTATTTTTTATAAAAAATTCTTAAATAAAAAAATCTGTATGAAACGGAACAAAAACAAAAAAAAAAATTTTGCTCCAAACTGAACTTGAAGATGAGAATGACAAAACTGATTAAAATAAATACATGTTCAAGTTAGAGTCAATTCGTCAGAAATTTTATTTCTAAGGGTGTGTGTGAAACGGTAGCAAAGTTCTATGGTGAAATGAAATTTGTTTGTGGTATAAAATTTTCATATTTGTGCTGTGTGAAATTGTAACATTTTTGACAACGTAAAATTTTGACATAAAGAAAAAAAACAATTACTAGCAGTTTTGTGAAAATTAATAAATTAATCAAGTTTTTACCAATAATCATTTCAATTCTGTTGGAAATGAGATCGTCCCAACTATTTGATGAATTCGTTCTGATATATTAACAATTTTTACAAAAAGTGTGGGCAAAAAAGATTATACATATGTAAATACTTACTTGTTGTATAATTCTTTTTAATTTTTTTTACCGCTGGTCCTGCTTCCATATTATTTTTTATTTTGTTTAAACAAATTTGATGAAAAAAATAATTTTGTGGTTGTCAAAAATTTCTACAATAATGTCAAAATTTTTACTAGCCCCCAGGGCTAGTGAAATTTTATTCACCTCAATAGTGTCAAAATTTTACTTCCATGAGTACTTTGCTACCGTTTCACACACACCCTAACTAGAAATTTGTTTTTAATATTAGTTTGTAAACATTAAATTTTACATTCAAATGTCCGAACACCAATTGAAAGAAGCTTGTTTAGAGTTTGTGACAACGCAAGCGCAACCCTTATCGTTCTTTGACTCCAACGCGTTCAAAACAATAACTAAGCCACTTTTTGAAGGCCTTGGAATGAGCCCTGTCACATCACTTAACATATGCGAGTTAGTGAATAGTAGGTATGAATTCATGAAAAATCATATTATCAATGTGACAAGAGGAGGGGTAGTTTCGATAAAAATGGACTCAGCAACTCGCCATAACCGTTCCGTGTTAGGCATAAATTTACAATTGATTGAAGAAATAAAATAAGGGGGTGGGAGAAGAAAAAATCCAAGAAAGCTAAGATATTTTTGGACTAAGGTGGTCCTTATAAGGACAACTTTAGTGTAGCTTTTGATTATGTTTTTTATACCCTCCACCACAATTAGTTGTGAAGACAGTATACTAAGTTTGTCATTCCGTGTGAAACTTTTTTATTATTCATCTCAGACCCCATAAAGTATATATATTCTGGCTGCTTGAGTAATTCTAAGTCGATTTAGCCATGTCCGTCTGTCCGTCTGTTGAAAACACGCTCACTTTCGAAAAACTCAAAAGAAATAAACCAACTAGGTGTCAAATTGCTTGTAGTTATCCTAAGCAGTTTGGGATTGAATTTCAGCAAAATCGGTTCAGTAGGACCAGAGCTATGATTCAAAATGTGGAACCACCACCTTCAAAAACTTGATAATTTTGTTACAAAAACTAACATTTAGCACAAGTCCGTTTTATTCGACTAGAAATGACACTGTAAAATTTCGCGAAGATCGGTCCATAATTTACCCTAAGCCCCATATAAACACTACTCCCGGAAAACAGTTTAGTACGCCTAAAAACGTAAAAAATAATGCAATCATAACAAATTTTGGCTCGTCACAATTTTATAGGACTATAAATGATACTGTGAAATTTCGTGAAGATCGGTACATAATTTACCCCAGGCCCCATATATGCCCTACTCCCGGAAAACAGTTTAGTCTCCTAAAACCATAATTAATAACAAATCGTCACAGTTTAAGATAATAATAATAAAAAGACATCATACAGATATTACTCCTTAAACATTCGAACTGTCGGTGGAGGGTATCAAAGATACGGCACAGCCGAATATAGCACTCTAACTTGTTAGATCTAAGAAAACTTTCGCGCTGCAAAATAAAATTTTCGATCGAGAATTTTTTGAAAAAAATATGTTATGAGTTCGCAAATATATAAATTTTAAATTTTTTTTAGAGATATCCGAAAACCATAATCAAATGAAACATTAAGACTGCCTGCCCTTTTTAAATGAACCTTGTGTTCATGAACCGTGCATTGTTTGTTTCAAACAAATGTATGCCTCAGCCATTATATTGGCTCTCCCTCTCACAAAAGGTTGGTTGTCTATACTCTTTCTTGCAAAGAAATTCAAGGTCGACAAACTGAATTTGAAATAAATACGCAACAAATATATTCCATAACAACAGATAATGTCAGAAATATGCTTAAAGCAGTAGATTTGCTTTCAATTGAGAATAACGAGTATACTGATAGTGATAGCGATGACGTGAACGACAGCCGCAGTTACTTGATAATGACGTTTTAAATGCTGCACGCTTTTTAGATCCTCGTTTCAGACGAACTTTAAATTGCACTGAAAAAGCAAGTGCGAAACAACATCTCAAAAAACTAGCAGCAAAGATAATTACATTGAAACAGGTATGTGCATTAAAAGTTCTTCACAGGTTTGTGTATTTAAAGTTCTTAAATTTTTTTATCATAAACTTTTCAGCGAAACGATTCTAATAGTACCTCTAACGTGAATACCTCTACATCTACAACTTTTATTCCAGTAGATGAATCAACTTAACACTCCTGCTAAGGGAATCGCTATCTCTGTTGGAGGTAGATAATTCTTCAGAGGATGAAACCGAAACGTGCCGTGAAATTGTTTCCGCACATGCTGAAATTGAAAACTATAAGCCACCGAAAGAAGACGTTGAAATGGATTTACTAAACTATTGGCATGAAAATAGATATACGCTTCCATTCCTTAAACATCTAGCGTTTATTATCCACGCTGTTCCAGCTACGCAGGTAACCGTTGAAAGAGCCTTTTCCGCTTTGCGTATGATTTTGAATGACCAAAGATGCAATCTATCTGACGAAAAATTGGCACTTATTATGTTTGTAAAGTTTAATCAGAGTTCTTTTAAGTGAAGAACCAATATTAAAACAGTCGTTACTTTTTATTCATATTTTCATTATAAATACAATTGCTTTAAAAAAAATGAATTCGTTAGTAAAAAATTAATTTAGTCAAAAAACTGTTTACTACAAACTGACATATTTTATTTTTAATACGTCAGAAAACTTACTACATACGACGATACAATGCATACGACAGGGCTTGTTAATAACCCAATTATAATCGCGCAATTTACAATATTGATCAAAACGTGTACATTTATAATTATTAATATAACTATTACAAATAATTATTATTTCACTGTCTTTCGAGTAACTATTATCGAAATAATCTATAAATAAAAATCAAGAAATAAGAGTTATTTGAAACAAATATTTTTTTTCCTTATCAATAATTATTATCATGCAATAAAAAAAAATAAAAATTGCGTGATAATAATTATAATAAGGAAAACCGAATAACAGTTACAATGTAATACTTATTCCTTAACTAATTCACGATAAAACTTATATCAGTTAAGACCTTGTTTATTATTGCTACTTTTCTCAAAATACGCTCTTCTTTAAAATAAATTTAAAAAGAATTCAGTAATATAATTGGAGCACAATCCGAATTAAAGGCAATTGCACTGGCGTATAAAAAGTGCATTACACACGAAAATATAAACAACAAATATAATTAGGACTTAAAATTTTGCCTGGGAGGGACAAGAGAGTTAAAATTTACATTATTGGTACTTTTTGTAAAAATAACAATTTTTCAAAATTATTTTACGTAAACTTAAAAAAGGAGGTGCTAGTTTAAGGCTTAAATAGCGTTATCTATATACGTTAGAGTAAAGGGCTAAAGAGAAAAATAGAACAATTAATAAGTTTATTAAGAAACAATCAAAAGGCTTAAAATATAAGAATGGATTTATTTTTATCACTAACTGCCTTTTTCACGATGTCACTCGAACGCTTTCGTTCGCACAAATTACATGTAAAACAAAAACAAATTTTGTTAGAGATGTTGTGTATTGATAACCAAGCTACGTGTACCAAATTTGGGCAATTATTCTCTTACTTATAAATAAATCTATTTTGTGCAACGCCCACATTTTGTTGGATGTTGTCTATTGTTACCAAGTTGCTTGTACCTCATTTGGAAACTTTAGCTCTTGCTAAATTGTAGAAATTATTGTAGAAATTACAAACGGAATGATACACTTATACATATATAATTTTTTTTATTGTGTGACTATTATTTTAGTGGAGTATTTGACACTGATGCAGCGCGATGCATTTACGAACATACCCATAGTCTTTGTATCCATAAACCATCTTATTATGTAAGTATTAAGACTAAATTAGACCCAAAAATGGTTTATTGCTATCTAAACCCTCTGTGACTGACGTGGTAGTCTAACAGACTCTGACAAGCATAAAATATGGGTTTTCCCCTTTATTGTACAAACATCGACTCTCACGTTTTCAGTACCTTCTTACTACGTTTTCAGTAGCTTCTTACTACGTTTTCATGTGTACGTTAGCGTGACGAACGTGATCAACAAGAGCGCACGTGTCTCTGTGAGCAGAAAAGTGCTTTCTGCTTTTTCTTTAGTTACATAAGACGCAGTTGGATGTGATAACATTCATCCTAAGTTTACTGAGAACCTTTTCTGATACCTTTTTAACTTTAATTTTCAATAACATCATAATGACGAGCACTTTCCCATCCAAATGGAAACACGCAAAAGTTGTAGTAATACCGAAGTGGAATGGAGAATATCGACCAGTTTCAATTTTATGCTATATGTCTAAAGTCCTGGAAAAGTTACTTTTTTATCAAAAATAGGCTCCTGACTGATTGGCAACCAAGCTTTGGTTAAGGGCACAGCTGCATAATTACTCTATCTGAAGTTACGGAGAACCTTAGGTGCGGCTTAGAAGAAAACAAATTATTTTTTTTTTGGCTCTGCTTGATCATTCTAAATCTCCAACTTTATGCATGAAGTTACGGCAGCGCTCGATTAATTAACTGAAGTTTTGATTTAATCGGCTAATAATCGGTTAATTTTGTTTTGATCGGTTAACCGATGAATAATTTTTTTTTTATAAATTACGTAATTTAAATAAATAAAAATACAAAATGATTTATTATCTGGACTTAATTACTAAAAAAACAATAACATAACAAACAAAACAATTCTTGAAATAAAACGAACAAACAAAAAAGTAATTCATAAATACATACATATCCCAGGCAGAAATTGTGACTTTTACCAAAAATTAAGTACTGCAGTAACATTATAAATACAAAATTAAGTCTTTTCGTTAAATGTTATGTCATCACAATACTACTAATACAAAAATATGACTTAAGTTTTGCATTACCATATTAAAAATATTCCTGCACACCTACAACATTATAAATACAAAAATTTTGTATTAATTTTATTTTCCGAGTTGACAAAAATCCTGTACCCCTACGACACCATAATAAAAAAAAATTACTTTAGTTTTACAATAACTTATTCCAATTAAAAATAAAAAAGTCAGTTTTTAAGTAAGAAAAACAATATTTTTATTTATTCAAGAAATATTTGCATATGTACATTTTGAAAGGATTAAATATTTTTTTAATTAATGTGTGTAAAAGAGAAATTTCAATCATTTCCCCATGAAATCTAGTCAGAATACATTTGTTTTCAACAGTATTTATGCTAACCTTAACCATCTTTTTATCTAAATTGTCTGGCGGGAATCGCACCCGCAACCTCGGCGCTGATAGACTAGCTCGCTACCAGCTAGCCTACCGAGGCCTACAAAACTAGAGAAAGGTGTTTAACGGAGGCTATAAACAACTTTTTATCATTTCTATTAGACCCACAGCTGCAAGTTTTATTTAGTGGTTGTGGTAAAATAAATAAAGGGACTAATAAGGAAAATTTCAGTTCTACAATTGCATTCAATGCCCTAAAAGGTACATTTATTTTACAAACTACATTAATATGTGCATAAACTTGTAAATAAATTTTATTATTTTCTATTAGATCACCTCATTAGACAGTTTCCTCAAGAATCAGAGGCCAATATTTTATCTAAGACTAGTCGATGGTTCGCAAATTCAAAAGACAGATATATGCGGTGGGCGAAAAAATGATTTTTTTTTTAAATATTTTATTTAAAATTAATTTCTTTTATAAAAATAATTTTTTTTTTTAAATTAAAAAAAAGGCAAAACAAACTCATTTTTAGAATTCTTGTGGTATACCTAGAGTATAAATATTTTAAATAGGCTATGATGTGTGGATACTATTTATTTCATGTATCAACATTAGATCAAGGTTAATGTTAAACATTATCCTTGTTATATTTACAGCGTTCTAATGTCATCAGATTGTCAAAATAACGCATTAAGCCTGTATTTCTTGTGTTTTAATAACGTGAACGCAATAGTCAAACTACGGTCATTTAGTTTTTAATTTAACATTGTGATTACATTGTAAATTTAAGTTAATAGTATCATAGTGACATTGAAAACAAGAGTCAGAAGACCGCCAATTGGCGTTATCATTTTAGTACTGTGAATGCATTGACATTTTGGTAAATAGGATGTACTACTGATGTTAGTTGTACCCCCAAACCATTGTTTCAACGTTATTCTGATTGTTTTTTTCTGCCTGGGATGTAATACTTTTTTATACCCTCCACCACAATTAGTTGTGAAGAGGGTATACTAAGTTTGTCATTCCGTGTGAAACTTTTTTATTATTCATCTCAGACCCCATGCTTGAGTAATTCTAAGTCGATTTAGCCATATCCGTCTGTCTGTCCGTCTGTTGAAAACACGCTCATTTTCGAAAAACTCAAAAGAAATAAACAAACTAGGTGTCAAATTGCTTGTAGTTATCCTAAGCAGTTTGGGATTGAATTTCAGCAAAATCGGTTCAGTAGGACCAGAGCTATGAATCAAAATGTGGAACCACCACCTTCAAAAACTTGATAATTTTGTTACAAAAACTAACATAAATGATTTATTCGACTAGAAATGACACTGTAAAATTTCGTGAAGATCGGTACATAATTTACCCTAGGCTCCATATATGCCCTACTCCCGGAAAACAGTTTAGTCTCCTAAAACCATAATTAATAACAAATCGTCACAGTTCAAGATAATAATAATAAAAAGACATCATACAGATATTACTCCTTAAACATTCGAACTGTCGGTGGAGGGTATCAAAGATTTGGCATAGCCGAATATAGCACTCTAACTTGTTTTTATTATGTTTTTATAGATATTATTGGGGTATTCACAAGGTGTGCTATCATGTTATATTGTCATAATGTTCTAACATTTTACAATGGTTTAAAAATATTGTTGATGCTTTGTAAACAAAAAGTGTCTTAAATTAATAGAACTTTGCTTGATATGTTTATTGTGCTGTCGTTATTAATCAGAAGAGACCTGCGCTGAGCGGCTGAATCGAGCCGCATTAGTTTTCGTAGCCGTCACCGTTGATAGTATAGTTTTATCCGGCTAATATCCGAATTTTACCTGCGGCTAGCAGTTTTGCGACAAAACATTTGCGGCGTCAAATTATATCGGCCTAGGACTCTGATGTTCGGTAAACAAACAAAATAAAATTTATTTGTGATTTGCGTCTAGAAAATGGAAAATAGTCAGATAAAATCTAATTTAATTTATTAATTCATGGATTAGAATTAAAAAATATTTTGATGTTTTTTATATATGTTTAAAATCAGCGGATTTAAATTCAAAATAGCACACTAAATTATGAGGGCTTCTTCACAACATTCGTATATCTTCATGCTATTATTTTAAGACTTATGACTTTATGACACTTTGTGAATCCCCCATATGTATTAGATTACAACTAAAAAAAATCAAAATTGTTCTTAAAAATAGCTATGGCACAAGCTCTAATGTTTACATTTCTACTTTAATTTGTACAAATAAAATGTCGACGGAAGTGGACAAAAAAAACATAATAAACAAATGTATTCAGGTTTTCAAGACAAAGTCTCTACAGAAAGAATACAAAAAAACAGAGGAAAGGAGGCAACATGTAATTTGAAATTTAAATAATAATAACAGCAAATTTCGAACCACCAGTACTGCTGTTTAAAAGATTGATGTTTGACTGTTGGCTGGCGGGCACCGCAGTGGTGCAGTGGTTAGAACTCAAAGATTTTCTGAAGTTTGAATGTGGTGATTCTTGAAACATGTAAAAATCAACCCGGATTCAAATTCCAGCTCAGCCAAGGAAAATTTATCAATAAATTTTAATAAAAATTCCAAGTTGTAAAAATTCCTTCCTCAGTGAAAATAATTTCATGAAAATTAAATTTGATGAACTCGAGCCTAATTAAAGAATATCAAAAAATTATTAGAATAGTTATAAAATAACATCTTTTAGAAAAATAATTTGGTTTAAATGTTTAGGATTTAATCGATTATATTATTTAGTTTTGATCAAACTTGACTTGGAAAAAATTCTTTCACTTATCGAAGATGTTAGAAAAATCGCAAGCAACCTATAATACAGATTATCGAATGTCTCAGTCCTTTTCCTGGATTTCTCTAAACATGTTAAATTTTCCATTATGCCATTAGTTAGAGTCCTGTTTTATTTTGTTTAATTTTTAACACTTCTAATTGTTTCGGTTAATTCTGTTAAAAGATTGTGTTACAATCGAAAGTTTCTTCTATTGTCAGGTTATCATCCGACTCATCCTGGCAAAGCTCAACACCGAACATTCTGCAAAATATCCGAATTCCTAAGTTTCTGATTTTGTACTGCATTTTAAGAAGTATGTATTGCTAGAAGGAAATATTTTGTATAAATAAATAAATAAAAAAAGAAACAAATAATTTAAAACACAAAAAAATATTTGTCACAATACAACAAAAATTAAAAATTTTGTTACATCGATTAATCGACTGAAATTAAGCGGTTTGTAGTGTACGTTCCCCATAAAACATCACTAATAACTAGTAAAAACTGGATAAAAATCTAACACTACTTTTTAAAGACAACGCTGGCGAAAAAAACACAATTTTACACGTCAGCAATATTCATTCTAGTTTTTTCTATGCAGCAGCACATTGTAAATATTAGGTTAGTTTTTTGGTACAATAAAGAATTAATTTTAGTCAATAGATATAAAACGTCTAACGTCTTTTATTGAACCAACGCTTTCCTTTTACATTTGGTGACCCCGACAAGGAAAATTACATGCCATGTTATCTGACAACGAGAAAACACCTGGCATACAAACAGCAACTGCGGCCAAAACAGCTCCACACGGCGACGAGCTTGCTCGAATCTCAGTAAAGATCCCACCTTTCTGGCACGCTTGACCTGAATTGTGGTTTGCACAGGTAGAATCACAATTTATTACAGCCGGCATTACTTCCGAGCATACCAAATACCATACCGTAGTCGCAACTATTGACAGCTCTATCTTGTCCCAAGTAAGCGATATGATTTTAAGTATGCCAGAAGAAAAGCCCTATTCAACTTTAAAACAACGGATGTTAGTAGAGTTTTCCGTCTCGGAACAAAAACGTTTAAAAAAGTTACTACAAGACATCGAATTGGGAGATTAACGGCCCTCACAGCTACTACGCGAAATGAAAAGTCTAGCCGGCAAACAAGTGGATGACGAGATTAACAACACACATGAGAACTATTATTTCTGTTAGCAGCGAACCGCTAGACAAAATCGCAGTTATGGCTGACAAAATATCTGAAGTGAATGATAATACAACTGTGCAGGAAATTTCCACATCACCATCCAACGCTACGCCAGAGTCAACATTGCAGCAGCAGATATGCAAGCTGACTAAGAAAGTCGCGAGCTTAAAAACCCATTTGCAACGCTCACGCAGCCGTAATAGACCACGCAGCCATAGCCGGACAATGAACTATGTTGGTACCACCGCAAATTTGGCTCCAAGGCTAAGAAATGCAAAGATCCATGCACCAAAAATTTAAACTAGAAAGCCTGTCATCATTGACGGTACATGACAGACAACCGGGAAAACAACGTCGCCTCATTATAACCGATAAAAACTCTAGTTTAAAATTCTGAGTGGACACCGGGGCGGAAATCAGCGTAATTCCCCCAAACAAACAACAACAGCGCTCACCCGACAAAAATGTTTTTTTATTCGCAGCAAACAGATCCCCGATTGAAACGTTTGGGGAAAAAAATTAACACTCAACTTAAATTTACGCCGACCGTTTGCTTGGAATTTCATCATAGCCGAGGTATCTCAACCAATTTTGGGGGCAGATTTCTTAAGCCACCATAATCTTGTCATCAATATGCGAAAACAAAAACCTATTAGATGGCAATACAAATATGTTATATAAATGCGCAATTATCACCGTAGAATCACGAATTCTAGGACTGTCACCCCTTGACGTAAACGATCCATTTCTGGCGCTCGTGAAACAATTGCCAGGAATTTCGCATAATCCTCTGACGTCCAACGCTGAAACACATGGCGTCTTACATCACATCATTACAACTGGCCCATCGGTGTTCGCCAAACCTCGTCGTCTTTCACCCAATATGCTGAAAGCAGCTAAGGCCAAGATCCAGAACTTACTAGACGCTGGCATATGTTGCCCATCATCTAGCCCGTGGGCAAGTCCATTCCATATGGTACAGAAAATAAACGGAGAGTGGATACCCTGCGGAGATTATAGGAAATTGAATTCCATTACAGAGCCAGACCATTCCGATCCCTCACATTCACGACTTTACACACTGGCTAGAAGATACCTCAATATTCTCAACGATAGACTTACGTAGAGCATACCACCAAATTCCGATTGCGCCATCCGACGTACCTAAGACCGCAATAATTACGCTATTCGGTATGTACGAATTCACACATATGACTTTTGGTCTGAGAAACGCGGGTCAGACATTTCAGCGTCTAATGGATCACATACTGAGAGATTTTGAATTCGCCTTCGCGTACCTCAAAGAGTAGAGAAGAGCAAAAAGACTAAACGAATTTAACATTGCCATCAATCCTCCTAAATGCAACTTTGGTAAAACCGAAGTTAAATTTCTGGGGTTTACAGTCAACTTCGACCTCCTACGGATAAAGTAGAAGCCATAGTACAGTACCCGTTACCACAACAAGTATGCGGTCTAAAACGTTTCCTGGGCATGATCCACTTTTATAGCAGATTTTTGCCAAATGCCGCTTCACATCAAGCAATTCTTTACAAATTTGTTCGCGGCAAAAAAAAAACGACAAAACCACAACCAGATGGACTCATGTTAAACTCAGCTAAGCAACGCTACATACATAGCTTTTCCCAAATCGCTCACACCATTAGCTTATGGTGGACGCGTCAAATACCGCGCCGTATTACAACAGCTAGTTAAAAATAAACGCAATAAAGCACGTATGACAGAGAACTGTTGAGCGCATACAAGGCCGTTAAGCACTTTAGGCACATGCTCGAAGGTAGAGAATTCTGTATTTATACAGACCACAAACCGCTGCAATTTGCGTTTAAGCAGAAGCTCGACAAGGCGAGCCCGAGCCAAATTCGTCATTGTGATTTTGTGGGCCAGTTTACCACGGGTATACGGCACATACCTGGTAAAGAAAATATCGTGGCGGACACATTGTCGCGGATAGAGGCAATGCATCTGGAGACAACAATCAATTACGATGAACTTTCTCAACAACAAAACGAGGATGAAGAAATGAAAAATCTTCTTAGCTCAAACTCAAATTTGCAATTAAAAACATTTACATTGCCCAACACTAATTCATTTGTTTACTGTGACATATCAACCGGTTCGGCACGCCCATACTTAACAAAAAATTTTCGCAAGATTGCCTTTGGTTTAATCCACAACCTATGTCACGCAAGCGTAAAGAAAACAACGAAGTTAGTGGCCGAAAAATTTGCCTGGCCAAACATGAGACGGGCTTGCCATCTCTGGTCAAAAACATGTATCGCATGTCAAAAAAGCAAAATTCATCGGCATAATAAAGCCCCAATTTTAAAATACTGTAACCCCTCAGATCGTTTCGACCACGTTAATATAGACATTGTTGGTCCATTACCACCCGGGCTCAAACGGCATAATAGAGCGGTTTCACAGATCATTAAAAGCTGCAATAAAGTGCTACAAAAAAGAAAATTGGGTAGATATATTACCACTTATTCTCCTCGGATTCAGAATAACTTATAAAGAAGATATCGTTGCCTCACCATCCCAACTTGTTTACGGGTCAAGCCTTCGTGTCCCAGGTGAATTTATGACAACAGAAGCCGGAGAAGACGTTCTACAAAACGAGTTCGTAAAAAACTTCAAACAGTACATGAGCAACGTCCCACTACAACTTCGCACCATACGAACCACAAAGTATTTATTGAGAAAAGTTTACAGTCCTCACCACAAGTATTCGTTCGTAATTCTATGGTGTGTAAGCCTCTACAATCCCCTTACGAAGGGCCATTCCCCGTTCTGAAACTCCAAAGCAAATATTTAACAAAAATCCGCATTTGTGCTAAACCCACAACATGCCACTGACATAAACGGTAAACTTCAGAATAACCAACCCAACAACACATCAATTAAAAAACAAGACAACACGAAGCAAGCAAAGGAAGAAACTTCAACTAAAAAACCCGGTAACGTTTGAATTGATTACTGCAATAGGCAGTAATCAATCGGAAGGGGGAGTAATGTAGTGTACGTTCCCCATAAAACATCACTAATAACTAGTAAAAACTGGATAAAAATCTAACACTACTTTTTAAAGACAACGCTGGCGAAAAAAACACAATTTTACACGTCAGCAATATTCATTCTAGTTTTTTCTATGCAGCAGCACATTGTAAATATTAGGTTAGTTTTTTGGTACAATAAAGAATTAATTTTAGTCAATAGATATAAAACGTCTAACGTCTTTTAATGAACCAACGCTTTCCTTCTACAGGTTTAATCGAAAATAGCCAACTTGAAATTAACTGATCAGTTAATCGGGTAGTAATTAATCGGGTAACCAATTTACAACTAACCGAATGAAGTATGCACACTATGTACAGCTATATCTAAGTTTTCCAGAACAATCTATTTTATCAATGAGCAACGGCAAACGGGCTCTGCGTGAATCCAGAAAACTCAACGTGCATGATTTTTCATAAAAGAGCAACAGGGCCAGTTATCGTTATCATATTCTCATAGACAACCAGAAAATTTCAATTGTTTAATCAGCTTAAAATCTGGGAGTAACATTTAACAGCAACTTGACATGGTCAGATCATGTTAAAAATATTGTCGCTTAGACGTATGTAAAGTTTCGTTCTCAGTCATTTACACCACTGAGGATAAGATTGCTACTGGCCAGGACTTATATATTTCCAGCTATGCTATATAGATTTGAACTTTTTGCTAAATGTGACGTGAACAGCACACGCCGGCTTAATGTGGCATACAACAACACAGTAAGATATGTCTGCGGTCTTAGAAGATTCAGCCATGTATCAAATTTTTCAAGAAATATTTATGGTTTTACACTCGTGAATTTTATGAATATAAGAACTATTCTTCTCATTTCTTCTCAAAATAATCTATATTCGCACCCCTGGTTATTTTTTTGACAAAATTCAGTTTGGTAGACCTGGAGGAGGAAGAAGGATAATAACTCCAATTCATTGTCACAATGCTTCAGAGCATCATTTTTTCATCAACGCGATTCGTCTCTGCAACATACTATCCAAACAACCAGAAGCGTGGTAGTGAAGCGATTTCCAACATGTTGAAGAATAATGCTACTTCCCACCTTGAAATTCACTGCTGACTCGTATATCTTTTAACCATTGCATCGATAGTAGGGATATCGAACGGTTAGTATTCAAACGATTTCAGCCGGTTATTTTAGTTTTTCCCAAGCCGGATATTTTAATATTTCCATTTTTCGAATATCGAATAAGCCGGTTATTTTATAAATGTGTAATTTATATACATTTTCCTTACTTTTGTTATAAATGTCAAAACAAAATGTAACAAAAGTCGAAAAACATTATGAGCAATGTAAATACAATAATACACAAATCAAAAACAATTGAAAATACTACAAAAAAATGTTTAGCTTAATATTATATAATCAAAAAGTAATTTCAATTTTTGGGAATACAAAATTTTAATTTCAAAAGATTTTGTTATTCGTGCTTAATTCCCAGTTTTTATTATTGATAAAAACACTTGAAATTTATTGTTGATAGGATAAGCTATTCCTATGCGCATTTCACTGGTTGCTTAGGCCTTTTGAAATTAAAATTTTGTATTCCCAAAAATTGAAATTACTTTTTGATAATAAACAGGCAAGTGCACGGCCTAAAAAAACACTTAATTGACAACATCTTTTGTAAGTTGTTGTTGTTTTTATTTTGTTTTTCTTAACCTACTTACAACTACAATTAATGTTGAGAGAATTTCAACTAATTGTAGTGGGGAATGTAAGATGAGATAAACCCACTGTTTATTGTTGATGTGTTTTGTTTAAACTTTGATATTATTACAAGTAGAACTGTTGCTATAAGTCTTATACGCTTAACAGTTTTATTTGGTTTAATATCTTTAGTTTTTCTAAAATCTTTATGGATGAAGTTTCCTGATGATCTGGCCTAAGCAACCAGTAAAATGCGCATAGGAATAGCTTATCCCATCAACAATAAATTTCAAGTGTTTTTATCAATAATAAAAACTGGGAATTAAGCACGAATAACAAAATCTTTTGAAATTAAAATTTTGTATTCCCAAAAATTGAAATTACTTTTTGATAATAAACAGGCAAGTGCACGGCCTAAAAAAACACTTAATTGTCAACATCTTTTGTAAGTTGTTGTTGTTTTTATTTTGTTTTTCTTAACCTACTTACAACTACAATTAATGTTGAGAGAATTTCAACTAATTGTAGTGGGGAATGTAAGATGAGATAAACCCACTGTTTATTGTTGATGTGTTTTGTTTAAACTTTGATATTATTACAAGTAGAACTGTTGCTATAAGTCTTATACGTTAACAGTTTTATTTGGTTTAATATCTTTAGTTTTTCTAAAATCTTTATGGATGAAGTTTCCTGATGATCTGGCCTAAGCAACCAGTGAAATGCGCATAGGAATAGCTTATCCCATCAACAATAAATTTCAAGTGTTTTTATCAATAATAAAAACTGGGAATTAAGCACGAATAACAAAATCTTTTGAAATTAATAGTATATATATTTTTATAAAGATGTCATCTCTGGTGATATTTCGAACTGATTTAAAAGACAATGGTGCTTAAAGTGCCCTAAAATGAAAAGTTGCAAAGGTTCTTCAACGGCACGACTTATTAATCACCTTTAATTAGTCCACAAGCTTGACATAAATATACGCCAAGTAAAACTTGACTCTGTTCCAAGTAGTTCTTAAGAAACTACAAATATGCTGCCAAAAATTAATCATTGCGTGAAATATAAGCCTTTTGTGTTGCGGAGGACGGAAAACTCTAAAGTAGTTCTAGCATATCTTCATGCTTAAAACTACAACATACCGTCGAAATCAACAATATAGGAAAAATTTATCAGTTTAATAAATGAAAACACCAACAACTTAAATTAAAATTTAAGGAATCAAACAATGTCACGGAAGGTGAATTGACAGTTACACACAGAAAAAATACCAATGTTAAATTAACATGGCTAAATGTTGGTTGAGAATCATATGATACTATATAGTAAATTTCTGCAAAATTATGCCCTTTATTTAAATTTATCATTATATCATATTAATTTTAAATGAAAAATATTAAAATAACCTTTAATCACGTTTGTTTTTTATTATTCACTGTTAAAATAACATTGTTCAATATTGAATCCATAAAAACCTGTTTTATATTAAAATCAAAAGATTGTTAAAATAACATGCATACATACCTTTACTTAAGTACGTATCCTGATGGAAACCTGGGTGCAGGTGTCTCCAAGTCACCAGTTTTGTCGACTATTTTGGTGACATTGGGTCGAGTGAATAAAAAGGTAGTTTATGCTACATAGTACTGAGTACAAGCACTACTTTTCAGTACTAGCTATGCTGAAAAGTTTAAACTACAAAAAGTGTGACTAATTCTTTGCTAGACTAATTCTAGCTAATGCCTTAAAGAGGAAGCAAACGCTGGAAAATGCGAATATTAAATTAAATTAATTACAAAGTGCAAAAATGTCAAAAATTGAACTTTTTAAACTTATTTTAAAAAACATAAATGTATAAAACAGAATATAAAAAAAAAGTTTATTTCCTTTTTTTATGTCTTGAATCGTTAAACAAGTACATACTGTGTATTGATATTGAAAAAAAATCCCTGTAAATGTTTTAGTTTGTATGCGAACATATATAAATATATTTTTGTATATGTATCTGTTTTTATAAATTTTTCTTTTTAAAATTTTTTTTTATTTTATTTTAAAAATGCAAAACAGACTTTCTTTGGCAAAAGTCTGTACTGACCTTTATGGGGTATATCATAAAAAAACTTAGTGGCAACGTCAATGATTACACTATGCTAGTTGAAAAAACTGACAAGCCGGGCACATGGCGTTTTAACATAATTCGGGGACGCTGAATCCAGTGGTGCCCGCGGTTTTTTCAGATTGGCTCAGGTTTTCGAGATATACCGTTATTTCGAAAATGGAGGAGGTTGCACAACATATATTCGCGTAACTCAAAAACGGTTTAGTTTATTGAAATTACTAAAAAAACCGAAATTCCGCAAAAAAATTTCATTTCAGAAAAGGAAAACTCTTTTTCTAATATGAGTAGTCGTTATTGAAACATAATTTTTTTTTGAAAAAAAAAATAATTTTTTTATCAAAATTTCGAAATTTTTGTTTTTTAAAAATTCATACAAAATTAAAAAATGCAGCTAGGCTTCTAATTTTTTGCAGACTTATAAAAAACGAAGCAACAAACAAAACAAGCCATAAATGATTAAAATCTGTTTGCAACTTTTGATTTTATTCACAAAAGTCGACAAATTTTAATTAATTTAAGAATTTCATAAAACGCAATATTTGTATGGGAGCCCCCTAAGGGAAATTCTTAAATTTATGAAAAATTTGTCGACTTTTGTGAATAAAATCAAAAGTTGCAAACAGATTTTAATCATTTATGGCTTATTTTGTTTGTAGCTTGCGGAATTTCGGTTTTTTTAGTCATTTCAATAAACTAAACCGTTTTTGAGTTACGCGAATATATGTTGTGCAACCTTCTCCATTTTCGAAATAACGGTATATCTCGAAAACCTGAGCCAATCTGAAAAAACCGCGGGCACCACTGGATTCAGCGTCCCCGAATTATGTTAAAACGCCATGTGCCCGGCTTGTCACGAAAAAAAAGTGTCAATTTCATGCACAGTGTTATTATTGTTTAGCTTGTTTTACAAAATGTATAAAATATTTTAAAAATTAAGTAAAATTGCTTTGGTAAACTGTAACATATGTACATTAGGGCTATAACTTTTTCACACTTTTTGCGAATATCAAAAACGGCATAGTATAGTCGTGTAGAACATGTAAAGTTATTAATAAAAAATATGATAATTTTTTCGGATTGTTAAAAAAGTTCACGCCGGGATCGGTTGAAGTTTGAAAACAACTATTTTTATTCCACGGAAATTTTAACAAATATACCCCTGATATTTGTATATATTCCTTTACTTATCACTTATATGTTATTTTGGAATTTATCCACTGCTTTATATTTAAAAATTTTCCTACGGTTTACAATTCATCGCTGTTCAAAGCGTCTTGGAAGGTTTTAGAAATTGCTTCCCTGCGTGAGGTTTTTTTCGCAAAACGACGGGAGACGGTTGTTTTCGTTACTAAAACATTCTTGGCCAATCCGTGGTACTATGCCAAAATTTGGTTAAAGCCCTAATGTACATATTTAAATGTATTTGTAACATTTACACAGATTTTACTATTTCAGTTATTTTTCCGAAAAAATATACAACTTGAAATAGTCTTCAGGATGTTCATAAAATTAAACATACATGCTAATAAATATTTAAAAATAAATTTTATTTTTATTTAAATATTGTAGCAACACACAAACTTTAAGCACCCCAATCATAAGCTTAAAAAAAATTAAGCAAAAACTAGTCTCTTCACTCGTTTTTATTCACACATTTTTTGAGTCAACGCTGGAAGAACTGGTTTCTACTAGTCAGTATAAAGTAAGTTTTTTAAGCTAGATAGAACTTTAAATTGTAAAAAGTAACACAAAAAATTAAATTTTGATGAAATATTTTTTTTTTATCGTTTCAGTATACTCTGACAAATCATCATGAATAGGCTTACGCTTGAACAACGCTACGAAATTATCCAAATTTACTTTGAAAATCAGTCGTCGATTCGCGCAACTTATAGACGACTTCGTCATTTTTATGGCGTACATAATCGTCCATCTGAACAAGCCATTCGTCGAACTGTGGATAGATTTCGTACCACATACTCTCTAGAGGATGCAATAACACCAACACGTCGAAGGAATGTGCGTACTGAAGAGAATATCGCCGCTGTAAACGAAAGTGTGGAAGAAGATCCAAATTTATCGATTCGTCGTCGGTCGCAGGAATTGCTGTTCTGTCCGTCCACTACGTGGAAAATTTTGCGCAAAGATCTCGGCCTACACCCGTATAAGATCCAGCTGGTGCAGGAATTGAAGCTACGAGACCATTATATGCGTCGTTCTTTCGCCGATTGGGCTCTAGAGCAGTTGGCAACTGACCCGTTGTTTTATCGCAAAATTGTGTTCAGCGATGAGGCGCATTTTTGGCTTAACGGGTTTGTTAATAAGCAAAATTGCCGCATATGGAGCGAGACCAATCCACAAGAGACCCTACAGACTCCATTACATCCAGAAAAATGCACCGTTTGGTGCGGTTTTCACGCTGGTGGCATCATCGGACCTTATTTCTTCAAAAATGAGGCCGGAGCTCGCGTTACGGTCAATGGAGATCGTTACCGCACCATGATCAATGATTTTTTGTTTGAAAATATGGATGACATTGATCCGGAGGAGATGTGGTTTCAACAGGATGGCGCTACGTGCCATACGGCGAACGCAACCATTGACTTATTGAAATCAAAATTTCGCGATAAGTTGATTTCGAGAAATGGACCTGTCAATTGGCCTCCAAGGTCGTGCGATTTGACACCTCTCGATTATTTCCTGTGGGGCTACGTGAAGTCACTGGTTTATGCTGATAAACCAGCAACAATTGACGCCTTGGAGGCCAGCATTGTTCGTGTTATTCGTGACATACGGCCAGCAGTGCTCGAAAAAGTGGCCCAAAATTGGACGTCCAGAATGCGCTTCGTCAAGAACAGCCGCGGTGCCCATATGCCCGAAGTCATTTTCAAATGTTAATGTCACGTATTGATCTTTCGAATAAAAAAAAAATTTTGATTACAATTTAATTTTTTGTGTTATTTTTTACAATTTCAAGTTCTATCGGGCTTAAAAAAACACCCTTTACTAGCTTTAACTAAAATTTTTATTCACCTCAAAGCTAGTTTATGCTATGTTTACATTTGGCTTCTTAAGCGGGTTTAAGCAGCTCGAACGTGATTAAGCTCTTATCACTTCAAAATCGAGATGATTACCCATACATTGAAGTGATTTGTTAATCACTTCAAATTGAAATGATTACAACTAAATCACATAGAATCCACTGAACATACCTCAAATGTAGAATCGCCATCATGATCGTGTACAGCCGGCCACGATTTATGCTTAATGTTTTTAATTTTTTTCTTAAATAATTCATATATTTTCACAATTTTATCATTAAAATGATTAAATTAATCTTCTGATAACTTTATAAAAGTGTTTTTATCCATTTTTAATACTTTAAAGAAATATAAATTAGTTTGTTGTTTTTTTGTGTGTTTTTTTTCTTAATCATCTGTCATCTTAATCATCTCAAATGTAATGTGAACGGCTTTGATTAGCTTAATCAACATTTTGCTTAAACGCGTTTAAAAACCTAAGTGTGAACTTAGCATTAAACTTAAAAATTTCAAGTATAAGCTATAGCTACCTTTTTATTCACGCGGCCCATTGTCAACACTACACTACATTTGCCACTATATTTGGCTTTACGAAAAAGATTTTATCAATAGGTGCCTTTGAGTACTTCTACAGTAAAATGCAGTAAATGAGAAAATTGTAAAATTTGCTCTCACAAAAAGCTGTTGTCCAAAAAAGTACGCGAACGCAAATTTTGTAAAAATTCGTAAAATAAAGGCAACAGCTGCTGACAAATAGTTGAAGTGTTGAAAAATGTTAACACTTTTGACTACTTAACTCGTTTTCTTATCGGTACTCGATTAATTACTTTTTATAACACAAAAATTTTTGGAAAATACAGGTCGGCATGTTACCATGACATGTTTCGGGTTCGAGCCCCGGCCACGGTCAAGAATAAGGGATTATCAATAACAATTTTAATTGATTTTCATGTTGTAGAATTCCTTTCTTCATATGAAATAATTTAATGAAAATTAAATTTAATGAACTTAAGCCTAATTAAAATTATTAAAATTTTGGATTAAAAACCATAAATAGTTCAGCAAAATAACCACAATACTAATTATTGGTAAAAGCTAGGGCACGGGCTCTATGTATTCATTTGTCCTTCAAGTTGTGCTGAAAAAGGTCAACAAGAAAAGGAGAGACAAAAAAAAGGGAAAATGAGGAAAAAGGAGAACAGAAAATGTACTTTGGACTTCAAGAAAAATTCTTGACAAAGGTACGAAAAAACAGAGGTAAGGAAGAACATGTAAAATCAATTAAAATGGATAATCATTCAAAAAAGCAAACTTCGATCTACCAAAGGTTAAAATACAATTTGGTTTAAGGATTGATGTTTGACCATTGACGTCAGCAGTCGTCGATGGCTGCGAGTGTAAAACGGCAAATCCATCTGAGGAGATCGAGTGGTTGCGATCGAAACATGTCATGGTAACCTGCCGGCCCGGGTTCGAGCCCCGGCCACGGTCAAGAATGAAGGATTATCAATAACAATTTTAATTGATTTTCATGTTTTAAAATTCCTTTCTTCATAAAAATAATTTAATGAAAATTAAATTTAATGAACTTAAGCCTAATTAAAATTATTAAAAATTTGGATTAAAAATTATTTTATGTAATCTTTCATATTTGTTTGTTTTTTATTTTATTTGATGTTACTAATTTGTGGCGGGTTAATTTGTTCAAAAGAACATGAATAGTTTTTTGCTATTGATTACTTAAGTACCCAAGTACTTAGAACTTTTACAACTCTAAAAAATTAACATAACAAAAAAAGTTTCAAAGTTTAGCCCAGTAAATGATTCACAAACAAGTTTAATTAATAATTATTTATTCACATTTTGTTTTTGTTTAATTTTTAGTTATACTTTTCGTTTATTTAACAATTTTTTTACAATTTGTAAGCATTTTGTTTGTTACTTTTGTTTGTTTACCTTTTGAAACATATGTTTTTTTGTTTTACTAAATTTTACTGCAAAAATTTCTGCAGTAAAAAATTGTAAATACTCAGACAAGAACTGTCACTTTTCGCTCTCAATTTGTGTTCTCATTTACTGCATTTTGTGTACTCAAACGCAATTTCGTAAAATGCAGTAAAGTTCAGTAAAAAATAGTAAAAACTTTTGTGTTCTCGAACGCAGCTAATAATAACTCAGATGTACAATTCCTATAAAAGTTGAAGAAACAAAAAAAAAAGATTGTTATGATTTCGTATTCGTACAAAAAGTGTAGACTACATTTACTAAAATGTACTAGTGATTCTTTGGTTCCAATGTCTACATACTTTCCCAAAGGAACTACCTAGTTAGTAGTACCAACGTCAGTAGTAGATTTCCAATGACACGCACATGTTAAATGTCTTTAGTAAATAACATTGCCTGGGGTATAATAGGTCACTAGTACTGGTGACTGTGTCAATAGTAAATCAGTACAGATTCACTAGTGACATTTCCTGCAGAGAAGGTACAAGTGTATGGATATGCACACACAGAAAAAATATCAGTGTTAAATTAACATGGCGCAATATTAATTAAAAATCATAGTAAATTTCTGCAAAAGTATGGACTCTATTTAAAATTACCATTTTTTTTTTTAAATAATTTTAAATGAAAAATGTTAAAATAACATTGTTCAATATTGAAACCATAAAAACCTGTTTTACTTGTTTAAAAAAAAAAAAAAAAACAACACAATAAAAAGAAACCATACATTTTTTTTATTTTAATGTTTTAAATATGTTATAAAAAGAAGACAATTCCCGTATTCTTTTATTAAAAATTATTTAGTAAAATAGTACATCAAAATTTCAAAGTAGAATGATGACGAAACCCATATCGGGCCATTCTGCTGATGCTTCTGTTAACAAAGGGAAATACAAAATAATTGAAGCATGTGTTACGGGGGTATGTATTCAGAATTTTTCTTAAATAAAAGCATATGTTGTCTCTGAAGCTTCTTCTCACTGTTGTATAACACTCAAACCAATTTGATTCTACATGAAATGAACGTTGTTTCATTTTGAAATAACTTTTTTTTTACGTCATTCGGATTTTTTTTTCAATATAAATGAAATTTTGCTGCAATGTTTAATTAACATGAATTATACTTATTTTAAAAGAAGAAAATGTTGTTCGAAAGTTATTGTAAAATTATGTTAAATTAATATGAAGTAACTATGAAGCAAAATCACTACGAAAACGGTAACATCAACCTTGTTTTCGACGATTTTACACTAATTTTTTTCTGTGTGTATTTCATACAAAAAGCATGTTTATATACTATTCGTTTCTATAAAGCTTCGTTCACAATGGCAGCAACAATTTCGTTTTTTCTTCTATCTTATTTCTTCTCGAAGTATTTCGTATGTATATTTTCCTTTAATTTTTTTGAACAAAAATGTAATTTAAGTTTTTTTTTAAAGTTTTGTCTACTACTCCTACAGCAACAATTTGTATGAAAAAAAATTTTTTTTTTCATTACTTATTTATTGAATCTTCATATATTAAATATGAACTAACAATAATTAATCAAATCTTATTCTAATATTTTATTTTATGTCCTGCCAGTGCCAGACAAAAATTTTCTTCATCGCGGGTTTTGTTTACATATATGGGTGTTTATCGCTCATCTAATTGAGTAAGTGCTGCAGTGTCTCTTCTCCTTAAGCGAGTGTGCCCACTGTCATGTAAAATATGGGTGTAATTGGAGCCTTTTTAAGTATTTTACTGCATATTTCGTAATCATAGTTTTAACTAATGGAACATTGAGATCCTTGTGAATATTTGAGTTTTTAACATACCAAGGGGCAGCTGTGATTATTCGAAGAAGTTTATTTTGGCGCCTTTGAATTTTTCGATATTAGAGGCCGAGGCAATGCCCCATAACTGAATACCATAGCACCAGATTGGCTTTAAGATGGAGTTGTATAGTAGAAGTTTGCAGTCAAGACTAAGGACAGAGTTTCTTTCAATAAGCCAATGCATTTGGATGGCTTTAAGTTTCATTTGAGTTAATGTACACCGAGATATTTTACATACGAATTTTGAGGTATTATTTGATTATTGATTTTAATAGGGGGGCATGATCCCCGACGCAAGGTGAATGTTATATGTACGCATTTTTGCTCATTGACCTTAATCCTCCATTGTTTTAGCCATATTTCAAGTTGAAATATATGATCCTGTAGGTAACGTGATGCTTCATGACGGTTTTCGTGAACGCTTAGAAAGGCTGTGTCGTCCGCAAATATTGAAGTTTGTGTGTAATTGTTTGCTGGTATGTCTGAAGTATAAATTAAGTATAATAGAGGCCCCAGAATGCTGCCTTGTGGGACTCCAGCGCCAATTGGCTGAGGTGAACTTAAGAAGTTTCCTACTTTAATAATAAATTGACGACCGACTAAGTAGCTTTCTAACAGCTTGTGTGTGTTAACCGGTAGGTTAAGCTTCAATTTATGTAACAAGCCTACATGCCAGACTTTATCAAAAGTTTGAGAAACATCGATGAAGAGAGCGAAGCAATATTACTTTCTTCAAAGGCTTTTCTTATGGCGTTTACTATCCGATGGGTTTGTTCAATTGTGCTATGGTTTCTTCTAAAACCGAATTGATGGTTAGGTAAACACCCATTGTCATTTAAAATTGGGATCAATTTTGACGCTAAGAGCTCCGCATATATTAGATAGCTCTTTGATATATTAGATAATAAGCTAATAGGCCTATATATTTTTTTTCTCATTATTTTTTATTGAATCTTCATATATTAAATATGAACTAACAATAATTAATCAAATATTATCCTAATACTTTATTTATGTCCTGCCAGTGCCATACAAAAATTTTCTTCATCACGGGTTCTGTTCACATATATAGGTGTTTATCACTCATCTAATTGGGTAAGTGCCGCCATGGTTTAAAATATTTCGAGCTAGTGGATTTGGCTGTTGTTCAAGCCTTTTTAAATATTTTACTGCATATTTTGTAATCATAGTTTTTACTAATGGAACATTGAGATCCTTGTGAATATTTGAGTTTTTAACATACCAAGGGGCAGCTGTGATTATTCGAAGAAGTTTATTTTGGCGCCTTTGAATTTTTTCGATATTAGAGGCCGAGGCAGTGCCCCATAGTTGAATAAAGTAGCACCATAATGACTAAGGACAGAGTTTCTTCCAATAAGCCAATGAATTTGGATGGCTTTTAGTTTCATTTGAGATACTTTTGCCTCTATATGGCTTTTCCACGTTAAACGGCGATCTAGATGAATACCGAGGTATTTTACATGCGAATTTTGAGGCACTAAATGATTATTGATTTTAATAGGGGGGCAAGATTCCCGACGCAAGGTAAATGTTATATGTACGCATTTTTGCTCATTGACCTTTATCCTCCATTGCTTTAGCCACAGTTCGAGTTGAAATATATGATGCTGTTAGCAACGAGATGCTTCATAACGGTTTTCGTGGACACTAAGAAAAGCTGTATCGTCTGCAAATGTTGAAGTTTGGGTGTGGTTGTTTGTTGGCATATCCGAAGTATAAATTAAGTATAATAGAGGGCCCAGGATGCTGCCCTGTGGGACGCCAACGACAATTGGCTGAGGTGAACTTAAAAAAATTTCCTTCTTTAATAACAAATTGACGACCGACTAAGTAGCTTTCTAACAGCTTGTGTGTGTTTGCTGGTAAGTTTAACTTCAATTTATGTAATAAGCCTTTATGCCAGACTTTATCAAAAGCTTGCGAAACATCGATGAAGAGTGCTGAGCAATATTATTTTTTCTTCAAATGCTTTTCTTATGACATTTACTATTCGATGAGTTTGTTCAATTGTGCTGTGTTTTCTTCTAAATCCGAATTGATGGTTTGGAATACATCTACTTTCACTTAACATCGGTGTTAGTTTTGAAACCAGTAATTTCTCAAACATCTTTGACATATTTGATAACAAGCTAATAGACCTATATGACTCAACTTTTGTATGATCTTTACCTGGCTTAGGTATCATCGTAACTAAGGAGACCTTCCATTCTTGAGGGTAGTATTTAAGGCTTAAAATAGCATTAAAAATATAGAGAATAATTTTCTTTGCTATGCGAGGGAGCTTCAAAAGCATTTTGTTACTGATCTTATCAATACCAGGTGCCTTCTTGGTGCTTTATTCACAAATAGCCTTTTCTATTTCTCTTATCTCAAATCTTAGGTGGATAGCTGCTCTAACATTAACAGGCGGTAACTTATCCGCTGTATCGTCAAATATATTTGGGGTTAATACGTTTTTCAAATGATTTACAAACAGGTTTCCTTTTTCATTATCACTTCTTGCCCAACTTCCATTCAGGTTTCTTAATGGTGGTTTCGATATAACTGGCCTTTTGAGATTTCTAGCTGCACGCCATAATGAGTAGTCTGATTGTGGAGTTGCATCAAGTTCCTTAAGATAATTTTCCAGAGAAGCCGTTTTCTGAGTCTGCAGTAATTTTCTTAGCCTTTTTGTACACTCTTTTAGTAAGTTCTTACGTTGCGGGGATCTGTGCAATTGCCACTCTCTTCGAGCTCTCCTTTTTTTTAGACAAGAGACGCTCGACATCTGTGGAACATATTTTAATATTTTTTGTTTTTTGGGGGCAATATTGGATAGAGCGATCTACATTCTCCGGTGTTCTAAGCGGAATATATTCTGTGCAGTGGGTACTGAGATATTTTTTATATTTTATCCAATTAATTTGTGTAGCTGACGTCGCTTAATAACCAGTCGGAGATACAATTCTATTGGGGTTCATTTTAGTAACAATTGTAATGGTCGGAAGATAATTCTAAGGAAGCTTCAACATGAATCGTTTCTATGGGGATGCTTTTTACCACGCCGAAATCGATGACATCTGGAATTTTTTGATGATCAATAGGCCAATATGTTGGTTGTCCACTCGCTACCACATTTAAATCCATTTTAGCAATAGTATTAAATAAAACACGACCCTTTGGTGTTATAAGTCGTAACCCCCAGAAGGTATGTTTAGCGGTATAATCCAGGAAACATGGTCCTAATGATTTAAAATATTGGCTTTCTGATATTGAAAATCTAGGTAGGGAGTATAACGGTGAAATTACTAGGTTTTTATTTAATTCCTCAACGCAAATGTTCGTTGCTTGGAGATAGTCTTCACGATGATCACACATTAGGTAGTGTTAGACTCGGGTTTTTATCAAAATGGCAGAATCTCCACAAGCTTTATCTCGAGCATCCTTGGTATCATATAGTATATAACCATTGATTTTAAACGTATTTCTTCATGTCAAATGAGTTTCAGAAATCATCATGAAATCAATTTGTTTATTTTTAAGAAAGTATTCTGATTCATTTTTATGTTGGCGGATGCCGTTTGCTTCCAAAATAAAATTTTTAAACAGTTCATGGCTTGTTAAGAATAGCTTGCAATAACATCGATTGCATTCTAAGAATTTCCTGCATCATATTACCCATTGTGTTTGTAAAATTATTTACTGTTTGCACTAATGTTTCCATGGTTTTTTCTAAACGACTTAGATGTGAAACTGGAGTTTCATCATTACTTGACGAAGCACTTTGCATTGGCACATGGTTTGATTTTAAGACGTTAGCATAAGAGGTTCTGTTATTACTAGGCTGCGTAGCCTGAATGTCATTAGTGTTTATTTGATTTGTTACCTGCATTTGAGGGGAATTAGTTTTCGGTCCAACCGACTGCTTGACGATAGTGTATACAGGGCATCCTCTATAATTGGCTGTGTGATTACCGCCACAATTGCTGCATTTTTTTACGTTGGGGTCGGTTTTAGACTTATCGCAAAGAACTGTGCCATGTTATTTACCACATACTACGCAAACAGGGGGTAAGTAGCAGTATCCCTTATTATGACCAAATTCTTGGCAGTTTTAACACTGAACGGGTCCATTTCTTTTGTGCGGCTCCTCTATCGTGATCTTCCTGTACAGGATATATTTCAAGCTGTAAATAGGATGAGTTTCGTTTTTTTTTAGCTTAACGTCACCGGGCTCTAACTCCACTCGAAAAAGTGGTTGGGGAATTTTTTCCCCTATTTTTATACCCTCTACCACAATTTGTTGTGAAAAGGGTATACTAAGTTTGTCATTCCGTGTGAAACTTTTTTATTATTCATCTTAGACCCCATAAAGTATATATATTCTGGCTCCTTGAGTAATTCTAAGTCGATTTAGCCATGTCCGTCTGTCTGGGCGTCTGTTGAAAACACGCTCACTTTCAAAAATTCTCCAACGAAATAAAGTAACTTGGTGTCAAATTGCTTGTAGTTATCTTAAGCAGATTGGAATTGAAATCCAGCAAAATCGGTTCAGTAGGATCAGAGCTATGAATCAAAATGTGGAACCACCATCTTAAAAAATTGATAGTTTTGTTACAAAAACTAACATAAATGGTGGAACAATGCACGGAATGATATAAGATTTTCAAAAATTCGTTTTATTCGATTGGAAATCATGCTTTAAAATTTCGTGAAGATCCGGCCATAATTTAACCTAGGCCCCATATAAACCCTACTTCCGGAAAACAGTTTAGTACGCCTAAAACCATAATAAAGAATGCTATCATAATAGAATTTGGTACGTCGCAGTTTTAAAGGACTAGAAATGACACTGTGAAGTTTCGTTAAGATCGGTCCATGATTTAGCCTAGGCCCCATATATGTTAACCGTACTCCCGGAAAACAGTTTAGTACTCCTAAAACCGTAATTAATAATGCTTACAGAAAAAAATTTAATATTTCACAGTTTTATATGACTAGAAATCAGACTAATAAATTTCGTGGTGGCCGGTCCATAATTTACTATAGGCCCCATATTAAGCCCACCCCGGTAAATTGAAACCGTAGCAGATATAGATATTGTGGTAAAATTTCTTCCAACTTACCTTCATATGACCAGAAAAAATGTCATGCAATTTTGTGGTATACGTTCAATAATTAAGATCACTGTAAACACTAAAACTTATTTCACCGCTGTATTGAAAGTTATGTTTTTTAATACCAGATATCACTCTGCAGAATTTGGGCTCATAACTTACCATGGCTCCAATATAAATTCCACTCCTGAAAAAAATTTTAGTTCGGCTTAAACTGTTACGAATCATGTTTTCTTATTTAAGCTACTTAAAATGATTAAAAAAAAGCATAAAACTTTCTGATTGTCGGTCAATAATTTAATATAGGTCTAAACCGAACCAATTTTAATGCTGACATCGGTTTTTATTAAGAAAAACTAATAATAAATAGATATCATATAGATATCAATCCTGAAATATTCGAACTGTCGGTGGAGGGTATCAAAGATTCGGCACAGCCCAATATAGCACTCTAACTTGTTAATATTAACTACATGTTTTATTTTGAAGCCTTTCTCTTCTAGGAATGTTTTTATTTCTGCAGGGTCCACACATGAGTCAATTCCCTTAATCACTACCTGAAGACCTTTACTGCTCTTCAGTTGGTTTGTATAAAAGCTTTTATTAATAATTTTACGAAAATCATTCTCATGATTAACTTGTATTTTTTTTGACTTGTCTCGTTTATACTACCATGCTTGATTGCAGCTACGTAAAACGAATTTTCTCCTATCACCGAGATCAAACTATTTATTAGCTCATTTGAGTTTTGTTCCCTAAGATATATCGGGGGAGGCTTGGACGACTTTATCACGTTTGGTGCTTCAGGGGATTCATCCTCCAGAATTGCAAAACGATTTTGGGAATTTATTCTATCAGTTGTACCATCTTTTAAAACTTTCGGTGCCGAAGCCACTGCTGATGAGGCAGGGCTACGACCCCGTAGATGTTGATTCTTTTACAACTCCGTAACTTTGACTCTTTTCGCGGGTATCATTTGTGTTACCTAAGGAAATAATACCCTGGGTACGTGTTTAGCATTGCAAATCAATATGACTTTGATACAATACTTGGTCGGCTTTAAAGGTATATATTGAGTATATAATTTATTATGAATCACTGTCTTATCTTTGCAATAGTTTAGCTTGAAAAGTGTAAGTACAAGGTGGCGCAAAAGTAATCCTCCTATCAGAAAATGATATAAATTTTGAGATTGGCCCCTAATGTAAGTAAGCACATGCGAAATACACGTTAATAAACAATGTTACGCTACACTGCTCCAGAACGCGGAATATTGGTGACTATTTATTTGACCAATAATCGGTCGGTGACTTTGGCACAACGTGAATTTCGTCGCAGATTTCCCAGCCGTCCAACGCCTACTGGTGAAACACTGCGACGTTTAGCCGCTCGCCTCGAAGAGACGGGCACAACACGAGATGCTGCCAGGCGTGGCAGACCCCGGAGTAGCCGTTCTGCAGAGAATATTGCTGCTGTAGCCGAGGATGTCATGGACCTTTTTTCTTCGAAGACGTCGCGGGCCAAACATTTACTGTGAATGGTGAGCGCTACAGAGCAATGATCAACGAGTTCTTTTTGCCGCAACTTGATGAATTGGGATTGGAAAACATGTGGTTCCAACAGGACGGTGCAACGGCACACACTGCACTTGCCACAAGCGATATGCTGAAGGATGCATTTCCCGGGCGCCTTATCTCCCGTTTTGGTGATTTGCACCGACCAGCAAGATCGCCTGATTTGACCGCTCCAGACTTCTATTCGTGGGGCTTTTTGAAGTCGCGGGTTTATGTCAACAAGCCTTAGACTCTTGCAGCTCTTAAAGACAATATCCGTCAAGAATGTGAGGACCTATCGCCGGAAGTTTTGGCCAAAGTAATGGAAAATTCCATAAAAAGGGCTCAAATGACAATCATGTAAAAAAATGACATGATGTAAAAAAAAAATTAAAAGACCAAATCAAAAGAATCCACAAGAAGAATCAAAGTTTTTCATTTTTTTTTTTTTAAATTACAGCCAAAAAACATCGGAAGGTTATGTTTGCGCCACCTTGTATTAAACCGGATGATCCCCTATTTTATAAATACCATGCATGGGTATAAGTGCACAACAGTGGTATATTTTCATATTGTAAAGGGTGGTTAAATTGTAAGGGCCGATGTTGAATGTGAACCACACCTAAACGCCAAGTTTTTTTCCGAATTTTATTTGACATTTCTCTATTTCAGACTTACTCAATTTCAACCATGGAGAGATACACAATCCAACAACGTGTTAAAGTTATCCAGACGTATTATGAAAATGTGCGTTTAAATCAAAATGCATATCGTGCATATCAAAGAAAATCATCTTCAGTGATGAGGCACATTTTCACCTCAGTGGATTCGTTAATAAGCAGAATTGCCGCATTTGGGCGAATGATAATCCAAGAGTGTTTGTCGAAAAACCAATGCACCCACAAAGAGCGACTGTTTGGTGCGGTTTATGGGCTGGCGGCATCATCGGGCCGTATTTTTTCCAAAATGAGGCCGGTCAGGCAGTTACTGTGAATGGTGTTCGCTATCGTGAGATGATAACGAACTTTTAATGGCCCGAATTGGAAGATATGGATGTGGACGATATGTGGTTTCAGCAGGACGGTGCCACTTGCCACACAGCTAACGAAACAATGGCTCTTTTGCGCAACAAATTCAATGGCCGTGTTATCTCACGTAATGGCGATGTCAATTGGCCGCCAAGATCATGTGATTTGACACCGTTGGACTTTTTTCTTTGGGGTTATTTGAAAGAAAAGGTGTACGTCGATAAGCCAGCAACAATTCAAGAGCTAAAGGATGAGATAATTCGGCACATTAACGGCATAGAACCTCCATTATGCCTCAGGGTCATCGAAAATTTGGACCATCGGATGGAGGTGTGCCGCCGTGGTCGCGGCGCCCATTTGGCCGATATTTTGTTTCATACATAATTGAGTAATACCAATATATCATAATAAAATAAAATTACAATAATTTCCTAAATAGTTTGTGTTTTATTCAAAATCAACATCGGCCCTCGAAATTTAACCACCCTTTACCAATAATAGCATATATTGTTTAAGAAATTGAAATTTTTATAATCAATAACAAAACTAACTTAAAAGGAGAAATTCCGGGTGCTTAATAGTGTCGGTAAAGTTGTCATTTAAAATATTAAGTTGTTTTTTTTTTTTTGTTATAAACTGATTTTTAGTCTGATTTAAATAAAAAATAAGATGAATTTTCATTTGTTTTATATTTCATTTTACGTTGATCAAAAATATTAAAAAATTTAAAATTAACAGTTCAACTAAAAATCATAATTGTTGATCTTCTTCTTCTTCATAATATATTGAGTTTTCTTATCAAAAATATTTTAAGCTTATTAAAGTTTTCAAAATAAATTTTATATAATTATTTGTTTATTAACCCCCCCGACCACAAAAGCAATTTGTGATGTCTTAATACAATCAATAACGCCGGCAGAGTCCCTGCGCCCAGTTGCCAATGTTCAAGCTTATATCTTGGATTGCAAACATATCTTAGAATATAAAATGAAAATGTTGAAAAGAGGTTATGTGTCATTTTCGTTGCGAAGAAAAAGAGGATCGCTAAAAATAAAAATATTTATCATTTACATGCTTAAAAAACAAGTAGCACAAAATTCGGTGTTTTTATTGTAGTTTAGTTTTCGTAATTTTTATGTTTTTATTGTAAGCATATCTTGTGTTACCAATAGAATATGACAGTTGACATGGCAACAATTGCCAAACGTATTGCTTGTGTGGCCGGGGGCAAACCTTTTTTAAAAATGGAAATATACATACATGTATATATCGCTTATTTGCTACAATAACGCCATGAGTCAAAAGTCGCAAATTTTGTCTTAATATCAATAATGCATAGTAAATCAGGTGTTTTTTGAAGTGGAAATTATTTCATATGAAGATATTGTAATCTTCACTCTCGAGAGAGGAATCACATTTTCTTTTTCATTTTGTTGTGTGAAATTTAAAACTTTAAAGTCGTTTTCTGAAAAACTAATATTTTTGAATTATGACAATGTTGCAGCAAATGAGTGATATAAGGAGTTTTCCTATGTAAGTATAAAAAATATTTTAGGGCTTTTTGTTATATGATTCCCGTTTTATCTTGCTAACCATATATCGGATGTGCAATCACCACCAGGGTAACGCATTTCGTGTGGAAGAGCTGGCCCATTAGGTTCTTTTCCAAAGTCGACAAAAAAGTCTTTATTTAATTTCATACCACCATTCTCAACATCAATATCAATCATGCAAATATGACCACCCTTCTCAATCATCTTTGGATAGAACTGAAAGAAGAAATTAATTTTTCCTTATTGGAAAAAAACTGTAATTGTTTTAAAGGCTTAAAGTTACCATTTTATCCCAAGGAGAGTACAGAGACGTCGAAATATATAGGCGTTTTCCATCCAACGACAACTGCATCATTTGAGGTCCACCTTCAAGACGTTTTCCTTTCATATAGACTGGATCTGGACGTTCCTTTTAATTGATAATAATAATACAATTTTATTACGGTTTTAATTATTTTATTCGTTCGACTTACATTCAGCTCTCTATCTTCCATTACTATTACATCATCTAAATCATTGCACACGGAGCCGCCCAACCATACTTGTCCCGTCAACTTTGGATTTTCTGGATCACTAATGTCATATTGACGAACATCGCCATGGCGCCATAAGTTAACATATAAGAAACGATCATCGAGAGATAAGACGATGTCTGAAACCATTCCACCGATTTCTTGAGGTATATTGTCGCCAAATTTTACCAACTTTGATGGTATGTCAATAACTTTTTTGCATTCAAATTCATCAGAGCTTTCCTTCTTTTTGAAATAAAAGACATTAGCATTTAAAGCACATCCCACAAAACCCTCTGGTCTAATGGGATCGTGCATAAAACGAATTTCCAAAGGCGTAAATCCTTCGCTTCCCAAGTCAATCGTTTGGTATAATGTACGCGTTGACCATTTAAAGAAATTAATACGACAACCATACTGGGTAAGATCGTTTAAATCCTCGTCCTTCCAACCTCTAAAATTAAATTTTAAATGTTTAAATAAAGTTATTAAAAAAATAAATTTAAATTTGACTTTTTTTAGTTTTAAATCGAACCAAATAAATAAACCGATTTTGCAATAAAACTATAAATACGGCTGTGCCGATTCTTTGATACCCTCCACCGAAAGTTTCTATAGTTCAAGAAAGGGCTCTATTTGGGATCTATAAATTATTAACCAATCTTTATAAAAACTGACGTCAGTATTAACAAGATTTCGTTTAAATGTGCTAAATTCCCAATTTCTACTATTTATAAACTGAAATTTATTGTTGATGGGATAAGCAATCCTATACGCATTTCACTGGTTGTTTAGGCCAGATCATCAGGAAACTTCATCCAAAGATTTTAGAAACTAAAGATATTATAGACGAGCAAATAAACACTAGTTTTCCTTGTAACAAGTACAACGCTTAAACAAAAACAACAACAATAAAAAGTGAGTTTATCTTTTCTTACAGTCCCGATGTCGTTGTAAGTGGCACAGAATACTAACAGAACTGTCACGAGACGGAAGATTTTGCGTTTTTTTTTGTCTCTTTCTAAGAAAACAGCCCTTTTTGCATTTCTCTTTGCATCATCTTTTATGCCGCAATACAATGAACACAAATTTATTTAGTTGAGATTTATTTGCAAAGCTGTTGGTAAAAAATTACTTTTAAGTTTACCACAACACGAGAAACTAATATTTAACTAAATAAATAACATTATTAAACAAAAAAATATTAATAAATAAATTTTTTGTGGTTTGTTATTTTTGTTTTGATCTCGCCATTTGTGTTGATTGTTGCTGCCTTTTTTTACACGTTGCCACTTCACTACAAAAAAAAGCTTTCTGTCTTTTTCTTCGAAAGCTGCCCTCGCAACTGATTTGGGCCTTTTTCACACGTCACTTTTTACAGTTCTGTTAGTATTCTGTGGTAAGTGGGTAGAGAAAAAATAAAATCAAACTACTTTATTATATAAATTTTTATATTATTCGAATGTGTATTCTAAGTCAAAAATTTTATAAATTTAAAAGTGTATAATAATTAAATTTTCATGTTAAAAATTATAATTTTTTGAAAATTTTGATTAAATTTTTAAATTTAATCCTCAAAAGCTTTTATACTTTAATAGTCTTATTCCTTCAATATTTTCTAGGAATATTTTGACTTAGAGTACACATTCGCATAATTTAGAGTACACATTCGCAAAAATTTATATAATAAATGTTACTTACCATGAGAAATAAATTCCCTGATTCTACTTTATTATATTTTGCCAGTTCAGTTTTATTACACTGCCACTTGCATATAAGTTATCAAAGTTCATCTTGGGATTGGCTCTTAAAAACTTAAGAAATATTTGTTCTGAAAAAGGATTTGAATTAAGCGCTTCGAAATCTCTATATTCCATATATTTTTATAAATAACGATATTTTTTCTGCAGACCAGTATTATTTGCCGACCATTAGAAGGTCTTATGCTTTTATTTCTAGTCATATACTACGTTTATATGTGTTCTATTCGCAAATAAACATTATTTACGATTAAGTAACTTACTGTTTATATATCAATTTTCTTACTGAAAATTCTTATTTTTGTGTTTTTATGATGCAGGATGGAAAATTTAGTGATTTATTGTTTACTTGTTAATTTTATTTTCACAGTTTTGTGTTAATATTATTTTTCTTGTCATATGAATGTGCATCATCGACAGTGTTGCCAAAACTTAATGACCAAAAATGGCTAAATTTACGAAAAAAAAAATGGTAAAAAATGGCTAAAAGCTTTTTTAAATAAAAACACATTAAAATTCAATAACAAAACAGAAATAATTCATTTAAAGTTGTTTACGATGAAATTGTAAGTTAAGATCAATTTGTTAAATAAGAATAAACGTTAATTAATATGTTGATAGATAATTATTTAAAAAATTAAATCATCGATAAATTCGATGTCGTTATTGTTCATCTCATAGGAATCATTCGTGCTTATTAGTTTTAAATAATTTGAATGTAAATTATAATCACGACAACATTTACCCTACCTTTTGAGTCCAGATCTAGGTACAATAAAAACAAGTAAGAAAGTATAGTCGGTCAACCCCAACTATATGATACCCTACACCACATTAGAATCTATGTACCAAATTTTATCAAATAATCTCCAAAATTACGACCTGTACTTTGCGCACAAGGTTTACATGGACAGCCAGCTAGCCGGACAAACATCGTTAACTCGACTCAGAAAGTGATTCTGTTTTAATCGGTATACGTAAACGTAAGCTTAGACCAATATTTTAAGGTGTTACAAACATCAGCACAAACGCATAGTACCATCTCCACTATTTTGGTGTTGGTATAAATATTTAATTGTAAAAATATTGTTACGAAAGTAATTTTAGTTAAGAATTAGTTGTAATTATGAGTTAAGAATTAGTTGTGTTTATTAGTTATCTTGTATTTATTTTTTTTACATTGTTATTAAAAATTGTTATACATCATTATTCATACTTCAACCCAATGTGCAGAATGCTCTAGATGTTAAAAAGTCCGTTAAAAAAGCTAAAGGATAAGTGATGCAACTATTTAACCATAGATGTCGTTAATAATAACATAGTAGACGTTAAGTTTAAAATTCATAACATAATCAATTTATTATTCGTTAACATCAAATAGTAAAAGCTCGAACATACGGGATACATTCTGGAGCTTTCTATATAACTGTTATTGAGTATTAATACTTGCGAAATCACGTTGCCAAATGAGTTTTACTTTAAAGGTTTAAGTGTGCAGATCATTAATAGAGGTCGCAATAGTAAATTAAGGTTGTTAATGTGACTTAGTACTAAATAAAGTTGTGTAAATTGTAAACAGTGTTTAAAGTGTTGTGTTTTATTTATTTTATTAAAATTGCAAAGAAAAGAACTCGAAACGGTTTATTATAAAGGAAATAGACCAAAACGTTATTGAAAAGCAGTAACGTAACAATTGGTGTCAGAAGTGAAATTGCATAAACAATATAAATAAAATCATGCGCACGGCGTAATCTTTATTTCTATCATTCATGCTTTATGTATATGTTTAGTTCTGCTCTGTATTCTGGAATGAAGATAAATGTGAATATAGCTAGAACTGCTCTAGAATTCCATCGAGCGTTACTTATTGGGGGTATAGTTTTAAAATTTATGAAGGGAAATTTTTAATGTTTTAATCTGAATGCTTTCCCAAGTTCATGTAGAAACTGCATATTATCCCTCCATTTAATATTAACAGCTTTAATGTTTTCTTCATATTGATTATAGTTATTTTTTAGTTCTTCATAATTAATTCTAAGATAAAACCAGAGATGTGAAGTCGTCAAATAAAAGTTCTAATTTCGACTCCTACCGCTAAAATTTTTCAAGTCTCCAACTCCGACTCCTAATCTTACATTGATGCTATATAAATATATATGAGGCTAGTTCTTAGACGACTTTAAACTCTTTTTTCAAAGCAGTATCTTTTTAATATAACAAGAAAATTATTCTGTAAAAATTTCAATATTAGAAAATTTTTTAAATATTTTATGTTAAACAAGTAAGAAAGTATAGTCGGTCAAGCCCGACCATATGATACCCAGCACCACAGTACTTAAAAACACATCATGCTTATGTGTCCATATAAATATGGATTTCTCTATGTTTAAAAACTTCATTAAAATCGGTTTGAAAGTTTGTGAGAGGCAGAAATTGCCCCCTACATCCCCTTGTGTTCCTATTTTTGAAAAACTGTATAGCTTATGTGTCCATATAGATATGGATCTACCTATGCTTTAAATTTCATTAAAATCAGTTTGAGAGGTAAAAATTGCCCCTTTCTCCCCTTGTGGTCCTCTATTTTTTAAAACTGTATAGCTTATGTGTTCATATAGATATGGATCTACCTATGTTTTAAATTTCATTAAAATCGGTTTGATAGTTTCTTAGAGGAAGAAATTTCCCCCTATCTTCCCTCGTGGTCCTACGATTTGGCCCATTTTCAATAGGCTTGGTCGTTGTGTCAATAAGAACCTATGACCCAAATTTTATCAAGTTATCTCCAAAGTTGCGACCTGTACTTTGCGCACAAGGTTACATGGACAGCCAGCCAGCCGGACGGACATCGTTAGTTCGACTCAGAAAGTGATTCTGAGTAGATCGGTATACTTTAAGGTGGGTCTAGGACCACTATTTTAAGGCGTTACACACATCAGCCCAAATGCATAATACCCTCTCCACTATTGTGGCGTGGGTATAAAAATTTTATTTTGAATAAATTTTATATTGGATAAAACTTTAAGCTACGTTTAGCGATGAAGATTTTCCATACAACAACTTATCCACAACATGCCTTTAACAAAACCGTTGCCAAAAAACACATTCCAAAGACAAAACAACAAAAACTTTAAATAAAAAAAGTGAAAAGCAATAAAGAAGTAAATTAAAATTAGTTTTTCTTTGATTCTGTGACGAAACGGTTGTGTGGTGAGAATTTTTTGCAATCAGACCTGCTGAAGAAGGGAAAGCAGAAGGCCTTGACTGGCTACGACATCGTGTGTAAAAAATGAATGAGTATGGAATGCGGTAGTAAGGCCTTGAACTCTTGCTTACTACTTCTTTTTACCGCTAGGATATTATACCCTCTTCTCCTACATAAACATATTTATCTATGTGTACATGTACATAAGGGTAATGACTTATTACATTTTTTTGAAGTATGTATCAAACTTTACATGCCCTAGCAAGTTTTTCGCTGGTTTAAAAAAACTTCCCGCTACAAACGAGAAATTTAAATTAGGTCTATATAAAAAAAACAAGTAAGAGTACTACATTTGGCTTAGCCAAATCTTATGTGCACTTGACCATGGTGCGATAAGAACATAACTTTATATAAATAAATATATATTTGTACGTATAAAGATTTCTTGTATTTTGTGTTCTTCATAAGGGATTTTCCGGGATCCGGCACATTTTTTGGGAAAAAAAGTCCCGGAAAATTTGTGCGGAAACTACCGGGATTTTTTTAAATTTAATCATGGCATCTTTACTGCTGTTATAATTGTAAATAAGTTGTGTCATTAAATAGATCTTAGCAGTTAGGCAAAAAGATCTAAAGTCATTTCAGGCATTTTGATTTTTTGATTGGATTTAATTCAATTTTTTTCTCTTTTGTTTGGTTTAAACCACTTTAGCCTAGCACAACTGCTTCTAATCGTTATCACCTGCTATTAGAAAAAAAGTCTATGAAATACACCAAATAAATATTTTTCAATTTAACATAACGAAAAACTACAGTTTCTGACTAAAGACATTTTTGCTAAACGTCAAAGAGATGTCAATTCATATCCGATAAGTAAGGCAATTTTTCATGCTCTGAAATTTTGAAAGAAGAAGAGTAAAAATGAACAGAATTTTTAAGTTGTTAAAATACCCAGATTTATTTTATAAAAACGAAAAAAGTTGTTTCCACTTGCTTCATGCAGCTGCTCTGCATATAGATTTTTCGGATTATATTCTGTAAGAGATGATGACGAAAGATATTAATAGACACATACTAGACTTAGCAAACGTTTTATTTCCCTTATCGGCACTAAGTATGTATTAGTATGTCATTATTTTCTTACAAATATTTCCTTGTTTGTCCCACTGTATCAAGTGTTATTTTCTATCTTTGGCTTAATTTTGATTTGTTCAAGTGATCGTCTATTAATGTTATAAGTTTTGTTCTTGATGCCTCTTATTTTTCCTATACAATTGATAAGTGGAAATGCAGTTCTTGTGATAGGCAGAGCATGGCTGACGTCCAAAACGTTAATTGCTTAAGGCTAGTTTTCACTATCCCACAAGCCTTACGTATTCCATAATACATTGTGAGACAGAAATCTAATGAGTTTTGTTGCGACTGCCAAAAAATCTAATTTAACATGACAGTTTGTATTCACACCATCACACAAAGTAGAAAAACTCACACATAAAATAAAATGCAACCCTGATCCAATGAAAAGTATTATTGTTTAGAATATTTTCGCGACACATTGCATTCACACTATCACACTTTGTCATATCACTTGAGTTTTTGACATGTATTAACACAAAGTATAAAAGTGTAATCTAGCCTTTAATGTTAGAACAAAGTTTCATAACGCCGCAGTACAATATATATACAATGCAAACCCTTCCAAAACATCACTGTTAAGTATTAGTACTGCAGCAAAAAAGCAATCAGCGCATCGGTTTTAAAGTTGATGCTTGTCACATTTAACATTTAATTTTCAACAATACAGATTAATATTATGCATTGCCTCCAGCGTTGCCGTTTTGGTTACTTTTAACCAAAACTGGTTACTTTTTTTTCCAATGTGTACTTGTGTACTTTTTTTCAATTTTGGTTACTTTTTTCAACACAAAAATAACCAATTTTTTGTTTAAGAAGAAGATTTACCCGCTCCGCTTTTTTGGCTCTTAAAAATTGTGTATGGTATTTGTCCAACCAATACCAATACTTTTTTCATCTACTTGAAAAAGCTTAAACTTTAACAAACTGTCAACTTAACCATATGTACATATATACTTTGAAGTGTAAATGGCCATTATCTGCTAATTTCAATTCTTCATAGGCCTAACTGAAACACTTTTCTAGACAAACGATAAGGTCAAAGTGAACGGAACTTTTAATAGGATTCTATTTCCACCGGGCAAAAAGCATCTACATATATGTGGCATTTTGACAAAACATCTTAAGTCGAGATAAGATAGCAAAAAAGTTTTTTAAAAAAACTCTGCGAAAACATAATTTCTGTAAAATATTAAAATAAACCAAAATTAATGAAAAATTTCGCTTATAATACAAAATTTTAAAAACGTAAACAAAAATGTTTTTTGAATGAAAATTCGTATGATAAGCCACATCTTTTTCAACTTTGAAAATTTGACTTAAGATATTTTGTCAAAATGCAACAGATATATATAAAAGATTTACCGCATAATATAGTTAAATATTGTACTTTGTTACCTTAATAACACAGCAAGACCTAAAAAATTTAACTTGCAAGAGCTCTTTATATAAAAAGGTTGAAGTGTTAATTTTGTAAAGGAAGTGAACGTCCACTAAAAATTTCGAAAAATTATATAGCCTTTTGTTCTTTCCAGACCATCGGTAATACACTATTAAAATTTATAAAAATCGGTCCAGCGGCTTATGAACCTATTAGATACAAACAAACACAATTCCTTCTTTAGACATATTTTTCAACTGAAGTGCGGATAAAATAGTATGTACCATGGTGAAATAAACAGGTGGCAGCACTACGCCAGATGACGATTTTTTGCTCTTGCATTGTTTGTCTAGGTTTATGTCAAAGTTTTGTTTATGTTTACAAAAGTCCACGTTTTGTGCTGTGATTTTTGTTTTTTATTAAAGTTTTTGATAATTTTGATAAGATATTGACCATAATTAAATAAAAATTGGCTAAAAATTTATTTATTTCATCACGTTCAGCGGCACGCTTTGATTTTTGTTTAATGTATTTTTTTTTGACGTAAACGGTTATGTAATTTCCATTTTTGTTGTAATGTTGTATTTGTTGCCGTAACGATGCCACCTGCTTGTTCCACCATGTATGTACATTTGATAAATTTGATAAAAAATAATTTTGGTTACTTTTTTTGCTTTTGGTTACTTTATTTTAACATTTTGGTTACAAATTTATTTTGGTTGTGGCAACGCTGATTGCCTCACATACATTTCAAAACCGTTAAATAAACAAAGCACATAGTTGCATTGTTTTGGTACTTTGTGCATGTACTTGGTTAGAATTAGGGTTTTTTCCCGGGAATTCCCGGGACGGGATTATTTTATTTCCCGTTTTCCCGGGATTTTTCTTGCGGGATCCCGGGAAATAAAAAATTCCTCATAATTTCAGAAAATAGCTATTTATACTTTGAAATTTAGTTTTCTATTCTCTAAAAACTAGCAGCTGTGGATGGGTTGTGGATTAGATCAATTACAAGAAGTGAGTACATGAATTTAAATCAATGTCTCCTGATGCAATAAATCTACTAAAAGCAGAATGGGCAGTGCAACAGTTGATAATTATTACATTTAGTGAAGTGAAGAGTTAATAAAGTACATTTATTCAAAATGAGATGCAGGCAGTAAAGTAGGAGATACCTAAACATATCGCTCCCTTATTGCAACATAGTCATATCTACAAAAACAAACGATCTTGGCAAAATGCGATTAAAGTTTTCAAAATGTACCGATTTAAAGATATACTTTGCTTTAACTTCGGTTCAGTTGGAGATATAATACGAGAAGGTATGAAGGAAAACTTTGCTAAAGTTACTTCAAAATATGAGATATGACTATGATGCAATGAAGGAGCGATATGTTTATTACTTGATAAACACAAATTTTCAATTTCAATTTGAGTTGGTTTAAATGCCCGTGAAGTGCGGGGAAACCGAAATAAAATAACTTTTTGGAAACTCGTGTAAGATACTACAACATACAACTTGAAAAACACATTGTCCTAAAGATTACAAATGGACCTATTGAAATGAAAAGGTTTGTGAGAAGCAGTCCGGTTGATGCTATTTTTGCATCAACCTTCACATACATTTGACTGATATAGACGTTGTTTATAAAAAATTGCTTCTGATTGTGAATCCGAAGCATGCTACAACGGTGCACTTTTAAATATTTGTCCAACCTCGGTAAAAAATGAACGAAATTTTTCGGAAACATGATAATTAGTAAATAAAATCAGGAATATACTTTTTGACGACTTACTAAGCGCTTTGAGTGTGTCAGAAAGTTATTTCCTAAGCCGTTAAAAAATGTTATATATTTCTTTAAAATATTTTATCTATTTTATTAATTAACTTTTTGATCTCATATCGTGAGTACCTTAATTTTTATTTTGTTTTTATTATTGTTTTATAAATGAAATTGTAATGTTTATGTTATCTTTTTATCTTGTATCCAGAGCATAATAATACTGAATAAAAGCATAATAATAGGGAATAAAGGCGTGAGGTGATAATAATTCAAGTTCCTATTTCAATCTTCTTTGTAAACAAGTTCCTTTACGTTTTTTTATAAAAGTTTTTTTCTTAAATTAATACAAAAATTACTTTGTATTATTTATATGGAGCGGGATCCCGGGAAAGCGGGAAATTTTTTTAAATTTGAAAAAGTCCGGGGGAAAAAAACTCTAGTTAGAATACAGTAGTAAAACTGTATACAAACTTTGTAAAAGTACGTTTTGGAAGTCAGCCCATATTTGGGACCCAATGATAAAAGCCACTGTGAGTTTGTTGGAATGTTTTTGTTGGTTTTGTTCACAAGCCACCCGTTGTATTTATAAATGTAATTTTCGTTACTTTCAAGGTCTATCCAATAGGTCTGCGCAAGAAGCCAGATGATTAAAGTTGTTTACATTTTCCTTATACCTGTATATTTTTGTTTACGTTTTTGGTTTTTTGCCACACATACATGCACACAAAACTCATCCCAACAAACCAAAACGATTTAGAAAGAACTTGAAGCAAGCTTGCTAGCATAAGCCTTAAGCTTATAAAAGTGTTGTGATTACTATTATAAAAGGCATATTAATAATTATTTAAAATGAAAACTGATCCCTTGCGATAATATTACTTGTATATAATATAATGTAAGCTAAGAATTATGATATTAGAATAAGCTTACAGAAAAATACTTTTCTAAACTTTAATAAGATTTATTACACTCCTTATGAGCATTCTGTTTAAATTTATATGGCACTAGCTTAACCCGGTGCGCTTCGCTACACTGCTTTAACCACGTTTAAAGACTCTTACTTTAATAGTTCTTCAGTTGAGAGATATTAAATATATGCATACTATGGGAGGTATTTCCCCCCGCCCTCCACTGCGCCTACCCGCTTAATTTTTATTTTCAAAAGTAAGTATACCATCAGAGTGACTTCTACAAAGTTTGAACATTCTCACTATAACAGTTCTTAAAATATGCGATATTAAACATTGGCGTCCTATGGGGTTACCACTTCCCCCGCTGCTATTTTATTTAAATTTTGGGGCTCAGAAGATCCTACTACAAAAGTTCAACAAAATGCGTGCAGCGGCTCTTATTAATATATCTTTATATGAGGGGTACTGCTCCTCCTCTGTCAACCCCGCCCGTTTATATATTGATATTAATAGTTTTACCATAATAGTAGGCTTAACCACGTTTGAAGACTCTCCCTTTAATAGTTCTTCTGTTGAGCAATATTAAATGTATGCATCCTAGGTATTTCGCCTCTTGCGCCTACCCGCTTTATTTTTATTTTCAAAAGTGTAGTATACCATAAGAGTGACTTCTACAAAGTTTGAACATTCTCACTATAACTGTTCTTAAAATATGCGATATTAAACATTTGCGTCCTATGGGGGGTACCACTTCCCCCGCTTCTATTTTATTTAAATTTTGGGGCTCAGAAGATCATACTACCAAAAGTTCTTTAAAGCTCTTAAGATATGCGATATTTAATATTGGCATCCTATGGGTGGTACCAATTCCCCTGCCGCTATCGAAAAATTAAGTAGCCTATTTTATTTTTAGGGCTCACGTGATGCTACTGAAAAAATCGAAAATCGGTTCAGTAGTTTAGGAGTCTATAAGCCAACAAACAAACACAAAAACATTTTTAATTTTTTTATATATATATATATACTGTATATATACAGATATTTACAGAAAGTTTTTTACTTATATAATATTAAACTATTTTTTTTAACAATTGTGCACTGTTGAAAACAATTTAAAATACTTCAAATCAAGTTTTCTGTCATTTCTTTCTATCATTTTCTTAACACCAAAGTGAAAAATGTGACTATTCGCTCATTCATTTCTTGTAGGAATGTTTATTGTTGTTCTTTATCATTAGACTTTTGTAAATAACTTTGTTCGCTGTTAGTAAGTAAATCTTTATCGTGTTCATTTCAAAGTATTTCCATAATTTCTTTTGATTTATTTAATTCTTCTCCGTTTTTATTAAATTGTCAAGAAAAGTCAAAAAAAAGTAACCGTTATAGATCGTGCTATTTATATTTGGCCTGCAGTTAAAACGAATTGTTTGAAAGAACTATGGGAATTTGTATCCCAAAGAATAGTATAGGAATGTATAGCAGAAAGATTATCAAAGCCTAATTTTTTTTCATTTCTTATATAATCCATTAATTTCATGTTTTAATTTTAGGTTTAGAAATCAATTTCGGATTTAGATATATTATACGAAATATATAAACAAAATTAAGTTCTCCTATCTCATATGAAATAGGAGTTACTGTACCAAAACCATGCTTTCTGGAAAATAAGGTAGTTATTTGTCTAGGGATAACCAGTTCATTTAAAGACCGATTTCGTTATTTTCACTACCAGTAGTCTACACACAGAAAAAATTAAGTTAAAAACGTAGAAAACAAGGTTGATTTAAAATTTTTCGGTGGTGATTTTGCTTCATACGTTTTTCATGTTAATTCAACCTGATTTTACAATAACTTGCAAACAACAATTAATATGAAAGAATGATAAATTTAAATAAAGGGCATACTTTTGCAGAAATTTACTATGATTCATGTTAATTTTACATTGGTATTTTTTTATTTTATTTTATGTGAAAGTTGAAATTTCAATTCCGGACTAAGCGTGATATAAATATCTTCTTTAGAAAACCCATTTCAACATAAACACGAACAGACAGACCAACGGTTAAATAGACGGACATCGTGAAATTAGCTCCGTTACGTATAATAACGTCAGTATTTTTAAAATAACAAACTGAACAACAATATAAATTTGTTTGTTCATTTAACCGAATTTTTTATTGTCAAGAAAAATTAAGAGTTTTCTTTTGAATGTCAAGCTTTTTGGCAATTTTGATCTGGCAAGCCTTATCAACCGTCTGATTTAGATTTTCGGATATCAACGGCAAAAAAAAAATTTATGAGAATCAATAATTTTTTAAACAATATCATCGTTATTCGTTCGAAATACCAGAATTATTAATTAATATGTTTATGAACCTGAATATGGTATACAAAAGATTTAAAAACTAAGACATGGAATTTTTAAAATTAAATATTATTAAAGGCATCATTTATATATATTGACTCATAAAAAAACTTTAACTTGACTGCAAGCCACTCCGTTAAAATGTTTATATTTGCTTAAAAGTACACATTATCAGTTTCGTATAAAAGTATAAAATCTTTTTGAAAATACCCAAGTAAAATATGTCCTCGTACTTCGCTTACGATTGCGACAAAAATTATCAAATGATTTTGTTGTTTAATATAAGATAAGAACAAGCGCATTTCAGTAAATTAAGTTTCAATATTTAAAGAGTTTAAAACACTTCCCAATAAAAAATTGAGCTTCAAACGAAGCAGGTTTGTAAGGGAGAAATGTAAGAGTTTCGCTGACCATACCGCTTACGGAAGACATGAATTTTATATGGAGAGTTCCCACTTTGAAGCAATACATTTTTGACACATAAAGCGCATTATTCAGCGCATATAAACACTGGTGAGTGAAGCTATTAGATTTACCCACTGAATGTTTTTTACAGTTATTTTTTTGTATTCTGCCTTAAAAACCTGCTTCGTACTAAGGGAGTGCCGTGGCACTTGAAATATAATTTTTTCTTTAAAGAAACTTGTTAAGAGCTCCTTCATTTATTTTACTGCATCCTTGTATGTCTTATTGCGAAGCGCATAATCGTGCGCTTATATTTTTAAATGTACCATTAGTGCTTCGCAAAATGATAAAAATTTTTATTGGGTTCTTATATTATAAAATAATAATTCTTTTAAATTAAATATGGTTCAGCACAAGTGTTACCATCTAATTAAATTCTTATCTATAACCAAAAATCAAGTTTGCAAATTGTTCAAAGAAATAATCGAACTTTTAAATAAATACAAAATATACATATTTATATAATATTGGTAATAAATACATACATACGATTAAGCAAAATCTTTTTGACAAATCATTTTTAGATTTTGCCCAAACGACCTTGAATTTTTGTATACCTATTAGGGTATTCATTCGGTTAACCGTTAATCGGTTAACCGATTAATTACTACCCGATTAACTGATCGGTTAATTTAAAATTGGCAATTTTCGATCAACGATTAAACCGGTTAATTTCAGTCGGTTAACCGATGTAACAAATATTTTTAGTTTTTTGTAGTATTATAACATATTTTTTGCGTTTTTAATTATTTGTTTGGAAAATATTTTTTCCTACAATATATTTCCTTCGAGAAATACTTTCTTAAAATACCGTACAAAAACAGAAACTACGGGTTCGTATTTAATTTTTTGCAGAATGTTCGGTGCTAAGCTTTGCCAGGATGAATCAGATGACAATAGAAGAAGCTCTCGATTGTAACACAAACAATCTTTAACAAAATTAGCCGAAATAATGGCATAATGGAAGATTTTATATGTTGAGAGAAATCCTGGAAAAGGACAAAGAAACAAAGATATCGCATTCAGCTTTTAAAAATGAAATGTTTCTGCGCATCTACGTCACATCAGCGTATAAGTACAGCTAAAATAAAGAAACACAAGGAAACAAACATGTGTATTAAATGCTAAAGTGACGTCATATGAAACAGTTTAATTTTGTAAACATGTGCAATGCGTAACCTTAAATCTGTATTATGGGTTGCTTCCGATTTCTCAAACATCTTCGATAAGTGAAAGAATTGTTTCCAAATCAAGTTTTATCAAAACTAAAGAAATGAATCGCTTAAATTCTAAACATTTAAACCAAATTATTTTTCCAAAAGATTATTTAATTAAATCTCAAACTATTGAAATAATAAATAAAAAAAATCTCACAGTTTTTTTTTTTAATAAATACATACAAATATTATGTATAAATTATAAAATGTGTTTTTCATATTATTACTTTTTTGTTTGCTCGTTTGAGTTTAAGAATTGTTTTGTTCGTTATGTTATTGTTTTTTTTTTTACTAAAAGACTCCAATAATAAATAATTTTTGCATTTTTATTTATTGAAATAACTTAATGTATTACAAAACTTTATTAATCGGTTAACCGATCAATAACAAAATTAACCGATTATTAACCGATTAAACCAAAACCTCGGTTAATTAATCGAGCGATTAACCGATTAAAGCAAAAGCCCGATTAAATGAGTACCCTAATACCTATACATACAGTAAAAATTCGATAATCCGGATAATTGATTGCTGACCCCAATCCGGAGTAGCGAATTATCCGGATTACCGCATGTATGTATTTATTAAAAATTATAATAATTCATAGCAAAATTAAACATAAAAACGCATGTGCAAACATACTCATATCACACTTTTCTAACTGTATTTTTCAAAGCATGCTGTGATTTGAATAAAAAAAATAAATAAAAACGGGTGTTACTCAATCCGGACTATAGAGTTGCATTCAATTCGGATTTTAGAATGCGCAATGACTGTATTTTTCAACGCATGCAGTGATTTGAATAAAAAAAAATAAATAAAAACGGGTGTTATTCAATCCGGACTATAGAGTTGCAATCATTTCGGATTATAGAATACGCAATGAGCTGCAAAATTCTGTCCGGATTACCGAATATTCCGGATTAGTGGAGTCCGGATTATCGAATTTACACTGTATTTATATAATATTGGTAATAAATACATACATACGATTAAGCAAAATCTTTTTGACAAATCATTTTTAGATTTTGCCCCAACGACCTTGAATTTTTGTATGCATTCAATAACACCAAAAAAACGTTTTTTACTCCCGCACTGAATGAGCGATAAGCGGATTCAATAGCTAAAATTTAAATGATAAGATATATTAACATTGTTATAATGTGGATGATTGTATAATTTTCGACTTTAAAACATTCAGTGTTGCCAGAAGTAGGGAAACTTCCCTACATGTAGGTATTTTTTGATACTAAAATAGAAGCGTAGGAAAAATCGGACAGATTTTTTAAAATCTTCATTATGTAGGGATTTTTCGTAATATCGAATTTTTATGAAATAAATGCAAAAAAAACCCATATTTAGTAATATTTTTTTTTTCTCCAAAACGGTTAAGAAATTTTATTTTCCCTAAAATCGCTTCAAAAGAGTTGTTTGTGGTTTAAAAAGTTGGCAACGTATATGTTTTTGTGGGGTTGGGGTTTCTCAACAATTGTTTGCTGAAATGGACATCAATGCCTAAGTGACAAATAAAGAATATATCTTAGAAAAAAATATGTTTCCTGCATTACTAAGCTAACGAATAGTGGATACCAATTGTTACAGCTATAAGTGTCTGGAGAAAGAGGTACTATCACTAAAGCCATTGGTGTTTAGAGCGAAAATGCCAACAATTTCGCTAGTCACTTATGGCAATGGTTCTTTCGTATACTACTGGGATATTATTCAAAGTGGAAAGATTCAATTGAATTTATTATTATTTATTTTTTGTTTTGAACTTAGTTTTTGTCAATATATATTCGAATAAAATTTATTTTTTATAACTAATATTTTTCTTCTATTTTGTGTATCATGTGTAGGTATTTTTTTCGAAAAATCCACTGGCAATACTGGTTGCCTTAAATAATATGCATGTACTATTTATACCGAGTAAAAATTTTAAATATAATTCTGTGGCTTGGTGCTAAAAGGGCCAATGTCAAAATATTAACTTTTGAGAAAATTGAAATTAAAGTTTTTTTATAGAAGAGTTCTTAGTGAAATTGGCTAGCAAAGCCTTTATGAAGCTGTTCTGGGTTAAATTAGAACTTGACTGTTTAAGCAAAATAAAAGCGAGTAATAAAAGACACCTTATGCAACGATTAACTCAAAACAACAAAATTTTGACATTGGCCCTTTTAGCACCAAGCCACAGATTTATGATAAATATTTTATATACGCTTCACCACAGATGAAATATGCCCTTTCCATCGTCGGCTTAATATGTAAACCTGCTAACACCCTTTCATTAAATTTTACATATTTCATATGTGCAGCTTGAAAGGAAAACCAAAACTATAGTTGGTCTAACACACTTCAAGACTCAAATTGAAGAAAAACTACATGCTGGTCCACGAAGCGTATCTTTCTCTACCACACAGAATAAAAATCTCAATTTACTTAAAAAGTGGATTTAGCAGGTTTTCATATTAAGCCCACGATATAAGTTTGTCATTCCGTTTGTAATTTTTGAAATATTTAAAAAACTACCCACTTAAAACACAAGTTTAAAAAAAATAAAGAAATTTTATTTACGTTAAAAGAAAATTGTGAACTGCCACAAAATAAAAAATCGATGTAAAAAAATTTTAATTTTTTTATTATTGTGAAAGTAGTGCTGTATCAGCGATGATAAAGTTAGTACAATTGTACTTTTTTCAGCACTTTTTGCATTGCAAAAGTAATGAAGTACTCCAATGACATGCATTGAATCTTTTTGGTATAGGGTTGCAGAAACAAAAAAGTAAATTAATGAACCAATGTTTTCGACTATCAGTAGAACTGCCAAAGGTATTCATTCGTCGGCGAATGTGGAACGGATGTTTTCATACCAAAATTAAAAGTTGTAATTTAAAAGATTTTGTTATTCGTGAGTAATTCCCAGTTTTTATTCTTGATAAAAACACTTGAAATTTATTGTTGATGGAATAAGCTATTCCTATGCGCATTTCACTGGTTACTTAGGCCAGATCATCAGGAAACTTCATCCATAAAGATTTTGGAAAAACTAAAGATATCAAACCAAATAAAACTGTTGAGCGTATAAGAATCATAAGCAACATCTCTTCTTGTGACAATATCAAAGTTTAAACAAAAACATCAACAATAAATAAACAGTGAGTTTATCTCTTCTTACATTCCCATCAACAATAAATTTCAAGTGTTTTTATCAAGAATAAAAACTGGGAATTAAGCACGAATAACAAAATCTTTTAAATTAAAATTTTGTATTCCCAAAAATTACTTTTGATAATTAAAAGTTGTGATAATAGCAATGCAAAGACGTCTCCTTTATGTAAATACTGTATCGAATTTAATTCAGACAAAAGATTTATTTCAGTCTAATGAGTCTTTTTGCTATAGTTTTAAATTAAAAAACTTATGTAGGAATTTGGCAAAAAAAAACTTACTTGCTACATAAATCGAACTTTAATTTACTTGAAAATAATCTATTTATGTTTCTTATAATCAGGTTTGTTGTAATACTAATAAAGCATGTTCTGAATCCCACGCGTTTTGCTTGCGATTTGGTACTTCGTTAATATTATTCTGAGCATTGCCAACATGCATTTTTGGAATATTATTTTATTCAGCTGCTTATTGAAATCGCCAAAGCAAAAGAACATAATGGATAAAACTACAAAATCTATTTTAAATTTCTTTTTTCTAATAAAAATATTTGAACATGTAACTTATATCAATTCTAATAAAGAGAAACATATTAAATTAAATTTAATGACAACGCATACCACTTTTTTGTAAGGAATTTAGACCAAGAATTTTTAGCTCGGTGTTCTAAAGTATGGCAAAACGGGGTATAATGGCGTTTATTGGGATATCAAATCCAAAGGAACTTACATTTTAAGACAATATCTTTTAAAATTGTTACCCAGTTAAACGTATTTTTTCTTGTTCCACTATCAAGTCCAAAAAAAAACAAGCTAAAAAGACTTCGTGTCAATACTAATTTATGAACTTAATTATATTTTTGATAATTGCCAAAGGTACACTTCAAATATAAATGTAAAGTACGATTGAAATTTTATGTCTGTATGTATAATCTTTTGTTATTCAATATTTAAATTAGTTAAAAATATGTTTTGGGTTTTGGTACAGTAGTTTTGACTTCACTGCCTTTTGTTTACGCGCACTTTTGACTTAACTGCACAAAATTGATAATTTTTGGAATTATTCTTTATAATCCCATACAAATTCCTTTTTTAAGTGCATTTTCTTTACCTGCACATTTAAGATAAGTGCCCAAAATTTTTGGCATTTTAAAATTATTTTCATATAAAAAATTTAAGTTAGCTGCACTTTGACTTAACTGCCCAAAATACATGTTTTCTAGAATTATTCTTCAAAATCTTTGTTTACGTGCATTTTGTATACCTGCATATTTTTAGGCAGCTTTAAAATATATTCTTACAAAACAACAAAGTTAGCTGCACACATGAAAAAAATATGGTGGCCACTTTTCACATAAATATCCAATTTTAGCTGTTTATAAAAATATAAATCGCGATGATTTGGTTTTTTTTTTTTCATAAATTATTATGTTCTTTTTGAATTCTCATTGTTTTTGTTAATGTTTCTTTTAAATTAAATATACATGTATAAAATGATCTGTTATTTGAAATAAAATTTTAATAAAATATAAATTTATGTACGTTGTTTTCGGTTAATTGAGCCCCTCTTAATTGAGTTTACCGTTTTATTGCACTAAAAATCATGGAAGGAAATCATTCAATGTAACCGTCAATGTAAAAATACCCGTTTAGTTGCGTTTCGTTGAATTGCGTCACCCGTCATCCGTCAGACCGCATTGCGAAAAACAAAAGCAAATGTTTCGGTTAATTGTTTCCGTCTACTTAATGTGTTTTTGCTCCACAAACGTAGAAAAAATATTTTGCGGCAAGAAAGATTATACGATAAACGTACCTGATTTTTATTTTGTTTTAAAAAACCTAAACCATTTTTAACTTAATAAATAAAGAAATTAGTTTTATTTTCTATCTACACATGGGTGTTTCGCTTTATTGCACATCTTGCTCAATTAAGCGATTTTCGTTTTAATTGCGTCAGCGATTTATTAAGTTCCCGTTTAATTGCGTTAAAAGGCGTGCATTTTTAGAAACTCAATTAATCGGGAATAACTGTATTAATAATAAGATTTTTAATTCCACTTTTAAATCAAAAACTTTACTTTAGCTGCACTTTTGTTCAGGTAACCACAATTGTGTACCTGCACATTAAGGCAGGTAAATGCATTTAAGATAGCTGCATTTTTGATTTACCTGCCCAAAAAATTGTGCAAAGTAGATTGTGCAGCTAAGTCAAAATTACTGTACATAACAAAATATTATTAGAGTAAAGATATTTTATTTGCATCTTGAACATAATATGAGTACTCATATAGAAAGTTATCTATAATGTTATGGCTATTAAATATTCTTCAATGGTTGTACGTAATATAATATGTTTTCAAAGTTATCATTATTTAGTTGTTAGAAAAATTATTATTTTTCCGTCAACAATACTCAAATGTATAATTGCGATAAGCATTGAAACGTTTACAGTAACTAAAATATTGTTGATAATTAATAAAAATAACAATTTCTTGTGAACGACAACAATATATTGTTACAATAAACATAGTATAGTTGCCGTAACCATGCCCAATCATATTTTTTGTCTGCGTGTAGGAGGAGGAAGAGTCAACTAAACATCTTCTCAGTCATTACCCGACATTGTTGATTCCTTCATGGAATCAACAGGATGGCTGTGTGAGAAAGTCAACCGCCAGGTAACATAGAACCCTTGGGAGATGGTGAAACATGGTAACACAACGAAAACTAATTGATTGACCCACGGAGCTGTCCTTAATTGCGGCTGCCAGTGGAACCCAGCCTAACATTGTCTAGTTTTTTTTTTTTAAACCTATGTATAAACCAGAAAAGGCCCATACCAGTTGTTATCCTAAATCTTTAACTATACGTTTAGATAATATGATTATATCCAACATTAAACGGTCCTAGCACCTTTAAAAACGTATGTATACTTAATTAAGCACTTATCTATAAAGTTAAATAAACTCCTTCACCTTATTATTACCAGTTTTGAAAAACTTTGAAGTCTGTTGTCGTATTAATATTTAAAAGAAACATAGCAACAGTCCCATAAATTACAAAAATGTTTTGGTTGACTCTAACATGAAAACTAGCAACAGAAGTTGCACGAATAATGCCAATATTTCTATTAAGTTTTGAAGATCAACTTCCAAATAAAAAAATATATAAAATATTTTTTGCGATACAGGTGCAAGTTTTTGAAAACAACCCGACCACGTAAAAAAAAGTTGCAATTATTACGGATACACTTTAAGTTTTTAAAAACGAACCGAGGAAAATATTTATGTACTTACTTGCAAAAATTTGAGTTCAAAAAATCCTTAATATATTAGCTATGTGATAGGAGCATTAAAAAGTTTTTAGCGTCCCGCTTTATAAACAAGTTGAAAAATTTTAATATCATATACCTTATTGTGTTTTTAGGTCTCAAATAACCAAAGGAACACAATTACAACGTAAGAAAATAAAAGCGTACGAGATTTATATGTTGCAAAATTAGAATATTAAGTATTTTATATAAAAGCATACAGTAACTAGGACAAACGTAAAAGCTTATTAACGTTGTACATTGACATACCCAGGGAAAATTTTACTTAGATTTTACCAACTACTACCCATATAGGAACTTCCTTAACGCATTATCTTTTATTGCTAAAGGCGCCCGTACACGACATGTTTTTGTCATCTGACATGTCAAATTTTCCACTGCAAAATACATACATGTCGTGTGTTACCTTTTTAACTTTGCTTCTGTAAAAGTCAGACGCAAAGTCATCTGACAAAATTTCAATTAGAGCGTGCTCTATTTTCTTCTGACAAACCATCTGACATCAGAAAGCTATGCCGGCAAGAAACCGGCAGCGGCGTCCACTATTGACGGAATCATTAGCCGGCTGAAGTTAATTTTTTACAATACCGAGATATGTTTGATCATCTTACCATTGAATAGAATTTATGTGAATATATATATAAAAACCGTTTTATTATAAAATCCTAAATTGGTATCTTTGATTTCAAACAAAGATGCCCAGTAGTGGCTGATATCAGCAAAATAAACTCACACGTATACTTACGCTCTTTTGCTTGATCATCAATCAACCAATAGGAAATCAGCATGTTGAGTGGGAGAGACAAACTACACTGGCAGAACTTCTGTGTCTTATTTTACATTTTAATCTTCATCGAGACTGCTGTGAGTTAACACATAAATTGAAATTATTGCGATTTATTAATGATGTCAGTCGAAAATTATTTTATATTACAAAATGCTTTTGATGACATGCAATGTCTTATTTGCCATAAGACATTTAAAAAAAACTAAGAAATATAATTTAAAAAAATATTGTATTCTATTAATTTGTAATTTTCAAATAATATCTACATTGTTTTGCATTTAAGCTAACAATATGTGTTTTGTTTGTGAAAAAAATTCTTTGTACCTGAAAAGGGTCACTTTTACTTTCGTTTAAAAGACGTACCTAAACGCAGAAATTATTAAGAAAAAATAGCCACAATAATTTGTTGGTATTTTGTGCTTGTAAAAATATTTTTGTTTCTGTACCAATCACGTCGGTGGGTTTTTTTCTTTGAAAACACTTTTCTTAAGTAAGTAAAAATATTTAAAAAACAAGTTAAAAAAAGTCTTGTTTTCCTACAATTTATGTGTAAACCTATACACATAAAAGCAAATGTGACAGCAGGTAAAATTTTTGGGTAAGAAGATGTGTTTTATTGATGTATTAATGAAACTTGTTGGTTTCGCACTATTTTTATTGCTTACTTTTTTATGTCACAAACTCGAAATTTTACAGGGAAGGTTTTTTTTAAATAAAATCAGTTTGAAAAAAGCCATTATTTTAAAATTTATAATGTAAATATTATTTATTCAAACTGATTTTATTTAAAAAAAACCTTCCCCTGTAAAATTTCGAGTTTGTGAGATACAATTTTTCGGCGGTAACTTTGACCTGTTATAATGACTATACATTTTTGCAGGCAAACTCAGGGGAATATAAGATATATATATAATAAGATATTATAAGATATAATTGCAAATTGAACAATGATTAATTGAGGAAAAATTTATAAACACTTCGAAGAATCTTTTTATTCCGAAATATATCATACTATCCAGATGTCCGCATATATAAATTATATATGTATGTATTATAGATATATATATACCAATCAATACATTCATCAAGAGAATTACTAAAATAAATACATTCACCAAGAGTATTACTTAAATATGTACATTCATTAATTTTAAATTTCCCTTTTGTTAAACAAAGAAACAGAAAAAAAATGACAACACCCGTCACACATGTGCTTTCGTCGCAATCTCGCTGACGACTAAATAAAATGAATAGCAAATTGTTTTCTTCCAGTGTTATTTCGTCACTCTCACCAATACTACTACCGTGGGCATCAATGATTTAAAAGTAAAAAAGATGGCTGAACTATTTTACGGCGCAAATAAAACTTTTCATGGCGGCAGCAAGCTATTTTGAAACCGAGCACTACTTTGGTTTCTGCAATAACAATGCGAAAAAAACAGAGACAATGTCAGAAGCAAATTACATGTACGTTTGTGACCGAATATTATAAAGCTTATGTAAAACAGCAATTTTGACAGACATGCACAATTACATGTGACTTGAAAATTTGACATGTCAGATGACAAAAACATGTCGTCTATATGCTCCTTAATCGCTTCGTAACTCGCATGTGCAATTAGATCAACTTTATTTGAGCGAAACGTATTATAATGTTTCCATTATATTGAAGTGGTTTTGGTTTTCGAATTTTCGAAATCAATTTGACATTTATGTTTTAAACAACCATGAAAGCAAAACCAAATTTTGGTTAAAATACAAATAACTTAGTTTTGAGCATGGATTTTGCTTGTTTTTAATACAGAGCCATATATATTTAGCTCAGCACATAATTTACTACATTTTTATTATGTATATTATTTTATTATTTTTACGCTGCAAAAATTAGTACAAATAAGTAGCAATAGTAAAAGTAACGAATTACATGCAATTAAGGGTTTGCAGCATCGCTATATTCGATGGGAACCCTTAAGAAAACCGGAAATTAACCAATGTAGAAACTGTCAGAGTTTCTTTCGTAGTGAATCTAATTGCTATCTAGCTAAAAGATGTGTTAAATGCAACGAAAGCCATGGAGTTGGAGAATGTACCCTAAATAACATACCTGTTAATGAAAGGGATAAACTGTTTTGTGTGCTATGTGGTAAACATGGCCATCTGGCGTCATATAAAGGATGCGAAAAATATAAAGAAATCCAACAAAAGCTTCGCGCCAAAAAGCAAATTTTAAAACAAAATAGATCTCCAAATACAGCATTTAACAGTAATCCTAATATGAGCTTTGCTGATACCCTAAGAAACAATAATACACCAAACCAAAATAAAACGAACCCGATACAAATGGCTTTAGAAGAGTTTAAAAATTCCATGCAAAATCTTTCTAATCAAATAGTAAATTTACATAAACAATTGCAAATACAATCATCAAGAATAGATTCCATCTTTTCTATGTTAGAAGCTTAAATTATCACCATGGCTGAAAGTATTGTAAAAAATCTGAATATAATTCAAATTAACGTTAATTCTCTTATAAGATTAAGTAGACGATACGAATTATGCAATTTTATAAGCAAATATAATCCGGACTTAGTACTTCTAAACGAAACAAAACTAAATATACGACATAAGGTTACCTTTAAAGATGACCACTTTATACGCAAAGATAGGATTAACTCTACCAGGGGAGGTGGAACGGGAGATTTAATAAAACAAGACATCAAATACAAAAACTATACCAACAAAACTATTAATTCTTTTAAAGTTTTGGAAACTTGTATTTTAAAAATTCCATTGATTGCAAATAAAACGCTGTATGTAATATCGGCTTATTATCCTTCGGGTAACAATAATAATCATTTGAAATCCGAATTATTACAACTTTTTCAATCCCTTAATTTACAAAACACCAATAACTTTTATATATTGGCGGGAGACCTCAATTGCAAACATATAAATTGGGGTAATGACTCAAACAACGTAAAAGGTAACATGCTAAAAGATTGGCTATTAGGTAATGAAATAATATTTAGGTGTAGTTTATATGCCTCAGCTGCACCTTCGTACCCGCGCTGTAGTTCGTATCTAGACCTGTGTATAGCTGACTCTCGCTTATCCATACACAAAGAGAATAATACAATAAACTGTCTTAAAACCCTTGATTATGATAGCAACCATACTGCAATACAAATTTTAGTTTTGCAAGATGAAATCGATCACCCAATCACAATCTTTAAAGAAATTCCTGCTTCCCTTTTTAACTACAAGCAAACTAACTGGAAAAAATTCAAGAATAGTATTGAAAATGATTATAACATTAATGAACCTATCCCAAATCAGAAAAATCGCACTAATTCAGAAATAGATTTTTATCTTATCAAATTAAATGACATGATAAATCGTGCAATTGGAAAATCAGTTCCTAAATTTCAAAACATTGATTCAACAAAAAAATTTACAAATTCAACCATAAGGAAATTGCAATTAGAAATAAGTAAAATTTTAACTTTAATCAAAAAACACAACCGATTGGAGAGCTTATTATTACCAGTTGAACTCAATTTACTTAAATGCAAAATCAAGCTAATCAAAAAGCTAATTAATGATAATTTTACTATAGCAGTCAATACACATGTGCGAGAGAAACTTAAAAGAGTTGATCATAAGAACCCCGCAAATATGTTTGGTGAGGTAAAAAAACAGTTTAGGTTAATACAACCGGTGAATATTAATACTCTCCAAATCCCGCTAGGTGAGGAATTTTTAATAAGAAATGCGGGTATATCACCTGACGATCTAGAAAGGGATGACGAAAATAGTAACTTTATAGTAAAAGAACAGACTCAAATTTTAAATACCATCGGGGCTTATCTAGAGTCAATTCATTCTTTTAAAGAAATCGATCCTCAAATTAGAGTGCATATTGATGTGGATACTTGTTTCAAAACCTTTTTGGAAACAAAAAATGAATATGAAACCAATCTATCATCGCTTTTAACATTTACGGATTACTTCAAGGCTAACGAGATAAATGAATACATGTATAAGAATTATTTTATAACGAATAGTTCGTTGTTATACATTTTCAAAAGTTTGAAAAAAAAACTTTCTTCAGGTTTAGACAATATCCCAAATATAGTATTAAAAAATATTCCTGATGTTATGGTCCGTGAATATTGCACTCTTTTTAATAACATGCTTAACAATTCCTATTTTCCTCGAGCATGGAAAGTAGCGAAAGTTGTAATTTTGCCCAAAAGGGGTAGGGATACATGTAACCTAAAAAATATTCGTGCTATTAGTCTACTTCCAAATATTAGTAAAGTTTTAGAAATTTGCGTAAACAATAATTTAGTTAAATTCTGTGAAAAAAATCAACTTAATAATGAGAGACAATTCGGTTTCAAATACAAACACCCAACAATTCACGCAACACAGCTGCTGGTGTCAAATATTCATTGGAACCTCAATAAATCATTGTGTACAGGTGCCTGCTTGATTGATTTCGAAAAGGCGTTCGATAGCATATGGATACCGGCATTAATTATTGAAATATAAAATACCTATATACCTAATTATTCTCTTGCACAACATGCTGAACAACAAATCTTTTCTAGTTTGCAATAGGAAACAAATAAGTACAAAAAAATTTGTTGTAGTGAATGGTCTTCAACAGGGAACAGTAAATTCCCCAATTCTATTTAATATTTTTATATTAGATTTATTAACGAAAATTGATAATATCATTGCTTTTGCAGATGATATTATAATATATCACGCCGATAATAAAATAGAAAAAATTAATAATGAATTACAAACATAATTTAAGATAGTTGAAAAATACGCTATATACTGGAAAATTAAAATTAACTTTAACAAATGTGAAACCATTCTCTTCCGTCCGCCAGTAGGAAAATGTAATCCCAACATAAGAAAAAAATGGAAAGGTTTTGGTATAACATCAAATACCAATATACGTATTCCCAACAAACAAGTTGTAAATTACTTGGGAATTAAACTGGATAAGTTTTTATATTTCAATGCTCATATAACTGCACAAATAATTAAAGCAAGAAATACTTTTTTCATGTACAAAAGGCTGTTCTTTTCACAATACATCAATACTAAAGTTAAAGTTCTCCTGTATCAATCACTTATTAGACCTATTATAACATACGGTTGCCAAATATGGTTTAACATTTCTCCATCATATATGGAGAAAATTCGAGTGTTTGAAAGAAAGTGTCTAAGATCATGCACAGCGCTGTATAGATCTCCAAATAGTGACTATATAAGATACATATCAAATCAAAAATTATACAACGCTGCGAAAATAGGTAGAATAGATAATTTTATTATTCATATAATTAGAAATTATATTGCAAAATGCTCTGAGTGCTATGAAAATAATTTAATTATGGCACCATATTACAGTGACGAAGAATATATATCTAAAACCCTTCAAAGTGGATATGTACCACCTGAGGCTTTCGTATACCTCGACAGTAAAGGATTTATCCAAAATGGATTAGGCACACCTATATTTTACCATATATATAGAAGAGCCAATAACAAAGCCATTAATTGCAATCAAATTACACTTGATAATACTAGGTTTGATACAACTATTTATTCAGACGACAAAAACATTTTGCCAAACATAAATAAAAGAAAATTTTGGTGGCTTAACTAAAATCTCCCCTTCCTACTTTTACCCCTTGACAGAACTTTTTATTATATAAATAAAAAAGTAACTTTTTTTTGAAATTTTTTTGTTACATGGTATTATATTAAGTATATTAAGTATATAAAAAATTCGTATATTAATTTCTAAAAAATATTAAAATTGTCATACATAAGTAGTATACTTGAGAGCCCGATTATGGGACTATGTATAATAATATGTTTTTTATAACTACTATTTGTTTATTTATAGTTTTAAGAACATGAATTTTCTTTAAATAAACACTTAAAAAAAAAAAAAAAAAAAAACTTTACTTTAGCTGCACTTTTGTGCAGGTAACCACAATTGTGTACCTGCACATTAAGGCAGGTAAATGCATTTAAGATAGCTGCATTTTTGATTTACCTGCACAAAAAATCATGCAAAGGAGATTGTGCAGCTAAGTCAAAATTACTGTACAATAAGTCTCAAAAAGGTGCAATTTTTATTTCATTTATAATCCCTGTGCTGTATCATTATGTGATTACATCTAAACTTATTATAATTAACATAGATATAATATGATTACTTCTTAACTTACCATGATAAATAGGACGAGTATATGATTAAGGGAAAAATATTATGATGTAAATATTATGATGTAAAATTACGAATATATTTGGTCATAACATGATTCAATCATAATCGTAATATGGTGACATAATACTTTTAATCATAATTATATATAAAAGTAAGGTTTTTTGTCAAACACATATTTTTCTTTACATTTATTATACATAAATATTAATCATATAAAAAAAAATAATATCCAATTGGAAAATATGCTTTAAATTTATATATACATTGTACTCGAGAGCCCGAATATGGGACTATGTATAATAATAAGTACACGCAGAGAAAAAACATGATTACTAACTGTTCACTACAAACATTTTTATTCATATTTGCCTAATATGTTTACCCTAAGAAGTTTATTATAGTCCTATTATAACTTGAAAAAATATTTTTTGTCCTTAACATTTTTAAATTCACTATAATAATATAATATGGTGGTTTACACCTAAAAAGTTACTCTGATCTAGCTAAACATATTAAATTATGTGAAATGTTTGCTACTATTATATATACATACATACATATATTTCAACTATACAATTAAAATCAAAATATAAGTTGCACACAAGAGGTATGTTTAGTACCATAACTTTTGTTTGCTTTTAAACACATTCTCTAATCGAGCAAACATTTATTGTCAAAACAAACAATGTTTATTTATAAAAAAAAATAAAATCTTCTTCACGTCATTAACGTCTGCGAGCTTCAGTTAATCGGACAACTTGGATTATTACAAAATAATTTATACTTTTTTCAGGAATAAAAAGGCTATGGCTGCCTTGCAAAACTTATTAGTTTATTAAAACAGGTAAGTAATTTAAATATAATTATAAAAATTCATACACACATTTATAAGCGTTGTCTTTCTTGCAGTCAAAAACACCGACAACATTGAAAAAAGTTGGGAGTCAGCTGATTCAATTTATATGTACGGCAAATAAAAGGAAAATAAACAATTGGCAGATGAGTGCTTGATAGCTTTGCGACAGAATAGAAGCAAATGAGAAATTAAGAAACCCAAATTTCCTTTATGTGCAGTTTTCCGTTGGAAAAAAAATGAGAAAACGGCCATTAAATGTATATACTATTTAATTTTATTTGTAAGTATATGCTTTATGTACTCACATTTGTACTTTTAATAAAATATAAATTGTTGAGAATAAATTTGTTATTGTTTTTATTGTGAGAACCATATAACATGTTGAGAAAGACATTTTGCATGGTTTTGGGAAATATAGAAACATGGATCGAAAGGTCGCTTTCGTTTTTTTTCTGAACATAATAATATGTTTGAGGCAATAATAAGTTAAAAACATTATGTCTGAACATATATTGTTACTTAAGACGTGTTTGACACAATCATAATCACAAACATTAATGATAGTTTGCGGTTGTGATTGCATCAACCATGTTTTTTCTTTGCGTGTATCATTATGACTATTTGTTTATTTATAGTTTATAAGCATAAATAATTGGTTTAAATAAACTTAAAAAAAAAAAAAAAAAATGATGACATATTATATGTTGCTCTTAGAATATGTTTACCACAACCATGTTTTTCCGTTGCGTGTAGTTTTACATAGCACACATACAAACTTTTTCAGGAATTGGTGTCGAAAAAGACTTATTTTTATGGTTGTACTAAGATTAAATTTTGTAAAAGAGCAATTTATTGTAACCTAAGTCAGCTCAATAATTTTGATAGAAAGCGGTATATAACCATAGCGTTAAGTCCAGACTTGACCATAGGTCCTTTAGAACGGCTTAGCACAAATTATTCTCATATACTATAGATGTTGATATCAAGATAATGTTCGGCACAAAAAACTCTCATAAAAATCCTAACCTTTTATCATATTTTTGAATTACCAGGTCCACGATTGTCCATGGGTCCCAATTAGGGAACACTCGTGCAAATTTTCTTGTTAATACTGTCGGTCTTGATCGACCATAATGTGTTACTTGTTTTAAATATTCTGGTAGATGCTTAAATGTCAATTCGAGGCAAGTTTGTAAAGCTTTCTGCAAATTCATATTTTTCTGGTTTCTTCCAAACATATTGCGCAGGTTGGCAGTTGTTTTTATCAAAAGAATTGCTTTCGAGCCAATCTGTTGCAATTGCAGAGTAAAAATATATTCAAATGCATTTTCTTACGTCGAAATTTTTAACAAAAGCCAAGGTTGGCTTCTGATACGAATACCATTTAAATACCGTTTAAATTTAATACCGGTATTGATACTGATACCGAAATTATTTTTTTGCGCAAAACACCGGTGTTCGTATACCGTTTCCCTTAATACCGTATCAAACCGTTAAAATCGTCTCGGTATTAAAAAATAATATAAATTTTTTAAAGAGTAGAAAAATATTAAAAGTTATCAAAGGTTTTATTGGGATTCAAAAAATTAATTAACAAGGTTTCGTTTAAATGTGCTTAATTCCCATTTCATACTATTGATAAACTGAAATTTATTGTTGATGGGATAAGCTATTCTATGCGCATTTCACTAGTTGCTTAGGCCAGATGCATGTGGCAGTGTAAATAAAACTGAACTGGCAAAATAAAATAAAGTAATTTGTTTTTATTTTTGTTTTTTCTTTACCCACTTAAACTACATTTAGAGTTGACAAAAAAATCAACCAATTGTAGTCGGGACTGTAAGAAAATATAAACTCACTGTTTATTTTTGTTGTTTTGGTTTAAGCTTTGATATTGTTACGAGTAAAACTGGGGCTTATAATTCATATTCGCTTAACAGTTTTATTTGTATAATATCTTTAGTTTTTCTAAAATCTTTGGATGAAGTTTCCTGACGATCTGGCCTAAGCAACCAGTGAAATGCGCATAGGAATAGCTTATCTCATCAACAATAAATTTCAGTTTATCGATAGTATCAAATGGGAAATTAGCACATTAAAACAAAACAATATTAAAAGTTCTTACACTTGTGCTAATAGAAATAATGACAATAAAGCCTTAATTTTTGCGTTTCTTTTAGATCCATGAGAAAATATCTTTCTCAGTCATCGTTCAGACTTGCAATTTTTGTTGCAGCAATTCTTAAGTTGATTTGTGAGAGGTGTGAGAAGATGAGCATGGGGTACTCAGCTTCATGGACTTTGCAATTCTGTTTTGTTTAGTTACTCTGACACTTATAAACCTGAAGTTGGCTGTAGGTGTACTTGTATTAAAAAATAAATTCAGTATTCCACGGATAATTACCTCGCCAAAAATTCAAATATTTTTGGGTAATTATGCGGGGTAATTATTGAGGTAATTAAACGAATACGTTTAAACCCCTTAGTGGGGTAATTAAACGTGTTTCTTTACAAGCTACCTTAACTTTGAGGTAAAACATTAAGTTAAATCATATGGTACATATGTTATTTCTTGTGCGACCAATGAAGGCAGAAACAATATTTATATCCATTTTTTATGAATTTTGGCATCATTTTGTTAATGAATTATTTGCGTATTTTAGCCATATCTACATTTTTGTTGCACACTTCTTTCGTTAAAAGACAATTTTTAAAGATTGTAGCGCATAATTCAAGTTTTTGAAGCATATTGTAATACATGTCCAGCGAATAAGAAAATCTTCTTGAAATTCTGATTAACAGCTATTTACATTTCATTTTACTCTAATATTGAAAGTTTTCGTTGAAGATAAATATTATTTCAAACTGTCAAATTTGATATAAAAGCAAAAATTAAGGAAAAAGCTATTATAAAAATTTGTGCTGATGTGTGTAATACAAAGAAATCTAGACACATCTTTTAGTATACCGATCAGAAACACTTTTCAAAGTGATTTGTTCATGTCAATCCGTCAATCTGGCTGGTTGTTGGTCCATGTAAACCTTAGGCGCAAAGTACAGGTTGCAATTTTGTAGATCACTTGATAAATTTGGTAAATACATTTTCATTGTCATACGGATGAAACCTATGTAAACTGTGAGATTTGGTCTATAATGTTTCATAGTCCCCATACAAATTTATTCCGAAATAGACACTTTGTGTCCATAAACCTATTAACTATACTAGTATTAAGATTTAATTCGGCCCAAAATATTTTACTGTAAATCAAATTTTGTAGAACCTGTACACATAAACGTACAGCTTCCATTCAATTATCACTTCCGCAAATGTTTAAGCTATTTTATGTTTTTAAATGTTTATATTTATACAATATTTAGCGACCGTCCATTCTCTTTAAGACAAAATATCTCACATATTTGGTGTATCTAAATAATATTCGCACAAATAACTCTTATACGAATCTTAACCTCATAAACACTTTTTAGATCTTATTTTCGGTTTCCCTGCTTATGATTGACATATAAACTTAATTGCATTACTTGCATTGATTTTGTCAAATAGCACTGAGGCAATTAAACGAAAGATATGTAGTTCAAATTTTATTTTGGGACTTTAATTTTTAGGGCAATTACCCGAATTGTATCATAAGCGTAAGGTAATTAAACTTGTATTTTTGTTTAAGAAATAGAAGAAAAAAAGGGGATTTAAAACTCAGGGCAAATAAGCGTTAAAGGCATTTAAGCGTGGGGTAATTAAGCGGGTTATACTATATGAAGAATCCTTTTCTTAAAAAATTAAAAATTGCAAAATTATAATTTCATAATCTGGACACTAATGCAATTTCAAAGCAGATTTTAAAAAATTGCAGCAACAAATATTTCAAGTCTAGCCGATGACTTAAGGGTATTCCCGTTGAATAAGCAAAGGAGTATGTGCCATAGAGGACGTAAAAGAAAAAGTACCTCTGCATCGCCTGGGGTGCTCCTAGATGAGTCAAATGAATGACCAACCCCACTTTATTTTTTATCTCAATCATTTATATCTAACAAACCTATCCGCTATTTTCATTCCTTAAGGGGGCTTCTATACAATATATTGAAGAAAAAGTCCCATAACTGCCCAGGAATCGCCCCTAAGGAGATATAAAGTATGATATGGAAACTTTTAACTCATTTCATCCGGACATAAAATTTACTATTGAGAAAGAATGTAACCTAAAACTTCCATATTTAGATAATTTGTTATTAAGAAAAAGGGATTCATTATTAATGGATTGGTACCAAAAGCCAACTTCCTCTGGTAGGATTATTAATAATTTCTCCAAACATCCAAAGAAGGTTATAATTAATACCGCAAAAAAACTTATAGAAAGAATACTGAGAATAAGTGACTTAGAATTTCATAACAGGAATTTAAAAAGAATTAGAGATATTTTGAGGGATAACTGTTTTCCAATGGAACTGATAACAAATTTAATAGGACAATGTAATAACCGTAGGGCAAACAACTTGAATATAATTACAGAGCCAAAAATTTACAAATCACTAACATATATTCCTAAAATATCGAAACGTTTAGAAAAGTCGAAAATATTCGACACAAGGACATGTAAAATAACACATAAATCTTATAACACAGTTGGTAAATTATTCATTAGGACTAGGAATAAATGTCGAATGTAGTTTATAAAATACCTTGTAAGGGAAATGATAATGGGCAATGCAACAAAGTATATGTAGGTACGACAAAAAATAAACTAAAAACTAGAATTTTAAATCAAATCAAAAGTTTAGGGATATTGCATCACAAAAAACAGCATTAACAGCCCACTGTGCCAGTTTAAATAATTCACCGGACTTTGAGAATGTATCAGTTTTAAGTACGGAAAAAAATTATAAGCGACGTTTAATGCTAGAAATGTTGCAAATCATTAAAGTACCAAAATGGTTAAGAATTAATTTTAAATCAGACACGGAAAATGTAGCACAAAATTATAGAAATTTAGTTTATAAAAACAGAACAGGAAATTAAAAAATTTTTTAGAATGTAATAGATTATTTTTATAAAAATTTTTTTAATTGTAAATAATTTTTCTATGTGACAATTGTTATTATTTTTTCATTATTTTGTGAATGTTATTTTAATTGTTAAATTATTTCCCTAACGATGATACACATTGCTGTATCGAAATATTGGAATAAAATAAATTTATATCTAATTTTTTTTTTTTATATATAAAAAAGAAAAACCTCAAGCTTAATAAATTATATTGCATATTTAAATGATTTATAGCTTCTTTTGTTTCCAACTTCGTTTTTTATATGTCATAAAAAAATTAGAAGCATAGTTTCATTATTAAATTTTTTATAAAATTTTAGCAAATAAAATTTAGAAATGTTGCTAAAAAATTATTTTTTTGCCAAGAAAAATTATGTTTTTAAAACGACTGCGCATATTAAAAAAGTTTAACTTACTTAAAGGTAATTAATTTTATTGCGTTTAATTTAGTAATTTTAATATATGTATATTAGCGTGGCCGTTAGTTGTATGGAGAACTTTTTTTTTTGATTTCTTATACTCTCCCCCTCCAAATCGGTTCAGTTTTATGTAAAAAAAAATACACACAAATTTCGAAGCGATAAGTTGTGTTTTAGGGAGGGCGTCTGCCCCTCAAAGTTTGCCATCAAGCCATTTATTCAAATGTAATTTGTTTGCGTATGACTATCTTCTAAAAACAACATTTTACAAGAATATGATATATGGCAATATTTTAGCTCTTCTAGTCAACAACATAAGCCTCCAAGAAAGTTTTTTGCTAAGACTAATATCTTAGAAAATAATTAAGAAAATAACAACAAAATACCAAACATTTTATATACGTTATCTATCTATATATATAAAAATGAAAAATGTTTGTGTGTTTGTTTGTTTGTTGGCTTATAGACTCCTAAACTACTGAACCGATTTTTCTGAAATTTTTACAGATACATCACGTGAGCCCTAAAAATAAAATAGGCTACTTATTTTTTCGATAGGGGCAGGGGAATTGGTATCCCCCATAGGATGCCAATATTAATTATCGCACATATTAAGATCCGCTGCACGCATTATGCAGAACTTTTGGTAGTAAGATCTTCTGAGTCCCAAAATTAAAATAAAATAGCAGCGGGGGAAGTGGAATCCCCCATAGGACGCCAATGTTTAACATCGCATATCTAAAGAACTGTAATAGTGAGAATGTTCAAACTTTCTAGACGTCACTCTTATGTTAAACAGCACTTTTGAAAATAACAATAAAGCGGGTAGGCGCAGGGGGGGAAATACCTCCCATATGATGCATATATTAAATATCGCTCAACTGAAGAATTATTAAAGGGAGAGTCTTCAAAAGTGGTTAAAGCTATTATTATAGTAAACTATAAATTTCAATATACAAATGGGCGGGGTAGACGGGGGAGGAGCAGTACCCCTCATATATAGAAATATTAATAAGAGCCACTGCACGCATTTTGTTGAACTTTTGGTAGTAGGATCTTCTGAGCCCCAAAATTAAAACAAAATAGCGGCGGGGGTAGTGGTACCCACCATAGGACGCCAATGTTTAATATCGCATATCTTAAGAACTGTTATAGTGAGAATGTTCAAACTTTGTGGAAGTCACTCTTATGGTATACTTCACTTTTGAAAATAAAAATAAAGCGGGAAGGCGCAGGGGGGAAATACCTTCCATAGGATGCATAAATTAAATATCGCTCAACAGAAGAACTATTAAAGGGAGAGTCTTCAAACATGGTTACAGCTACTACTATGGTAAACTATAAATTTCAATATAAAAATGGGCGGGGTAGACAGAGGAGGAGCAGTACCCCTCATAGATAGCAATATTAATAAGAGCCGCTGCAAGCAATTTGTTGAACTTTTGGTAGTAGGATGTTCTGAGCCCCAAAATTTAAACACAATAGCAGCGGGGAAGTGTTACCCCCCAATAGGACGCCAATGTTTAATATCGGATATCTTAAAAACTATTAAAGTTAGAATGTTCAAACTTTGTAGAAGTCACACTTATGGTATACTACACTTTTGAAAATAAAAATAAAGCGGGAAGGCGCAGGGGGGAAAACCTTCCATAGGATGCATATATTAAATATCTCTCAACTGAAGAAGTGGTTTAAGCAGTGTAGCGAAGCGCACCGGGTTAAGCTAGTATATATATAAAAAGGCGATGTAATGTCAAGTGACACAATTTTGAAATCGATGTCTTCCGATTTGGATGAAATTTACACCAACGTTAGTCCTATTAGATAGTAGTTTACACACAAATTTTCAACAAGATCGACCAAAATGTTTCAGAGGTAGAGGGGGTCAAAGTTTGCCATACAGGTGTTCTTTCTTATCCATGTAATTTATTACCTATTGGTGTTAGCAAAATTTGTCCCAAGTAGCTTAGATAGCTATTTAATCAATCTTTTTAAAAATATTTTTTTGTTTTTTTTTTAAAATTTTTTAATATTTTTTTTTAAATTTTATTTCTTCGACCTTTTTATACCCTCCACCACAATTAGTTGTGAAGAGGGTATACTAAGTTTGTCATTCCGTGTGAAACTTTTTTATTATTCATCTCAGACCCCATAAAGTATATATATTCTGGCTGCTTGAGTAATTCTAAGTCGATTTAGCCATGTCCGTCTGTCTGTCCGTCTGTCCGTCTGTCCGTCTGTCCTTCTGTCCGTCTGTTGAAAACACGCTCACTTTCGAAAAACTCAAAAGAAATAAACAAACTAGGTGTCAAATTGCTTGTAGTTATCCTAAGCAGTTTGGGATTGAATTTCAGCAAAATCGGTTCAGTAGGACCAGAGCTATGAATCAAAATGTGGAACCACCACCTTCAAAAACTTGATAATTTTGTTACAAAAACTAACATAAATGATGCAAAAATGCACGGAATGACATAAGATTTTGCACAAGTCCGTTTTATTCGATTAGAAATTACACTGTAAAATTTCGCGAAGGTCGGTCCATAATTTACCCTAGGCCCCATATAAACACTACTCCCGGAAAACAGTTTAGTACGCCTAAAACCGTAAAAAATAATGCAATCATAACAAATTTTGGCTCGTCACAATTTTATAGGATTATAAATGATACTGTGAACTTTCGTGAAGATCGGTACATAATTTACCCTAGGCCCTATATAGGCCCTACTCCCGGAAAACAGTTTAGTCTCCTAAAACCATAATTAATAACAAATCGTCACAGTTTAAGATAATAATAATAAAAAGACATCATACAGATATTACTCCTTAAGCATTCGAACTGTCGGTGGAGGGTATCAAAGATTCGGCACAGCCGAATATAGCACTCTAACTTGTTCTTTTAAAAGAATAATTTTTATTTTATTATAAAAATTTATAAAAGTAAAATAAAAATTTTTAACAATTAAAACGCCTTTAATTTAAATCACAACTTTTACAAATGTTGAAAATCGCTATAAACGATGATGATGAAACATGTTTCAAAATAAAGGAACAGTATTCCAATACTAAATTTATAAAATGGATCACCACAAACATTGGTGTTTCTTTCTGGTTGCAAGTATTTCAGTAAAGAGATGCAGGCAGCAACAATTTTTTTTTAGAAATTTCAGAATTGACTATAAAGTTGCTCTCACTTCCATGGTCTAATGCTGAAGTAGAGAGGGTATTTTGCCAAGTAAACATCGTTAAAAGTAATTTGAGAAATAGGTTACATTTAGCAACCGTTAATTCGATTTTTTTAATTAACACCACAACAGTGGAGAGGGTACTATGCGTTTGTGCTGATGTTTGAAACACCTTCAAATATTGGATCCTAAGGTATGTTCAGACCTAACAAATATTTGAAAATAAAATCCAACAAAAGCGTTGCCAGTAAATTGATCAAACTTAAACTTTCTTTTTAACAATTTCTATTTATTTACAAAACTTTAATTTATTTATATTATATTAAAATGATTATTGTATAATGTAATTTAGAAACTGTTAAATAATGTTTGCTGTAGCCAAACGTTTTGCAAAATCAAAAAAAAAAAAAACAAATATTTAATAGGTGTGAACATAGCTTTAGCCAACCTTTACGTATACCGATTGACTCAGAATCACTTTCTGAGTCGAATTAACGATGTTTGTCCGGCTGGCTGGCTGGCTGTCCAGGCACACCTTGTGCGCAAAGTACAGGTCGCAAATTTAAAGATAATTTAATAAAATTTGGTACATAGGTTATAATGTGGTGTACGGTATCATCTAGTCAGGGTTGACCGACTATACTTTTTTACTTGTTTTTTATTGTAGATCTGGACTCATAATGTTGGGTAAATGTTGTTGTGATTATGATTTTCCTTCAAATTATTTAAAACTAATAGGCAAGAGTGATTCCTATGAGATGAGCAATAACGACGAATTTTTCGATGATTTAATTTTTTAAATAATTATCTATCAACATATTAATTAACGTTTATTCTTATTTAACAAATTGATCTTAACTTACAATTTCATCGTAAACAACTTTAAATGAATTATTTCTGTTTTGTTATAGAATTTTAATGTGTTTTTACTTAAAAAAAAGTTTAGCCATTTTTTAGCCATTTTTTTCCGTAAATTTAGCCATTTTTCGTCACCAAGCTTTGGCAACACTGATTGTAAGTGTCAGTGGAGCGTATCAATGATTCGTCACTGCCGATTATATCACTCCAACTTGTTTTAAAATTATAATTTATAAGGGTTACGGTCACTGATATAGTATTCCACGGATAATTACCTCGCCAAAAATGCTTATATTTTTGGGTAATTATGCGAGGTAAGCATTTAAGCGAATACGCTTAACTACCTCGTTGAGGTTATTATAAGAATACGTTTAACTACCTCATTGAGATAGTAGAGCGAATACGTTTTAATACCTCAGTGAGGTAATTTAACGTATTTATTTACAGGATAATATGTATGTTGTATGAAAAAAAGTTAAGACATAGAAATTTTTACATGTATCAGCTAAATCTAAAAATAATTTTATACATGTATGTATGTACCTACAGTGAGCGTCAAAATAAAGCTTGTTTTCCAACAAAAAAAGTGTTATGTTAGTTATAAAAAGTTAAATTTCTACTTTGCTAAATTTGATCAGACTTCAAGCTTGCTCTCATCTGTGAAAAATACGTTACTCAAAAATCAAGTTGGACAAAGAAAAACTTGATAAAAGGTAGAAATAAGAAATTTAACGGAAAATATACAGTATCTATAGTGAAGCGTGATAGGGTTGGCTTTTGTAAAACGTCCTAAAACAGCTGCAGCAGCCCAATAGTTGCTCGGTATCGACTGACCTAAGCATCTGGGAGCATTTGGACAGACAAATTAAAAAAAAAACATAAGCAGCAAGCACTCTCTGAAGAAAATTCTGCAGGAAGAGTGGCCAAAAATTTCTACTGAGCTAACTTTAAAATGGGTGGAATCGATGCCAAAGAGACTTCAAGCCGTCCTAAAAGCAAAAAGAAATCAAAAAAAGTATAACCCACTTCACTTTTCTTAGTATTTTAAAACTATTCACTTGTTTTTGACGCGTTTTTGTTGATTTTGAAGTATTTAAAATTTTTAATTTTAAATTATAATAACATTGTCCAAGTTTTGTAAATGATAATAAGCTTCTAAAAATTTGAATACTTTTTTACTTAAATAACACTTTTTGTATTTTAAAACCAGTTGTACAGTGGTGTTCTGGAAATCGAAAACGCAAAACGCAAGAATTTTAAACAAAAACAATGAGAATTCACAAAGAACATAACAATTTATGGAAAAAAAAACAAAATAATTGCGACTTATATTTTTATAAACAGCTTAAATTGGATATGTATGTAAAAAAGTGGCCACCATATTTTTTCATCAGTGCAGCTAACCTTAATGTTTTGTATGAAAATATTTTAAAGCTGCCCAAAAATATGAAAAATATGCAGGTATACAAACTGTAAAGTTTGATATATATGCAAAAATTAAGAAAAAGGCAATTACATACATATATAAATTTGTGCTGATACAAATCGTTTAGTAAAGCCGTCCGTCCATCTGGCTGGTTGTCTGTCCATGTAAACCTTGTGCGGAAAGTTATAGCAGCAGTTTTTTGATAAAATTTGTTAAATACGTTTTAATTGTCATAAGAACGAAACCTATGTAAATTGTGAGAATCGGTCTATAATATTACATAGTCCCCATGCAAATATCTTTCTTTATGTCCATAAATCATTTAATCATGTTCGTATTAAGATTAAATTTGACTCAGATTTAATCATACAGCTTCCATTCAAATATCAATCCCTAAAATATTCAAGCTATTTTAACCTTTTTAATGTTAATATAATTTCAATTCCTTCAATCCCTTTAAGACAAAATATCTCACATGTTTGGTGTATCTAGATAATATTCAGCACAAAAACTCTTAAGGCCCCGTTAGCCGACCGTAAATGTAGAAATGTAAATGTAATGTAAACAGCTGATAGTTTCTGTTATATGCAAAGCAATGCAACTGCTTAACTGACTGTAATGTCACTTTACCGTAACGTGCCAACCTGTAGAAAATAGAATTTCATTACGAGATTACGTGACAGTTGTAGATAGTGATGGGCTGCTTGTATTTTAAATGGAATGCGGGTAAAATCACTCTTTTTCTTTGGTACATTTTAGTAATAATATCTGTGGACTTTTGACAAAATAAGTTACAATCCATACATATTTTCATTTATAAAAATATATGTTTGGATGTATAAAATAAACAAATGCATACATATCCCCAAACAATAAAAAGTCTGGTTTTTAATGGGATCAAAACCTTGTTTTGTGTATGCACATTTTGAAAATAATGTAAGAACATGTGTACGAATATGCTATACGTATACGTAATATTTGTTTATTGTAAATCTGTAATATTAATATCAAATATTTATTTATTTATATAAACATACAAGAAATACCGTTTTAATACTATTTAAATCACTTGGTACTTTTTCTTCAAAGCGGTCACCATTTCAACACTTTTAGTTCTCATCACTTTTCTCTTTTTTGTTAATGTTTTTGAAAAACAGCTGACACGTTCTTACATGTTCTATAAGTGCATGCTTACAGTACGTTACGGTACGTTACATTGCATTTAATTACATTTACGGTCGGCTAAAGCGGCCTTTATATGAATCTTAACCTCATAACATGACTTTATTCTGGCGAGCCCAGAATAAAGTTTATTTTAATGCAAATAATAATTTGTGGAATATGTTGCTTTCAAATAAACCATATTTTGTTTTTTGGGCATATTTTTTTTAAAAATTGTTATTGCATATTTTCAAATTATTAATATGTAAACTTGTTTGCATTACTTGCTGCGTTTATGTCAAATATTACTGAGGCAATTAAACGAATGAAATTTAGGTTTTGGGAGTTTAATTTTTAAGGCAATTACCCGAATTGGGCAATTAAGCGTTTGGCAATTAAACATTGATTTTTGTTTGAAGAATGGAAGAAAAAAAAACGGGGATTTAAAACTTAAGGTAAATAAGCGTGAAAGGCATTTAAGCGTGGGGTAATTAACCGGGGTATACGTACATGTTTTTAAAGCAAATGGGATTGAAATAGAGCAATTAAAAATAGATTGAGAGTGCTGTCAGTACCTGAGACAAGGTTTGTGGATGAACAGCAAAGTGTCAATCAAAAGTTTATAAATTTTCAAATAACTTATATTTAGTTAGAAATATACTGGTTAGTTTTACTCTAGACTAGTTGCATTTTTCATTTTTTTCATATGTCAAACTATTGTATTTTACATTGGGTTGTCATTGTTAGTACTTTAAGCAAAACTAATTTTGAAAATTCCCACAATTTTTCTTTTCTTACCTTATTATGGTTTGTAATGTATGTATTTATTTTAAAATAATTCAAAGCACTTACGCCTGTTTTTCAAAATAAAATAAAAAATTTCTCTTAGGAATTTATATTGTACATATAAACGACAATAAAAAAAATCTTAAATTTGTTTTTATTGTTAATATATCTTTCTAAAGGATAATTTGTATTTTAGTATTTAAAACAAAATAGGCAGTTGTCCCTGAAAGCAGAGAGAGAGAGAGAAAGAAAGAATACTATGTATAATTTATTTTCCTGTTACTCGCATGGTATAATAAGTACCACGTTGGTGCATTAAGGAGAATTGTTATTACTTCGCATGTCAAATTAATTTATTTGATTTTTGGCGCTTGTTCTGTATATTCTCTTGTTTGACGTTATATGGGTTTTAAAATTGAGAACAAAATTTCTAATGACTATACCTTGTACTTATTCTACCATGGTTATACCCACATGTTTCACTTTTGTTGAATTTCCCTTTGTTTAAAGAAATTTAAGAAACTAGCAGAATGCCCCGTAAAACTTTCGTCATCATTCTACATTGTAAGTTTGATGTATTTAACTAAATAATTTTAACAAAAATAATATGGAAATTTTCCTTCTCTTTATTTATTTATTTTTAAAAACACGACAATAATTTGCCAACTCTTAAACCAACCAATATTGTACGTTTTTCTTCTTGTTGTGTTATTGTTGTGTATACAACATACAAATAAATTGTTTTTTAACCTACTTCTGATGAGTTCTTGTTCCTACGCTTTTGTAGTGTTGTTGTTGTTTTTAAACCAAACGATGTCACGTACAAAGCTGCGCAGCCGAAATTTTGTCATCTTTCTAATTTCGACGCCTAAGAACTTGTAAAAGACTATTCAAAACGACACTAGTAACCATTTTAGCTGGAGGGTAACTACATAGTAGGGAAACATTTTTGCGTAATATCCAAAAATTAGTTTTGGGAAAAAAGCTTCAAGACTTAAACAATCTTCTTTGTCCGAGTTTAGACGAGCGAACATTGGGAAGGAAAACATCTGGAATTCTCTTTTGTTTTTTCATTTGCGGTCACACAGACGAACATGTTGCCGGAAACATTCTGTTACTATTGCTGTTGTTTTCTCAAAAAGCAAAGTAAATGTCAACAAAGAAAATGAGAACAAAGCGTGTCGCCGAGTACCGAACACAAAAACCATTCTCTCTTCCCCAACCGTAATTTGCTACCAAACAAAATGTTTCCCTTCCAAATGTTTCCCTGTCTAAATGGGCACTTAGTTACAATTTGTTTGTAAAGTACTTGTTATATATATACATATATGTACTTTTAACTCTTATTACACCTTCCACCACAATTAGTTGTGAAGAGGGTATACTAAGTTTGTCATTCCGTGTGAAACTTTTTTATTATTCATCTCAGAACCCATAAAGCATATATATTCTGGGTCCTTGAGTAATTCAAAGTCGATTAAGCCATGTCCGTCTGTCCGCCTGTTGACTCAAATTTCTTGTAGTTATCCTAAGCAGTTTGGGATTGAAATCCAGCAAAATCGGTTCAGTAGGATCAGAGCTATGAATCAAAATGTGGAACCACCACCTAAAAAATCGATAATTTTATTACAAAAACTAACATAAATGGTGGAATAATGCACGGAATGATATAAGGTTTTGCAACAGTTCGTTTTATTCGACTGTAAATCACGCTGTAAGATCGACTGGAAATCACCGTGAAGATCCGTCCATAATATACCCTAGGCCCCATATAAGCCCTACTACCGGAAAACAGTATAGTACGCCTCAAACTCTAATTAATAATGCTATCATAACACATTTTGGCACGTCACAGTTTATTGGGACTAGAAATGACACTGTAAAATTTCGTGAAGATCGGCCCATAATTTACCATAGGCGCCATATAAACCCTACTCCTCGAAAACAGTTTAGTACGCCTAAAACCATAATTAATAATGCTATCATAGCAAAATTTGGTGCATCAAAGTTTTATTGGACTAGAAATAAAACTAAATGATTTTGTGGCGCCATATAAACCCTACTCCCGGAAAACAGTTAAGTACGCCCCATATAAAGCCCACTCTGGTAAATTAATGAAATATGTCTAAAACCCGTAGCAGATATACACGAAAATATTGCAGTAAAATTTCTTCCAAGTTAGCTTCATATGGCTAGAAAAAATGTTATGCAATTTTGTGATATATGGTCGATAATAAATTTTAGATCCCATTTTAGTAGCCTTCTGAAATTCACTTCAAACGATAAAACTAATTTCACCGCTGTATTGAAATTTATGTTTTTTAATACCAGAAATCACTCTGCAGAATTTTGGGATGATTGGTTGTTCATAGCTTACCATGGCTCCAATACAAATCCCCCTCCTGAAAATCATTTAAGTTCGGCCTTAACTGTTACGAATCATGATATTTTACTCAAGATGGTCGGTCAATAATTTTATTTAGGTCTAAAAAACAACCAATTTTAATGCAGATGTCTGTTTTTATAAAGATAAATTAATAATAAATAGCCAACATATAGATATTACTCTTAAAACTATTAAACTGCCGGTGGAGGGTAGCAAAGATTCGGCACAGCCGAATATAGCACACTAACTTGTTTTGTTTATATTGGTGTACTATGCGATTCCCGCTAGAAGCTCTTTTTGTTTCACTACAAGGGGCTGAAGATCTAAGTTACTATTGCTCGTTTAATTTAGTTCAGGTATAATTTGTAATTGTATTTGCAACTCTAATGGCCAATTTCACGAATTTTATTTAAATATCAATTCATATATAAATATGTATAGTTTTTTATATAATTTATTTTAAAAATTAATTGATAAATAATCAAATTGCTGAAATTGGCTATTAGTTAACATAATAAACAAATAATAATCATTCATGAGAAAAAATAATTTAAAATCTTTTGTTACTAACCTTCTGAATTTTTTCGGTGCTCCCCATTCGGATGATACCATTACATCGAAATATGGCTGATACCAAAAGTCGTAGCCGCAAACGGGCTTTTTGTCACCTTTTATCCATGTACCCAAACAATTGAATTCTGAATCGAAAAGTATGAAATCACCTTTAGCTTTGCCTTCGGCATCACCCATAGTTGAGATCATTATGTTGCCATCAGCCAAACAGTGAGTGGTGTGGGGTGCGGTAACATTATGGCTCTTAAGGACGTCTCCATCAACAACTTTGATGATTTCCGGTTTGCGAGGATCGGTTGCAACATCAATTACATAAATGTTATCTGAATTAAGTGCCGGCATAACTAATTTGTCTCTTTTAGGAATACTTTTAGCATTTTTGTCAATCAAGTAGCAACTTGAGCAGGCATTCCAACCCGTATGATGTATTTCATCGCCTTTGTGATTGGTAAATGTTCGGTGTACAACCTTAAAAGAAATTAAACACGAATGTACAAAAAAAATTGTTTTTGAAATCATCTCAAAAGTTTCTAGCGGGTATAAAAAAGCTCTTCTACAAGATCAGCATCATATTTTGATTTAACGCGACGCCCAAAGGCCCAAATACACTGATCAAAATAGTCATCAAGCATTGTGCTAGTATTAGTGAAAATGTGTTTGTAGGTACACGAGTGAATTCGCCTGCTGGACAAGCATTTGACAAACTTTCAGTTTTTCCATATACATAAATTAAAAATACGATAACTTTTAACACGTTAAGTTTACGAAAAAAATCATGTAGGAGTTTTTTGTGGAAAATTGAATTGTCCAAACATATTTTTACCATCCAATATTTTTAGTAGTTTAAAAAAATTTTAAAAATACGAATAAAACTTGTTTACATGTAATTTATGTGGAAAAACTGAAAGTCGTTGAGCTTCAACTAGAATCAAAATATAAAGCTGATCTTATGGGAAAGCTTTTTTACAGCTGTTAGAAACTTTTAAGATGATAGCACCTGAAAAATATACAAAAGAAATGTTTGTTTAAGGCTCCCTATTGTACATATCGATGGATTTATTTAAAAAAGGCGTTACAAAATTTTCTTAAATACCTATTTTTTATGTATTCTGGTACACGAACGCAAAATTTTATAAAAAAAGTTAGCACATTTTGAAAATGAATTTCCATATTTTTAATTATATTTATTGAAATGTTGCATATTGTAATGTAAATATTTGCATAACATTTTTAAGTAGTAATTTTATTAAACATTTACATATAATTTTTTTTTTTTTTAATATAAATGAGTTTGAAGTACAAAAATGAATAATAAATGCATTTTAAGCAGAACAATCTTTAAGTTTTAAATTTAGCACTTTTTAGCTCTTTTTGACTGCTAGGTCGGCACATTTTGCCATTAAATAGTTGGCATCTCTGTCCGGATGGAAAGTTTAATAATTTGATAGCACTGCATGTATATAAACTTTTTATTTTTTAAATGAAAAATGACAAAAGTAAAAAATTTTTGTGTATTTGTAAATTTTACTTTCACAATTTCGAGTTTGTGCCACATCGAAATAAAAACGTAAAACGGTTATAAGTGTAGCAATGTTTAAAATCTTATTTGCAAAAAGTGTCGTTCATCCGAATTATTTTCGTTTCTGTTTATACGAAATGTTCTCTACTTGCAATATATTTATGTATTTGCGAAGAGACGTGCGTATAAACGTAGTATGTACCTATACCTATAGTATAAAATTTAATTTATCTTTTTATTAAACATTGCATTAAAACTATTTTTATATCCGAAATTTTACGGATTTTATCAAGTTATTTTCATTCCCTGAAAACGGACAAAAAATAGAGTTACGCCTTTTTTAATAAAGCAATCGATATGTTGTATATACGTATGTATGTACTATGTTAAAAATAAGTCACATGACTTTAACGCACTTGACAATAAGTAGGACTTGCAGGATCGACATCAACAGTGGATAAATAGTCACCGCGAGGTTCATCTAAATTTGGTTGTACAGTAATAGTATACAAAAGTTTCTCCCGAGGTCCATTTTTCATGGCATCCATAGGAGTGGCATAGCCCGGACCATGACAACACTCTGTAGAAAAATATTTAATTTATTTTTTGCTAAATATTAATTATCATGCATAAACGATTTGTGTGCTGCTTTCACAGCACAAGTGATTGAACGTGTAGTAAAGTTTGTATAAAAAACACTGAAAAAACTGAGTGCCTTTCATATAAATATTACCACACGCTCAGTTACTTATCACTCAGTCAGTATTTTATTTAAATTTCTTCGAAAATTTTCAATAAAAAGTTTGTATACCTATCGATAGTATTTATATGTACATCTCTTTCTTTTTTTATATACTTATATAAACTTGAGTTAATTTTACCTTTTACACTCATTATTGTAATTTTCTTAGCAAGCGACACGTCTAAACTACAGTCGGAATAAAATAAAACTAAATTAAAAAAATAAATAAAATGTTATTGTTTATTCCCAGCGTTGCCGTTATTTTTTACTGTAAATTTAGTAAGAAAAAAATTATTTTCACGTTAAAAAAAACTGTACGAAAAAAATAACATTTCATTTAGATTCATAAAGTAGTAACTTAAAATAAACTGGCAAAAATAACATTTTGAATATAAAACAATATAATAAAAAAGCTTAAAATAATGCGTTCTACTTCCGCATTTGGTTGCATAAAGTACATAAAATCTAGTAATTGTTCAAAATGTTCATTGCTGTTCCTTTTTATACCTTCCGTAATATCCGTAATGGCTTTGGAAGACAGTCTGTTTCTCAAACCAGTTTTATAAATGTGCTTCTTTCAACTGAATCATTTGAAAATGGCGAAATAAAATATGTATATTACTTTTTGTAATACTGAAAACAGGTTATTTGTGATTTTTATCAAAATTTCCAAAAAGAACATGCTGGCACCATTATTGTGCTGCTTTTTAGTCCTAAAATTAAATTAATCTACCCACAAAAGTTTAAATGTAAATTTTTCTCCAGTAAAAATTTGTTCGATTGTTTCACCTTAGTGCTGCCATGTTTTTTTACAATAACTGAAAATTTCCAAAAAAATTCTTGTGCTGTTTTCACAACACAACTGATTTATATGAAAAGCTCTCAGTTTTTTTTTTGTGTTTTTCATATAAATTTTACTACACGTTCAATTACTTGTGTTGTGAAAACAGCACATCTGTTTTTATGGATAAAAATTAAACATATTTGTGTATTTTTAGTCCATTTTTGAAAAAATATAAAATTCAAGTAAAAACATAACATCAAACATTCCATTTAATTCATTACACATAAAGATCATAGTAAATTATTTAATTAAACATATTAGTTGTACATTTCATAACAATATATGGGCAGTTCCAGCAAAAAGTCAACTTTTTGTAATGTAACGCCAGAATTAATTTAAATTGTTTCTCAAAAAAATGTTACTTTTTTATACTTTGGTGTAAATCGCAACTAGCTCTACATTCAGTAACAAAAAGGATATGCTTTCTGACGTTACACTAAAAAAAGTAGAATTTTCGCTGAAAATGCCGATATGTACCTTTAAACGAGCAAAGATTGCTAAATTTGATCTTTATAAGTCTAAAGATTACTAAAAAAGGTTTTTATGCTCAATTCGCAGACTTATGCAATTTTGTAATGCAAGTCAACATCCACTTCTGTGTTTTGCAACGTCATGCCAGCGCATAGTTTTGTTTATATCTTCAAAACCTTAGGGTCGATTATTGTTAAATTTTTTCTGAATATAGTGCTTCTTAATAGCTTTGCAAATAAAAAATCTTTTACAAATTTGACTTCTTCATTTTTTTTTTTATATTTTCTCGTACAAATATCACGTTACGTCACAAAGGAAATGCTCATATTTAATTTCCATATCATTTGTTGCGTTAGAACTGCGATCGGCAACCTATACTATTACATTTGGCGATTGTATGCGTTGTATGAATTTTACATATTATGTTGTTAATGTTGTTAAATTCTCATTAATGTGTGTGCACACGTACGTAACAAAAGAGTATAACAGGGAGTAAAAGAGAGAAGAGAAAATGCGGCTCCCTGATTTTGCCGATCGCTGCTTTAGAATAAATATTAATGTGCTGCTTTTAAAAGGGAGTAAAAGTAGTAACATTGTTGCATTAGAACAAATATTTATTATCATATTGTAATTAAATGCTTCTTTGTATGTTTCGAATAAAATTTAAGAACTGTAGTGATTTAAAAAACTGTTATTTTAAGAAAAATCTGTTTTAAGGCTTAACCAGAATGTGCATAAACAAACTAAAGCTACTGTCAAAAATAAACGAAAAGCCTCTCAAATGTATTTAAAAAACAAAATCAAAAAACATTTGATTCCGTACGGAATGTGCGATCAGTTTCGCACTTTGCTTATGCAAATGACAGTTTTATAAAACTTAACAAAAAGTTTTCTCAAGTTCAATATGGTTTGACACATATAATTTACATGTATTCGCTAAGTTGCTAAAGCCACGTTATTCACATTCTGGTTGGGCCTATACACTTCAAAAAACTGCAAAAAAACAGAATCTGCCAATTTGGCAACGCTGATTCATCCTCTCTATTTTAAGCTTTTCTGTTTTTCTCTCTCTCTTTTTTATAGCTTTTGGCAGAGTTGCCAGTTTAGGGGATTTCCCCCAGAATTAGAGGGTTTTATATCATTTAGAGGCACATTAGAGGCTACTAGTTCTTAGGGGGTTTCACTATTTGCTTTTCTGTATTAATTAAAACTTTATTTTACAGGTTATTTTTGATTGTGCAAAAATCGCTATAATATGCATGAGCTAGCTTAAGCAACTGTGCGAAGACATGTAAATCATGTGTCAAACCATATTGAACTTAAGAACTTTTTGACAGTAGCCTTAGCTAACTTATGTATATAATAGTCGGGCGTTAACAGTACCATATTATGCAACTGCTCAAGTTTGCCTTCGTAGTAGATAGTTTAGTATCAACATTATTAAATTATTTCCTGCTAGTAAAATTTACAAAATAAAGCTTTTTGAAAAGATATAAAAAAAGAAAGTGTTTTAAGGGTGAATTTTTCATTAAATAATACGTGTCACAAATTGAATCCAATAACTGAAATGCTTAAATGTTTTTATTTCGTTACCTATTTAACATCTTGATATTTTTGTAGAAACTTTATTGCAATATTTAAAAATGTATAAAGGTTTCAACTACCTCTACTTTGATCGTATACCAACAGTTCAACAATAGTGTATAAACTCAAATTTTTCACTTTTTGAAAAAATCGACACCTTATTTTTACCGCTGTAAAAATAAGTGGCTATTTTGTCTACTTTTTGGTAATGACACGTTTGGTTTAAAAATTATTTTTCATAAGCCTTTAATGTTAAATTAAACATTGTTTTGTTTCTACTGAAAATGCTTAAATTTTGAGTAAACTAATACAGTATTGTTGAACAATTGCGATATGCTACAATCTTTTTTAAACTGTATATAAATTGTGTTTTAGATATTAAGCCCAATATTTTTGGGGGAATTTCAGAAAAATGCTAGTACGTAAAATTGAGTCAAGTTAAATTTGTTAAAATTAACTTTTTACTTTGAGGGAGATTTTTTTTAAATACGTCAAAATTGGGGGTTTAAAATTTTTTTATGGAAAGAAAAAATAATAGCTGGCAATACTGGCTTTAAGTTAAGCATGATCAGAGATGCAAAATAAGAATTACCAAATTGTACCAACAAGTTAATAAAATTGTACTTTTCCGACCCCAATTGTACAAAAAAAGTTTTACACTATTTTTTTTTATTATTAAAACAACAAAAACTTCGAACATAACAATTCTATACATGTATTTATATTTTTAATGAAAGCCAATTGTTTTTACATATTTAAATAAAATTATAAAAATAACGTAACAAAAATTCACTTGCAAAATTTTTAATCAATAAAAAAAAAAATTATAGATTTTGAAAAACTTTCTTACGCTTTGTTTTGAGTCATCTTTTTAACGTTTTTAATAAAAAGTCTTAAGTATAGAAGGAAATACATACAAGTGCGGTAAAATAATTGTGTAGTATTGAATAAACGAGAAGTAGTTTTTAATGTTTTTTTTTACAAATACACTAAAACAAAACGGTGAAATATTGAGTTTCTTTACATAGCTTTGTTTAAGGAAAACTGTTAACAAATTTACAAAATAATAAAGTGTTTTTTGTTGGGCTTTGGAAAATCTTGACAACACATACTTTTGCTTGATTCCTGGCAAACATTGAAAGTTCTTGTAAGTCAAAAATCAAGGACGGATAATATTCCACGAACAACTCTTGATACATACTTAGTTCTTCAATCATAAATTTGTTCAAATAATTTTTAATACTAATGTGCTGTTTCCAGGTAACAACCAATCACTCAAAAAACTGAGTGATTTTCATATAAATTTTTCTACACAATCAATTGCTTGTCACCTGGAAACAACACATAAAACCTCATTTCAAAAATTACAAATATGTACGGCTTAATATTTATTGTTAACATGTGTCAATTATCAATTACAAATACTTTTATTTTTAAACACTTTTAATAATGATATTAAATATGTTGCCAAGTAAATTAAAAAAAAGAAATGAGAAACTGGGAGAATTTATAAATTTTACCAAATATGTCATTGCACAGTGGGAGATTTCGGCCAAAACTCTATAACTGTGTTAAAAAATTTTGCCACTCCCACCCCTCATGCTGTATATACCTATATTTTATTGTAAATGGCGTTAAAACAGCTATATTTCCCGGATTAGTGATTCTTAAACCTGTCGCAATGTTTCTTTTGATTTGATAATAATAACACAAACATTTTTATATTTTAAGTATTGATTTGGCTTTCCTACATAAAAAATAAAGATTTTACGGAATTAAAATTAGTGAAAATATGGTTTAATGTTATCAATAGGTTGCTTTACATTTTTATGTACGCAAACAAGTAACGTGTTAAAAGTTCAGTCAATATTTCTTAGGCTACCAGTAGCATATCTACTTTATTTCTTTATTTTTTTTTTTCTCTTTTTTCTTTATTTACTAATCGATCCTGACGATATTAAGAAATAAAATATAATATTTTTTTGATTTCTGCTATTGTTAAGTCTTGCGGATTTTAATATTTGAAGCAGCATCTTGATCTTCTTCTGTCATGACACCTATTGTGAGTCCCAAATATTTTATTATTACGGGGCCATGAATCAGCACTTTATGAACTGACGGTGGTATAGTTTACCATCCAAAGAGGTTTTAAAATACTTCATTATAAATAATATATCTTGAATATTTCTGATAATACATTGATACCAGATGCAAGTTCTTGAAAAATACAATAAAATCCTTTTACCAGGCCGACATCAATATTTGAAATTATTGAAACTACAATTTAATCATATGAGTAAGCAGTGTCAGGTCTATCGACACAGATTCCAACCCATTCCTTATTTCTTTTTGAATATGTATTTTTTTTATTTTCCTTTGAAGCCAAAGCCATCTAAAAATCTTGGTTGTATGAAATGTGAAGAAGACATCATCCAATAATGAAAAGCGCAAGTTACAGAGTAGCAATAGGATACTTTATTAACGACAGAGTTATATTACACAAAGTAAAATTAAAATAATGTCAATTGCAAATTTAATAATTAAAAATTATTTTGTTAACTTATATTTTATTTAATGTAATATATACACACTTTAAAAATGTTCCCCTGAAGAAGTCAACAAAAAATTGACGAAACGTTTGGAAAAAAATGTAATTAAATGTGTTTTTAATTTACACTGAAAAAATTTAGGCCCTATTAGCTTACTAAAATATCTAAAACTTCAAATATAACACCTTGGCCAAAAAATAAATAAATAAAATATATACAAAAGTGCTTAGCCCAAACTTGTAGTTACTTTCATTCAAAAAGCCAAATAATTGTATTAAAATTTTATAAATAAATATGCTAACTCATGCGTCAAGGTAGGAATGTAGATCGAAAATATACTGCACCATGGTTTACGGTTTAGCCTCTGTGAATTGGTGTACCATTGTACTTTTTAAAACTCGATTGTACCATAAATGGTACAGTTTTACCAACTCTTGCATCCCTGAACATGATCAATTTTATGAGTTATCTCAAGGCTTGCCAGACTTCTAGTCAATCATGTCGATTTTTAAACCAAATAATGGCAATTTTTTTACATAATTCATTAATATATAGGAATTAGATAGGAATAATATTTAATATGAGAATTTCTTTCTTCGTTAGAATCGTGATGAAAATTTCATTAATATTTTACATAAATATGAAGACGCAAGTGTGTTACTTCCTTGAAATTTTTTTTATTTAAAAATTTGTATTAAAAATGTCCTGGAGTACTTTATTCATTGTAGTTTTGTGTCTGCTTGTGCAATATTACATTAAACCGCCACATAGGTATGTTTGAAATACTTAAATTTGGCCCCTGCGCGCCTATGATGCCCCTAGACCCCACTTAATTTTCCAGCTCCATGATGAATTTCTAGCATACCTAACCGCTATCTCCATTCCTTAAGAGGGCACCTAAAAAAAATTTTCAATACACACTAGAAATATATAGAAGAAAAAGCCCGATAAGTGCGAAGGACTCGCCCCTAGGGGAATAAAATGTATAACCGACCGCAATTAGTTTTTTGTGCCTAACTTTTTCTCAAAACATACTTGCTCTTTATCTCCACCCCTTAAGGGGGCTCCTGCAGGGCCTAGGATGCCCTTAGATAGGTCAAATGTATGAACAATCCCACTTTATTTTTCATCCAAATCATTTATTTCAAACATACCTACCCGCTATCTCCTTTCCTTAAAAGGGCTCCCATTCAAAATGTTCAATACAAACTCGAAATATATTGCAGAAAAAGTCCCATAACTGACCAGGAGTAGCCCCTAGTTGGATATAATATATGACGGACCACAATTATTTTTTTGTCTTTAACATTTTCTCTAGATATACTTGGCCTTTATCTCCCTTCTTAGAGGGGAGATTTTGTCGTTTGTGAATAAAATCAAAATTTGTTAACATACATATATGAATCACTTATGGCTTGTTTTTTTTTTTTGCAAATTAGAAGTACATATAGCTACATTTTCCAATTTTTTATGATTTTTTTACAAACAAAAATTTCGAAATGTCGCTAAAGAAATTATTTTTTATGCAAAAAAAAAAAAAAAAATTAGAAGAAGTTTAAGTTTACTTAAAGGTAATTTTATTGCGGAGTTTCGATTTTTTTTTACTAATTTCAATAAACTAAGTCGTTTTTGAGTTACGCGAATATATGTTCTCCATTTTCGAAAAAACGGTACATATATCTTGAAAGTAAGAGCTAATCTAAAAAACGGATTGCACCGCTAAATTCAGCGTGCCTGAATTAGGTTAAAACGCCAGGTGCCCGGCTTCTATGTTTTTCAACTAGTACAGTGTATATATGTATACTAGTATACTAAAGCTGCGATACTATCGATATTTATCGATAGTTCAGATTTCACTATCGATATTACTATCAACTGAATGTTTGTGGTTCTGCAGGAAAACTTTAACTAGTTTTTTATCAGGCTACAGTTCGTTTTTTTATCATTTTATTGAACGTATGAGACGTATGTATTACGCAAGTTTTTTTAGATGACAGTTTTTAAAAAATTGTGCTGCTGATAAGCACCTATCTGACGGAACCGAAGTAGCAGGGACTTCAAGATATTTTATCGCAACTTTAGATAATTTTCTAAATTTGTTTTGATTCTCAACCCAAATGGTAATCAATCCAGCGGACTTACCCTCTAATGCTAGTTCATTGTTTTGTCCCATACTCGCAATTGCATTTGCATTTTTTTACAACATTACAAAAATATTTGACACTTCAGTCCCCATGTAAATAAAAATTTCTACAGTAAGGCATTTAATTAGCAGTATATTCATTGTATATTCATTAATAGTAGCATTAATAATAGCAAGTTAAAACCAGTGTTTAAAAGCACCCATCAACTAGATGCTTTTTATTTTTGCTTTTGCCACTGCCATTGAAATTTTTAATTTTTTTTATCAATAGAGAATGTTTTGTTTGTCGTTTCTGCAAAAAAGCAAATCTTTTATTTTGTATATTTTTATTTGTTGACAATTGCACATAAAAAGCAAAAACTCAAAATGATTCTTTCGCCTTTTCCTTTTTTTACTTTGTCCTAAAAGAACAGCTAGTTAAAAAAGACAAAACTAAAAAATCTAAAAATCAAATTTTTCCCTGGCTGGTAAAAGCAGCAACAAAAGCCGTAGATTTATGTGCTAATAGGAAATGATTAGCATATGTGATACATTCATACGTATGTATGTATGTATGTACATATTTGCACGAAAACCCCTGAAGGAAACCTGGGTGCAAGTGTCTCCAAGTCACCAGTTTTGTCGACTATTTTGGTGACATTGTCAACGCTGTGTCTACACTACACTACATTTACCACTATATTTGGCTTAAATACGAAAACAAAATTATCAATAACAACTGAGAAGTACAATTCCTATAAAAGTTAAAGAAATATTAAAAAAATATTGTTATGATTTCGTATTCGTACCTAAAGTGTAGACTACATTTACTAAAATGTACTAGTGATTCTCTGGTTCCAATGTCTTCATATGTTCCCAAAGGAACTACCTAGTCAGTAGTACCAACGTCAGTAGTAGATTTCCAATGACATGCACATGTTAAATGTCTATAGTAAATAACATTGTCTGGGGTATAATAAGTCACTAGTACTGGTGACTGAGTCAATAGTGAATCAGTACAGATTCACTAGTGACATTTCCTGCAGGGACGATACATGTGTCAATTCCTAAATAAGTATGTAAAGGGTGTTTTTATAGAATGATACAAGTTTAAATCACAATAAAACATAGTAATATATTTTTGATATCAATGTCTTTATTGGATAGAAAATATTATGACATTAACGTTTAAATATGATTTCGGCCATGTGGCCGGCGCGTAGAAAGCGCAATCTGGAACACCAATTTCCAACAACTTTTCGCATTCTGACCATCGTCGTTTTTGAAGACATATGGGCCAATGACTCCGCCAGCCCATAAAGCGCACCAAACAGTAATATTTTGTGGGTATGATGGTGTTTCGACAAAAGCTTGTGGACTCTCCTTACTCCGAATGCGACAATTCTGCTTATTTACGTACCCATTCAACCAGAAATGGGCTTCATCGGAAAATAAAATTTTGAATGTTAATTCAAAATCAATATCAATTTGTGCTTCAGCCCATTCGACGAATTATTTTGATTAAAAATTTCAACAATTTGCACGCGTTGCTCTGGTGTAAGTCGATCTATAATGAAATGTTAAAGCAAACTTAACAAAAAGCAACTATCAGCTGTTAAATGGGTGGTCAAATAAAGCAGTGATGCCAACTCAAAGTTGTATCACTCCAACAAAAAAAACCTTTTACCTACATATGTATGTGCATTAGAGTGGGTCAATTTGTTTGCATTAAAAAAAATTCACCAAGCGGTTGTCAAAATCGAAATCTACGACGAATTCTAAGAAGGTTTGCCAAAGAACCCATAGGTCTAAAATAGAGTTTCTACGCGTGAAAGAATTCCCGGGACATTTTTTTAAAATAATTCCCGGGAAATTTTTTCCTGGAATTTTCGGGAATTTCAAGTTAAATTTTTTGAAATTTTAATTTGTTAGCATCGTTAAAGCAAAAAACGAGCAATAAAAATATATTCTTTACTAAAAAAAACTTTAAACTACCTACAAATCGAACTATATATCCTACGCCAATAAATCAACGTAGAAGTAAATGAAGTAGAAAATTAAAATGTGCACGATACACCATCACGAACACCAGAACCAGCAACAGATTCAAAACAAAAATAAATGTAAAGAAAATACAAAAGCGTGAACAAATCTTAAAAAAAGAATTTGAAGTCTATGAAGTCACGGGTTACAGGTTATTAGCATACATTGGATTTTGCTTTGGCGGCTGCTTGTTTCATTCTTTTTCCTACATGTTTTTTCCTACAACATACAAGTGATTGCCGTTGCTCTTTGAGTTCCATCAAATAAGAAATTTTTGCTGTTGCTAAAAGAGCCGGTGCCCATTAAAAAGTTAATTTTCAAAACCAGTGTGTTTATTTTGCTGCTGCTTTTGAAAAGTGTGGGCTTTTTTAGCAGTGGAACTTTTAAACTTAAGCAAAACATTTGAGTACTTTATGGTTGCATGGTTAGATTTATTAATTCTTCAAAATTACTTTTAGTTAATTAGATTAATAGAAACTGGGAATTATTTCCTTTCGTAGGTTACTTTATATTATATTCAACATTTTTTTATTAAGCTCATAGAATAAATTCGAAAAATAAAAAAATGTTGAATTTAATTAGATTAAATTACGCAATGTTTTTAATTGTCTATTTTTCACTTTTCTCTCACAATCTTTAATTTCGACGCGTTACTTCAAAAGCACCGTTAAATATTTGACATTTATTTTTTGCCTAATGATGAAGAATTTTGTGCACTTAACGCGTGCTTTTTAGTTTTCACCGTACTTGAACTGTGCTGCATATTACAACGGGTTTCTTAACGGTTAGTAATTAAATCCCTCTTTTTATTGTATTTCTTAATTTTTTATCTACCATGGCTTTGGCATTAGGTACTGAATACATCTCTTTACTTGTTTTTTTGTTAGCTGGAATGTTTAAACAGAGTTATAGTTATATAAAAAATACAACTTTAAAAGTATCGATAACTACTTTTCTTAATAATATATGAACAAATTTAAGTTTTGCGATTTTTCGAAAATAATTTAACGACGAAAGTAAAAATCTGACAACGCTGTTTATTTTGTCATGCAGCGATCGCGTTATCAATAAAATTCTTTGTATGCTTATTGTTAAACTTGTTACTAAATAAACACAAAATAAAAATATTTGTCTTCTTTCTTAATTGACGATTTCTCTAGTAATATTACAGACCAGCCCATGTTAATATTCTTATCAGTGTGTGCTTATACATACCAATATGAGCAGTAAAATTTATTTGCACCTTTGCCAGTTGTACCCTACAAATGGTGTTGACAAAATTGAAAAATGAAACGAACAAAATTGTATGTTTATAAAATAAGAGACGAATTGCTTTATATTATAACACATTAAACAGAAAAAAATTAACAAAAAGCTTTAGATAATTTAATTTCTTACTTAAAAAGAAATAAATAATATTTTATTTTTAACTTTATATGATCGAAAATGACGCTTCATTTTAAATATATTCGTCATTGAAAATGTTTTGTTAAAAATATCTGCCATGTTTTGAAATTCAAAATATGTAGCGTCACACTAAAATCTATAGAGTTTTTTAGTTCAAAATATGGCCATTTCGCTTTTCTGTATATAAGATAATCAGGCATGTTGATTCAGAAACGGAATTCATTCCGTATTTTGCTACTTCAGAAAATGACTAAACAATTTTTTTGAATGAAATAACCCAGCCAAAACTTTGCTTACAAAATAAGCAGAAAAATAATGAGAAGTCGAATCGATATTTTTTTAAGGGGAATCGATATTTATTATTTAAAAAATATCGATACATCGAACGTTTTTTGCTGAAACTATTACCATACATACATACATATTTTCGAACAAACATAATATATGTAATTACATTGATACTTTTTATTTCAAAAAATTAATAAGAACAAAAAATTAAATCAAAACAAAACCTTCAATTATAACAAAAACAAAAGGGAAGAATACAAAAAAACCATATAAAATCAAAAAAAAGTATATTACGAAAATTTTAAATGGTAGTAAATAAGTCATGGAAGTACCAACTTACCTTAAAATTTGAATTGCACCCCAAAAGAACCAACTTTAACTAGAAATGTTTTTGATTGTTTTAACCAGTAATCATCAGATATGAACATCAGGAGCACTCTCTGTTTTATTTGCTCTCCTGTCAATCTGCCTTGTATCCGGCACTGCTTCTTACATAGCGTCTTTACCTGACAATTTTTTGTCATACCAAACGTCAAACTTCATATTAAAAAAACGCTGACAAAAATGTTCGAGTTTTTTTTATATAGACTTTGACGTTTGGTATGACAAAAAATTGTCAGTTGAAGACGCTATGTTATAAAAATGTCAATCATTTTAGATCTTCAGTTTAAAAAACATATGATGCATGCAGTAATGCCAATTCTTAAAAAAACATATTGTTCGAAAAATGCCTAAAATTTAGAGTTTTTAATGAAGATTGAGATTAAAAAATATCGAATTCGATAGTCGTATTTCAATATCGATATATCGGTATTTAAAATATCGGCGATATATGAGGAGCCGCAGAACAAAACGTACTTTTTCACACATTTAAAATTTTAGGGAAATTGAGGTTTATTTATTTCGACCCCTTAAAAAACTGTATGAAGCTGGAAATGGAAACAAGTTTTTTGCTTACCAAAAGATGAATCAAACTGCCGTAAGTCAACACATTAAATGTCAAGGATGTTTTATATCATACCAATTTTATATCGAAAAAAGTACGTTTTGTTTAAAAAAATTAAAAAAGTACGTTTTGCTTAAAAAAATATTTAAATTTTCTACAGATTCTTGTAATTCTTCCATGTTTTAATTATTAGTTATTGTATTAATTATTTTTTTCATAACCAAACAATAGTTAAATTATTGGTGGCTATTCTTGAAAACTCGTCGAACAAATACAAATTTACATTAAAACAAAAGCAAAGTTTAAAAAATAGTTTTTCTTTATCATAAATTTCTAAAATTAAATAAACGTGAGAATTTTGACGCGTGTCACTGTCTTTAAAAACGGTTAATTGTATAATAAACACAAAAAACAAATTCTTAAACTTTGTTTTTGTTTTAATGAAAATTTTCGCTTTTACGACGCGTTTTCAAGAATAGCCACCATTATTTAACAGTTAATTTTAACAAAATTGAAATGACATAAATAAACGTCAAACAAATTAAGAATATTAAGAAAGGTTATGTTTTTAAAACAACTACACGAAGAAATGGCAAAAAAATGAAAAAATCACGTTTTGACAAAAAAAATGAAAAAGTACGTTTTGTTATGCACCAATTTTTTTAGAACCCATTTTCTTGCTAAAAAAAAAAGAAAAAATATGCTATGTAGATTTTTTCTTAAAGATTTCAGCCCAAATATTATAAAAATATAAAAAAACCAATTTGTCAAAAAATGCGAAAAAGTACGTTTTGTTCTGCGGCTCCTCATATATCGATTATTTTTTATTTAAATATCGATGGATGATAAATTTTCGAAGAAAATCATCTTCAGTGATGAGGCACATTTTCACCTCAGTGGATTCGTAAATAAGCAAAATTGCCGCATTTGGGCGAATGATAATCCAAGCGTGATTGTCGAAAAACCAAGGCACCCACAAAGAGTGACTGTTTGGTGCGGTTTATGGGCTGGCGGCATCATCGGGCCGTATTTTTTCGCTATCATGAGATGTTAACGATCTTTTTATGGCCCGAATTGAAAGATATGGATGTGGATGATAGGAGGTTTTAACGGGACGGTGCCACTTGCCACACAGCTAACGAAATAATGGCTCTTTTGCGCGAGAAATTCAATGGCCGTGTTATCTCATGTGGTGGCGATGTCAATTGGCCGCCAAGATCATGTGATTTGACACCGTTGGACTTCTTTCTTTGGGGTTATTTGAAAGAAAAGGTGTACGTCGATAAGCCAGCAACAATTCAAAAGCTAAAGGATGAGATAATTCGGCACATTAACGGCATAGAACCTCAATTATGCCTCAGCGTCATCGAAAATTTGGACCATCGGATAGAGGTGTGCCGCCTAGGTCGCGGCGGCCATTTGTTCCATACATAATTGCGCCATACCAATGTTAACATAATAAAAAGAAATGACAATAATTTCCTAAACAATTTGTGTTTTATTTAAAATCAACATCGGCCCTTAAAATTTATATAGTTACATAAATTAGATAGATTTTTAGATTTTCCATGGATTTTACATCAAAATTATTGTTAAAACTATATACTATTACCGAATGTCTAACATATATTAACGGAATGTACTGCAAATTTATTTAAATAATTATTTAAAGTCGTATAATAAACTTATTGAGCCCATTATATAAAATTTTTTTTTTTTATGTATAATTATGACTTATTTAAGATATAATAATAAAGTTATTATTGAATATATAACTAATAATTCAAAAAGTGGCGAATAAAGCTACAAAGTATCTAACTACCTGTCTCCACCATCCATCAACTTGGTAAGAACAGCATGTCGCACATGAATTCTACTCGTGTAGACTGTTCATGTTCATGTTTCGTCCATGTGTTGCCATCGTTGTCTAAACATATGTCTGACTAACCATGTTCGCCATGATGTTCGCCTTAAAATGTCATTTTCTGTTTGACAGTTTCATTCTCATCAAAAAAAAAAAAAAAAAAATACAGACGCCAAGAAGTTGATGCTTTTTTGAAAATACTGGACCAGTTTAATAAAACCAAAGTAAAAATTCATATAAAGTTTTTTTTTAATATTTTCAAAGGTTTATAAAAACTTAATTCATATACATACATACGTTTAATTATTTATTACAAATGTATGAATAATTGTTATACAAAATACATATGTATGTTAATTAATTTGTCTATTCATTTCAATAAATATTTTGTTATACATATATTAGATTTCTGTTAAAGGCGGATTTATTGTACAATTAAAAAATTTGTCTCAACAAAACTTTACAAATTTTCGACATTGTCGTCGGCGTTAGTAAGTACAAATAATATATACATACTTATGTTGTGCATAATTTTTATAACATTTTTAATAGGGCACAATGGAAAAGGTTGTGTATAAAATAATAGCGCTATACCGCCAATATCTCTGCCTTTGGGACTACAGAAGTCCGCTGTACAAAAGAACGGACCAAAAAAGAAATGCCTGGGAAGAAATAGCAAAGCAGATGAATAAAAGTGTGGAAAGAAAGAAGAAAGTTAAGTATTTAAAATCTGCCTACGTCTCAGAAAAGAAGAAAGCTGAAGGGTCAAAGCATTCGGGCTCAGGAGCAGATGATATTTATAAGCCTCACTTATATTATTATAACGAGTTCAATTTTCTCGATTGTGTTGTTGCGTTGCGTCAAACGTCTAGCAATTTCCCAAATGTAAGTATGCAAAACAACTTCTGCATCTCATAAAAAAACTATGTACTTTTAAGCAGATATTCAGTCAAACCATAGATGTGTGTCCAGAATCTTTTGCGCCAGATGACAAGATGGAAAATAGCCCCGAATGTAGCCAGGACAGCAGCTTCGCAACATCCAACGATAAGGTATTTACTTCTACTCCAAATGAAGAAAAACATTGCAAAACTTTGAAAAGGGTAAGAGCGGAAAGGAACAGCAGATTTAACAATGCTATTATAGAAAAAGTTAAAAACACTACCGAGGAACAAGAAACAATGTTTTCTGCATTCAGCAAATCCATTCCAATGCAACTAGCGCAGCTACCACTAATTGACGCAACGAATGCAATTGCAGACATGCAAAAATTATTAGCCATTAAAATAGAAAAGTGTTCAAAAAAGGATATTTTACATTCTGCTTTGTATGAAGCAGATATAAGTTTTGAGTAATAACAATATTCGTATTACAGTATCTTAGTTTGTTAATATTGATAGTACAAAAAACTATACCTATATAATAGCTACTGCTAAAAAAATATTTAATTAATATTAATTATCACGGGTGTTCTGGAAATCGAAAACGCAAAGTAATGAAAAAGATTTCTGTAATAAAATAATTTTATGACAAATATTATACAAATAGTTTTCTATTAAACGGAATTTTATAACAAAAATTATAAAAATTAGATCAAAATTTTATTAAAAACAACTTCCAAATTCTTGCGTTATATTATATTGCAAAAGGATAAATTTATTACTTTCAAAAAGTTTTAAAATTTCACTTAAGTATACATGTATGTATTTATTTGTTTAACTTATAAAAAACGTAGATAAATGAATAAGAATAAGCTCATGAATAATGTGCCTTTTTATCCTTTTTTTGATTTTTTTAAACTGGAATTGTGTTATTTTGTTTTTGTTTCGTTATGTTAAAATTGTTTTGTGTGAACATTGTTTTCTTTCTAATAAAAACAAATATTTTCTATTTTAATAAAAAAATGTTACTTTTTATACCCTTCACTGTATATATTTTTTTTTATATAATTGTCAAATAGAAAAAATTATTTACAATTAAAAAAATTTTTATACAAATAATCTAATAATAACACAGTACAACAGCCAATCTGGGGGGTGAGAAATTCCAATTCAGGGTGATGGTACTGGGTCAGTATAGTAAAACCCTCAAAGGGTTTGGCGTTCGTATGTGTCAGTTTTTTTTTTATGACCTTTTAAATTTTTTCCTTATCTTGATGTTTTTTCGCTTAGTTGTAACATTTTGGCAAAAACGTAGTTTAACATATCTCGAGAACCACTTGTCCGATTTTGAGGAAACAAATTTAGAAAAATTAAGGATTACAATTTCTCTAATCTGTTTCTATACCGTTTTCCTATATGTGCAACACTTTCGAAGTTAAAAATTAATGTATGAAGGGAAAAAAGTATTTTTTGCCTAAAAATTTAATTATTTTTTTTTTTAATTTCAAAAGATTTTGTTATTCGTGCTTAATTCCCAGTTTTTATTATTGATAAAAACACTTGAAATTTATTGTTGATGGGATAAGCTATTCCTATGCGCATTCCACTGGTTGCTTAGGCCAGATCATCAGGAAACTTCATCCATAAAGATTTTAGAAAAACTAAAGATATTAAACCAAATAAAACTGTTAAGCGTATAAGACTTATAGCAACAGTTCTACTTGTAATAATATCAAAGTTTAAACAAAACACATCAACAATAAACAGTGGGTTTATCTCATCTTACATTCCCCACTACAATTAGTTGAAATTCTCTCAACATTAATTGTAGTTGTAAGTAGGTTAAGAAAAACAAAATAAAAACAACAACAACTTTTTTTAAAATTCATAAAAAATCCAAAATGGAAAAAAGTGCCAAAACTAATTACTTTCGCGTAAAGTCACATAACTCATGAGCAAAAAAAGGCATAGATCATGAAAATCGATGCACGCGTTTCTCATTTATTCACAATTAGGTAAATGTATGAATTTCAAAAATTTGCTCCAGATATGCACAACATTATTTGGAGAAAACATTGACACTCACAAGCCGAACTCTCTCATATTTTTCTACTGTACTAAAAGAGAAATATTGATGTGGCAACACTGGTTCTGTAATGTTCACATAAAACATGCATTGTCATTATACTTCTTCTCTTTCTCACACTGGTTCTGTGATTTTTGTCATTCAACAAGTGCCGACGAACGCGAACAGTAAAAGTGATTTTTCTCCAGTTTTTTAGAAGTGAACAAAAGAGAACAGAATATGGAACTGTGCAAGGCAGATATAAATAGCTTTTGCTACTGCTCTGGTCAATATGTCTCAACACATAAAAAAAGGGGAAATTTCAGTACTGATTTTGTTCAAACATACGAGATGTACTTCAACCAAAATGTTATAGTGAACGAAAATTGGGTACCAAATATAGTGTGTAAAAGCTGCTACAACCGTCTAATGGATTGGAAAAATAGAAGACGTGAAAGTATGCCATTCGGTATCCCAATGACTTGGGCTAATCCTGGCGAAGGTCACAATCCATTGAATCGTATAATCGTATAATTACGTTGGTGTTGCAAGTGCCGCAACACCATTGCCTCATTCGGACCACATTCCTGTGCCAAAAGCTTCTAGCCCAGATATTTTCTCTTCTACGACTGCTCCGACATATCATGCACGTGATGATCCCCCATATGAGCCATCAGTATCCAATGAGCCAATTTTAATCACTATAACATTTTGGTTGAAGTACATCTCTTATGTTTGAACAAAATCAAAATCACTTTTATAAAACTGGAGAAAAATCACTTTTACTGTTCGCGTTCGTCGGCACTTGTTGAATGACAAAAATCACAGAACCAGTGTGAGAAAGAGAAGAAGTATAATGACAATGCATGTTTTATGTGAACATTACAGAACCAGTGTTGCCACATCAATATTTCTCTTTTAGTACAGTAGAAAAATATGAGAGAGTTCGGCTTGTGAGTGTCAATGTTTTCTCCAAATAATGTTGTGCATATCTGGAGCAAATTTTTGAAATTCATACATGAAATTCATACATTCATACCTACATAATTGTGAATAAATGAGAAACGCGTGCATCGATTTTCATGATCTATGCCTTTTTTTGCTCATGAGTTATGTGACATTACGCGAAAGTAATTAGTTTTGGCACTTTTTTCCATTTTGGATTTTTTATGAATTTAAAAAAAAAAATATTTAAATTTTTAGGCAAAAAATACTTTTTTCCCTTCATACATTCATTTTTAACTTCGAAAGTGTTGCACATATAGGAAAACGGTATAAACGGATTAGAGAAATTGTAATTCTTAATTTTTCTAAATTTGTTTCCTCAAAATCGGACAAGTGGTTCTCGAGTTATGTTAAACTACGTTTTTGCCAAAATGTTACAACTAAGCGAAAAAACATCAAGATAAGGAAAAAATTTAAAAGGTCATAAAAAAAAACTGACACATACAAACGCCAAACCCTTTGAGAGTTTTACTATACTGGCCTAGTACCATCACCCTGACTTGGAATTTCTCACCCCCCAGACAATAATCCCAAAAATGTTCCATAGTGTAATAGAATGGTTTCATAGCATATCTCAGCTGTTTTACGGGAGGAAATTTGGCTGAACGCCTATTGTGGAAGAAGCTTTAAACATAAGTCATTAATTTTATCTCCTTTTAAATTATAATTGTGATCCTGAAAAGGACCGATTGTTTTTAGTGTTGGTGGTCCTGAAAAGGACCGATTGTTTTAAATGTTGGAGGTTCTAAAAATTATTAATTTTGCCTTTTACTCGATGGTTACATTCACTGGATTTGCAATTTGTTTTCTTTTTTTTGCCATTGAAAAGGCACATCTCTTTCAGAAATTAGATAATTTTTAATATTATCTCGGACTTCATTCACGAATCTTACTGTTTCATGGCGCTGCTGTGGTAAATCGCTAAAAGTTTCTGGAAGGATTGGAGTTAACAAATCTGCTTCATCAATTGTACAAGAAATTGTTGCAGGCTTAGTAAGGTAATTATGCAAAATGCAACATGCCTTTACCACTAAATCACTGGTTTTTAAATCAGTCTTCCGAAAGCCATTTCAACAGTCATTCTAGCTCTACTTAGCCTGTAATTAAAAACTTCTTGCCCAGTTGTTAATTTCGAATAACGGTTTTAGGCTTTCATCATAAAGTGGTCAAGGCAGAATAGGGGAGACTGGGGCAGCTTCGGCACTTTTTTTTTGAAGCCCTGAATCTAAGAATGTATGCAACAGATTTAAAAATTTTATCGCTTGTTGTTGTCCTTGGATATTGAATAATAAAATATTAGTACAAAATTTTATGAATACTGAGTATTTGTTATGTTTTTTTGAGAATTAGTAAAAAAAGTCATTTTCGCTGAATGTGCCCCACGCCGGGGTAGCTTCGGCATTTGACGGGGCACATTCGTCGACTATATTCTTAAAGGCAGTGGTTTAATAAAAACTCCATAAAAAATAAAATTAGATGCCAGTTATAAACGGATTAAGCATTTTTTATTAGATGGATACAGTTAATGAAAAATAAACACATTTCTTGGAATTAGTGACTGAAGTTTTATTTCGGCCCATAAAACTAGCGAAATATTTTAATTTTCAGGCTTAACAAATAGAGATCAAACAGATATAAAGCATCCGAAGGAAGTTTATTATTGAGATGCAGTCGTCAAGAGTTTAAGTAATCTCAGTAACTTGATAAATTGGATTATTACTATATCGACCAAGTTTGACTAGGCCGAATGTGCCCTAATTGAAAATGCCGAATCTACCCCGAAAGCACTATGTACACTATTTTCATCTTTTTTCTTTTATTCTCCAACAAAGATTTAGATTTAATTTATTTTTTAGGAAACTAGCACAATTATTAATGTTGGTTTGTAATTTTTATTTTAAATATTGATCATTTTCAAATACAAAATACTTACGAAATAGAATCAAAATATTACAGAAACACTTGGAAAAACACTTAAACACGTGTAGCTTTTTCAGTTGGTAAGCTAGAGATGCCAAACTTTGCGGGAGTTATTTATTTTGATTTTCGACACATTAAAATAAATAGTTAGTGATATAAAATAAGTGCATCATATCGAAAACGTCATTGACGAATGTACCCCAGTGCCGAAGCTGCCCCGGTCTCCCCTATATCATCTCCAATGAAGAAGTACGGCGTTTTTGCAACTTGATCTGGCAGAGCGTCATTGGGTGGAATTTCAATAGAATCTCTTTTTACATATTCGTACAGACTGCAGTTCTTGAAAAGCACAACATCAGATGCCCTGCCGTTGCCACCTACATCAATAAAAATAAATCGGTTACTGGAATCGACCAATCCCAAAAGGACTATACTAAAAAACCCCTTGTAATTGTAAAAGTCACTACCAGAGTGAGGCGGGGCTTTGATGCGTATATGCTTCCCACCGATAGCTCCCAATGTATGTGGAAACTGCCATCGGTCTTGAAAACCTTTGGCAATAGACTTCCACTCATTCGCAGTATAAGGAAACTTTAAGAAAGAACAAAAATATAATTTTTTTCATTTTGATATATGTATATGTATAATACTAACCTTTAAATATTTTTCTTGAAAGCTTTCAATTATTGCCTCCAGCACTTCTGGAACGAACTTACTAATGGTTTTTCTGAAAACCCTAGAGAGGTATTCCAAAGACCAATAAGAATCGCCCGTCCTAATAAAACGCAATGTGACAGCTAGAAAAAATACTTACCAAGCTCAAGACGTTCTCAAAATCATTTAGAGTCATTCTAGTAAAATTTTGGAACTCAGAATTTTGCCAGAGCAAATCATTTAATAGATGAGCCTCCTCCATGCTATGTTGCTCTCTCTTTTCCAGAAATGGATTTACCCAAAAGCGTCTTTCGACAATTTCTTCCTCGTCGCAAATATCCATCAATTCTTTCAGCTCTTTTAAAGTCACTAAGAGCTGGAATGTTTGCTTTAAAGCCATCAGTTTTTTTAATTGAAAATGGTATGTTTATTTCAGTTCTTGAAAAAATCAACGAAACCCGTATAATTCACTGTGAACAATACACAAACGCACAACCGAAAAAAATCAAAGCGAACACTTCAACAAACTGAAAAATGTGGTAAATCAGGACATGAACATCAACACGTATTCGCCACATACAAGAACATGAACAAATTAATACCGTTGTTCTGCCGGCGTTATGTTCACGTCATGTTCAAATCGATAGCGCATGGAGACGTGGGGTAATGAATTCAGGAAGTCATTAGAAGTAGGATTGTAAGAAAAGTTTTTGCTGGTCTTTTTTGTTTTCATGAACGGAATGGGAGTTTTCTGTATCTGAAAGGCCAAAAAACCATCAAAATACACTTTTTATCAATAAACAAATATGTTTTCTTCGATTCCAAATGGAATCATTCCGAACGGAATTGTACTCTGTAACATGACTGAATATATGGTAAAGATGGGTAGTACTCCAAGTAAAAAGTATTAAATAGAGAGTATTTTAATAAACTTTCAACATAGGGGCGTTTTTAAAATTCATTTGATTTCAATTTTACTCAAATTCAATTTCTTGATCAAGGATTTATGTATATCAAGCAATTATTAAGATAAAAAAAAAGTGTTAGTAAAAATGTTTCTAGAGTTTCATGAATTGGTAATGCCGACTTTGGTTCAAATTTGTTTATGACTTCATAAGTATATGTATACAAAAATCCTTTCGGAAGTATGTACCCTTTCCTCTTATATATGGCTTTAGAATTTAATAAAACCCGTTTTACTCAGTGTTTTATTGAGATTAAATTAAGCATGATTTAATGTTTTACAAAATCATGAAGTTTACTACGCAAAACTGTAATATGTAATTGGCCTATTAATATAAATATGTATCGGGCTCGAGCTATTAAAACGGTGCTGACAGATCTCAACATAGCAATTCTCCTGGGCCGAATGGTATACCTGCACTGGTCTTGAAGTAATGCGCTACGAAGCTAGTCCGTTCCGTAGCAAATCTTTTCGGCACTTTATACCATGCCGGCAAATTTCCCGTTTGTTGGTAAGTTCCTCCCTACTCAGCGACCGCCACTATGACTTCTGTAGTGGTCGCTCTACAGGAGGCTTACTGGGCATGACATCGGAAAAATTGTGCCGCCATTTTCACTATTTTGGCAAAAGTAAAGGAATTGATTTAGATATTTCCAAGGTGTAAGACAAAATCTGGAATTGTGCACTCTTGTCAAAACTTGTAGCATTTTGTATCGGCGATTTATTTATACCGGGCTTTCTCAGAGATCGCACTGTACGAGTTGCTATAAGTTCAAGATTCATTCAGGGGTGCCGCAAGGCTCCGTTCTTTCTTCTTCTTTAATTTTTACTTTTCCAAACGGCCTCCTATGTCAAACTTCTGATCCTCTCTGATGACAGCAACCTTTGCCATTCTTATTCATTTAATTATATACCAAGTATACATATCTGATGTTGTTGATATAAGGCAAAGCATGGAGGATACGCTTAATCCAGACCAATCCAGTGTCAAAATATTCACTTTGAAGAAAATTGGAATTGAAGGTTTTACAAAAGGGTTTACAAAGGTTTTTCATAGCGACATTGGCCAGCATTTTATTTATGAAGCTGTTCTGGGTTAAGTATGACTTTAGCTGTTATACCATATGAAAGAGAGCAAGAAAACAAATCTAATGCAATGATTAACTCAAAAAAGCAAAAAAGTGACATTGGCCCTTTTAGCTCCAAGCCACAGATATAATCTCGGAATGGGGTCGAGCGAATAGGGTCGATTTTGATGCCCGAATGACCGAGTGCCACATCTGTATATATGGGTGGTGTGAATCATTGTAGAATCAGAATCTCTTGAAGTTCTTGGCTGAAGATACAATGTGATGTCCGATGGACAGAACATATATTCAAGGTGTCGAAAGAAGCAGTTTTAGAATGGTGGTTCCCGAAACGTTTGCGTAACTCGCGTTTTTCCTCATGAGCTCATCCATTTTTGGTCGATTAGCCGGTGCATCGTACTACGCATTACAGGGAAACTTGTTCGTATGTGGTATGAAGTTCCTGCGTAAGTCTTCCCTTTCACCATCATCAATTTTCCTAGTTCCAATGCAATGCAATGTAGTAGGCATCCCCTGACTGCTGGTCGTAATAAAACCAATACTTTTATACATAGCTGTATTTTTTGAAAATTTAACGGTTACCTTTAAAAGAACAACTCTGCTTAAAAATATAAAAATACATCTGCAACACTTAAGGCACAATCAAAAATAAATAACTTCGTGCCGAAGTTATAATAAGACCGTTTCCAGTGATAAATTTAACAGGTTTATCGAGATATTATATATTATTATTTTATTTTGAGATATAACGAAGCCATTTTGTTGTTAATCCACTTTTTTGAAATATTTAATGCGTTGGAATATCTTATGCGACATAATTGTCAATATGGGCATTTCCCCAGAATGATCTACCAGGATGAAAAAATAAAATGTTGATAGTCATCGTCTTTTATTCTTTATTATTATGAAAAAAGTCTATGTTGTTATAAAACAATGGTTTCATAGCATGTCTCAGCTGTTTTACTTGAGGAAATTGCACTGGAAACTGGAAAATTTTATATTTTCTTATATTTTCTACTTCTAAACACATTTTTATATGCTTATTTTACATGCAAAAATATGTTATGTTTACACTCTTTCTTCATAATCTTTTCATTTTCATTTACAATCAATTGTAAATTGAGTATTTAGTTGTTTGTTAAGGAAATTTGAAGACATTAATGGGAAACTGCAAGGTGATAATAATGGAAAAATCGTACGTTCGCGACCGGACCTTAAGCCAATTAAACAAAAACCAAAAGAGATATTTTTTTTGGTAAATACTGCATGGAGACCTACATTAAAACACTTTTAAAATAAATTAATCAATTTGAATATTCCGTTCCATTACGCAGATTTTTACATTTAACTGCTGTCATCCAAAGTTGACTTCTTTTTTGCGTACGTTCGTGACCACATGTTAATAACTATTATTATGAAAACTTAAACTCGATGAAATTCATCTTTTGCACTAAACATACAGCTACCCAAATGCTATCGAATCACAAAAAAAAAGCTAGGAAAAGTTTTGTTTTCTATATTATTTGTACATCAAAAGCGTACGAACGTACGTTCGTTACCCCAGGAAATGCCCATATACGTAAATACTAATCCGAGTTACCTTTTTATATACTGAATCAACTTACTAACTTAGAATTAGGTCCTGTCACCGACTGACAGAGATGCCAACTATTCAATGGCAAAACGGGTCGACCGAGCAGCCAAAAAGAGCTAAAAAGTGCGAAATTTAAAAATCAAAGACTGTTCTGTTTTAAATCCATTTATTATTCATTTTTATACTTCAAACTTATTTATATTAAAAAAATAATGTGCATATTAATGTTTATTAAAAATACTGCTTAAAAATTGTACACAAATATTTACATTACAATATGTAACATTTCAATAAATAGAATTAAAAATATGAACAGTCATTTTCAAAAATTCTTCTGCTGGCCATATCGACCCCTAACCGCGAAAATAAATAACCAAAAATCAAATTTTACAGGAGAGAGTTTTCTTATTTTATTTCATATACATTTTGTATAAAATTTGTCGCTTACGATAACATTGTTCTTGCTTTAAAATCGTAACGGTACCTAATGTGCAGCGTTGCCGTTTTGGTTACTTTTAACCAAAATTGGTTACTTTTTGTTCCAATGTTTTTTTCACTTGTGTATTTTTTTTCGATTTTGGTTACTTTTTTTTGTTTTGGAACAAGAACTACAAGGCCCGGATTTTTTACCCTTAAAAATTGCGTGTGGTATTTGCACATTTAAAACCAATACTTTTTTCATCTACTTAAAAATTACATTTTTTAGAAGCTTAAACCTGTTCACAATCAGAGCAACAATTTCGTTTTTTCTTCTATGTATTATTATGAACACCAGAGAAAATGCTGCTGTCTATTGTGAACGAAGCTTAAACTTTAACAGAGTATCAACTTAACCACGTATACGTATATATCTAGATAAACGATAATGTCAAAGGCCCTTCCGGACCCATCACGTTTTCTATTATTATATTATAAAAGATCTACCGCATAATTTTGCTCAATTTTGCACTTTGATACTATAACACACAGCAAGACCTTAAAAGATTTACTTGTACGAGCTCTTAATATAAAAAGGTTAAAATCTCTAGCTCAAAGAGCTTTTAAAATTGACAAAAATAAGTGTTAACTTTTTAAAGGAGGTGCCACTTCCCATAAAAAAATTTCGAAAAATTATATAGCCTATTGTTCTTCCCAGACCTACGGTCAAAACTTTATAAAAATTGGTGTAGCGGTTTATGAGTCTACAAGATACAACCAAACATAATTTCTTCGCTAGACATATTTTAAAACTGAAGTGCGAATAAAATAGTACTTTTCATTCAAAATAATTTTGTTTACTTTTTTTCGCTTTTGGTTACTTTATTTTTTCAGTTTGGTTACAAAATGTTTTTGGTCGTGGCAACGCTGCTTTTGTGACCATGACATTTTAGGAGATGATGCAAGTGTTGCCACACGATCAAGTTTTGCCTTTCAATTCCATTCAATTTTCAATACACTCTCACTTTTTTACTAACACACTCACACCTTTTAAATTGACCACGAGATGTCTTTCAATTTAACCTTTCCATTTGTTTGGCAATTTTACTTTCAATTTAACAGCTGATTACATGTTTGTCTTTATAAATTGTTTTCTTGATGAAATCTTGAAAGTAAATTGCTTACAAATTGAGTGCAGCCTACGTCACAGCTTTCAATTTATGTAAATTTTGACAATCAGTATATGTAAAATACTATCAAGAACAATTTGATCGTGTGGCCGCAGGGTTAGGGCTCGATATGTTTGTTATTCAGTTGAATTTACTTTTACAAACACGCTTCCTTTGCAATGGTTATTCATTGCTAGCAATGGTGTATATAAAGCAAGATTTGTATGTGCAGTTCACGTTTCTGTCGGAATATCTGCCGAAAATTATATATCTGGTTGGGATAGTACAACGTCGTTAAATGGCGCCATACTTTTTTATGTTTTTGAGTCTCCGAAGCACAGGATTTGATTCCCAAGCCTTTCTATACTTTTGACCGAAGCAAAAAATGTGTATACATATAAAATTGAAATAAAGACGAAACAAGAGGATAAAAACGGTTGTACAGTAATTTTGACTTAGCTGCACAATCTCCTTTGCACGATTTTTTGTGCAGGTAAATCAAAAATGCAGCTATCTTAAATGCATTTACCTGCCTTAATGTGCAGGTACACAATTGTGGTTACCTGCACAAAACTGCAGCTAAAGTAAAGTGTTTGATTTAAAAGTGGAATAAAAAATATTTTATTAAAAGTTAAAAAAATTAAAAACAGTTACGTCCATCGTAAAATCTTTCTTGCCGCAAAATAACTTTGTTTACCTTTGTGGATCAAAAACACATTAAGTAGACGGAAACAATTAACCGAAACATTTGGTTTTGTTTTTCGCAATGCGGTCTTACTTTGCGAAATAATTAAGCGGGTGAAGCAATTCAACGGTACTCAACTTAACGGGTATTTTTACATTGACAGTTATACTGAATGATTTCGTTCCATGGTTTTTAGTGCAATAAAACGGGAAACTCAATTAAGCGGGGCTCAATTAACCGAAAACAACGTACATAAATTTATACTTTATTAAAATTTTATTTCAAATAACAGATCATTTTATACATGTATGTATGTATATTTGATATAGAAGAAACATTAACAAAAACCATGAGAATTCACAAAGAACATAAAAATTTATGAAAAAAAAAACAAAATAATCGCGATTTATATTTTTAAAAACAGCTTAAGTTTGATATTTATGTGAAAAAGTGGCCACCATATTTTTTCATGTGTGCAGCTAACTTTGATGTTTTGTATGAAAATATTTTAAAGCTGCCCAAAAATATGAAAAATATGCAGGTATACAAAATGCACGTAAAAAAGGATTTTGAAGAATAATTCCAGAAAATATGTATTTTGGGCAGTTAAGTCAAAGTGCAGCTAACTTAAATTTTTTGTATAAAAATAATTTTAAAATGCCAAAACTTTTGTGCATTTATCTTAAATGTGCAGGTATAGAAAGTGCACTTAAAAAAGGAATTTGTATGGAATTATAAAGAATAATTCCAAAAATGATCAATTTTGTGCAGTTAAGTCAAAAGTGCACGTAAACAAAAGGCAGTTAAGTCAAAACTACTGTATTTACTGATAGATGTTAAAAGTGTCTAACGTTCCAAATCACGTTTTAAAAGAGCCCGTGTTAGCTCTTTTTTTTTAATAACAAATTGAACAAAAAATATTTTATTGGAGTTCTTATCTATGTATTAAAGAGCAAACAGTATTTATATAAAAGATACATTATATTTTTGTTATACATAAGCGTAAGGTAAGTTTTTTCAATATTTTCTAAGAAAATTAAGTATAATTTAATGAATAAGTAAATAAATTAAAAATTTGATTTTTGTACACATAAATGTAAACTGGTAGACTATTTATAGTTAAACTTTTGCAAAGTTACATTACTCAGACTTTTACATATATTACATACTTAGCACTAAGTTCTAAAATAAAGTTTACAACATTTATGTTTAAAAAAAGCTTTAAAGATTAATCAAATTTACTTTAAGAAATCATAAGAAATGTAATAACTACAACAGCAACTTATTTTAATAGAAATTTAGTTTGAAACTAGAAACAGTTTATACGTGTAAAGGTACGTTCAGACTGATCAAATATTTGAAAGCAAACATCAAATATTTCATTAACGTAGTCTGAACACAAAATATTTTTGAGTTTCAAATAAAATAAAAGCTGATTTTGAGCAAATAAAAGTATTTGCCGGCAAACAAATATTTGTCCAATGTGAACATAGTGTGAACACAAAATATCAAATATTTTAGTTATTTTTGAGCAAACATTTATTTGATATTACAAAAAAAATTGTAAGAGCAAACAACGACAAATAATTTAAGCCATGTTCTCGATAGAAGCAATTTTTCCTGTAAGTTTTCGGATTCTTTACAATTTTAAAGATTTTAAATAACTATGTATTAGACTTTGCTATCATGCCTCTATTAGCAAGTTTTTGCGAATTTCCGCTAATTTAGCAATTTGCACCGAATTTTTGCCATTCCTTACACTTTAAGGGACTTTTAATTAATTTTATGGCTTGTTTGAAATATTAAATTGTTTGCGAATTTCAGATATTTTTTGCAACATTTTTTTTTTTTTGTTGTTTTTACCCGACATATTGCTTTTTAATCGATTAAGCGATTTCAAATACATTTTAGGGTTTGTTTCCAAGCTTGCAATTTTTTGAGAATTTTAGCCATGTTCGCGATAGAAGCGATTTCTTCCTGTGATTCTTTGCACCTTTAACGATTTTTAATAAGTATGTATTAAACTTTGCTATCATGCCGTTATAAGCAAATTTTTGCAAATTTCCACTAATTTAGCAATTTTTACCGAATTTTTGGCATTCCTTACAGTTTTAGGCGCTTTTAATTAATTTTATGTCTTGTTTGAAATAAATAAATTTTTCGCGAATTTTTGCTATTTTTGCAAAATTTTTTTTTCTTTTTACCCGACATTTTGTTTTTTAACCGATTTAGCAATTTCAAATATATTTTAGGCTTTATTTCCAAGTTTGCAGTTTTTCACAAATTTTAGCCATGTTCCTTCCGTTACCCATTGTCTTCCAGTTTTTTCCCTTTTTCATTCTCCTGTTCTAACATTATAAGATATGTTGCTCCACAAAATAAAATAGCTTCTGCGGTCATTTTTACTATTTTGGAAATATATTTTTATTTTTAGACACTTTCATCAAATAATTATTTGATGCAAATATTTGTTTTAGTCTGAACGCATGGCAAACATGAATTAATTTATTTTATTTGACACTATTTGCCAACTGTTTTACAAACAAAAATTATCAAATATTTGAGCTTAGTTTGAACATTAAACAAAATATTTTTTTGTTTCACATAGTTTGAAGCAAATATCAGAACAAATATTTTCGTCAAATATTTCATTAGTCTGAACGTACCTTAAGCGATTTCTTTCTTTGCTTTTTTAAATAATTTTGCATTTAAAAATGTGCGTTCAACTGATGCTGATAAATGTGGTATCGATAAAAGTTCATCCATTTCGCTCTTAATTAAATATTTTCAGTTCTGAAACGCTTTATACACGGAGTTCAGAATTGAGAATTGTTTTCTTTCTCGTTTGTTAATAACATTAACAACAATGGTATTTGGCTATTGGTTTTCCGGAAACAAAATTTTTTTGCAGTGAGCTGCTTATAATTTAAATAAAACAAATGTTTCGTCAAATCTCAAACATGTAATATGATTTTACAGTTTCTTTTAATTTATATGTCAAATTGAGTTCCCTAAAAAGATACATTTGAAGGTAAATGGTTTACATTAAAATTTTCCACTTATATATTATCCAATGCATCTTTTTTTTATAAATTTTCTTGCCACTTGTAAGAGCATATATCCCATTCTGAATAGCAAAAAATGCATCCTGGCGTCCTCGCTTTCATTTTAATATTAACGTCGTTAATTATATTTAATACACAACAACATAAATTTTGCAAAACACAAGATTACCAAAGTCTGCTATTAAAACGATCACATCACAGTTGAAAAACGCAAAGGATAAAAAAAGTACTAAAAAAACGCGGGGGTACTGCCATGATGAAATAAGGAGGTGGCATCGTTACGGCAACAAATACAACATTACAACAGAAATAGAAATTATATCACAGTTTACGTCAAAAAAAACTTTAACTCTTTCAGGTTTGGTGGTTAGTTATCTAACCACCTTTTCAAGAGCTTAAAAATTGTATTTTTTTTTTTGATCATCGATTATAAATTTATGCGAAATTTTGGACCATAACCCTTTGACGCATATGGGACACCGGTGTCCCAAATGTTTTACATGGGATTTTTTCAAATCAAACAACTTTTTGTAATCAATGGCATTAGTAACCGACTATTTATTAACAGAGCTTTATTTTATTTGAAGGTTGGTACCACTGATCACGAAAAGTAAAGCAAATAATTCAGCTTTGATTTGGTAATTTTGAAGGTTTTTTTTTATAATATTAAAAAGTGATTTGCAATACATTAGTGCAGTTTTCAAAGCAGTTTTTTGATTGATTTTGTTGGAATGGTAAGTATAGATTGTGATTAAAGAGAGTTTTGCTATAAAAGAAGACTTTAAAGTATCCGCAATTCGAGATTTCTTGCAAGGGACACCGGTGTCCCAATATGCATGAAAGGTCGTGAGTGTGGAAATTTCCCCGTTTGACTGATAACGAAGTTGAACAGTATCTAATGGCTGATAATAGTGATACCGAAGACGGCCTCATTTTGGATGAAGAAGACCAGTCATTTTTAGAACAAGACATACAAGCTGGAATCTCCGAAGTTATCATTGAACCGGCTGAGCAACCACAGTCTACTCAGGCTGAATGCCACTCATCTTCAAGTTCTGTCATGGTAGTAGATGCCACGGGGCCTAATAAAGCTACAGACACTGTAAGTTCTACCTCAACTCACTCTTCAGTACCTGATCCCGTCCCAAAATTTAATTGGAAAAATAACTCATATCGGCCTTATAGTTTTTCTGATAGTGATTATGAATTTGGTAAGATAAATATTCTACAAGATTCAACGCGTATAAAACCTATTGACGTCTTTGAGGCAGTCACAAATGTGAACTCATTGATTGAGAAAATAATAATACCAGAAACCTTACGCTATGCTCATAATAATGGGTCTGTGTTTACAACAGATATTCATGAAATAAAAGCTTTCTTAGGTATGAACTATGTTATGGGCTACCATGTGCTACCTACTATGAGAAGCTACTGGTCCACTGAACCAGATATGGGGGTGCCATATATAGCTTCTGTAATGCCTCTTTCAAGGTTTGAGGAACTGAGAAGAAATTTACATTTCTGTAACAATGAGACGCAACCACCACCAGTATCGCCCACGTTTGATAGAGCATACAAAATTAGATTAGTGATTGATCACTTCAATTCAAGTTTCCAATCAGCCATGAACAATACAGTAACCCAATCAGTTGATGAACATATGGTCAAATTCAAAGGGCATAACATAATGAAGCAATATATGCAAAATAAACCAGTGAAGAGAGGTTTCAAAATGTGGTGCCGTGCTGATGCCAGAACCGGTTACTTATTTCAATTTGACATATATACGGGAAAGAAGCGAACAGGTCCAGAAATAGGATTAGGAGAATCTGTCGTTTTTCAGCTTACGCAACAGTAAGTGGGACTTGGCTGTGAAATTTATTTCGACAATTTTTTTCAATTCTCCCATGCTACAGTATACTCTAGCACAACAAAATATAAAATCGTGTGGCACTGTCCGAATACAGCGGAAACATATTCCTAAAAATTTACCGCTAGATAGAGATATGAAGAGAGGCGATATTTATGCCACTAGTTTTGAGGGAATTTCTTTCATCAAGTGGATGGATAATAGAGCTGTTCATCTTCTCACAAATTTTTTGTCGCCAATTCCTACTCAAAAGGTAAAACGCAAACAAGTCGGATCATCCCAAAGCCTGGAGATAAAATGTCCTGTTATTGTTCACAAATACAATGAAAACATGGGAGGAGTAGATCTCACGGACCAAAAAAAGGTCACGTACGAAGTCGATAGAAAATCTAAAATCAAATATTATTTGCGGCTTTTTTTCGATTTGTTAGATATTGCAATGAATAACGCTTATATTGTGTATGAAAAACTACATGTGAAAATCGAAGGGCAATTACTAACATCTCTTGAATTTAGACAAGTTGTAGCTAAGGCTATGATTGGTAGTTTTTCTATTAGAAAACACGCGTTACCATCAACATCCATGACTAAAAAACGGATAAACAATATTGGACTGAAAAAATCTATGCCTTCACATGTAATGGAAAAAACAACTTCACGTAAACGATGTGTGCAATGTGCAAAGAGTGGTGTAGAAAATCGAACCAATTATATATGTGCTATATGCAATGTTCACTTATGCTTCACAGCAAACAGGAATTGTTTTGTAGATTTTCATGCATAAAATAAGCAATAAAATCTGTTTATATAATTAAAATCACTGTTTTATTTCAATTTGAAAATGTATATGTTAGGTCCTGATACTAATTTCTCAGTTCAAAGATTGTCGGCCCTTGATGCATATTGGGACATATTTGTCCCAAGAGATTTTTACTAATCTACTAACATTTTTTTATTTTTAAATATGTTTAAAATAGCTCTTAATACTTCACAAAGTGCAGTCAGATCCTTAAAACCTTTTACGTAACAGTTTTGTGCGTGAAAGGGATAAATTCTAAAATTTAACATTTATATATTTTTTTAAATGTGTAAGCTTTTTTTAAGCCGGGATTTCCCCAAGGTAAAAAAACAGCCACAGGGTGTTTGCTTTGTTAAAAAATATATATATATATCCTCTATGTATCTGAACTAGGGTTTTTTCCCGGGATTTCCCGTCCCGGGAATTCCCGGGAATTTCAATTATTTTATTTCCCGTTTTCCCGGGATTTTTCTTGCGGGATCCCGGGAAATAAAAAATGCCTCATAATAGCTATTTATACTTTGAAATTTAGTTTTCTATTCTCTAAAAATTAGCATCTGTGGATAGGTTGTGGATTAGATCAATTACAAGAAGTGAGTACATGTATTTAAATCAATGTCTTCTGATGCAATAAATCTACTAAAGGCAGAATGGGCAGTGCAACAGTTGATAATTATTACATTTAGTGAAGTGAAGAGTTAATAAAGTACATTAATTCAAAATAAGATGCAGGCAGTAAAGTTTCATTGTCCATGAACAAGTCTTAAAAATAGGAGATACCTTAACATATCGCTCCTTTATTGCAACAAAGTCATATCTACAAAAACAAGCGATCTTGGCAAAATGCGATTAAAGTTTTCAAAATCTACCGATTTAAAGATATATTTTGCTATAACTTTGAGATATAATACGAGAAGGTATGAAGAAAAACTTTGCTAAAGTTACTTCAAATTTTGAGATATGACTATGCTGCAATGAAGGAGCGATATGTTTATTAGGTGATAAACACAAATTTTCAATTTCAATTTGTGCTGGTTTATATACCCGTGAAGTGCGGGGAAACCGAAATAAAATAACATTTTGGAAACTCGTGTAAGATACTACAACATGCAACTTGAAAAACACATTGTCCTAAAGATTACAAATGGACCTATTGAAATGAAAAGGTTTGTAAGAAGCAGTCCGGTTGATGCTATTTTTGCATCAACCTTCACATACATTTGACTGATATAGACGTTGTTTATAAAAAAGAAAAAATTGCTTCTGATTGTGAATCCGAAGCATGCTACAACGGTGCACTTTTAACTATTTGTCCAACCTCGGTAAAAAATGAACGAAATTTTTCGGAAACATGATAATAAGTAAATAAAATCAAGAATATACTTTTTGACGACTTACAAAGCGCTTTGAGTGTGTCAGAAAGTTATTTCCTAAGCCATTAAAAAATGTTATATATTTCTTTAAAGTAGAAACTGGGAATTTTTTCCTTTCGTAGGTTACTTTATATATTATTCAACATTTTTTTATTTTTCGAATTTATTCTATGAGCTAAATTTCAGTTATGTATTTTATAAAGCTTTTTTGTAATAGTTCTATTCCTTAAATTTTTATTTTTATCTATTTTATTTATTAACTTTTTGATCTTATATCTTGAGTACCTCAATTTTTATTTTGTTTTTATTATTGTTTTATGAATTAAATTGTTATGTTTATGTTATCTTTTTATCTTGTATCCAGAGCATAATAATACTGAATAAAAGCATAATAATAGGGAATAAAGGCGTGAGTTCCCTTACGTTTTTTTATAAAAGTTTTTTTCATTAATTAATAACAAAATTTACTTTGTATTATTTATTTGAAAAAATTTCCCGCTTTCCCGGGAATCGAAAAAGTCCGGGGAAAAAAACTCTAATCTGAACAAATAAAACATGTTTTTTCAGATTTTCACCAAAAATAAATTTTTATGCCAACCGTAATGGTGTTTCTAACCACTAATTTCTAACCACCTAATTTATCAAAATTATCAACATTTTTATAATAAATAAACTTTAAATAATGCAAAATTGCGCCTATTTTAGTTATTAAGTTACATATAAAAGTGTGGCTCGAAGAGTTTAACAAATATCAAAGCGTGCCGCCGAACGTGATGAAATAAACAAAATTTAAGCCAATTTTTATTTAATTATGGTCAATATCTTATTTATTTAATTTTACATTATCAAAAACTGTAATAAATTACAATAATCACTGCACAAAACGTGAACTTTTTGTAAACATAAGGTGCGTTTGAGTACTTTTACAGTAAAATGCAGTAAATGAGCAAATTGAAAATTTTTCTCTCACAAAAAGCTGTTGTCCAAAAAAGTACGCGAACGCAAATTTTGTAAAAATTCGTAAAATAAAGGCAACAGCTGATGACAAAAAATTGAAGTGTTGAAAAATGTTAAACACTTTTGACTACTTAACTCGTTTTCTTATCCGTACTCGATTAAATACTTTTTGTAACACAAAGATTTTTGGAAATACAAACAAATTATTTTGTGTAATCTTTCATATTTGTTTGTTTTTTATTTTATTTGATTTTACTAATTTGTGGCGGGTTAATTTATTCAAAAGAACAAGAATAATTTTTTTCTATTGATTACTTAAGTACCCAATTACTTAACACCTTTACAACTCTAAAGAATTGACATAACAAAAAATGTTTCAAATCTTGGCATTTAGCTAAATAAATGCTTCACAAACAAGTTTAATTAATTAATATTTATTCACATTTTGTTTTTGTTTAATTTTTATTTTAACTTTTCTTTTATTTAACAATTTTTTCACAATTTGTAAGCATTTTGTTTGTTACTTTTGTTTGTTTACCTTTTGAAACATATGTTTTTTTGTTTTACTAAATTTTACTGCAAAAATTTCTGCAGTAAAAAATTGTAAATACTCAGGCAAGAACTGTCAGTTTTCGCTCTCAATTTGTGTTCTCATTTACTGCATTTTGTGTACTCGAACGCAATTTCATAAAATGCAGTAAAGTTCAGTAAAAAATAGTAAAAACTTTTGTGTTCTCGAACGCAGCTATAATCAAAACTTTGACATAAGACTAGACAAACAATGCAAGAGCAAAAAATCATCATCTGGCGTAGTGGTGCCATCTTTATTATTTAACAATGGGTACTGCGGTATTTTTAATATGAAAAAGTACTAAAGTACTGAATTTTTCAACACTGGTACACAGTAATCTACACACGCACGGTCTGCATTTTTGTGTAGAAGACTGGTACACTTGACAACTAGGTGCCGCGGACAACCTTAATTCCGTTAAATTCAAACTTATAACTTAATACTACATTTACACCTACGCAAAATCCAGTACTTACGAGATTTCGAGCCAAATCTAGTTGTTTTTGACTAGATTTCCCATACAAAACAAAATCTACTTCGTGACTAGATTTCGACGAAATTTACTCAAAATCTAGTAGTACTTAATGATGCAACTATGGTTTTTTCAATATAGCACTAAAAAATACATCCCTGCACAAGAAAATATTACATTTAAAACAAAAGAAAAACAAAACAAAAATTGTTAAAAAAATAAAAGGTTTTATAAAAATTGTAAAAACATAAAAAAGAAAAATAATATTGATAAAATAAACATCGTTGGTTATAAAAAAAGGTAATGCAAATTGTTTAATGTATATTTCTTTTTGTGTTTGCATGTGTAACGAAAAAACTTTTAGTCATTTGTTTTCTAAAAGTATGATGTAAAGGCACTAGATTTCGAAGAAGATTTTAAATCAAATCTACAAGATTTCGGACTAATGTAAATGTAGTATAAACTATAAATGAGATACAAAAATTAATTCAGTGATAATATAAGCACACGTTCATTTCAGTGACCGGTCGTTTTCGTTCAATCATAAAAAGTGAATCCGTTCGTTTAATTTATTAAATGCGTTCAACCGTTCTTCTTATACCATTCACCATTGTGCTTATGGACAGATTCATCTCTATTTGTCTTCGCACCAGTGCACGAAATATCTATTGTATTCAGTTCTATGCACTCACGGAATTGGCTGACCGCAATAAAAACGATGAGTTTTATATTCAACTTCCCAAAGGGCGACATTAATACAAACTTGGAACAAGTAACTGGTACCCAAGGAATGGAGCGAATTGTAAACTTTTAGCTTAATTGTGCGCAAAACATAGCCTCATATCCGTGGAAAGTTATTTCCGCATAGGAGAGTACATAACCTGGGTTTCCCCTTTTTACCAAACGGAGACCTAAATTGACCACATTGACAAGTGGGTAATTCCATGTGAAACCGACCAAGCGGTTGGTCATACATTTGACCCATCTAGGAGCATCCTTTGGCGGTTTAATAAAATTCTTTAATTTGGCCCTGCAGCGCGTAAAATGCTCCTAGATGGGTGAAATGTATAACCAGCCCCACCTCATTATTATATATTGCGGAATTTCGTTTTTTTTTAGTAATTTCAATAAACTTAACCGTTTTTAAGTAACGCGAATATATGCAGAGCAACCTCCAGCGTTTTCGAAATAACGGTATATCTTGAAAACAAGAGCTAACCTAAAAAAACGGTTAGCACCACTGGATTCAGCGTACCCCCATTAGGTTAAAATGCCTGTTTTTTGCAATTAAAATTATTAAAATTCTATTTTAAGATTATTTTTTTTAAGGCTGCGAAAGAAAGAAAATTATATCTTAAAAAAGAAAAAAACACTGTAGTAGTATGTTGTGGACGGTAAGGACGGTAATTGTGTTTCTGGATATTTCTTTAGGTGTACATATATTATTGAGAGTGTAATATTGGTTTGCCATTGTAAATATTTTTAGTTTTTAAATATTATTGTGAATTATTTATATATAGAAACTAGCTTTAAGTTTATGTAAATAGATCTCTCCTTTTCTGCCTAGTTAAGTTATTGCCTAAGTGTTACTTTGCTTTAAGTTTATGTAAATATTTCTGTCTTGTTTCTGTTCACTAACTAGTTTTTAAGTTATTTATTGATTGTTACTTAGCTTGGGAAAAAGAGGCAGTAATAAAGTGGAAGTTAAACCGAAGAGACAACTCTTATATTTTACTACAAATTATCAGAAGTGGGATTACCCAAAAGGAAAATAATAATTAATTCTTGAAAAACCTGGCATTTGCACAAATCATTAAAGAAAAACATAAGTAATTTTTTTTAAGGAAGTGAGAAATCCCTATATCATTTAGAAATTTTCATTTCATGAAGGAACGAAGTGTAAAAGAAAACGTTTATAAGAAAAACTTTGCGAAGACGCACAAAACATAAAGAAACTTCTGGAAAAAAATTAACACCGTTTTATTCGAAAATTTGAGTGTGCTTTGTTCTAAAAAGAAAAGAAGAGAGAGAAGTAAATACATAAATACATAAACAGCGAATATCAATGGATATAACTACGAATAAATATACGGCTGCACAGCTGCGTAGTTGGCTTCAACGTCTTAATTTGCAGTCTGCTGGTGCCAAAAGTGCTCTTGTTTTAAGACTCAATGAAATTCCAGCACATGAAAGAGGGGAATGCCCAGTTGATAGTAGCAGCGCTGCCGCAAACGCAAATGATGGTTTTGATAATGATAGCGAAGATGTACAAACGATTGAAAATGAAACAATGCCAACAGATAAACAAAATCAAATGATCGAAAACGTACAAATGGAAGAGTATGAACAAATGATGGTAAGGAAGAAAACAATACAAATGAGTGAAAATGAAACAAATGCAAATTGGAGTGGAATTAATTTTAATCAAATGAAAAGAGAACTTGAACTTTTAAAAAGAGAAAAAGAGCTTTTAATGAAAGAAAATGAATTTTATAGAAAGAAAGAAGAATTTGAAAGAAATCAAACGAGTGTTTTAGCAGGCAATGTTAATGACGTCCAGAAAAATAATGGAAACAGTACAAATAACGTGAACGTAGTAAACGAAGTGCCGAATAATAATGATCAAAACACAAACAATAACAACATAGTCTCACTGGGTTTGCTGAAGGATTTATTGCCTGAATATGATGGTGGAGTTGGTCCTGAAGTTTGGATTTCCCAATTAAAGAATATTGCACTTGTGTATTCTGTTGATGACAGTACCTTAAGAGCTTTGTTGATGGTTAAGGTAAAAGGAAAGGCTCAAGAGTGGTTATACTCAAAATCAAATTATGTATGTGAAAAACTGGATGACTTGTTTGCAGAAATGTTGGATATTTTTAGTTCCAAAGAAAACAAATTAGTAGTTCGCCGTAATTTTGAGGCATGCAAATTGCAGTACAACGTAAGCTTTGTCGAATATTTTAATGAGAAAGTTTTATTGGCCAATAAAGTCGGGGTTGTAGAAGAAGAATTGATTGACTATATAATTGATGGCATACCAGATGAGAATTTAAAAATACATGCAAATTTGCAATGCTATAAAACAAAGCGCAGTTGTTGCAGGCATTCTCTAGAATTCAGTTAAAAGAGCCAGTTACATCAAAAACAACAACAAAAAATGAAACGAAATTACGATGCTTCAACTGTAATTCCATTGGACATTTTGCTGCTGATTGCCGTAAGCCTAAGAGAGAAACTGGGGCATGCTATGCTTGTGGAAGTCTTGACCACCGTGTTGCTGCGTGTCCTGAGAGAAGGGGAGCAGTTTCAAAGGTAGATCATAATGAATTTTTAAGGTATTTTAAGTTTAGTACTAGTAATAATGATGTTAATTTTTATTTGGAATGCTTAATAGACACAGGGAGTCCCGTGAGTTTTGTCAGGAGGTATAGGATTGTGGGAAAGGTTAATTTGGAGGAAATGTCGAACGTTGACTCATTTTTTTTTGGAATTAATAGAAGTGAATTGAAGTCATATGGAAACATTTTTTGTTATGTTTTTTTTTGAAAATAAAAAAATTTATTTGGAAATTATTGTTGTTAGTGATGAGTCAATGGTTTATAATTGCATATTGGGGAGGAATTTTTTGGAAAAGGCGGAATTGAAATTAGTAGCGGATATTGGGAAAAGGGAAAGTGTGCATGATGATGGAAATTTGGCATATAATGACATAGTGAAAATGATAATGGCAATTGACTGTGGGGAGGATGATGGAATTCAATTGATAGTTGGTGATAGTATAGATGATACGGATCGTAGGAGGTTGAATGACTTGTTTATTAATTGTTATTTGCGGCCACAACGACCTATTGAACCAAGGGTGAGAAGTGAAATTAAGTTGATTCTTGAAAATGTGAAGCCCTTTAGTTGTGCTCCGCGTAGACTATAATATGATGAGAGGGAACGGCTACAGCTGATTTTGGATGAGTATTTGACGAAGGGATACATTAGGCCAAGCCAATCTGAGTTTGTTTCGCCCATAGTCTTGGTTAGGGAAAAGGCTGGTGATCTTAGAATGTGTGTGGACTACCGATTGTTGAATGGGATGACTGCTAAGGATAGTTACCCGATTCCGTTGATAGACGATTTATTAGACAGGCTTTCAGGGAAGAAATATTTTACGAAATTGGACTTGAGGAATGGTTTCTTTCATGTTTATGTTGAGGATGATTCGGGGAAATATACATCTTTTGTAACTCCATTGGGTCAATATGAGTTTTTGAGAATGCCATTTGGTCTTAAGAATGCCCCTTCAGTATTCCAGAGGTTTGTGAATAGAATTTTTGCGGACATGGTAAGGGACGGGAAATTGGTTATTTATTTGGACGACATAATGATAGCAACATCGGACATTGGGGAACATTTTGTGATTTTGAGGGAGGTTTTTGATCGTCTGGTGGAGAACAAATTGGAGTTAAGACTGGATAAGTGTGAATTTTTACAGATGAGTGTGACTTATTTGGGCTATAGGATTTATGGCCAGGGTATTGCTGCTGATGATAAGGGTCTTAGGGCAATACGGGATTTTCCTTTACCGACGAATGTGCAGTCGGTACAAAGTTTTTTGGGACTTTGCTCATATTTTAGGAGGCTTGTCAGGGATTTTTCGATGATAGCGAAACCTTTATATGATTTGACGAGGAAGGATAGGAAATTTAGTTTTGGCCCAGGCGAACTAGCTGCTTTCGAGTTGCTGAGGGAAAAATTAGTGGAATCGCCGGTTTTGGCTTTATATGATCCGAAGGACGATACGGAGCTGCATTGCGATGCCAGCAGCATGGGCTTTGGTGCCGTTTTGTTGCAGAAAAAGGAAGATAGCAAAATGCATCCTGTATTTTACTTTTCAAAGAGAACGACTGAGGCTGAGTCTAAGTACCATAGTTTAGAATTAGAAACTCTGGCTGTAGTAAGCGCTTTGATACGGTTCCGTATATACCTGCAGGGGAAAAAATTCAAGATTTTGACGATGACGTTGAATAAAAGGGAATTGAACCCGAGAATCGCGCGATGGGCGCTTGAGTTAAAAAACTACGACTTTGTTTTGGAACATAGGGCGGGTTCGCGAATGCAGCATGTGGATGCACTGAGTAGATCTTTAAGTGTAATGGTAATTGAGAGTAATACGTTTGAAGAGAACTTGGTCATATCCCAGAATAGGGATTCAAAGTTGGCAGAACTTAAGAACGAACTTCAGAATAGGCAGCATAGATTGTTTGAGATGAGAAATGGAGTTATATATAGAAAGTCGAATGCTGATGTTTTATTATTTTGTGTACCTGCGGACATGGAGCACCATGTTCTTTATAAATACCACGATGAAATAGGTCATGTGGGAATTGATAAAATGACGGAACTTATTTCCAGGAGTTATTGGCTTCCTAAAATTAGGGAGAAGGCATCGGATCACGTGCAGAATTGTTTGAAATGTATTGCATACTCGTCGAAAACTGGAAAAGAGGAGGGATTTTTGAATAACATTCGGAAACCAAAGACACCTTTTACTATGATTCACATTGACCATTATGGACCTATCGACAACGGAAGGGCGCTGAAATATGTATTGGTTGTCATAGATGGTAGCACGAAGTTCGTGAGACTTTATCCGACGAAAACGACGAACACGAAGGAGGTTATTGGGCATCTAAGGAAATATTTCAGGTCATACAGTCGACCTAAGTACATAGTGAGCGACAGGTGTGCGGTTTTTACTTCAAGGGAGTTCCGGGAATTTTTAAAAGGGGAACAATATTCAGCATGTGAAGGTGGCAACGGGTTCTACACGGGCGAATGGTCAGGTGGAGAGGGTGAACAGGAGTATTGGTCCTATGATTGCGAAATTGGTTTGTCCTGGGGAGAATGTTTATTGGGATACAGTATTGGATAGGGTTGAGCATACTCTAAATAATACGGTCCATAGGACAATAGGCGAGCATCCGAGCGTTATGTTATTTGGTGTTTCACAGAGGGGTAGCGTAATGGACTCTTTAAGGGAAAATTTGATTGATGACATGCAGGGCAGGGGACAAGATGATCATGGCGAAATTCGGGAAAGGGCGTCAGAGAGACAGGGGGTACTACAGCGTTATAATGAGGATTATGTTTACAGGAGAAGAAGACTACCGACGACGTATTCGGTAGACGACTATGTTATGGTGAGAAACTTTGATTCGCATACTGGTGTATCGCGTAAACTCATTCCGAAATTTAGGGGTCCGTTTAGAGTGTCAAGGGTCTTGAGAAACGATAGGTATCTTTTGGAGGACATAGAGGGTTTTCAACAATCACGCAACCCGTATAAGGGGGTATGGGCGATTGGTAATATCCGCCCTTGGTTCAAGGGTCGTAGGTCAGTAGATGACGCACCCGAGATCAGGTGATCTCGTGGTCAGGATGGCCGAATTGTAGTAGTATGTTGTGGACGGTAAGGACGGTAATTGTGTTTCTGGATATTTCTTTAGGTGTACATATATTATTGATAGTGTACTATTGGTTTGCCATTGTAAATATTCTTAGTTTTTAAATATTATTGTGAATTATTTATATATAGAAACTAGCTTTAAGTTTATGTAAATAGATCTCTCCTTTTCTGCCTAGTTAAGTTATTGCCTAAGTGTTACTTTGCTTTAAGTTTATGTAAATATTTCTGTCTTGTTTCTGTTCACTAACTAGTTTTTAAGTTATTTATTGATTGTTACTTAGCTTGGGAAAAAGAGGCAGTAATAAAGTGGAAGTCAAACCGAAAAGACAACTCTTATATTTTTCTACAACACCTCCTTTAAAGTTTCAGGATTTCTAGAGAACAGGTTGAGGTATTTTATGAAAAAAAAAATCAGCCAAATAAAAAAATACGTTTTTGAATAGTCCGTTTTTAAAATTTATATTTTGCAGATATTACATTTTTCAATATATGGCTTATAGCCTCAAGTATTCTCTTTAAAATGACATTAAAATTATCTTCGTATGTAAAGTAGTTTTCGAGATATTGAAGAAATAATCTTAACACATTAGGCTTATTCGGCGAAATTTTAAATATGACATAATTTTGAAAAAAAAAAAAATTTTTTTTAATTTTTTTCGTTCATATACGTTCCTTATAGGATAAAAGGAAACTTCTCACCAAATTTCATTAAAATCGAAAGGGGTCGGGTCCCTCTCTTGGTCGATTTGACATGGAATTAGCCAAGTAGGAAATAAAGAGGGTCTCTACCGAAAGATCATCATCTACTTATTGGAGTTATTCGACTAAAAATATCAGCAATTTGGCGACCGAATATAACACCCTCACCAAGACAGTACAATGTGGACAAACTCCAGAATGATAGTGTACGAGAAAGGCTTGTGGAAACGATATGAAGATGTATCGGAGTGTAATATAGAGTTTACGGAAAGTTCTAGACAACAAATCGGATATAGACAACATAAGCGCAAAATATGGATTACGGATAAGACCTGGCGACTCATTGATAAGAGAGGACGACTGAAACATAATATAAATGCGGCATGAACAAGGGCATCGACACCACGCTTGCAAATCCTATATTTGTCCAAGAGCCGCATGGATTAATAAGTGCGCAACGGGATAAGCGATCTTAGGCGGAAAAATGGCCTCAGAAGCCCAAGCTGCGCGAATACTCACTAAAACTAGAGTTCTATAAAGATTGACGAAGGACATCTCAGGTAATAACAAATATACGGTGTTACTGAGTCATCGCACTGATGACATTTTTTATTAAACTGACTCCGATTCGCCAATTCTGTGATAACAATTTGGCCAAGTGTTGTTAAGGCTGACATCACATTGATGAAAATGAATGATGAACAATTTCCCTTGTTTTTGTTGTATTTTTATTACTTTTGTCAGTATATCTGAAAAACGGCAAGAGCCAATGTTTCCAAATTGGGTACACACATTTAGGTTACCAATACACACCATCCGGGATTGCAGAAGTGGGCGTGGTACCTCCTTTACGAAAAATATCAAAAATTTTATAAAAAACTGAATTTTTGGACTGTCATATGACCTATGGATACGCCTTATACATCAAAAGATCGAAAATCTTTAGTAGAAAATATTCTCTGAAAAAAACTCGGAGAAATCGGTTCAGATACAAAACTTTTTGATATTTTTTGTACGGGAGGCACCATGCCCACTTCTTCAATTCCGCCCACATTTTGTGGGATGCTGTGTATGGATAACCTAAATGTGTGTAACTTTGGCTCTTGCCGTTCTCCAGATATACTGAAAAAAGGTAATAAATATGCAGCAAAAACAAGGGATTTTTTAACACAAAACATACTTAGGATCACGTTCTGGTCTATAACTCTGACACCTTTAAATTTTTTGCAAATGTAGAAGAGGGTATAATACTTGACATATATTTTTTTTTAAGAATTTTAAAAAATATACTTTTCCAGACATAGACATTTGAACTCAAGACCCCAAAAAATGACCTTTAACCTCTTCTTGAAAAACACAATATGCATAACGAAATTATCTTGCATACTTCAAAAGTTCTATCCCCTTTTGTTAGGAGACTTTTGTAATTTTTTAACATTTTTCACATCTTTTATGACGTCATATTTCGGAAGCCAAAAGAATCTGGGGTCTAAAAATGTATGTTTTGTTAAAATCCAATAACATACAATATTTATGTGGAATTTCATTGAAATTGGATGCGATGATGCCGAACGACATGATGGTTTGACATGGATTCTTCACCCAATACTGTTTTGTACAACCCCATACGATACTAGGTGTTTCTTAAACAACTTCTTTGGATGGAGGTAATGTATAAATAATATTTTATATTAAAGTCAATAGTATAAGACCCGCAGACCTTGCAGAAAGTATGGGTGAGTTCCAAAACATCAACGCAACCGTGAAGAATTAAATGTTATGTCCCAAAGTGCACCAAAAAAGTTATAAACGCGTAAACAATAAGCAAACTATGCATTGTTGAACTCTTTGATACATTTTGTACACTGAAAGAATTTTATTCACAATACCAATGAATTTTTATATTAATCTCATGAAAAATTTCATTAAAAAGGAACCTATGCAGCGCTTCGTTGGATCAATGAAACCTGTTTCATTAAAATGTATTAAATGAAACATTACATTAGATCTATGAATATTATTCATTGGATGACTACTTTCAAAAAAGTATAAAATTTTTTTTATTTTTTTTTTAATTTTTTAATTTCTTTATTTATTTTAATATCCTTTTTTTTAATAATTCCTTAACTAATCCCGCGAAGCTTTACGCTTGTCTGCATGAACATGCCAGAGTCTCTGGCGGGAATCGATCCCGCAACCTCGGCGCTGATAGACTAGTCCACTACCAGCTAGCCTACCGGGGCAGTTTTTTTTTTGAATAAATTTTATAGTATAATATTCATAGTAAAAAATAAAATCGACTTTTTCTAAAGTACACTTTAGAACAATGTTATTGACATCCATTTAAAGCCGGTTTTAACTTAAAGTCGACTTTGTTTTGACTATGAATATGGCCTATGTTTTTTGCCACTAGTCAATTAAGAGCGTAAATATGAGATTAAATTGCCCATAACAACAAAAACAACGTTGATTTTTTTTGCTAACGTATAATAAAAAAAGACCACATAAAAAGAGAACAAAGAAAACTAAAAACATACCTATTTATGGATTGAAAGTTTTTGTTTCATTACTATAAGGACAATTTTCATTGTCATAATGAAAATTTAAATTTATGAAAGCGTACTTTTTCGAAATATTTGTATACCTTTAATTATTGAGACTATAGAGTTATTTGAATGTTAAAAATATTATTTTTTTCAATTATTGAAATATGTTGCTTTTAAATTTATTAAATCTTAAATTTTATTTTATTTAACAATTAAACATTTTTTTAAGGAAACTATAATTTTGTATTAATTTATGAATATAGTTATGTTTGTATATTGTTTTTTTATGTTCCCAATTAAAATTTTTTGTTTAACTTGGAAAAACTTAAGTTTTCTTATAAAAAATGAAAATTTTTAACGTAATTACGAAATCCAATAAAGCGATTTTAACAAAAATACTTCATTATAACTATGAAATTCCATTTAGACAATGAAAATTTTCATCTTACCAATGAAATTTTTTTATGAAAACGATTCATTAAATAAATGAAGCATTTTTCTTTCAGTGTACATTGCCTGTAAAGTATATAATAAAATCAAAATGTTAAACTCTTTTAAATAAAAACTTATTAGGATATTTTTTTAAAAGAAAATATTTTTTTATATTTTTGTTCAGAGGAACTAAAGTACTTTAAACTTTTTATTATTCCTACAGATCTTTTCCTTTTATTTACTACCGAATTTGCTAAAAAATATTAAATACTTTTATAGCCAATTTACACTACAACGAAATCTAGTACTTACGAGATTTCGAGCCAAATCTAGTGGTTTTTGACTAGATTTCTCATACAAAACAAAATCTACTTTGTGACTAGATTTCGACGAAATCTACTCAAAATCTAGTAGTACTTAGTTTTACAACTATGGTTTTTTCCATATAGCACTAAAAAATACTTCCCTGCATAACAAAAATATGACATTTTAATTAAAAACAAAACAAAAACTGTTGAAAAAAAATAAATAAAAAATTGAGAATTTGTAAAAATTAAAAAAAGGACAAATAATTGGTAAAAAAGTGATGTTGATTATAAACTAAAGATAATGCAAATTTTTTAATGTCTATTTCTTTTTGTGTTTGTATGTGTTACACAAAAATATTTTAGTCATTGATTTGTTATAAAAACAAAATCTCGCTAATGTCAAAACGGTATAATGTAAACGCACTAGATTTTAAGGAAGATTTCAAATGAAATCTACTAGATTTCGTTGTAATGTAAATGGCCTATTAGTACTTATAAAAAAAATTATTTTAAATAAGTATTGTTGAAAAATTTTAAGTAATTTAAAAAGGACAAAATATTAGGAAATTAAAAAGCAAGCATGCAGTTTGACTTAGTTTTGTCTCTAAAATAATGGAATAGTGGCGCTTCTGCCAAAAATAAAAATTTAAATATGTCACACAGTGTTATTTTTGAAATTTAATTTTTATGTGTGCATTAACATATTTTATTTTTTATTGAATCTTCATATATTAAATATGAACTAACAATAATTAATCAAATTTTATTCTAATACTTTATGTATGTCCTGCCAGTGCCAGACAAAACTTTTCTTCATCACGGGTTCTGTTCACATATATCCATAGGTGTTTATCGCTCATCTTATTGGGTAAGTGCTGCAGTGTCTCTTCTTCTTAAGCGAGTGTGGCCGCCATGATTTAAGATATTTCGAGCTAGTGGATTTGGGTGTTGTTCAAGCCTTTTTAAATATTTTACTGCATTTTTTGTTATCATAGTTTTTACTAATGGCACATTGAGATCCTTATGAATGTTTGAGTTTTTAACATACCAGGGAGCGGCTGTGATTATTCGAAGAGGTTTATTTTGGCGCCTTTGAATTTTTTCGATATTAGAGGCCGAGGCAGTGCCCCATAGTTGACTACCGTAGCACCAGATAGGCTTTAAGATAGAGTTGCAAAGTAGAAGCTTGCAATCGAGACTTAGGAAAGAATTTCTTCCAATAAGCCAATGAATTTGAATGGCTTTTAGTTTCATTTGAGTTAATTTTGCCTCTATGTGGCATTTCCACGTTAATCGCCGATCCAGATGTATACATACCGAGATATTTTACATGCGAATGTTGAGGAATTATTTGATTATTGATTGTAATATGGGGGCAAGATTCCCGCCGCAAGGTGAATGTTATATGCACGCATTTTTGCATCATTATCCTCCATTGTCTTAACCTCTAGTTGAAATATATGATGCTGTAAGTAGCGAGATGCTTCATAACGGTTTTCGTGCACGCTTAGAAAAGCTGTATCGTCTGCAAATGTTGAAGTTTGGGTGTGGTTGTTTGTTGGCATATCCGAAGTATAAATTAAGTTTAATAGAGGGCCCAGGATGCTGCCTTGCGGAACTCCAGCGCCAATTGGCTGAGGTGAACTTAAGAAATTTCCTTCTTTAATAATAAATTGACGACCGACTAAGTAGCTTTCTAACAGCTTGTGTGTGTTTGCAGGTAAATTTTGTTTTAATTTATGTAATAAGCCTTTATGCCAGACTTTATCAAGAGCTTGCGAAACATCGATGAAGAGTGTTGAGCAATATTTTTTTTCTTCAAATGCTTTTCTTATGACATTTACTATTTGATGAGTTTGTTCAATTGTGCTGTGTTTTCTTCTAAATCCAAATTGATGGTTTGGAATACATCTATTTTCACTTAAAATCGGTGTTAGTTTTGAAACCAGTAATTTCTCAAACATCTTTGACATATTTGATAACAAGCTAATAGGCCTATATGACTCAACTTTTGTGTGTTCTTTACCTGGCTTAGGTATCATGGTAACTAAGGAAACCTTCCATTTTTGAGGATAATATTCAAGGCGTAAAATAGCATTAAAAATTAAAAGAATAATTCTCCTTGCTATGCTGGGTAGCTCCAAAAGCATTTTGTTGCTGATCTTATCAATACCAGGTGCCTTCTTAGTGTTTAAGTCACAAATAGCCTTTTCGATTTCTCTTATCTCAAATCTTAGGGGAATAGCTGCTCTAGCCGCAACAGGTGGTAACTCGACCCCAATATCGTGAGATATATTTGGTGTTAATACGTTTTTCAAGTAACTTACAAACAGATTTCCTTTTTCAATATCATTTCTTAATGGTGGCTTAGATATAACTGGCCTTTTTAGATTTCTAGCTGCACGCCATAATGAGTAGTCTGATTGTGAGCTTGCATCAAGTTCGTTTATATATTTTTCTAGAGAAGCCGTTTTCTAAGTCCGCAGTAACTTTCTTAGCCTTTTTGTGCACTCTTTTAATAAATTCTTAAGTTGGGGGGAACTGTACAGTTGCCACTCTCTTCGAACTCTCCTTTTTTCAGTCAGGAGCCGCTCGACATCTGTAGAAAATATTTTACTATTTTTTGTTTTTTTTTGGACCATTTATTTTGGTTTCTTTTTTTGTTACAAATAAATCCTTTTATTATAAATGCTTATAAACGCTTTAGTTATAATATTTTGGAAATTTAAACAAAATATGTTTTGGTTTGCCTGTTGCTAAGGACAATAAATTTTAAACGTAGAGAAAAATTTTTTTTGGTTGTAGGGAAGAAAGGTATTTTTTCTTAACACGTAGGGATTTTTTTTAAATAACTCCTGGCATCACTGTTCCAAATACATTTTGGTATTTTATTTTTAAATTTTGGCACTTTTGTAGAAAAAATTATTTAAAAAATAAAAGTTTTATTTCAAGGATGGGACACTTTTTATTGGTATAGTAGTTTTGACTTAGCTGCACAATCTCCTTTGCATGATTTTTTTGTACAGGTAAATCAAAAATGCAGTTATCTTAAATGCATTTACTTGCCTTAATGTGCAGGAACACAATTGTAGTTACGTGCACAAAAGTTCACCTAAAGTAAAGTGTGATTTAAAAGTAGAATAAAAAAATTATTTTATTAATATATAACTTTATATTTTATTAAAATTTTATTTCGACCCAGCTAGCATTTTCAATCGTCTAGGAGTCTACTGGAAATCTCAGAAGAGTGTTTTTGATCGTCGAAGAGCTAATTTTTAAATTGTAGACGATTCCTCGCACGGGAGAAACTGTTTCACGTGCTGATTCTTATGAGAGATTCTTCCATAACGCATCGAAAAACGCTTATATTAATCGTAAAGGAAATCGTTTATGATGTATGTAGAGATTATAAAGGGTGTTTTTTTAAGCCCGATAGAACTTGAAATTGTAAAAAATAACACAAAAAATTAAATTGTAATCAAAATTTTTTTTTTATTCGAAAGATCAATACGTGACATTAACATTTGAAAATGATTTCGGGCATATGGGCACCGCGGCTGTTCTTGACGAAGCGCATTCTGGACGTCCAATTTTGGGCCACTTTTTTGAGCACTGCTGGCCGTATGTCACGAATAACACGAACAATGCTGGCCTCCAAGGCGTCAATTGTTGCTGGTTTATCAGCATAAACCAGTGACTTCACGTAGCCCCACAGGAAATAATCGAGAGGTGTCAAATCGCACGACCTTGGAGGCCAATTGACAGGTCCATTTCTCGAAATCAACTTATCGCCAAATTTTGATTTCAATAAGTCGATGGTTGCGTTCGCCGTATGGCACGTAGCGCCATTCTGTTGAAACCACATCTCCTCCGGATCAATGTCATCCATATTTTCAAACAAAAAATCATTGATCATGGTGCGGTAACGATCTCCATTGACCGTAACGCGAGCTCCGGCCTCATTTTTAAAGAAATAAGGTCCGATGATGCCACCAGCGTGAAAACCGCACCAAACGGTGCATTTTTCTGGATGTAATGGAGTCTGTAGGGTCTCTTGTGGATTGGTCTCGCTCCATATGCGGCAATTTTGCTTATTAACAAACCCGTTAAGCCAAAAATGCGCCTCATCGCTGAACACAATTTTGCGATATAAGTTGCGCGAATCGACGACTGATTTTCAAAGTAAATTTGGATAATTTCGTAGCGTTGTTCAAGCGTGAGTCTATTCATGATGATTTGTCAGAGTATACTGAAACGATAATAAAAAATATTTCATCAAAATTTAATTTTTTGTGTTACTTTTTACAATTTAAAGTTCTATCTAGCTTAAAAAAACACCCTTTATAACGAGTCTTTCAAAAAGCATGCCAAGAGTCGTATGAGACTCATGTAGGGATTATTTTACAACTCGTGAAATGCTCAGCCGCATGACTAGCTACCTAAATACGGGCATCGAGCGTATTTTTCATGCCAAAACTTTTTCATACAATTTCTATAAAACAAACCTTAAGGTAGCAAAATCAACACCATCCTGTCGGATGGCCGGTTTGTTTTATTAAAATTGCATTGGCAATAGCATTTTCATACTTCAAAACGGTCTTATATAGGTAGCTCAGTAATTGTTATACGACTCTTACAGAGAGTCCCAAAAGGTTCATTCCAAGATTTAAAGACGAGCGTGTTAAAAATAAATAAAAAAAGATTTAGATGTTTTTATTTTTGTTACTCGTCAGATAATCATCAGAAGATTCGTTTTGAAGTTGTATATTAAACATAATCGTCTAAGAAACAGGTTATGCTAGTTGGGAAATAACAGATCATTTTATACATGTATGTATGTATATTTAATATAAAATAAACATTAAAAAACAATGAGAATTTACAAAAAATAAAAAAAATTATGTAAAAAAAAACAAAACAATTGCGATTTATATTTTTATAAAAAGCTTAAATGGGATATTTATGTCAAAAATTGGCCACCATATTTTTTTATGTGTGCAGCCAAGGTATATTTACACAAGGTAGACTCATTTGGGAGTGTAGACATGCTGCTCTATAAAAGGAACCGAGTTGTCAAAACTGTCTTCATATAAAACAAAAACAATTTAACGCACACATGTACAAATTTTGGCTCATATACACGAAATTTGACGTTTGGGTTCCAACTAAGGGTAAACAGCTGACAAGCATATGGGCCAACGAGTTTACCTTGTGTAAATATACCTTGTGTGCAGCTTACTTTGATGTTTTGTATGAAAATATTTTAAAGCTGCCCAAAAATATGAAAAATATGCAGGTATACAAACAAAATGCACGTATACAAGGATTTTGAAGAATAATTACAGAAAATATGTATTTTGAGCAGTTAAGTCAAAGTGCAGCTAAGTTCAATTTTTTGTATGAAAATAATTTGAAAATGCAAAAAATTTTGTGCAAAAAGGAATTTGTATGGAATTATAAAGAATAATTCCAAAAATTATCACTTTTGTGCAGTTAAGTCAAAATGGCACGTAAACAAAATGCAGTTAAGTCAAAACTAATGTAGTAGATGTTAGATTTTTCAAGTTTGAACACATGTCTCACATTTTCAACATGTTCCGTGCGTTCCTCGGAATTGTATGCAAGTGTACAAAGGGTTAAAACGGCGAGTAATGATCAATCGCAAAGATACTGAAAGCGTAAGGGAGCTGCCATTTTCTGTTCTAATTTTATCAACAAAAATTGATGCGTCGGTATCAAAGACAACACAAGAAGATTAATGACTTCAATTTATTTTATCAACATATCGCTCATTTACTTCAATAATGACATAACACAAAAAATAAAATTTTAGAGTATGTGATGCAGAGTTGTTGGCTATGTTTTTCTTTATATTGTGTATAAAATTCATCTTTCTATCTTTTATACTCTGCCCATTTGAAGAGAATGTGCGTTATTTTTTCCAAGTGGTAAAAGCAAATCCAAAACTTTAGACGCGTTTATCTCGAAATAGATTTTTTTGAGTTATCTCATTATTACTTTTTCTGCTTGCGTGCTCGTTGAATGCAGACGTGTTTTTTTTTTAACTCGGCTTACGGGTTTTTTTTTTAACATAAATAAGTGTATATTTATGATATAATAATATTATTATCTTTTTTAAATAATATAAGATCAGCGAATGAATATAGACGCTTTAAAATAATTTTTAATAAGTGAACATAAAATTTTTAATACAAATATTAAAAATTACAGTTAACAAAAATATATGTATGTACACACATACATATACATACATACATTTTAAGCAAAAACATTTCTTGTTTTCTTTATTCTTTTTTTTTATTCTCGGGGTTTTTTAAACAACAAATAAAAAGAAGAGCACAATTAAACAAACAGTAATATATAAAAAAAAACTCTTATGAATGCATATAATGCAAAAACAATAAAACATAACGAAAGAAATGCTTATGTTACATTGAGTGTTGACGAAACAAACGTAGAAAAAAGAATCGATGATAGCAATTACCCAGCGGGAAAAAGAAGGAGTAGGAAGGCCTTCTAGAAGGCCTCTGTACCCCTTCTTTTGGATGTACAAGGCCTTCTTGCTCCATTCCATACTCATATCTTTTTTACACACGTTGTCATTGCGGAGAAGGCCTTCCGCTCTCGCTTCTTCAGCAGGTACATAAGAAGGGTAACGAGACCAAAAAAAATTGATTTTGCTTTTGCTTGTGCAAAAAAACAATACAAAAAATGTTACTCCCTTCTCATAGAAGCGAGTGTGGAAGGTGTATCTTATCTTTTATACGAAAGAGCCGAGGCCTTCTATGAGGCCTTCTTTAGCAGTTAGATAAGAATAGTAATTGAATCAAAAAATCTTTTAAGCAGGCCTTTAAAAAGGCCTGAAGTAAGAAGGTCTTCTGAGTTTTCCCGCTGGGTATTTAACGGCTAAACCTATTACTCGAACGCGTTCCCTCTCACCCTCTTTGTTTAAAAATATGGTCGATCGTAATACAATAACAAATTTATTAACTGCAAGCGTTGCCACAGAGCAAAAAAAAACTTTAATAAGTGATGAAACGGTTAACCCCAAAACAGCCGCTATGGACAACTCAATAACTCAAGTAAAAACTTCTCAAAAGCCTACAGTACAAGTTGGTATGGACAGGTACATAACAGTGCTTAAACGGGGACGCAGCCCTACCTCTGCAGTAGTTGCTTCGGCCTCAAAAGTACCATCTTTTGATAAAATAAATTCTCAAAATCGTTTTGCAATTCTGGAGGATGAATCCTCTGAAGCACAAAACGTCATAAAATCGTCCAAGCCTCCCCCGATATATCTGAGGGAGCATAATTCTAATGAGCTCATAAAGAGTTTAATATCGGTTATAGGTGAAAATTCGTTTTACGTAGCTGCTATCAAGCGTGGCAGTATAAACGAAACAAAAATACAAATCAATCATGAGAATGATTTTCGAAAAATTGTAAGCAACTTTGAGGCACTCAAAAAAAATTTTTATACATACCAACTGAAAAGCAGTAAAGGTCTTCAGGTAGTGATTAAGGGTATTGACTCATGTGTGGACCCAGAAGAGGTAAAAACATTCCTTGAAGAAAAAGGCTTCAAGGTAAAACATGTATTAAACATTAAAAATAGAGAAAAAATTCCCCAACCACTTTTTCGAGTGGAGTTTGAACCCGGCGACGTTAAACTTAAAAAAAATGAAACGCATCCCATCTATAACTTAAAATACATTCTGTACAGAAAAGTAACTATAGAGGAGCCGCACAAAAGAGGTGGTCCCGTTCAATGTCTGAACTGCAAAGAATTTGGCCATACTAAGGCATACTGCTACTTACCCCCTGTTTGCGTAGTATGTGGCGAATTACATGGTACAGTTCTTTGCGACAAGTCTAAAACCGACCCCAACGTAAAAAAATGCAGCAACTGTGGTGGCAATCACACTGCCAATTATAGAGGATGCCCTGTATATACTATCGTCAAGCAGTCGGTTGGACCGAAAACTAATCCCCCTCAGGTAACAAATCAAGTAAACAGTAATGACCTTCAGGCCCCCCAGCCTAGTAGTAACAGAATCTCTTATGCCAACGTCTGAAAATCAAACAATGTACCAATGCAAGGCGCTTCGACAAGTAATGCCGAAACTCCAGTTTCTAATCTAAGTCGGCTAGAAAAAACAATGGAAACATTAGTGCAAACAGTAAATAATTTTACAAACACAATGGGTAATATGATGCAGGAAATTCTTAGAATGCAATCGATGTTATTGCAAGCTGTACTTAACAAGCCATGAACTGCTTAAACATTTGTTTTTGGAACGCATACGGCATCCGCCAACATAAAAATGAATTAGAATACTTTCTTAAAAATAAACAAATTGATGTCATGATGGTTTCTGAAACTCATTTGACCTCAAGAAATACGTTCAAAATCAATGGTTATACTCTATATGATACCAAGGACCCTCGAGAGAGAGCTTGTGGAGGTTCTGCCATTTTAATAAAAAACCGAATTAAACACTACCCAATGTGTGATCATCGTGAAGATTATCTCCAAGCAACGAACATTTGTGTTGAAGAGATAAATCGAAACATAGTAATTTCATCTTTATATTCACCACCTAGGTTTTCAATATCAGAAAGCCAATATTATAAATATTATAAGTCATTGGGGCCCTGTTTCCTGGCTGCTGGCGATTATAACGCTAAACATACCTTCTGGGGGTCACGACTAATAACACCAAAGAGTCGTGTTTTGTTTAATACAATCTCTAAAATGAATTTAAATGTTGTCGCGAGTGGCCAACCAACATATTGGCCTGCTGATGCGCAAAAAATTACAGATGTCATCGATTTTGGCGTTGTTAAAAACATCCCCACAAAAACGATTCACGTTGAAGCTTCCTTAGAATTATCCTCTGATCACACACCTACAATAGTTACTATAATAAACACCAATAGAATTGAATCTCCCTCTGGATACATAGCGACGTCAGCTACACATAAATATAAATTGGTTAAAATATAAAAAATATCTTAGTACCCATTGCACAGAAAATATTCCGCTTAACACACCGGAGTATATAGATCGCTCTATTGTCAATTTTGACAGTTTTCTAAAACTAGCTGTACAACATTCCAGTATTGCCCCCAAAAAAACCAAAAATAATAAAATATATTCCTCAGATGTCGAGCGTCTTTTGTCTGAAAAAAGGAGAGCTCGTAGAGAGTGGCAATTGCACAGATCCCCTCAACTTAAGAAATTACTAAAAGACTGTACAAAAAGGCTGAGAATGTTACTGCAGACTCAGAAAACGGCTTCACTGGAAAAATATCTCAAGGAACTTGATGCAACTCCACAATCAGACTACTCATTGTGGCGTGCAGCTAGAAATCTCAAAAGGCCAGTTGTCTCTAAGCCACCATTAAGAAACTTAAATGGAAGTTGGGCAAGAAATGATGTTGAAAAAGGAAACCTGTTTGTCGATCATTTAAAAAACGTATTTACACCAAATATATCTCACAATATTGCGGTCGAGTTACCACCTGTTGCTGCTAGAGCAGCTATACCCTTCAGATTTGAGATAAGAGAAATCGAAAAGGCTATTTGTGACTTAAACACTAAGAAGGCACCTGGTATTGATAAGATCAGTAATAAAATGCTTTTAGAGCTACCACGCATAGCAAAGAAAATTATTCTTTTTATTTTTAATGCTATTTTACGCCTTGAATACTAACCTCAAAAATGGAAGGTTTCCTTAGTAACCATGATACCAAAGCCAGGAAAAGATCACACAAAAGTTGAGTCTTATAGGCCTATTAGCTTATTATCAAATATGTCAAAGCTGTTTGAGAAATTATTAGTTTCAAAATTAACACCGATTTTAAGTGAAAATAGATGTATTCCAAACCATCAGTTTGGATTTAGAAGAAAACACAACACAATCGAACAGACTCATCGAATAGTAAATGTCATAAGAAAAGCATTTGAAGAAAAGAAATATTGCTCAGCACTCTTCATCGATGTTTCGCAAGCTTTTGATAAAGTCTGGCATGAAGGCTTATTACATAAATTGAAGCAAAATTTACCAGCAAACACACACAAGCTGTTAGAAAGCTACTTAGTCGGTCGTCAATTTGTTATTAAAGAAGGAAATTTTTTAAGTTCACCTCAGCCAATTGTCGTTGGAGTCCCACAGGGCAGTATCCTGGGCCCTCTATTATACTTAATTTATACTTCGGATATGCCAAAAAACAACCACACCCAAACTTCAACATTTGCAGACGATACAGCTTTTCTAAGCGTGCACGAAAACCGTTATGAAGCATCTCGTTGCTAACAGCATCATATATTTCAACTCGAACTGTGGCTAAAGCAATGGAGGATAAAGGTCAATGAGCAAAAATGCGTACATATAACATTTACCTTGCGTCGGGAAACATGCCCCCCTATTAAAATCAATAATCATTTAGTGCCTCAAAATTCGCATGTAAAATACCTCGGTATTCATCTAGATCGCCGTTTAACGTGGAAAAGCCATATAGAGGCAAAAGTATCTCAAATGAAACTAAAAGCCATCCAAATTCATTGGCTTATTGGAAGAAACTCTGTCCTTAACGTGGAAAAGCCATATAGAGGCAAAGGTATCTCAAATGAAACTAAAAGCCATCCAAATTCATTGGCTTATTGGAAGAAACTCTGTCCTTAACGTGGAAAAGCCATATAGAGGCAAAGGTATCTCAAATGAAACTAAAAGCCATCCAAATTCATTGGCTTATTGGAAGAAACTCTGTCCTTAGTCTCGACTGCAAACTTTTACTTTACAACTCCATCTTAAAGCCAATATGGTGCTACTTTATTCAACTATGGGGCACTGCCTCGGCCTCTAATATCGAAAAAATTCAAAGGCGCCAAAATAAACTTCTTCGAATAATCACTGCCGCTACCTGGTATGTTAAAAACTCAAATATTCACAAGGATCTCAATGTTCCATTAGTAAAAACTATGATTACAAAATATGCAGTAAAATATTTAAAAAGGCTTGAACAACAGCCAAATCCACTAGCTCGAAATATTTTAAACCATGGCGGCCACACTCGCTTAAGAAGAAGAGACACTGCAGCACTTACCCAGTTAGATGAGCGATAAACACTTATATATGTGAACAGAACCCGTGATGAAGAACATTTTTGTCTGGCAATGGCAGGACATAAATAAAGTATTAGGATAAGATTTGATTAATTATTGTTAGTTCATATTAAATATATGAAGATTCAATAAATAAATATTGAAAAAAAAAAAAAAAAAAAAAAAAAAAATCTCAGTATTGAAGTTAATGAGCGATATGTACTCGTTATAAAAGCCGTAAGCTGATGTCATTGCCCTTACATTGAAACGTTGTAATTGCTTAAAATAATAACATTTAATATATATATGAGGAGGTCCATAACAAAACGCAATAATTACACCATAACATTTTTTTGGATAAACGACAGAATTTTATTTAAGTAAGTAGCAAACAATTTTTTTAAAAAACAATTATTGAGGTATTATTGTCTACAAAAAATAATATTAATCGCAAATTTATTATTTTATCTGACAGTTTTTTTTAAAGTTATTTAGATAGCAAATTTGGAATTATTGCGTTTTGGTCCGAATCATAGTATTTATTCATGTAATTATAGCGTTTTGTTATGGACCTCCTCAATTAACTTAACAAAAGCGAAAGGTATTAGCTGCGTTCGAGAACACAAAAGTTTTTACTATTTTTTACTGCATTTTACGAAATTGTGTTGGAGTACACAAAATGCAGTAAATGAGAACACAAATTGAGAGCAAAAAGTGACAGTTCTTATCTGAGTATTTACAAATTTTAACTGCGGAAATTTTTGCACTAAAATTTAGTAAAACAAAAAAACATATATTTTATTTATTTATTTTTTGGCCAAGGTGTTATATTTGAAGTTTTTGAGATTTTAGTAAGCTAATAGGGCCTAAATTTTTCCATTGTAAATTAAAAACACATTTAATTACATTTTTTTCCAACGTTTCGTCAATTTTTTGTTGACTTCTTCAGGGGAACATCTATTTAAACATTTTTATTAATAACATTGTTATAAACACTTTAAATATAATTGTATTTTTACTTACTTTTAAAGTGTGTATATATTACATTAAATAAAATTTAAGTTAACGAAATAATTTTTAATTATTAAATTTGTAATCGACATTATTTTAATTTTAATTTGTGTAATGTGAACTTGGTCGTTAATAAATTATCCTATTGCTACCCTGTAACTTGCGCTTATTTTGTCTGTATCTTCTTTCATGTTCATTGTTTTTTCTCTCTTTTGTTGAATTCTAAGACTCTCCAATGTATATCTTTTCCTTTCTGTTTTTTCCTTGTCTAAAATTCGTATATTGTCGAAGTCAGCTGTGTGGTTGTTTTCAAATATATGTTGTGCCAAGGCAGTTGTATGTTTATGTTTTTCGATGTCATTTTTGTGTTCCTTTATTCTGGTTTCCAAGTTTCGTTTTGTTGTTCCTATGTAAATCTTGTCACATTTGTTATTATTGTTTCCCTTGCATTGTATTTCGTATACCACATTGTTTTGTTGTTGCTTACTGATAATAGTTTTTGTTTTTGTAAATATTGTGTTTAATGTGGTATTGGCTTTGTAGGCAAAGTTTATGTTTTTATTTTCAATTGTATTGTTTATGTTTTTATTATCTGTAAGTCCAGGGATGTATGGGACACTGAATACAGTAAAACCCGCATAAGTGCCTTGCCTAAAATTGACAGCATTTTGAGGTTCTTAAGCGGGTTGTGTACTTATAAGAACCCGCTTTAGTACCTCAGGTTGGGTACTTAAGCAACCCCTTTTTAGTACCTTCTGTTGGGTAGTTAAACATTTAATAATTTTAAGAATATTGAAAATAACTTATTTAAACACAAACAAAAAATTTATTTAACAAAAAATATTTTGATTACATATTAATTAAAAACGTATTTCATATTGCTTTAAAAATTCATTTTAAAAAAAGGAAAATTTTGTGTACATAATACATAAACATATGTAACACATATGTATGTATTTTATGAGATCACTTAAAATAAAGTGGAAAAATTGGTTTAAATAGCGAAAAAGTCAGTTATTTTCTTTTGACGCATGTTTTGAAATTTTTTTTTAAACAACTTTTCTTCTAATATTTCGAGTTCATCAAATTCAAGATTATTGCCCTCCATATATTTTTTCACTGTTTCTAGTGCTGTCAGCGCTTCTGCAAACAAGGGTGGATTCACTTCAATAGTATTATCCATAGTATCTTCAGATGGTGACACCTCGCCAGCGTTATCTTCCAAAATACATGACACTATTTCTTCCTCCGTAAGAGGGCCAAAGCATTCAGTATCCTTATCGCAATTTACATATTCCTCAAACTCTTGAGCGTTTATGGGAATATCTATTAGTGTTTCCTCGTCGTCATCAGGAAAATAATTTTGAATCACAAATCCAGCCTAAAAAATTAATATTAAATTAGAACTTTTAAATTTTAAATATGTAGTAGTGAAAAACCACACCTTTTGAAAGCAGTTTTTGATGGATTCACCTTTGACAAGCCACCAGGCTCGTTTTGAAAAAGTCAACGCATCCAAAATCGAAATGGTTTTCAAAAAATCCTTGGTTGTTAAACCTTTTTCAATTGAAAGCAACTGTTTTCTAACCATTATTTGTCGAAAGTAAACTTTAAAGCTGTGTATGATACCTTGATCGAGAGGCTGCAATATCGACGTGGTATTCGCTGGAAGAAATTCAACTTTCACATTTTCGAGGTTCAAATCGGCCACTTTATGGCAAGGAGCATTATCGACAAAGAGCAAAACTTTTCTGTTTTCCTTTTCCATTTCGCGATCAAATTCTTTTAAAATAGTTGACCACAGAGAGCCTACCATCCAAGCCTTATTTTGGAAGTAGTAAGGCAAAGGAATAGTCTTTCCTCTAAAGCATCTGGGATTCTTCGATTTTCCGATAGCAAACAATTTTTTGTAACTCCCGTCAACATTGCACATGAAGAGAAGAGTCAGCCGTGCTTTTTGACCTTTTCCTCCTGTTACTGTTGTACCCTTTCTTGCCAAAGTTCCATTCGGCAATGCCTTATAAAATAGCCCACTTTCGTCAGCATTGAATATATCGCGAGGATCATAAGCTTTCATTAAATCCTGCAATTTTTGTTGGCGATACCTATTCGCCTCTTCGGTATCAGCATCAGCCGCTTCTCCTGTTATTTTTATGAACTTAATACTTTCCCGACGTTTCCATCGCCATAGCCAGCCATTTGTAGGCATAAAATCGGAATGCAATTTTGCTGCGAAGTCTCTGGCTTTTTGGAGGATTTGAGCATCGGTTAACACAGTATTAAGAGCTCTCATCTGGTCAAACCATTGAGCAAGAGCTTTTTCAATGTCATTGTGCGGACTCGTACGTAAACGTTTACGTCGCAAACAAGTTGCGTTTGCGGCCTCCTCCACTTGTTGCCGGTTTCTCCAAATTCTATTTACAGTTGATATGTCGCACCGAAAATGCCGCGCAATTTCATTTTTCGATTTTGCTTTCTGATCAATCCAGTGAAGAATTTGTATTTTTTGTTTAATTGTCAAACTTGTAAGTTTTCGCCCTTTGCCAGGCATTTTTACGAATCTTTATTTTATGTATATCTTGATTTTTTTTATGATATTTATTTTGACAGATATGTATGTGAGTTTTTCGATAAATTAGAAATGGTATAAATGAACAATCGATTATAAAGAGTTGCCGTTTTAAAAAAGCAATTGTATTCAGAAAGGTACTTAACCGGGAGAAAACGTACGTAAAAATTTATTTAATGCACAACAAATTATGGTACTTACACACAGAAAAAAATACCAATGTAAAATTAACATGGAAAAATGTTGATTGAGAATCATATTAATTTTTATTAAAGTATGCCCTTTATTTAAATTTATCATTATTTCATATTAATTTTAAATAAAATAACCTTAAACCACGTTTATTTAATATTATTCACTGTTAAAATAAAAAAAAAAAAAAATTAAAATATAAATAAATATGGATTCAATATTGAATCCATAAAAACCTGTTTTATATTAAAATCAAAAGTTTTTCTTGTTAAATTAACATGCATACAAACTTAAGTATGTCCATTTTTTATTTTCATTTTTAAAATATGTTATAAAAAGAAGACAATTCCCGTATTCTTTTAATTAAAATTATTTAGTTAAATAGTACATCAAGTTTTCAAAGTAGAATGATGACGAAAACCATATTGGGCGATTCTGCTGATGCTTCTGTTATTAAAGGAGAATACAAAATAACTGAAACATGTGTTACAGGGGTAAGTGTCTTGAATTATTCTTAAATAAATGCATATGTTGTCCCAGAAGCTCGTTCTCACTGTTATATCACACTCGAACCAATTTGATTCCACATGAAATTCACGTTGTTTCAACTTAAAATAAGTTTCATTCAACGTGATACGGATTGTTATTTCAATATAATTGACATTTTGCTCTAACTTTACTGCAATGTTAAATTAACATGAATTATAGTTATTTTAAAAGAAAAAAATGTTGTTCGCAGTTATTGTAAAATCAGGTTGAATTAATATGAAAAACGTATAAAGCAAAATCACCACCGAAAAATTTTAAATCAACCTTGTTTTCTACGTTTTTAACTAGATTTTTTTCTGTGTGTAGGCGGGTTGAGTATTTAAGCGGGGAGGTACTTAAAAGGGTAAATTTGTTCGATTTTTACAAAAAAGCCATAGTGTCTGCAGATGTTGGGTACTAAAACGGGTTAGGTGCTAAAGCGGGGAGGTACTAAAGCGGGTTTTACTGTATATATTTTAAAGGTAAACAAACAAAAGTAACAAACAAAATGCTTACAAATAGTGAAAAAATTGGTCAATAAAATAAAAGTGGAAATAAAAATTAAACAAAAACAAAAATTGAATACATATTAATTCATTAAACTTGTTTGTGAAGCATTTATTTGGCTAAATACCAACATTTGAAACTTTTTTTGTTATGTTAATTTTTTAGAGTTGTAAAAGTGATAAGTACTTGGGTACTTATGTTATCAATAGCAAAAAATTATTTATGTTCTTATGAAAAAATTAACCCACCACAAATTAGTAACATCAAATAAAATAAAAAACAAACAAATATGAAAGATTACATAAAATATTTTTTTTGTAATTTAAAAAAATTTTTGTGTTATAAAAAGTATTTAATCGAGTACCAATAAAAAAACGAGTTAAGTAGTCAAAAGTGTTTTACGAATTTTTACAAAATTTGCGTTCGCGTACTTTTTTGGACAACAGCTTTTTTTGAGAGAAAATTTTTCAATTTGCTCATTTACTGCATTTTACTGTAAAAGTACTCAAACGCACCTATTAACTAAACAAAAATTCCTTACGTTTAACAGTTATATCAGAGTTACCACCAGAGCATAATTTATTTATAATGTTGACTTTTTTAAAATTTCTTATAGCGATTAATTGCAAAGGTGTGTAATTATTACATTTTAATCTGAACCATTATATTTGATATTGAATTGCAGTGTAGTGATTGAGTTTTAAAATACTTTATAATAAAGGTAATATAGATTTCAATGTGTAGAATAGGATTCAATCGAAAAATCAAAAAACTTCAAAAATGTAATTATTGAGTTTTGTTATGGACCTCCTCATATGTAGATATGTTTATAATATCGTATATTTATATATTTATTTATTAGGGTATTCATTTAATCGGGCTTTTGCTTTAATCGGTTAATCGCTCGATTGATTAACCGAGGTTTTGACTTAATCGGTTAATAATCGGTTAATTTTGTTATTGATCGGTTAACCGATTAATAAAGTATTTTTTAATAAATAAAAATGAATTAATTTTTTATTATTTGGAGTTTACTTGTAAAAACAAAACATCTAGTTTCTAGTGCTTTTCCTGGATTTCTTTAAACATATAAAATCTTCCATTGTGTGCAGCAGTGTTGCCAAAACTTGGTGACTAAAAATGGCTAAATTTACAGAAACAAATGACTAAAACCTTTAAAAAAAAAACAAATTAAAACTCAATAACAAAACAAAAATAATTCATTAAAAATTTTTTTCAGTGAAATTGTAAATTTAGATTAATTTGTTACATAAGAATTAACGTAAATTAAATGTTTTAGAATGTAAAAACTTGTAAAAACATAGGAAGCACTTATGCCTATTATTTTTAAATATTTTAAAGGTAAATAATTATTATGACTACATTTACCCAACCTTTTGAGTCCAAATTTACAATAAAAAAATTTTAAATTATTTTATTGTTATGGTTAAATTATTTACCTAATTGATATCGAATTAACGGTTTCTAAATGTAACTTTTTTCAGCTACCACGGCTGGGGGTTCACGAACTTCCCTTGTCGGATCACGCGAAATATCTGGGAATTATCCTGGACTCAAAATTATCATGGAAATTAAATACTCAGCTCAGGGTCAGGAAATTACGGTGGCTTACTATGCCTGCCGTAGAATGTTTGGCGCCAGGTGGGGCCTTAATCCCAGACTGGTCAAATAGCTATACACGGCATTAGTACGGCCCATTCTAACATATGGATCTCTGGTATGGTGGACCACGACGGCAGGAGGCAGCCTGTATTGGAATAACAGACGCTCTGACACAAGTCCTTTAGAGGCTCTGAATACCATACTGCACCTTGTTCCAATAGAACAACACCTTATGACCATATCCGTCAACAGCGCGGTAAGGCCCTCTGCATCGGGATGTTAGAAGGCGATGCACGGTCATGCAGGGATTTTACAGAAGCAACCCACATCTCTGAAACGACCAACGGACTATATAATACCCCGCACGGACTTTGATAAGAAATTTAAGGTCATATTTACGTCAAGGTGGGAATGGAGCAGGGGAATCCTGGCCGAGAAATACCGCACGAGGGTGTACACTAGCGTGGCCGTTAGTTGTATGGAGAACTTTTCTTTTTTGATTTCTTATACTCTCCCCCTCCAAATCGGTTCAGTTTTATGTAAAGAAATATACAAAAAAATTTCGTAGCGATAAGTTGTGTTTTAGGGAGGGCGTCCGCCCCTCAAAGTTTGCCATCAAGCCATTTATTCAAATGTAATTTGTTTGCGTATGACTATCTTCTAAAAACAACATTTTACAAGAATATGATATATGGCAATATTTTAGCTCTTCTAGTCAACAACATAAGCCTCCAAGAAAGTTTTTTGCTAAGACTAATATCTTAGAAAATAATTAAGAAAATAACAACAAAATACCAAACATTTTATATACGTTTTATATATAATAAAAGGCGATTTAATGTCAAGTGACACAATTATGAAATCGATGTCTTCCGATTTGGATGAAATTTACACCAAGGTTAGTCCTATTAGATAGTAGTTTACACACAAATTTTCAACAAGATCGGTCAAAATGTTTCAGAGGTAGAGGGGGTCAAAGTTTGCCATACAGGTGTTCTTTCTCATCCATGTAATTTATTACCTATTGGTGTTAGCAAAATTTGTCCCAAGTAGCTTAGATAGCTATTTAATCAATCTTTTTTAAAAATATTTTTTTGTTTTTTTTTAAAAATTTTTTAATTTTTTTTTTAAATTTAAAACTTTTTTTTTTATTTTTTTTAGCCAAGTGTTAAATTTAAAAAAAAAAAATTTTAAAAATTTTTTAAAAAAACAAAAAAATTTTTTTTAAAAAGTTTGATCAAAAAGCTATCTAAGCTACTTGGGACAAATTTTGCTTACACCAATAGGTAATAAGTTACATGGATGAGAAAGAACACCTGTATGGCCAAAATGTCAAACTTTGACCCCCTCTAACTCAGAAACTTTTTGACCGATCTTGTTGAAAATTTGTGTCTAAGCTACTATCTAACAGTACTAAAATTGGTGTAAATTTCATTTAAATCGAAAGACATCTATTTCAAAATTGGGTCACTTGACATTAAATCCCCCTTTTATATATATAAAACGTATATAAAATGTTTGGTATTTTGTTTTTATTTTCTTAATTATTTTCTAAAATATTGATTTTAGCAAAAAAACCTTCTTAGAGACTTATATTGTTGACTAGAAGAGCTAAAATATTGCCATATATCATATTCTTGTAAAATGTTGTTTTTAGAAGATAGTCATACGCAAACAAATTACATTTGAATAAATGGCTTAATGGCAAACTTTGAGGGACGGACGCCTCCCCTAAAACACAACTTATCGCTACGAAATTTTTTTGTATTTTTTTTTACATAAAACTGAACCGATTTAGGGGGGAGAATAAAGGAAATCAAATAAAAAAAATAACGGCCACCCTAGTGTAC